>CM019064.1:213976228-215176228 GCA_009667805.1 Leptobrachium leishanense
ACTCTTGGGTCTCTCCAAGGAGGTACAATAGTTACACTACATTTCCACAATATTTGAATACAGTTTACATACAATGTACAGGTTCAGCAGCATACATATAATGGGTTAGGAACACTTCCTCAAGTTGATCCATGCTTTGGGCTACCTCAGCTAGCATAGCAGACACTTCGGGCAACCTCTGCACTGTGGTAATGGCCTCTTCAGTGCTATGTCCTGGTGAGTCGTAAGTGAGGCGTTGGGGCGGTCGAACAGAGCGTTTTGGTTCTGGCTCAATCAGTTCCTCTTCAGGTGGAAGTACTATAGGTGTTGGCTCAATCCTTCTCTCTATCACTGGAGCAGACGTTTCTTCAGAGTATGATCCCTCCAGTGAAGGCATAGAACTATAATCACCTGAATAAGCTTCAGCTTCCGGAGCTACCGGGATTCCAACAGCCTCAGGGACTTCCAACTGAAATTCAAGAGCTTCAGGGATTTCAACAGTCTCAGGGACTTCCAGCAGAAATTCAGGAGCTTCAGGCCTCAAGTTACTCTCCCACCGCTCGGGAACAACGACGACCTCCTCAGGCTCCGGTGAGCGCATCCAGTCTAGACAATAACTCTCTTCCTCACTGTCTCTTTCGCTCTCTTCGACAACCCGGGTCTGTTGAGACCGAGTAACAGGAGGCAAGCATGGAGCAGGCGGATTTGGCAGAGGCAGTTCGTCCCCAACTGGCATCCTCACCGCCTCTCTCAAAGGTAACAAATGATTCCGGTGCCAGTTCTTGAGAGGCCCAGCCTTTCCATCCGGGCGAATCTGATACACTGGTAGACCCGGCAGTTGTTTGCAGACAATGTAAACCTGGGAACTCCACCTATCCGCCAACTTGTGTCTCGCAGCAGCACCCAAGTTCTTCAATAGAACCCTATCACCGGGTTGTAGATCTTGTATTCGAACTTTCAAGTCATAGTTCCTTTTGTTTCTTTGCTCCCTGTTTCCTGAGGTCAAACGGGCCTGTTCAAACGCAGAAGCCAGATTCTTTCGAAGTCTATCCACGTAGTTTCTATGGGAAGCTACTGACGTCTGGTCTAGAGATAACCCAAATGCCAAATCAACCGGCAGTCGAGCCTCCCTTCCGAACATAAGACGGTACGGTGAGTATCCAGTTGCATCGCTCTCCGTACTGTTATATGCATGCACCAGAGTAGCTATGTGACGACTCCAACTCTGCTTCTCCACGTTCGACAAAGTCCCCAGCATGTTTAGCAGTGTGCGATTAAACCTTTTAGGCTGAGCATCACCTTGAGGGTGATATGGTGTAGTTCGGGTCTTTTGGATTCCCAACAGCTCTAACAATTGCCCCACCAGTCTGCTTTCAAAGTCTCTACCCTGATCAGAGTGTATCCTCCTTGGCAGTCCGTAGTGAACAAAGAACTTTTCCATCAACACCTTGGCCACTGTCGGAGCGCGTTGATCTTTTGTGGAAAAAGCTTGGGCGTATCGAGTGAAATGATCAGTCACTATTAGAATGTTCCCTTGCCCGCTAGCATCCGGCTCTAAGCACAGGAAGTCAATGCACACCAAATCCATGGGTCCCTGGCTCTGCAGATGGCTCATTGGAGCAGTTCGGGTCGGTAGAGTCTTTCTCTGAATGCATCTCAGACAGGAATGACAATAACTTTCCACTTCAGCTCTCATGCAAGGCCAATAGAACCTATCTCGCACCAGCTTAAAAGTTCTCTCAGCACCCAAATGTCCATGCTCATCATGTAGTGATCGCAGCACACTCTCCCTATGTTTAGTGGGGAGGAATAACTGTTGAATCTCTTCAGAGTTAGTTGAGGGGCCCCTTCGGTAGACCACCCCATCCAACATCTTTAACCGCTCCCACTCTTTATAGACCAATCTGGCTCCACTCGGGGAGTTGGTTAACAAAATCTCTCGCTGGTTTGCAGTCAGGGCCTTTATGGTCAAGGCAATTAAAGGGTCTCTGGCCTGATCCGCTTTCAGGTCCTGTCTCGAAAAGGTAGGTAAACTTTCATCCCTTAACTGCGTAGGGTTACAGTAAAACTCAGGAACAGCCGCAGCCATGACTCCTATGGCCTCCGCTTCAATCCCTCCTTTGACCCGGCGCTCTGTCCTTGACACAAAGCTTGCACCCCGTCTGGAGTCAACTGAGTCCATTCTGTAGTGTAGGGTCTTCTCGATAACGCATCAGCATCTCGATTATTCACCCCAGGGCGATACTTCAGGCTGAACCGAAACCCTGACAGAGCGGCCAACCACCGATGTCCCGTTGCGTCCAGTTTTGCGGTAGTAAGGATGTAGGTAAGAGGATTGTTATCCGTCTTGATCACAAACTCGGCTCCATACAGATAGTCTTTTAACTTGTCTACCACTGCCCACTTTAAGGCTAGGAACTCCAACTTGTGAGTAGGATAGTTCTTTTCAGAAGGCGTAAGGCTCCGGCTCACATACGCTACAGGCCTCAGCAATCCACCATACTCCTGATACAGGACTCCTCCCAGACCTTCTCGGCTGGCATCCACATGTAGCTCATACGGCTTGTGAGGGTCCGCATAGGCCAAAACAGGAGCTCGGGTTAGACTCTCTTTCAGCTTCACGAAAGCTCCTTCACATTGACTGGTCCATTCACCTTGTATAGACTCTCGAGCTTTCCTTGGCCCTGGAGCTGACGAGTTTTGGTCAGAGACCTTGCAGCCTTCTTCTGTGGTTTCCTTCTGCAGGAGTTTGTTCAGTGGTTGAGCTATTTTCGCGAATCCTCCCACAAATCTTCGATAGTAGGAACAGAATCCCAAGAAAGATCTAAGTTCAGTGACGTTTCGGGGTCTAGGCCAAGAAGCTACGGCCTCCAACTTCCGAGGGTCTGTCGAAACACCTTCTGCTGAGACCACATGTCCTAGATACGTAACAGACGTAGACAGAATTGGCATTTCTCCAGAGACAGTTTCAGCCCCTCTTCATGGAGCCTCTTCAAGACCTTCTCCAAACGTTGTTCATGTTCTTCCAGAGTCTTCCCAAACACAATTATATCATCCAGGTACACTAATACTTCGATTAGATTCATATCCCCGACTGTCTTCTCCATTAACCGTTGGAACGTGGCTGGAGCCCCTGTAAGGCCTTGAGGCATTCTGTTGAATTCAAAGAACCCCAGTGGACAGATGAACGCAGTTTTCTCCTTGTCTTTAGGATGCATGGGTATCTGGTGATACCCGCTTCGCAGGTCTAGTACACTAAACCACTTTGCTCCAGACAAACACTGTAGGGCATCTTCTATCCGAGGAGTGGCATATTGATCGGGGATGGTTCTCCGGTTTAATGTGCGGTAGTCTATGCATAGGCGGACAGAACCATTTTTCTTCCGGACCAACACTATGGGAGATGCGTATGGACTCCTGGACTCTTGGATCACCTTGGTTCTTTGCAACTCATTCAGCTGCTCTCGTAGATCATCCAAGTCTCCTAGCGGAACTCGCCTTGATCTTTCCCGAAACGGCTTGTCTTCTTGTAACCAAATGCGGTGCTCAGTACTCTTAGCTAGGCCCACATCGAACTCATCTTTCGAGAACAATTCCTTCCACTTTAGGACTTGAGACTGAAGACGTTTCTTCCACTCAGGTGAAATGGGAGCGTCCTTGGGGTAGAATCTTTCATCTGGAATCTCTTTTTCCACTCCCCCTCCTAAATCGGTAGAGAGGGGTGTAGCAGACTCTACTTGCCCGATAGGCATTCGTGCTTTAAGGACTACTGGAGAATCCGTCACATTGCACACGCTGACCGAGACTCTTCCTCGTGTTCTCTTCAGAGCTTTGGTGGAGATTACTTCGGGAATTACTTCGACTCCGGTTTCACTCCCATGATTAAAATCGGTTCCCAGCACCACATAAGGACCTGGTTGCGATCCGTTCAACTTGACTGAAGCCCGGAAGCTCGCTACTTCTCCTGCTTGCAGAACCTTCTCTGTTCCCCCCAGTCTCCACAGGCGCCCCACCTCGGCAGGTGCCTTTCGTTCTTCGACCATCCTCTGATAGACCGGACGTAACATGGGGTGTACTCCTTGAGTCGAACCTTCTTCCAATACAATAGGTGTCAGGAGACGCCGCACTAGGTCAGTATTCGTCCCCACTATCAGGGAGCTTCTGTTCGCACCTGAGGGTCGAGGACACACAATGGCCAATGCATCACAACCCCCAGACTGTCCGATGACTTCAGATCCGATCTCCAACTTCACTTGCAGGTACCCGTCATAGGGGAGTTTCTCAGTGCCGATACCCCATATTTCCAAATCCTTCAATTCTTGCAGAGGAATGTGCTTTAAGTGTTTCTCATAGAAGTCTTTGTAGATCAATGTCACCTGAGCCCCTGAATCTAACAGGGCTTTAGTGTAGACTCCCTCCACTTGGATTGGCACAATAGGAGAAGGACCTATCAGTTGGTCAGGAAACTTGGTGGCGGTATCCGGACGCTTAGACCCAGTTTGCTGTACCCTGGCCTTTTTCTTGGCCCGTGTAGGTTTTGGGTGTGCATTGCTTCCCCATGACGTAGACCCGGACGCTAAGGGAGTGACTCTTTCAGTCCTGGCAGGCTCAGCAGTTGGCTCGGCTTTGGGCCCTCTCGCCCTCTTAGTCTTAGCTTGGTTTTTGGAGCGGGGTTCAACCTTCGGGCACCTAGGTTGCTCCTTCACTGGTGCCCTCTGGCGTTTCCCGCCGGTGAGGTAAATAAAAGTCCTTCTAGGGCTTTCAACAGTCCCTCGACTCTATCCTTCTCAGGCTTTCGGCCTTTGCACTGTGCGCGGAAATGGCCCATTTCTCCACAACCGAAACATCTCTTCTTAGAGAGCGGAGACGTAGTTGCTTGTTGAGACCTGGTTAAAGGACTTGGACCAGACGCCACAGCAACTCCCGTCGTCTGCATACCTGTGAGGAATGTCTGCATTTCTGCCTGCATTTCGGTCACCTTCATCAACACTCGGCACAGTTCCGCGTGCGCTTGTTGCAATTCAGCTTGAGCTTCCTGTACTTTCTTGACGGTTTTGGACAATTCACCACGTTCAGGGAGGTTCGATTCTTTGGCAGCCCTCTCTGTAGATTTAAAAAACGACTAGGTGTTCCTGTTCGTCCTCGTCAGATCCATAAGTATCTAGAGAGTCGCTTTCAGGCTGCAGACCGTCGCTATGTCTCACAGGTTGTGCATAAGCCCTTTCCCCCCACCTGAAGGATTTCTCTTCCAGTAAAGCCTCTTCCTCTCGTACAACTCGGATCAGTTCCAGGTACTTCAGCTCTTGGTTACCTGCTCTGCTTCTCAGCTGCATCATTACTGGATCTAGAGGTTGAGAGCCCCTCAGGATCTGTTTTATTCGGATCTTATCTACTTCGGCCGGTTCGGCCCCTTTCTTGAGGAGTATCTGGTGTAGAATCTTATCTAGGCGCCTCATGTACTCGGTCATCCTCTCACCTCTTCTCTGATAGGTGTGTTCGTACTGATATACCAGTTCGGCCGCCTTTTCGGTTCGCCCAAAAACTTCTTCAAGAACGTTTAAATAATCTAAAGCAGTGCAATCTTTTCTACTCAGTTTCAGGTTTCTCACCGCTTCTGACGCAGGTCCCTTTAAGCTCTCGGTGATCCTTTGCTTTTTCTGGGCCTCAGGGACATCCCACTCATCCAGAGCCTGCATCGCCTGTTCCACCCATTCTTCAAAGGTTTCTTCTCCCGCCGGAGTTGGTACGTTTCCTGTAAAATTTCTTAACCGTCGATAACCGAAGTTAGTGTGAGGAGGGCTTGTTTTCTGACATTTAGCCAGTAGATCTCCAATAGCCACGATAAATTCAGGCCCGATCATGGCCAACGGACTAGGCGCGGGAACACTTGCGGATTCGCCACGTGGCACACTTGGCTGAATTAGTTGGACTTCCACCTCATCGGCCAGTTTCACGCTCGCGCCCTGAAAACATGGTGGAACACCCTTTCTCCATTCAAGAAGAACATACGTGTGAGAGGTATCTTTGTTCTTTACAATGTCCAGAATTAACCCCCGATGGTCTGGTGTCAGCGTGGCCACGGCCTGGCGAATCTGATCTTCGGCCTAAGTGTCTGCGGGAATATCCATGACTATACAACATTCTAACTGACTACTGTGCTCCTCACACCACTCAGCAACAGTGTCTGGATCCATATTTAACCCTTTAGATGCGGTTTTTCCAGAGACTGGATCCCGGAAACGAGCCCCCACGTGTAGCGCTCACTCCCGGAGGAGCCGCTGAAAATGAACCACGGGTCAGTCTCCCCGCACTAGGGAATAAATATACTCCAACACCGCTGTGAGTTTTTATCATTTAAATAGTTTACTAAAATAGTAAGCAGATGTTGAGACACGGTATTCACAGATATTATTACAGTACTTTCGTATCGCGGTAAAAGCGCGTAGCGGGAAAGAAACGAAACACGAGGCTTCGTATTTCGGAAAAAAATATTCACAACCGAACAGAAAAGAAATGCAATTTCACGAAATTCGGAAAAGGGACACGTAGCGGAACCCAAAAATACAATCTCTTCGTATTCCGGTAAACGCGCAGCGGAAAAGAGAAAATAATATATTCGGAACGTATCTTTAACCCCCGTTCCGATTCGTAACAGGAATGAGTCCTGCACAGGTTAAGTCCCGGAATGTAAAAGGTGTGTATGTGTGTGTGGTACCCGGGTACAGTTCAACTGGCCAGTGAATTTACTTAAGGAATGTCTTCGACTAGTCAAGTTGGGGCCCTGTGGACTTTAAAGAGAAAAACAGCAGCGTGTTCCTTAATTACATACGGCCTTGGAGGCCTCTCACCCATCCACCGGTTGCTTTAGGCTCCGCTGACCCAGGACGTCTCTCCGCTCGATATTGACTGGGGATACTTGCGGCCGGATCCATTGTCTGACTTTCCGTAGCTTGTCCAGTTCACCGCCTGCTCTCCGTACCCGATCAACTCGCGGCAACTCCTCACTCGAGGTCTTCGGTTTCTTTGATCTGCAGCAATCTCTGGAACTTGGAGGTCTCCTTCTCCTCAGGCTGAATGACCCGATAAAGGAACTGACAGGTCTCACTCGCGCTCTGGCCTAGGCCCTCTAGTGATGTCTGGCACTGCGTCTGCTCTCTCTCGTTCCCTCGCGCGCTCTGGCGCGTTCTCCACGAGGTTCGGGATGTAAGTGTGCTGGGTCCCACCCACTTCCTGTCTCTTTGCAAAGCACGCCGGGAAATGTAGTCCCAATGTCCAGTGTCTCTAATCGCGATTGTCTCCATCTTGTGGCCAAAAATAGGTACTGCCCGCAGCAAGATTTTAACACAGCGCTACAGCTGCTTGACACAATAATAGTATGCATGTTTTTCATATTAACAATAATAATTTATCTCTTCAACTAGATCCATCAAGCAAGCAACGTCAAGGGATCTACTACCATCAAACGAGCCCCTGACAAGAAGCATGCTCCTCCTGCTTTACTGTAAGTTTATCACTCTTACTTCTACAGATAATAGTCCCAGTTCGAGTGACACTGGCTGCCTGAGAGTGACCCCTCTCAGGCAGCCAGTGACAGGAGTGTGATTGCTTTTAGAATTCGCACCTTTCACTCTTAGGCTAGGGTCAGACTGAGGCAGTGCTAACGCGCGTGCAGGCGCACTTAATCACGGCCGCACTAGCAGCAGATGACGGGCAATGACGGCCAATATACGAAGTACGGTCGCACAAAAGTCCGGCTGCGCAACGCAAGTGGAAAATGAACGCATTTTTTCGAGAACGTTAAACCACTAGTACTGACGTACAGAGTGCGCTGCGTCCGCTAGCGGTGTGTGTGCGTTATTAGGAGACGTCAGACGCTGCTAATGTCCGGCCAACATAACGTCCAGACGCAAAAAGGGTTTTATTGATGATCCGTACAAAATCACGGACGAAAATGCGCATCGTATGACCGCTATCGCGTATTCCGTGAAAAAATACGTCCATTCTTCGAACGCACATTTTCACGGACAACGTGAAAAATGCGTTAGTCTGACCCTAGCCTTAGGCAGCTATTGACAGCTCTCACACTGTCACACTCTTGACACTCTCAGGTAGCCAGTGAGAGGAGTGTGATTGTTCTCACTGGCTGCCTGATAGTGACAACGATGTAACCCCTTTTAGGGAGCCGCTGATGGTCAGTAAAGCAGGGGGGGTTCCCAACCCCCGGAACGATACCTGTCCATGGCCTGTTAAGTGCTGGGCCGTGGCGTAATACGAGTGATGCAGACTGGCTGTAACTACAGATGAAGCTTCGCCTACATTATTATATGTATATATCATGTCCTGCCAGAACACTATAACAATTTTTTTTTTAAAAAAAATTAAATTTCCAATCATATACAGAGTGTAAAAAGCCTTTGCATTATATATTCTATGGTGTATTTTTCTGAGAAAATACACGATTTTAGCTAAAAGTGAATACACAATATTTTTCATTAGTGCAGCATCATTTTTCACATTAGAATTGAAAGAGAACAATGGTGCTGCAATAATAAATTTAAATAAAAGAAAAATAAATACATTTTTATTTATTATTTTTTTTATTTTTTACACTGAACTTGGTCATGTTTGATATCATTGGAAAGGCCATCGAAAATTCCTGGCCAGCTAGAGTTTAATTCCACAACTGACATCATCGCAGCTATGCTGTGACTAGGGATGCACTGATACTATTTTTTTAAGACCGAGTACAAGTACCGATACTTTTTAAAAGTTCTCACCGATACCGAGTACCTATAACTTTATTTAACCCCTTCACTGCTGAGGCATTTCACCGCTGTGTGCTGAGCTAATTTTTACAGCTTTCGCTCATCATGTTTAAACCCGATTTGAAGCCACATTTTATTATATGACCCAGACATATTATATATCGTTCTTTTCGGCAGACTCGGCAGATTCATAAAATATAATTTTTATATGTATACGTCATGTCCTGCCTGTATATTATAACAAAAAATGCAATACAATTTGAATTTTTAAATCATCTGCAGCGTGTAAAGTGTTTTTTTTCACATTTTATCACATGAGCTATTGCGGTTATATTTTATATGGGGTGCGCTTGTACAAAAATTAGAAATGGGGACTTGTTAAATTTTTTGGGGGGAATTACGTGATTTTTAGCAAACGCACCCCGTAGAAAAAAATCATTAGTGCAGCATCATTGTTCACATTATAATTGAAATGTGAACAATATTGCTGCATTAATAAAAACAACACACAAAAAAAAAACATGTTTTTTTTATTATTATTTATTTATTATTATTTTTTAATTTTTATTTTTAGTTTGAATATGGTCATGTTGGGTATCATTCGAAAGGCCATGCTCAGGTTCTGGAGATATCTCGGTTCAAAGGAACCCCCTATCTCCACCAGGAGATTTCCTCGGGAAATCCCCGGGCAGCTAGGGGTTCCCCAGCTATCTGACATCATCACGCTATGCACGATGACTTCTGGCAGCGAGGGGGGACCCGGGGGTGTAGCCGCCATCCAAGATGGCAGCCCCCACCGGAGCTAGTCCGCAATTTGGCGACGCAAGGTGCTGAAGTGCGACCCGGTGCCTGAGGGGTTAAGAGACTCTCCCCTTTTAAGCAGTGCCTGGCTTGTGGCGCTGCTCCTTCCCGATCGGGAGGGAGAGGGATCCGAACGGTTCCCCCCTCCCTTTCAGGCAATCTCACATGTTGCTGGGCTGGATGCATTTGGTAGTTGCAGCCGCCCTATCAGGGAAGAGGCGCGACCCCACCCCTCCTGTACTATGTATGTTTTAATGTACCTCCAGCCAGGTCATTATTGCAGCTGTTCCGCTCCGTGTCTTTGTTTTTTGATCCCAAGGCGGATTTTGTTTCTGGGGGAGCTTAAATAAAAGCCCACCAGTCTACCTCATGACTGACAAGCAGCATGGGCAAGTTATGGTTGGCTGGAAATTACGTCATCGCGCATGGCGCGATGATGTCATTGACGTCGGGAGGGGCTTAACTTCAGCGTCTGAGGACTGAGTCAGACCGCCACGGGACCCCGGACAGAGAGGGGAGTATCTCCACCGGGGCTCCAGCAAGCGGATGACGTGTGGGGCACGCCCTCCGCATATAGCGGGAGTGAATGAGGACGTGCCCCACACGTCATCAGCAGCGAAGGGGTTAAAGTCATGTGACCGCTTTTCAATAGGAGCAGACCTCATATAAAATGCCCCCAACTCACATATTGCCCCCAGCTCCCATACATTGCCCCAGCTCACATACAGTCATGGCCGAAATTATTGGCACCCCAGACATTTTTCCAGAAAATCAAGTATTTCTCACAGAAAAGTATTGCAGTAACACATGTTTTGCTATACACATGTTTATTCCCTTTGTGTGTATTAGAACAAAACAAAAAAAGGGAGGAAAAAAGCAAATTGGACATAATGTCACACAAAACTCCAAAAAATGGACTGGACAAAATTCTTGGCACCCTTAACTTAATATTTGTTTGCACACCCTTTGGAAAAAATAACTGAAATCAGCCGCTTCCTATAACCATCAATAAGCTTCTTACACCTCTCACCCGGAGTTTTGGACCACTCTTCCTTTGCAAACTGCTCCAGGTCTCTCTTATTGGAAGGGCGCCTTTTCCCAACAGCAATTTTAACCCCTTAAGGGCCGCTGACGTACCCTGTACGTCCTGTCCTCGGGTCTCCCTTAGACCCGCGGACATACAGGGTACGTCAGCGGCGCCTAATCCCCCTCCCGCCCAATACTCACCTCCCTCGCCGGATCCCACAGCGATATGGCAGGGAGGAAGCCTGCCCATGTGATTTACATGGGCAGGCGAGGCTGATGACGTCGCCACGCTGCGTGGTGACGTCATCAGCAGGCGTCCCATGGATTTCAATAGAGGGGAGGGGGGCTCCTTCGGAGACCTCTATCTCCCCAACCATTGAAGCTAGGGAGATGCCGTTTGCACCGCTGGAGAGGGGAGAGCCTCCCCTTTCCAGCGGTGTATGGCATTAACCGTTTCGCCGCCGGATCACGTTGCGGCCCAATTGGCGCCAAAACGCGCCAAAACGCGATTCAAACCTGGAGGGGGGCTGACATCTTGGATGTCAGCCAAGCCTCCAGGTCCCCCCCCCACCCACTGACAACCTCACCATATGTGTGAGGATGTCAGTGGGCCAGTTAACCCTCTAGCTGCCATGTAGAGATAAGGGGATCCTAAGGATCCCTTTATCTCCCGATCCATGGCAGCTAGATGGTCATATTTGCCATCATTTGAAAGGCCTGATTATGGCCTTTCAAATGATACCAAACATGACCAGGTTTGGTTTTAAAAAATTAAATAAAAAAATTAAATAAAATAAAAAAATGTGGTTTTTTTTAAAAGTTTTTTTTGTCTGGGGGGGTTTAATTAAATAGGACCTAGGCTGTCATCTAAAAATAATTAGCACAAAATGGTCAGAATGAGCGCAGCGCACATAGGTGAACTGTCTCAGCAGTGAAGGGGTTAAAAAGCAAACGCATGTGAAAATTGGGTATTTCTAGTCTCGGGACAAAATTTTGAACCTATTTAGCCGGGGTCGTTTTGGGTGGTTGTAGATTTTGGGGATTAAATTACAAAAAAGTGTGTTTTTACCATTTTTTTCCTCATATTTCATATTTTTTTTATAGTAAATTATTCGATATGATGGAAATAATGGTATTTCTAGAAAGTCCATTTAATGGCGGGAAAAAGGGTGTATAATATGTGTGGGTTGAATAAACGAGTAAGAGGAAAATTTGACCTAAACACTAACAGCGCAGAAACGTAAAAACAGCAGCGGTCACTAAAAGACGGATTTGTGTAAAACCGCCCGGTCACTAAGGGGTTAAGATCTCTCCACAGGTGTTCAATGGGATTTAGATCTGGACTCATTGCTGGCCACTTCAGAACTCTCCAGCGCTTTGTTGCCATCCATTTCTGGGTGCTTTTTGACGTATGTTTGGGGTCATTGTCCTGCTGGAAGACCCAAGATCTCGGACGCAAACCCAGCTTTCTGACACTGGACTCTACAGTGAGACCCAAAATCCTTTGGTAATCCTCAGATTTCATGATGCCTTGCACACATTCAAGGCTCCCAGTGCCAGAGGCAGCAAAACAACCACATAACATCATTGAACCTCCACCATATATCACTATAGGTACTGTGCTCTTTTCTTTGTAGGCCTCATTCCATTTTCGGTAAACAGTAGAATGATGTGCTTTACCAAAAAGCTCTATCTTGGTCTCATCTGTCCACAAGACGTTTTCCCAGAAGGATTTTGGTTTACTCGAGTACATTTTGGCAAACTGCAGTCTTGCTTTTTTATGTCTCTGTGTCAGCAGTGGGGTCCTCCTGGGTCTCCTGCCATAGCGTTTCATTTCATTTAAATGTCGATGGATAGTTTGCGCTGACCCTGATACTTTCTGAGCCTGCAGGACAGCTTGAATTTCTTTGGAACTTGTTTGGGGCTGCTTATCCACCATATATATCTCAATAAACCACTTGGCAGCTCAAATAAGAACCGGCAAATGGCACTGGAGGAGTGGCTACAGAAAAATTAATCTTTATTAGAACGAATATAGACACTCTCAGATGCAAGGAAAAATCAATTAAAAAACATAAATATGACAGCAGACAAAGCAGGGTGTACTGGAATTGAAGCTCATGTATCAACCTTGATTTTAAGCCGTGATTTGTTGTGTGTGTAGCATTTGCAGGGTGAGGACAGAAATCTTGAGCATGAGCTCGACTAGCTAAGGGTCAGTGTTGGCGTGCTGATTGTGAAGGTGATTTATGGTTTGCTTTTTGATGCTAATCCCTTTGTGCAATTATGGAATTCTATTATGGTGCCTAACACATTGATTGCAATCCTCTTTCCACACCTCTTTTATGCACAGCCATTATACACTGGCGTCAATTCCAGTACACCCTGCTTTGTCTGCTGTCATATTTATGTTTTTTAATTGATTTTTCCTTGCATCTGAGAGTGTCTATATTCGTTCTAATAAAGATTAATTTTTCTGTAGCCACTCCTCCAGTGCCATTTGCCGGTTCTTTTTTGAGCTGCCAAGTGGTTTATTGAGATATATATCTATTTAGGTCAGGTTTAATCCTGAGTAAGAGGTTGTGCTGCTCTCACTCATTTGGATGAGAGTCAGGTGATTGTCTAAATTTGAGGGTTCCTGTTGTGGGTCCCCCATCTCTCTTTTTTCTGGTAAGATATGCTTATCCACCATTCAGACTATCCTGCGTTGCAACCTTTCATCAATTTTTCTCTTCCGTCCACCCACAGAGAGATTAGCTACAATACCATGGGTTGCAAACTTCTTGATAATGTTGCGCACTGTGGACAAAGGCAAATCTAGATCTCTGGAGATGGACTTGTAACCTTGAGATTGTTGATATTTTTCCACAATTTTGGTTCTCAAGTCCTCTGACCGGTCTCTTCTCCTCTTTCTGTTGTCCATGCTTAGTGTGGCACACACTGACACACACAATGCAAAGACTAAAGTGAGCTTCTCTCCTTTTTATCTGCTTTCAGGTGTGATTTTTATATTGCCCACACTTGTTACTTGTCACAGGTGAGTTTACAGGAGCATCACATGCTTGAAACAATCTTATTTATCCACAATTTTGAAAGGGTGCCAAGAATTTTGTCCAGCCCATTTTTGGAGTTTTGTGTGACATTATGTCCAATTTGCTTTTTTTTCCTCGCTTTTTTTGTTTTTTTTCCAATACACACAAAGGGAATAAACATGTGTATAGCAAAACATGTGGTACTGCAATACTTTTCTGTGTGAAATACTTGATTTTCTGGAAAAATGTCTGGGGTGCCAATAATTTCGGCCATGACTGTATTGTCCCCAGCTCTCATATTGCCCCCTAGCTCAATTATTGCCCCAGCTCACATATTGCCCCCAGCAGACATATTGCCCCCAGCTCTCACATATATTGGCCCCCGCTCACCCTCCGGCGCTGCCAGGCTCCGAGCTCACGCTCCCAACTCAACCTCCTGTGCTGCCAGGCTCCTCCAGCGTCTTCTTTCTTCGAGCGGCCGCCGGCAGAGGTTGCAACCCGGCCTCTCATTGGGAACCACGCACAGCCGCGGTCGCGCGAGATCTCGTGAACTCCGCGATCTCACGAGATCACGGCTGGTGGATCCCAACGAGCGGCCGGGCTACAACTCTTTGCCGGCGGCCGCTCGAAGAAAGAAGACGCCGGAGGAGCCTGGCAACGCGCTGAAGACTGCCTCAAGGAAACCGGCCAGTAAGCCAGCCCAGCGCTGGCTTCCTTATCAGTTTTGGTATCGGGGGGCCTCTGCACGAGTACCAAGTACTCGTACAGGTTCTGGTATCGGCACCGATACTAGTATCAGAATCGGTGCATCCCTAGCTGTGACCTTTCCAGTGATGCCTCTTATTTTCTTAACCTTCCCTAATGGGTAGATAGGAGTCACCCTCTCCTTAAGGGGAGGGGCCTGAAAAAGACGTCAGTGCGCCAGCAGGGGTCCCATGGAACTGTCTTACTGACTGTGACCTTTATAGCTATGCGTCTCTTGAATCTGTATTTTCTCCCGATCAAGAGGTAGAGGGGTCCAAAGGACAAGTGCCTCCTTTTCAGACACTCTTCTGGCTCTGCTGGGGGGACGCCTGAAACTGAAGTAACTGTGCCCATCGCGATGATGACAGTGCGCCTGGAGGGCGGTATAAAAGCATGTATGACCTTGTAGCGCTGACTTCAAGCTGCTTGTGGCTGCCAGGAGCAACGTAAGACTGGGGAGAAAAAGTTCCCAGTCTCCCTCTGTCATCATTCCATAGCCCTGTGAGATCTTGAGAAAGCGAGATCGCGCAGGGCTTGCAGCCCAGCAGTGGAACCCTCCATGGAGTCCTATAGACTCCAGGAGGTGATACTCGTGCATGGCGCGGAAGTGCTACCCCGAACATCCCCAAGGGTAGCGTTTTGTTCTCGGGCAAGCTGCTGAATTAGCGCCTGCTAATATGGTGATAAAATGCAGACGCAGGTTTCCCCATTGACATCCCCATTTTAGCACCAACAAGGGAATAGTAAACATATATATACATAAGCACTGGGGCAATATATATTATATATACACAAATTCGGATGTTCAGCACACAAGCTATGGCGATGATGATGTCCCGTGCCGTGGTGCTGTACAAATCCCAAGGAATAATATATGTATGAAGCAGATGGGAGCACTCACGGACTTGTATAAAGTAAAAAATATTTATTAGGTATGCATTAAAAAGATTTCCAACGTTTCGCATCGCTAACAAGCCTTAATCATGGATATCCATGGCAAGGAGCACTCACGGACTTAGAAAAAATAAAACAAAAATATTTATTGGGAAATCATTAAAAGAAACCGACGTTTCGGCTCAAAACAAGAGCCTTTATCAAGGGTATCATGGTGTTCATGGTATCCATGATTAAGGCTTGTTAGCGAGCCGAAACATCGGAAATATTTTTAATGCATACCTAATAAATATTTTTTACTTTATACAAGTCCATGAGTACTCCCATCTGCTTCATACATATATATATATATATATATATATATCACCAGTAGACAGATTGCCCCAGTGTGTGTGTGTGTGATATACAGTGGCAAGAAAAAGTATGTGAACCCTTTGGGATTAAGTGGAGTTTTGCATGAATTGGTCATAAAATGTGCTCTGATCTTCATCTAAGTCACAACAATTTGAAAAACACAGTCTGCTTAAAATAATACAACACATACATTATATGATTTCATGTTTTTATTGAACAGAACATGTAAACATTCGCAGTGCAGGGTGGAAAAAGTATGTGACCCTTTGGACGTAATAACTGGTTGACCCTCCTTTGGCAGCAATAACCTCAACCAAACGTTTCCTGTAGTTGCAGATCAGACCTGCACAACGATCTGGAATAATTTTGGACCACTCCTCTTCACAAAACTGTTTCAGTGTAGCAATATTCTTGGGATGTCTGGTGTGAATCGCTCTCTTAAGGTCATGCCACAGCATTTCAATCGGGTTGAGGTCAGGACTCTGACTGGGCCATTCCAGAAGGCGTATTTTGTTTTGTTGAAGCCATTCTTTTGTTGAATTACTTGTATGCTTTGGGTCATTGTCCTGTTGCATCACCCATCCTCTGCGGAGCTTCAGTTGGCGGACAGATGGTCTTACGTTTTCCTGCAAAATGTCTTGATAAACTCTGGAATTCATTTTTCTATCAATGACAACAATCCGTCCAGGCCCTGAGGCAGCAAAGCAGCCCCAAACCATGATGCTCCCTCCGCCATGTTTTACAGTGAGGATGAGGTTTTGATGTTCGTGTGCTCTGCCTTTTTGTCTCCACACATAGTGTTGTGTGTTTTTTCCAAACAACTCAATTTTGGTTTCATCTGTCCACAAAATAATTTGCCAGTAGTGCTGTAGAACATCCAGGTGCTCTTTTGCAAACTTCAAACGTGCTGCAATATTCTTTTTGGACAGCAATGGCTTCTTCCGTGGTGTCCTCCCATGTACTCCATTCTTGTTTAATGTTTTCCTTATTGTAGATGTGTCAACAAAATGTTAGCATGTGCCAGAGATTTCTGTAAGTCTTTAGCTGACACTCTAGGATTCTTCTTTACCTCATTAAGCATTCTGCGCTGTGCTCTTTCAGTCATCTTTACAGGACGACCACGTCTAGGGAGAGTAGCAACAGTGCTGAACTTTCTCCATTTGTAGACAGTCTGTCTTACCGTGGACACATGAACAACAAGGCTTTTGGAGATGCTTTTGTAACCCTTTCCAGCTTCACGCAAGTCAACAATTCTTGATCGTAGGTCTTCTGAGAGCTCTTTTCTGCGAGGCATGGTTCACATCAGGCAGTGCTTCTTGAAACCAGTAAACCCAAAACTGGTGTGTGTTTTTAAAGGGCAGGACAGCTTTCAGCAACACATCCAATAATATCACACTGATTGGACTCAAGGTTGGCTCACTCCTGGCTCCAATTATCTCTTGGAGAAATCATTAGGCTAGGGGTTCACATACTTTTTCCACCATGCACTGTGAGTGTTTACATGTTATGTTCAATAAACACATGAAAACATATAATGTTTGTGTTGTATTATTTTAAGCAGACTCTGTTTTTCAAATTGTTGTGACTTAGATGAAGATCAAAGCACATTTTATGACCAATTCATGCAAAACTCCACGTAATCCCAAAGGGTTCACATACTTTTTCTTGCCACTGTATATATATATATATATATATTATAGATTGCCCCAGTGTATATGTATATAGCCCCAGTAGACAGATTGCCCCAAGTGTGTGTGTGTAGATATATATATATATATATACACACACATACACTGGGGGCAATATATAATATATACACACACACACACACTGGGGCAATCTGTCTACTAGGGCTATATATATATATATATATTATACACATATACACTGGGGGCAGATTGCCCTCAGTGTATATATATATATATATATATACACAGTTGTGTTCAAAATTATTCAACCCCCACTGAAATTGAGTGTTTTGGCCAGTTTGACATTGATTTTGATCATTCAGTCATCTTCCTTACAATTAAATCAAAGAGGCACGTGTAGGTCAGACAAATATAACATAACATTTATAATGAAATAACCACAAATGTCTTTTCTGTGCTCACATCATTATCAGTTTTATTCAACCCCCAAGTGACATTCAATCTTAGTACTTATAACTGTAAAAGGATGTTGTACTAACAGCTTTTAAACGTGAAGCATAGCTTGACACAAGTGTCTTGCAGTGATCTACGGGTATCTTCGCCCATTCGTCATGCAAAAGCCTCCAGTTCAGTCACATTCTTAGGCTTGCGCACTGCAACTGCTTTCTTTAAGTCCCACCAGAGGTTCTCAATCGGATTTAAGTCAGGTGACTGCGATGGCCACTCCAAAATGTTCCAGCCTTTAATCTGCAACCATGCTCTAGTGGACTTGGAGGTATGCTTGGGATCATTGTCCTGTTGAAAGGTCCAACGTCTGCCAAGCCTCAGGTTTGTGACGGACTGCATCACATTGTCATCCAATATCTCCTGGTACTGAAGAGAATTCATGGTACCTTGCGCACGCTGAAGCTTCCCTGTACCTGCAGAAGCAAAACAGCCCCAAAGCATGATTGACCCCCCGCCATGCTTCACAGTAGGCAAGGTGTTCTTTTCTTCATAGGCCTTGTTCTTCCTCCTCCAAACATAGCGTTGATCCATGGCCCAAACAGTTCTAATTTTGTTTTATCAGTCCACAGAACACTATCCCAAAACTTCTGTGGTTTGCCCACATGACTTTTGGCATACTGCAGTCGACTCTTCTTATTCTTTGGAGACAGCAAGGGGGTGCGCCTGGGAGTTCTGGCATGGAGGCCTTCATTACGCAGTGTGCGCCGTATTGTCTGAGCTGAAACTACAGTACCCACATCTGACAAATCTTTTCTCAGTTCCTCAGCAGTCACACGGGAACTTTTCTCCACTCTACGCTTCAGGTAGCGCACAGCAGTCGAAGTCAGCATCTTCTTTCTGCCACAACCAGGTAGCGTTTCAACAGTGCCCTTTGCCTTGAATTTGCGAATGATGCTTCCTATGGTCTCTCTTGGTATGTTTAACATCTTTGCAATCTTCTTATAGCCATTGCCCTTCCTGTGAAGAGTAATCACCTCTTCTCTTGTCTTCCTGGACCATTCTCTTGACTTCACCATGTTTGTAACCTCACCAGTAAATGTCTAGAAGGAGCGGAGTATCACAGTCATTTTAAAGCTGCCTAATTGGTGCTTATTATGCTTTATTGCTGTTCCGTGACATCCACAGGTGTTTTCAATACCTGATTGAAAACACTTGAATGAACCTCTGTTCTTCAGAGTGGTAGTCTTTAAGGGGTTGAATAATTGTGTCAATGAAGAATTCACAACAGAAACATTTACTATTGTATTACAAAACCAATTGATGTCATTTTAGTTGCATATGGTTCTTTAAAAAGTCCTTGTAGGATTTCATTCTGAATACAATTACAAATGTACACTAAATTCCCTAAAACCCTTTACAGCATTGGGGGTTGAATAATTTTGAACACAACTGTATATATAGCCTGTGTGTGTGTGTGTGTGTATATATATTTATATATATATATATATGCAAAGACATATGGCTGCACTCAGCAATAAATAAAAACAATAAAGTTTATTTGATCATTAAAAATGAAGACCGGTCTTAATTTTTAATGATCAAATAAACTTTATTGTTTTTATTTATTGCTGAGTGCAGCCATATGCCTTTGCCTACAGCTATTTTTTAGGCTATGCACCACATTGATTAACACAGTACGATTTAAAGGAGGTGCAGGATTATAGGTTATATATCACGCCCGGGGAAAGACGGAATATTATTACTATTTTCATGTCCTCATAAACAATAGTTGTAGTTCACTTAAAAGGAAGACACTATCAGGGTTATTCAAAGAGATTCGAAAAGTCACTGCACGTTCGGTGACTTTTCGTTCTCTTCAATTCGGTTCCTTTTGCCGATCCCATTTCAGTGACCCTGCGGTGTATTCAGCAAACACCACAGGGTCCCCGAATTGCAGGGAAAAGCTACCGCAAACCCGACGAAAATGAACTGCAAAACCCAGCGAATGCACGCCGAAAACCCGCAAAAACATCTGGATTAACCTGCCGAAAACCACGGAAAAACCCGAGCAGGAGCCAATCACCCGCAGCGAAGCCGCCATTAAAAGCCGACACCGCAGACAGAGTGAAGTGAATAAATTAGGAAAACAGTTTGCATGAATGTTTGAAAAGTGAAACACTGTTTGCAAAGAAACTACTGAGCGAAAATGTCTGAAATTTACATATGAGGTCCAGGGAATGATAATATAGAGGGCTGTTACAGAAAAAATTCTGACTTTTAAAAAAAAAAAAAAAATTAAGAAAAATGCTTAAAATATCATAAAAAATCTATAAATAGACTCTTTACTGCAGAATTTTATAATGAACAGTTTATTAGATATTGAATTAAAACGGGAATATTTTTAACATTGAAGCCTATGGGATTCTCCTGAATAAACTTGCCGAATTAAACCACCGAATGGCAGGGCATTAGGGGAACCTTTCACTGCTGGTTTGTGTTCTCTGAATAGCCGAAGCAGTGCTTTTTCATGGGGTTTTCACTGCCCTCGAACAGGCACCGTATGTCCAGGCAATTCGCCAGGATTTTGCGAATTGCCTGCTCTCTGGATAGCCGAATGGCCAAGAAAGGTAAGCAAGCAATTCGGATCTCTTTGAATAACCCTGTATAAAAGGGAACCATATTTTTTAATACGGTGTTCCTTTAAATGAACTACAACTATTAGTGGATAACCCCGATAGGGTTACAACAAGCGCCTCTGTTGCAAGAAAAATCTGTATTGCAGGGCAGTTAGCTGCTTTTTTTTTTTGCAACGATGGCACGGAGTAGATAATCCCTTAGCATTTGTGAGCACCACAGCAATGAAACTCACAGTTTTTCTGAGTATATATGAACTCCACAGCAATAAAACTCACACTAATGCACAGTGTGTATGAGATCCACAGCAATGAATCTCACAGTTACGCGCAGTGTGTATGAGCTCCACTGCAATGAAACTCACTACCGCCTTACAGTGCCAGTTCCTCTGATTACACCGCTTGCCTGACAATCCGCAGCTCTGGCAGATGTGTGTGAACATGCTGCAGCCCCCTCCCCATGCTGTTCAAAGTTTCAGCAGCTGCAGAGAGAGGGGGAGCAGCCCTCCCTTGTCACTTACTGTGGGAGGGGGTTATCAGTCCCTACATACACTCCTGACAATCAGAAGCGTTCAGGAGCAACATGAGCTTCTGATTCTCCCCCTGCCACTGCAGGAGGAGGGAGGAGCATCATGCTCTTTCCTGTTAGTTCTGGCTGGTGGTGAGGTGCCGGTACTGAGTGGTGAGGTGCCGGTACTGCGTACCCCGGAGTACCACCTGAAAAAAAAGCTATATATATATATATATATATATAAAAAAGCAAAGGGGGGGGCAGCCAGGAACTCAATTCCAAGTGGTGCTGTAGGTCAGAAACAATCCTACAGCCAAAATGTGGTGCCCAGGTGCTGACTCCTCAAAGGCAATATAGCAAAACGATAGATGGTGGGAGGCACTCTGGGACTTGGGTAAAATAACAAATTTATTGAATGAGCAGAAAAAACGAAGTTTCGGCCTGACCGGGGCCTTTTTCGAGGTGAGACAAGATTGCCCTCAGTGTATATATATATATATATATATAGCCCGTGTGTGTGTATATACAGTCAGGTCCAGAAATATTGGGACATCGACACAATTCTAACATCTTTGGCTCTATACACCACCACAATGGAGTTGGAATGAAACAAACACAATGTGCTTTAACTGCAGACTGTCAGCTTTAATTTGAGGGTATGTACATCCAACTCAGGTGAACGATGTAGGATTTACAGCAGTTTGCAGATGTGCCTCCCACTTGTTAAGGGACCAAAAGTAATGGGACAGAATAATAATCATAAATCAAACTTTCCCTTCTTAATACTTGGTTGCAAATTTATTTATTTATTTATTTATAAAGGATTTTACCAGGAAGGATACATTGAGATTTCTCTCGTTTTCAAGTATCTCCTGGGTTCAAGAACATTAAAATGTTACAGTTGGGGGCGTGTCCGGACTGCCGACCAAGATGGCAGCACACTGAACCATCTCCGTCCTCCTCTCCGACAATAAGCATCTCATCCAACGCCAGACATAGCATGGTACGCGGCAAGAAGCCTCCCAGTGACCCCCGGACCCCAGCGCGACCACCCAGAGCCGCTATGCGCCCCCTGGACGAGTACCTGCTTCCCGCAGCTCGACCAACCGCATGCTCCCCGGCGCCTAAGATGGCGGATGCGACACCTCCGTCCTCCGGGCATGACCCCTCAGCGGCCATAGCCAGACTTGAGCTCCGGCTGGAGTCCATCCTGGCAGGGATGCCGACGAAGGCTGTGGCTGAGCAGCCCCCGGCGGCCTATTCCGAACTCTGCAGGCTGGTGGACGACGTGGACAACCGAGGCCGCCGGAACAACCTGCGCATCCGCGGCCTTAAGGAGATGGACCCACCCGAGCAATTGGAAGAACTGTTATGCCGCTTCTTTAATGAGGTCCTAGGCCGCGCATCCACCTCGCCCATCGAACTGCACCGAGCGCTCAGACCCAGGCCGCAAGATGGAGAGCCGTCCCGAGATGTGATCTGTAACTTCGCCTCCTACCGCCTCAAGGAACAACTCATGAAGCACACATGCAATGCCAGAACGTGGGACTTTGAAGGTCAGTCGCTCGAATTATATCACGACCTCACGCCTTTCACGCTAGCGGCGCGCTGCCACCTACGACCGATCACCCAGGCGCTCACCCAGCGGCACATACCCTACCGCTGGGGATTTCCACTGGCCCTTTCTGTTCGCATTGACGGAGCTACGCACTCCATATGCTGCCCCCGAGATGTCCCAGACTTTGTGGCCACACTACACCTGCTGCCGATGGAGGTGCCGGACTGGGAACGGACCGAATTATGGCGCCCAGGGAGGCCGGCCCGGCCTCAGCGCCCCCTACGCCACCGTGGAGCAGGGGAGGATCGTGCCGCCGCGGACCGCGACCTCCCGGGAGCCGATATGTGAACCCCTAGGACACCGACGGACCCGCAGACTGATTGACGCGCGCCATGTAAGCCTAGCAGCCACCGATGCCCCCACCGAACCACCTAAGGATTTGACACTCAGGCCCGGATGAAGCCCTCGACCGTATTGCACATACCCGCCACCCAGGTCTCTCACAACTAGCCTATTACTGGCGGGAAGACCGCTCGACTGCGCTTCCCGCATCTGACCACATGCGGGGTTGACCGCGGGAAGTGTTCTGCGGGCCCCCTAGTTGACGGGGGCTCCGCTTTGGCACACAGGGGAAGGACATGTGGAAGTGCCCCCCTGCGAACGTTCCGGCGTTGCCTGCCAGACGGCATTTTCCATGTGGCCTTGGAGGACCCACGGAACGGGCACAGACCTCACAACACAGCGGAGGCGGCCCCACGCTGTCATGCGCACTCGACTGCTGTTGACCTTGACTTACAACGAACGGGCTAGACTCTCAGATGCCCCGGGCGTCCTTGGCTCTCCCGCATACCTGTGCCTCGTTTATTGTTCTTCACCGGTAAGTGGGGGATGGACGCTACAACGTGCCCCTCAGAACTACCCTTGGGACGGGACACCCACGGGAGAGGTTCCCCATGGACGGTAACATCGCCAAACGCACCCCCAAGGAGATTGCTCCTGCCCCGACCACCGAACGACGGACACCACCAAGCGCCCCACTCGTTTATTTTGTGCATCTTTGGCATTGGGATTTCAACCCTGGTATCGCCCACCCCTCCTTCCCTTTCTTTTTTTTTTTTTTTTTGCCCCCCCCCATGCTTCCAACACCAAGTGTTTAACACACAGCCCGAGCTGGACATTAGTCTCGGTCTCATGTTGGGATGGGCGGGAAAACGGGGAGGAGGGCTGGATATCAGGCCCACCGACGTCTTCGGGCGCTTGACAAGCTAGACTATTTTTTGACTTGGACCGACGTGTGGGAGCGGCAGAGGTCGACATGGAGGGCGGGACGGGCGGAGGGAGGTCGGACGGCAGACCATGAATGTTGCCTAGTATCTACTCGCTCTTACACGCTTTACCCTGCTACGCCCATCGTTACAATACAGAGTAGAACGGAATGGCACCTGCGTAAGGCTGACATGCTGTTCGGGTTTAAAAATGTTCCTGGGTTACGTTACTACACCGAAACTTCGCTTACCTTTGCATATGTTATTCTTACCCTCTGTCGGAGAGGACTGGCGTTTCTGTTCTGTGTTGTGTTACATTGATATATTGATTGTGATTTCTTTTTATTTTAACACGGTTTGATGCTTACGAATTTTATATATTTTATATAGTTTTGACACTTGGTTCAGGCTTGAACCCCACACGCCCCCTCGGGGTGAGTGCCATTGAACAGTTGGGAGAGCCCTACTGAGTCCCCCTCGTTCCCAGAGGTGGTGGGACACAACCCTCTCCTGACAGGCACCAGTACCCCCACTTCCTATCCCGCCTATCGGCGCGGATGTGACGCCACTCTCCTACAATCCTGAGAGCCCACCCCACCCCTCCCTAATTAGCCCGCTCCACCTCCCCAACACACGCCACCCTACCCCCCCCTCCCTGGTTAGCCCGGTTATTTCCTACCCCTTCTCTTGTCATCGCTTTACAACCCCTCTCCCCCCCTTTTTTTTTTTTTCGCTCTTCATCTTTCTTTCTTTCTTTCTTCTTTTTACTACTCTCTTTTTCTTACACCTTCTCTTCTTTTTCACTCTCACGCTCTAACTTTCCGCTCCTGTACTGTTGCACCTCCCTCCTTATTGTACCTTTAACCTACCCTCCTCGGATGGCGGGACCGGGACTCGGGGGCCGCGGCACGGCCCTCATCCCGAGTGACCTCAGAATGGTGAGCTACAACGTGAGAGGCCTTAACAAACCCGAGAAAAGACGGCGACTCCTCAGAGACCTGGCGACTATGCACACCTCAGTGGCCTTCTTACAAGAAACCCATTTTTGCTCCACAGCCCCTCCCACCCTACGAGACCGACGCTTCCCGACGTTTTTTTTTGACCACAACCCGGATTCGAAATCTAAAGGAACGGCTATCCTGTTCGTATCCACTCTCCCCTTTGAGATGACGGATGTATACCGTGCAGGAGACGGGAGATGCCTATACGTTAAGGGCGGGATCGCTGGCTCCACCTACACGTTCGCTAACCTCTACCTTCCCAACACGAATCAACACATGCGCTTGGCTAAAGCCCTACGGACCTTGGAGGACTTTGCGGAAGGCACGCTCGTCTTGGGGAGATTTTAACGTCCCACTTAACCCTGTAGAAGACTCCTCCTCTAATAACTATCGGACACCACTTCGACAATTGAGACGCATACAACGCTCATTAACGGCTCTCAGACTAGTGGATACTTGGAGGGCGATGAACCCCTCCGCCAGAGACTACACATATTACTCCCCCGTCCATAACACCTACACTAGACTGGATTACTTCTTCGTGCCCCAGTATGAGCTACCTCTTGTGCGATCCTCGGAGATTCAGGCCACTACGTGGTCGGACCACGCCCCGGTAGTGATGACCATGTCATCGCCCCTTCTCCGCCCCAGGGAGGGGACGTGGCAGCTTAACACCTCACTCCTAGCAGACCCATTGTTGAGGGCCGATGTGACCAAAGCTATTCAAACGTTTTTCGCTGATCACCAGACAGCGGATGTGCCGCAACCAACCATCTGGGAGGCACACAAGGCGGTTATACGCGGCAAACTGATCTCGTGGGCATCGCGCAAGAGGAGGGTGCTTCAAGCTGAAACGGAGGAACTCTTATCCGAGATTCGGAAAATTAAACTGGAACATCACACCTCTCACGACGCCGACACGTACGCGCGTCTCCTGCAGACCTGCACACAATTAACGAATGTGCTGAACCCCAGACTTCAACGCTCCATTTTACAAACTAAGTGCTTCTTCGCCCTCCACGAGGACAAGCCGGGACGCTTACTTGCGAGACTCCTTAAGAAACAACATACACGGGCCTACGTTCAACAATTCGCACGAGGGATGGCTCAGAGACGCCGCACCCAGCCCGAATTGCTAACTCATTCCGGGAATATTACTCAACACTGTATCACTCGGCGGAGGCGCCTGATCGAGCGCGATCGATCACACTACTTGACGAATACCTGAAGACACGGATTCCATCCCGCCTTTCGGAGCTGCAGCGCGCCCCGCTCCGAGAACCTATCACCCAGGAGGAGATCTCTTCCGCCGTCAAATCCCAGAAAAATGGCAAGGCACCGGGCCCAGATGGCCTCCCTTCACTGTACTACAAGCGCTTCGGCGCTGCTCTATCTCCCTCATTTGCGGCCACACTCAACTCGCTGTTAGAGGACCATACCCTCCACCCTCATACTCAGGCCGCCACGATCGTAGTGGTACCGAAGGCAGGCAAGGATCCTAAGTTGTGCTCCAGCTACAGGCCGATCTCCTTGCTAAATTCGGATCTTAAAATTTTCGCCATGGTCTTGGCGCGAAGGCTGCGCACGGTCTTACCGCTCCTGGTACAGAAAGATCAAGTGGGATTCATCCCGGCGCGAGAGGCCAGGGATGGCACTACCCGCACTCTGAATGCAATACACAGATCGCGACAGAAGGAGATGCCTATGCTACTCCTGTCAACCGATGCTGAAAAGGCATTTGACAGGGTGTCCTGGCATTTTCTGTTCGCCACCCTACGCGCCATGCATTTACCACCGGAATTTATCTCTTGGGTAGCCGCACTCTATAGTTCTCCGAACGCCCGAGTTAGGGTCAACGGGATTCTCTTGGATACTTTTCAAATAAGGAACGGCACCCGACAGGGATGCCCCCTCTCCCCACTTCTTTTCGCCATCACTCTGGAACCCTTTCTGGAATCTGTCCGACGTAATGAGGCAATCACCGGTCTAGCAGGTCACTCTGGTACACACAAGGTCTCGGCATACGCCGATGACCTACTCTTTTACGTAACTAATCCTATGACTTCACTACTGGAAATAGTGGAGGAGTTCAGGACCTACGGCACACTGTCTAACCTGAAACTTAACATGGATAAATCCGAGGTACTGAATATTAATGTTCTGGGCGCGGTGGAGCGGGCCCTCTGCCGGATGCATCCATTTGTATGGTGCTCCTCTAAGATGAGGTACCTGGGCATCTGGCTTACTAAGTCGCCTCAAGACCTCTATTGCGAGAACTTCCTACCGCTTTGGTCGGAACTCAGTCGCGACCTTTCCGAGTGGTCCCATTTGAGGATCTCCTGGCTCGGTAGAATAGGGGTGTTGAAGATGAACATGCTCCCAAGGTTTCTCTATTTATTTCAGACACTACCGATACACATACCTCCGGCGTTCTTTCAGAAGATCCAATCTGAATGCTCCCGCTTCGTCTGGAACAAGGCTAAACCAAGAATCGCCTTGAATGTACTCTCCCGGCCTAAATCAACGGGGGGATTGGCCTTCCCCAATTTCCGCCTATATTATGAAGCCTCACACCTTCAACGAATAGTAGCATGGACCACGGGCGGCAGGCGCACCCTGTGGCAAGACCTGGAAAGGGATGCAACCCCACACCACACGTTTGCGCTGCCCTGGTTAGCAGCGGACCGGAGATCTCCGCTCTCACTTCAACACCCGTTCGTGGGCGCTACGATGCGCGTATGGCGCTCCGTTGTCTGACGGTGCTCGTTCTTGTCATACCCATCTCCTCTGCTGCCCCTAACGGCCAACCCGGCCTTTACAGCTGGCGTCCACCCCGGCTTGGAGCGGAGGATAGGCGCGAACATCTCCCCAAAGGCACTCCACTTTACGGGGGGATCGACTTACGCCCGCCGTGGGACGAAGGGACACCGGAGCCTCCGCCTTCCATGTTGGAACGCTACAACTTCAGACAAATCTCCCACTACTTGCTATCGTTACCGGCCCGTCACAGATTGATTCGCCCCCTCACATCCTTCGAATCCTCTGCACAGCTAAACACCCTCTCCAACATGGGATCTCGATTTTATATGGCCTACTTCAAAATGCTCAAAACCACTCACCACCTAACTTTGAGGGCTCCTGGGAATTGATGCTGGGCGCCCCAATACCGGATGAGAAATGGCAGGACACATACGAATTGACCCATCACGGCAGCCCGCAAGCTAGACTACAGTCTAACTCCTATAAAGTCCTCTCGATGTGGTACTGCACACCTGTCCTGCTTTTTCGAATAGGCCTCAGACTCACGCCGAATTGCTGGCGATGTGACGCGGCGCCAGGTACTTACCTACACGTCTGGTGGGAGTGCTCGCTCATCGCCCCGTTCTGGAACCTGGTGAGAGATACTGTGGTGGAAGTGACCAATCTGGCCTTACCATCTACGGTGGGCATGTTTCTACTAACACAAGTTCCTTGCTCGGTTAGAACCCTCAAAAAATCTGTGGCACTCCCCATGATCATGACTGCAAGACTGCTGGTGGCTCAGACGTGGGGATCCCTCGACTCTCCCTACTTGCCGCGCCTGGCTCACCCGGATGGGAGAAGTCGTGAACATGGAAGAATTAATAGCCAGGACGGAAGATGAACTAGAGGCACATCTACACAAATGGTACCACTGGAACCTGTACGTGATCTCTGCAGCTTGCCGCATCCGATTAGGCAGTGCAACCTGATGACATTACCTGATCACCCGCTCATTATAGCCCCAGCATGGGGATGACCTACCCTGGTATAGCTCCTCCTATCGGAGACCTAATATATATCCTTGCATGCCCCAAAATTTGACTTGGCCATGGACACGTCGTGGGCGCGGCGGGATGCCCGGTCTCGACCATCCTGCACCTACCCTCTTGTCCAATCTCCCTCCCCCCCTTTTTTTTTTTTTCTCTTTCCTTTCCTGCTTCTCTTTCTCTTCTCCTTTTTCTCTTTCTCTTCTCCTTTTTCTCTTTCTCTCTTTCTTCGCGCTCTCTATCTTCGCTACTCTTACTTTTACTTTCTCCTACCCCCCCTCTTGGACTATTTCAAACCCCATGCCGAGTATCCCTACTACCCCTCCAGCCTCCACCCACTGAACCCCGAATACTCTCAGAGCTTGACTCTGCACTTCATATTTTGTCCTCTCATTGACCGCCCCTACTACTGGACAACAGACATGAGAAAAAAATTTCCCCTACCCACAGCTTGACCAGGGGCATTCTTCTCCTCCCCTACTATTAACTCGTGGCTTTAGTCTCCTACCCCTTGCCTTCACGGACCTACACAACCGCGGACGCGCGGCTAGCCTCCTACCCGCTCTACCCCAAGTAGAGCTGCTAGCGCTTAGGGAAGCACTACACCCGTCCCCCCTTTCAGAGGAGGTGAGGGAATACGTACGCGTACCAGAGCAGTGCCAGGTATGCAGAGACACAGGAGAAGCCTCAAAATAAGGCCCTCACACCCTTCCCCACCCTTCCCCCTCCCTACTCACTACACATCACCTCCTCCTCATGATTCTTACACAAAAATTTTTCTTTTTTTTTATATAGATCATACTGCATTGTTACGCCTTCTGTATTAAGTTACACCCGAGTAATGTATTTGTTAATATGTATTTAATATGTAGCGCAAGATTAAGCAGAACCATACTGTACATGCCTTTTTGCTCGAATACGCTTTGTCTTTCTGCTGTAAGGCTTGTTATATTTTGTTGAATAAAAAAAATAAAAAAATAAAGGCTTCCCCGAGGAAAAAAAAATAAATGTTACAGTAGTTACAGAAATACAAAGTAATACAATGCTAGATATTAAAAAAACCCCCACAAATAAACAAATTAACAGAAAATAAATATGTAGGAAATTGTCATTATGTTACATGTTTACAGTTTGCAGATGTGCCTCCCACTTGTTAAGGGACCAAAGGTAATGGGACAATTGGCTTCTCAGCTGTTCCATGGCCAGGTGTGTGATATTCCCTCATTACCCCAATTACAATGTGCAGATAAAAGGCCCAGAGTTCATTTCAAGTGTGCTATTTGCATTTGGAATCTGTTGCTGTCAACTCTGAAGATGAGATCCAAAGAGCTGTCACTATCAGTGAAGCAAGCCATCATTAGCTGAAGAAACAAAAACAAACCCATCAGAGAATAGCAAGAACATTAAGTGTGGCCAAAACAACTGTTTGGAACATTCTCAAAAAGAAGGAACGCACCGGTGAGCTCAGCAACACCAAAAGACCCGGGAGACCACAGAAAACAACTGTGGTGGATGACCGAAGAATTCTTTACCTGGTGAAGAAAACATCCTTCACAACAGTTGGACAGATCAAGAACACTCTCCAGGAGGTAGGTGTATGTGTGTCAAAGTCAACAATCAAGAGACGACTTCACCAGAGTGAATACAGAGGGTTCACCACAAGATGTAAACCACTCCCACTCCCACAAATCCCATTCCCACCTTCTCTTTCTCACCTTCCTGCTGTTACTCTATTCAGGTGACATATCCCCTAACCCTGGCCCCACAACACATCCAATACTTCCCTCTCATCCTATCTCCATCGCACATAAATCACCTCCCTGCAAGCCCGCAACCTCATTCCCATAATCCCTCAGCGCCTGTCCTCTTTCTCCTGCGCCCTCTGGAACGCTCGCTCTGTGTGCAACAAACTCACAGCAATCCATGACCTCTTCCTTTCAAACTCCTTCAACCTCCTAGCTTTTAACTGAAACCTGGCTAACTCCCTCTGACACGGGCCTCCGTTGCTGCTCTCTTCACATGGCGGTCTACACTTGAGCCATACCCCCAGACCGGGTGAGAGAAATGGTGGCGGGGTCGGAATCCTGCTCTCTCCCACCTGCACCTACCAGCATCTCCCTCCACCTCCATCCCTCTCCTTCTCCTCCTTCGAGACACACTGCATCCGCCTGTTCTCTCCTCTGGCTCTCAGGGTGGCAGTCATCTACCGCCCACCGGGACCAACCTCCCAGTTCTTTGACCACTTTGCTACCTGGCTTTCTCACTTCCTGTCTTCTAATCTTCCATGCCTAATTCTCGGCGACTTCAACATTCCCATTGACGATCCTTCCGCCCCTGCTGCCTCCAAACTTCTTTCACTCACATCCTCCCTTGGACTCACACAATCCTCCCTCCTCCCTACCCACCGAGATGGTCACGCTATTGACCTTGTCTTTTCCAATCTCTGCTCCATTTCTGAGTTCAAATGTCGCCCTTTCCCCATCTCTGACCACCACCTTCTCTCTTTCAACCTATCTGGACTTCCTAAACACCCTGCTCCCCCACCCCGCACACACACTCGCAGAAATCTACATGCTGTGGACCCCCATCAATTCTCCAACCTACTTCACCACCTCCCTCATACCTCATCCTTCACCTGCCCTGATGCTGCCACTAATCACTACAACACTACTCTTATCTCTGCTCTAGACACTCTTGCTCCTCTTCGACTCTGTAAGGCCCCACGCCGCCAGCTTCAGCCCTGGCACACCCTCCAGACACGCTACCTGCAAAGATGCTCCCGCACTGCAGAGCGTGCCTGGAGGAAATCCCGCTCTGAAGCTGATTTTGTTCACTTCAAGTTTATTCTCCGGTCATACACCTCTGCCCTCCACTTGGCCAAACAATCCTTCTTCTCATCTCTTATATCTACGCTGTCCTCCAACCCTAAACGGCTCTGGTCCACCTTCAACACCCTCCTCTACCCACCTGCACCTCCCCCCCACAGCTGCCTTCAGCGCTCAAGACCTGGCAGACTACTTCCTCAGTAAAACTCTAAATATCAGACGCACCATCCCAACACAAGATAGTTATCTGCCACCTCCACTCCACAGGTCCCCTCTGCCACCCTCTGCCGCTTCCTCCCAGCCACTGAGGAGGAAGTCAATTCCTTATTGTCCTCCTCACATCTCACCACATGCCCGCTCGACCCCATTCCCTCACATCTAATTCCTCCCCTCTCCTCCTCCCTCACCCCTGCTCTCACACACATCTTCAACCTATCTCTCTCCACTGGCTCCTTTCCATCCGCCTTCAAACACGCGCTAGTTACCCCTTTACTAAAGAAACCATCCCTAGATCCCAACTCTCCATCCAACTACCGCCCTGTATCCCTGCTTCCCTTCACATCAAAGCTCTTAGAAAAACTAGTCTTCAACCGCCTCTCCCTCTTCCTGTCCTCCAATTCCCTACTTGACCCCCTGCAATCTGGCTTCCGTCCCCTACACTCAACTGAAACTGCCCTCACTAAAGTCACCAACGACCTCCTAACTGCTAAAAAACACGGCCACTATTCTATTCTCATCCTGCTTGACCTCTCGGCTGCTTTTGACACTGTTGACCACCCCCTCCTTCTACAGACCCTCAACTCTCTGGGTCTCGGTGACACTGCACTCGCTTGGGTCGAATCCTATTTATCCAACAGGTCCTTCTGTGTGTCCTTTGCTGGTAACTCCTCCTCCTCCATTGCCTCTATCTGTTGGTGTACCTCAAGGCTCTGTCCTTGGTCCTCTGCTCTTTTCCATCTACACCTCCTCCCTGGGCAAAATCATCAACAGCTTTGGCTTCAATTACCACCTCTACGCTGATGACACTCAGATCTACCTCTCTACCCCTGATCTCTCTCCCCCTGTCCTTTCAAAAGTCAGTGACTGTTTATCTGGCATCTCCTCCTGGATGGCCTCCCACCACCTAAAGATCAACATGTCCGAGACTGAACTCCTACTTATTCCTCCCTCCAATGCCTCCCCACCTCCTGACTTCTCTATCACGGTGGAGGGTATCACCATTTCCCCATCAAACCAAGTTCGCTGTCTTGGAGTTACACTTGACTTCTGCTCTTTCCTCCTCCTGCCGATACCAACTGCGTAATATTTCCAGAATTCGGCCATTTCTTACCGCTGTCGCCACAAAACAACTCATACACGCCCTGGTAATCTCCCGACTCGACTATTGCAATAATCTCTTATCTGGCCTCCCTCTGTCCCGCCTCTCCCCCCTACAATCCATCCTGAACGCCTCCGCCAGGCTAATTCACCTCACCCGCCGCTCTGTCTCTGCCGCTCCCCTCTGCGAGTCCCTTCACTGGCTCCCCATCCACTGCAGAATTAAGTTCAAAATCCTTATCCTTACCTACAAAACCCTCACTAACTCAGCTCCCCACTACCTGTCCTCACTAATCACCAAATACACCCCAGCCCGCTCCCTAAGGTCAAACAGTGACCTGCGCCTAGCTTCTCCCCGCATCACCCTTCCCATGATAGACTGCAGGATTTCTCACGCGCAGCCCCCACTCTCTGGAACGCTCTCCCTCGTACTGTCAGACTTTCCCCTAACTTCTCTTCCTTCAAACGCTCCCTTAAAACTTCCTATTTAGGGAAGCCTACCACCCAACTCACTGACGCAATCATCAATCACTCTAACCTTACAGTCCTCTCCTCCTGTTTCCAACCCCAACCCTCCAGATTGTGAGTTCCTACGGGAATAGGGCCCTCATCTCCTCCTGTACTGTTGTCAAATGTTGTTCAATGTATTGTAACCCTGTCTATACTGTGCTTATTGTACAGCGCTGCGGAATATGCTGGCGCTTTATAAATAAAGAATAATAATAATAATAATCGGTGAGCCTCAAAAAAACAGGAAGGCCAGATTAGAGTTTGCCAAACAACACTAATAAAGCTTCACAGTTGTGGAACAAGATCCTATGGACAGGTGAGACCAAGATCAACTTTTACCAGAGTGATGGGAAGAGAAGAGTAGGAGAAGGAAAGGAACTGCTCATGATCCTAAGCAACCAACCTCATCAGTGAAGCATAGTGGTGGTAGTGTCAATGGCGTGGCATGTATGGCTGCCAATGGAACTGTTTCTCTTGTTTTTATTGATGATGTAACTGTTGACAAAAGCAGCAGGATGAATTCTGAAGTGTTTCAGGCAATATTATCTGCTCACATTCAGCCAAATGCTGCAGAACTCACTGGACGGCGCTTCACAGTGCAGATGGACAATGACCCAAAGCATACTGCAAAAGCAACCAAAGAGTTTTTGAAGGGACAGAAGTGGAATGTTATGCAATGGCCAAGTCAATCACCTGACCTGAATCCCATTAAACATGCATTTCACTTGCTGAAGACAAAACGGAAGGGAAAATGCCCCAAGAAGAAGCAGGAACTGAAGACAGTTGCAGTAGAGGCCTGGCAGAGCATCACCAGGGATGAAACCCAACGTCTGGTGATGTCTATGCGTTCCAGACTTCAGGCTGTGATTGACTGCAGAGGATGTAAACATGTAACATAATGACTATTTCCTACATATTTATTTTCTGTTAATCTGTATATTTGTGTTTTTTTTTAATATCTTGCATTGTATTACTTTGTATTTCTGTAACAACTGTAACATTTTAATGTTCTTGAACCCAGGACATACTTGAAAACGAGAGAAATCTCAATGTATCCTTCCTGGTAAAATCCTTTATAAATAAATAAATAAATTTGCAACCAAGTATTAACAAGGAAAAAGAACACAAATATACACAGGAGATAGATAGGCGCTGATGGAGATGACAAGTCCCAATGCTGCTGTCCACTTGGTGGGGTTGTCCTTGTCTGGTACCACCAAGGAATGGATACAAAGAAAAGATAAGTGTAGCGCATGGAGAAATGGGGGTCTTGGTTGATAGCTTGCTCTTCTAGCCAGACCTCAAAATATAACTAAGAAAAACCTTCATGGTGCAAGATATAAACCATGTATTATGGTCTCACTCACATTTGTCCGAGCTACCGGCTCCGGGATCTTGTGCCTTAGGGTAATTAATAGCCACCCAATCGCCCTCTTCAGATCTTGATAGACTCCAGTGTCTTAAAGAGAAATGTATACCATAGTGCAGACCATAGCCGTAGGTGAGATATATAATAAAACCAAGATTCACTCACGTGGTTCAGGACCTCAAGCCGGGTCCGAGGGATATATGCCCAGGTAAATTGTTTGAAGGGTACAACTACCATAAAAAAAACATGGTCATCAAGAAGAAATCGCAGATGTTCAGCAGTGGATAAATTAAAAGAACATTTATTCCATAAAAACAAAATAAAAAGTATGCCAATACGAGTTTCACCTGGGGTGTAATATCCTTAAGGCTACATCAGTTGGCTTGTCCAACAAGCCAACAGATGAATCCTTAAGGATATTACACCCCAGGTGAAACGCGTATTGGCATACTTTTTATTTAGTTTTTATGGAATAAATGTTCTTTTAATTTATCCACTGCTGAACATCTGCGATTTCTTCCTGATGACCATGGGTTTTTTATGGTAGTTGTACCCTTCAAACAATTTACCTGGGCATATATCCCTCGGACCCGGCTTGAGGTCCTGAACCACGTGAGTGAATCTTGGTTTTATTATATATCTCACCTACGGCTATGGTCTGCACTATGGTATACATTTCTCTTTAAGACACTGGAGTCTATCAAGATCTGAAGAGGGCGATTGGGTGGCCAGTAATTACCCTAAGGCACAAGATCCCAGAGCCGGTAGCTCAGACAAATGTGAGTGAGACCATAATACATGGTTTATATCTTGAGAGTGTTATGGTCTGCACCATGAAGGTTTTTCTCAGTTATATTTTGAGGTCTGGCTAGAAGAGCAAGCTATCAACCAAGACCCCCATTTCCCCGTGCGCTACACTTATTTTTTCTTTATTAACAAGAGAAAGTTTGATTTATGATTATTATTCTGTCCCATTACCTTTGGTCCCTTAACAAGTGGGAGGCACATCTGCAAACTGCTGTAAGTCCTACACCGTTCACCTGAGTTGTATGTACATACCCTCAAATTAAAGCTGACAGTCTGCAGTTAAAGCACATTGTGCTTGTTTCATTCCAACTCCATTGTGGTGGTGTATAGAGCCAAAGATGGTAGAATTGTGTCGATGTCCCAATATTTCTGGACCTGACTGTATATATAATTTGTGGGTACATATATGTATGAGGTCTGCGTGTTGATATATATGTTTGTGGTATGAATTCATCCCTACTCTATACACAGCGCTCTGTGTCCCTATAATATATATGATCAGGGGTTACCTTTAATTTCTGTTATTTTTTTTATATACTATTCCTATTAAATTTACAGTAATTTCAATGTATTTTATTCAATAGAAACTTTTTTGCCTATATAAAATGCGCTTTGTGAAAATGAGAAGGTTTTGGTGTGTACATTTTAATTTAGTTAGTGGATTCCTGTCCAGTGTGGGGAGAAGCAAACGTAATGCAGTGTAGACTGGCTGCGAGGCGGTGCGGAGTGAATTCAAGCCTGCAAAATGTTTGCTTCTCTTTGCTTCGCTGTGCGTCTTTACGCGCTCAGTGTATCTCAGGCTTTAGACTGTAATCTTATTTACCATCCACGGCTGTCATTGTCCGGTCTTGACTAGGAATGCTGAGTAAATGTTTATCCCCTTATCTGACCTAGTCTAATTATGTTCCAAATGCCGTTAAGCAGAAGGAGCAGTAACATCAGAACAGGAGAAAAAACCCTCAAAACATTTTCTAGGGGAGATTTTGTGTATGTAAATGGCCCATATTTGACCGCATAAATATCTGTGACTGTACCCAATAAAACCAGTTCTATTTTGACCCTGAAAACCTCCAGATCTACAGCCTCGTCTTATTTCTGAGGGATGGTAGCAAGGCTTTTTAAGTGTCCCAGTCCTTAAGCTTCGTCTAAGGACTGGAAGAAAGCACGAGAGTCTGCTTGGGAGAACACAGGGGTCTGGCAAGGAAGCTGTATTGACAGATGTGACCCGGTCGGGGTTCTGAGATCTGTTACATACTTGTGAAAGAAAAGCCACCATTTGTTTTCTTAGAAACTCTCAAGATGAAGTCTGCAGTCTCCTGAAGGCTCTTTGTAATATGATTAACATAAGCATTGTAGCATTTGAAACTCAACTTATTTTGGCTGACTGTATATAATTTATAAAACACTAGAATGCTTTTTCAAGATGAAGAAATAATGGTTAGCATAATGGCATTATATAGCATTACACACCACGCCATTATAATTGCACTATAACTTACATGAACAATATCTACTCAACATATTTCTTGCAAACCATAGAACCAAACCTGTACTTGATGTTTATAAGAGCAACATACCTTGGTGTCTTCATTTTATCTTCCAGCTGGTTACTTGTTTTTGTGCTCAGTGTAGAAGGTTTTATTCTACAGGGGAATATAGCAAGACTAGTTCCAGTACTTGTGCCTTCTTCCTCAGTTAAGAGGTTCTGGAATGAAAGCTTTGATGTGTGTGCCCTTTTCAATGCAGCCATGTCAAGTTGTTCTTACGAAAACCTCTTTCCAGCCTCTCCTTTTAATAGGTACATGTTCATCAATAATATATGTGCTGAAATATTAAACAAGCCTGCCAAAGCACCTGCCTGCTTAAAAAAATATATATACTGTTGACGGTTACACAGCTCTTTGCTTATATTTTGCAGTGGTCGAAAATCTCACCTGAAATCAAGTGAGTTTTTTTTTTCCCTTCTTTATTTTTGAGTTTAAAACAGAAAGGAGTCAAGGCATTACAAATAGACACACAGGACTAACAAATACAGTTGCAAGAAAAAGTATGTGAACCCTTTGGGATTACATGGAGTTTTGCATGAATTGGTCATAAAATGTGCTCTGATCTTCATCTAAGTCACAACAATTTGAAAAACACAGTCAGCTTAAAATAATACAACACAAACATTATATGTCTTCATGTGTTTATTGATCATAACATGTAAACATTCACAGTGCAGGGTGGAAAAAGTATGTGAACCCCTAGCCTAATGACTTCTCCAAGAGCTAATTGGAGTCAGGAGTGAGGCAACCTTGAGTCCAATCTGTGTGATATTATTGGATGTGTTGCTGAAAGCTGTCCTGCCCTTTAAAAACACACACCAGTTTTGGGTTTACTGGTTTCAAGAAGCACTGCCTGATGTGAACCATGCCTCGCAGAAAAGTGCTCTCAGAAGACCTACGATCAAGAATTGTTGACTTGCATGAAGCTGGAAAAGCTTATCTCCAAAAGCCTTGATGTTCATGTGTCCACGGTAAGACAGACTGTCTACAAATGGAGAAAGTTCAGCACTGTTGCTACTCTCCCTAGGCGTGGTCGTCCTGTAAAGATGACTGCAAGAGCACAGAGCAGAATGCTTAATGAGGTAAAGAAGAATCCTAGAGTGTCAGCTAAAGACTTACAGAAATCTCTGGCAAATGCTAACATTTTTGTTGACACATCTACAATAAGGAAAACATTAAACAAGAAAGGAGTACATGGGAGGACACCACGGAGGAAGCCATTGCTGTCCAAAAAGAATATTGCAGCACGTTTGAAGTTTGCAAAATAGCACCTGGATGTTCCACAGCACTACTGGCAAAATATTCTGTGGACAGATGAAACCAAAATTGAGTTGTTTGGAAAAAACACACAACACTATGTGTGGAGAAAAAAAGGCACAGCACACCAACATCAAAACCTCATCCCCACTGTAAAACATGGCGGAGGGAGCATCATGGTTTGGGGCTGCTTTGCTGCCTCAGGGCCTGGACGGATTGTTGTCATTGATGGAAAAATGAATTCCAGAGTTTATCAAGACATTTTTGCAGGAAAACGTAAGACCATCTGTCCGCCAACTGAAGCTCCGCAGAGGATGGGTGATGCAACAGGACAATGACCCAAAGCATACAAGTAATTCAACAAAAGAATGGCTTCAACAAAACAGAATACACCTTCTGGAGTGGCCCAGTCAGAGTCCTGACCTCAACCCGATTGAAATGCTGTGGCATGACCTTAAGAGAGCGATTCACACCAGACATCCCAAGAATATTGCTACACTGAAACAGTTTTGTGAAGAGGAGTGGTCCAAAATTACTCCAGATCGTTGTGCAGGTCTGATCTGCAACTACAGGAAACGTTTGGTTGAGATTATTGCTGCCAAAGGAGGGTCAACCAGTTATTAAGTCCAAAGGTTCACATACTTTTTCCACCCTGCACTGTGAATGTTTACATGTTCTGTTCAATAAAAACATGAAAACATATACAGGGTTATTCAGAGAGCGTGAAAAGCAGGAGAATGACTTGAGAATGAAAATTTCTAGGTCAAAATAGCCAAACCAGAAAAATTCTCCCTTTCATCTCACTTTCCAAATCGGCTATTTTGACCTAGAATTTTTCATTCTCCAGTCATTTTCCTGCTTTTCACGCTCTCTGAATAATCCTGATAATGTTTGTGTTGTATTATTTTAAGCAGACTGTGTTTTTCAAATTGTTGTGACTTAGATGAAGATCAGAGCACATTTTATGACCAATTCATGCAAAACTCCACGTAATCCCGAAGGGTTCACATACTTTTTCTTGCAACTGTAACATCCTGTACATAGGGCCGGATTAAGATCTCTATAGGCCTGGAGCTGAAGATTTTGGTGGGCTTTTTTTGGAATTTACATACATACAGAAAAGATGGTGCCGCGCCTGTACTCACCAGAGCGGCTGCAACAGCCAGGAGTAACAGCCCAGTTCATGTATAAAACATAACAAGAGAAAAAAAGATGAAAAAAAAAAGATGAAACGCTTGTTTCTATACAATTCCATGTACAACAAAACCCTATCCGAGGTTTTAGTTTGTTTTAATGGCCATTGAAACGTAAGCTCACTCACTCCATCAAGGCACCTCTTTGAAGAGTGAGTCCTAACCAATGTACCAAAAGTTTCTCTACTGAGCAGCTGCATGCCCCTCCTGCTGCTTTTCAGCTAAGGAGAGGCAGAAAAATCGTGGGTTTTATTTATACACGCACCAAGCACTTCCCATTTGGGGTTGAAAACAAAAACATGGAAAAGGAACAGCAGCAAAAATGACTAACTGGTGTTACAGCATAATACACATACATACAGAAAAGATGGCGTCGCGCCTGTACTCACCAGAGCGGCTTTCTCTTTTTTTGGAATTTAGCACGATGAAAACATATTTTAGGTTGTTTGGTTAGATATACCCATATCTGCGCAAGTACATTTCCATTCAGATTTGAATTATTTACAGGGTGGAAAATTATAAATTCACATTTACTTATCCAAACTTTGGCGTTCTATATTCTGTAGGTCAGTCTTATTAACCCCTTAGTGACTGGGCGGTTTTACACAAATCCGTCCTTTAGGGACTGTTGCTGTTTTTACATTTCTGTGCTGTTCGTGTTTAGGTCAAATTTTCCTCTTACTCGTTTATGCAACCCACACATATTATACACCGTTTTTCCCGCCATTAAATGGACTTTCTAAAAAATATGAAATATGATGAAAAAATGGTAAAAACACACTTTTTCGTAATTTAGTCCCCAAAATATTCAACCAACCAAAAAAGACCCCGGCTAAATCGTTTCAGAATTTTGTCCTGAGAATAGAAACTCCCAATTTTTACATGTTTTTGCTTTTTTTTTTATTTTAAATTTTTTATTTTGAAATAAGTCAGCATTACATCATACTGTAAAATAATGGATGACCTCGCAGGGCCAAACAAGAAGACATAACAACTGAAACCACACAGGGCCAAAAAATGTCATCGTAAAAACAGCGAATGGAAAAACAAAAAAAAATAATATCTAAGGATAGCAATATATTAGCAGAAAACATCCCCTAAAAGGGGGGTCTCATCAAGGTGGGAAAACTCTGCAAGAGAGAAAGTGTGTCTTCACAAAAAACAACAGCTACGTATCTGAGCGCACTACATGGAAAAGATACATCCAAAAGCTTCCAAAAAATAAAGAATAAAAAAATAAAAAAATTAATTAAAAAAGGAAAATGGTGGGGGGGGGGGGAAACAATACAATGGGGAGAGGCAAAGGCCTGAACTGTGCCGTCCCTGGTAAATTCCACAGGTCCAAAGGACCGTGGGAGGCCAAGGGGGCTAAATGGCACTAGGCCCGGGAGTCCCGGTCCCCGAGACATCCCGTTACGCCAAAAATAAAAAGTAAAAGGTAGTAAAATAAATAAATAATAATAATAAAAAATAAAATGAAAGGAGAAGAGAGCGTCCTCGAAGCGTGTCCAGAGTCACAAAAACAAAGTCTCAGCATGAAAAAAGTGTGGGGAGAAAGCATCATCGTATAATAAGAGTAGGGGGGGGGAATTGGGGGGGAGAAGGGGGCAAAATAATAATAAAAAAATAAATAAAAAAAAAAAAGGTGGGGTTCATAAAAGAAAAACACATCAGCCAGCGTCTCGGAATGGGGACTCTTGTACCGCAGGTAGGGCATCGCTGGGCAGGCCAGGTTTCTCAGGACGCAGAGGCCCTCCAACAAGGGGCAAAGCTCGCCGCTCCGTTAGCAGCCAGATCGCGTGACAGCCTGCTTCCCAGATAAGAGCCACGAGCAACTCCGCTCCAGGAGACGGGATAAGATTCCCAGGTCGCGGCCCTCTCTCAGCTTCCTCATCCACGATGTCGGGTCTAGGATTCTGCATCATTACTCCGACTGGTTGGCCATCTAACTCATGCATTCCAAGCCGCCCAGGTCCCCGGCAGGGGTCTGTCTCCTCTGACTCCGCAAACGATCTGGCTTCAGCCGAAGCCCCGCAGCTCGATCTAGGTGCACTTCGCTTGCCGACAGGAAAACAGACAGCAGTGCCTCGCAACCCCTCCGTCGTGGGCCGCACCAGCTCCACTGCGTCTCCTATCGAGGCAGCCTCCATCCCATCTCCATCACAGCAAACCTCCCCTGTGCCGGAAGGGCTCTCACCCCGTCCGGCAGGTAAGGCATCCTCCGGTTTATGCTCAGCTGGGGCCTCTGCGTCCGCCTCCCGGCCATCCCGCAGCACAGCCATTATGCGTCGCCAGGCGCCGCGGGTCAGCGGGCTCCCCTCATTTCCCGGCAACATCCGTAGGCAGTCCTCCAGATCCCCCAGAACAGCTCCCAGGTCTCTGGTAGGGGGGAGATACGACAGCGGCCGTGATGCCATATGCGTCACCGCCAGTCCCGTCAGGCGTTCAGCCACTGCGATCCGAGGAAGATGGGGGCCCTCCATCCTCCGATCCCACAACAGCAGACCTCCCAAGACAGAAAACTTTGTGAGGGGAGGGCTAGGTCAAGGCAGACCCAGAAAACAGGCCCCAAGATGGCCGCGGGTCAGACACTTCAGCCACGAGACAGGGCTGCAAACTCCTCTGGGCTCTGGAGGGGGGGGACCAAGCAGACTCCAGAGCACTTTCCCTGGTGGCCAGCCTCGTCGGGACTCCTGCATGGGGTATTCGAAGAGTAAAGTCTGCACAAAAACACTCTTTCTCAGCGATTATTGATGGAGCTCTGCTAAGGCACGTCTGCTTCCGAGCCAGGCCAGCCACGCCCCCCATGTTTTTGCTTTTTAACCCCTTCATTGCTGAGCCAGTTCACCTATGTGCGCTGAACTCATTCTGATGGTTTATGCTCATTATTTTTAGATGAAAGCCTAGGTCCTATTTAACTAAACCCCCCCCCCTCGACAATTTGTTTTTAGCTTTTGTGATCAGACCTTTCCAATGATATCCAGCATGACCCTCTAGCTGCCACGGATCGGGAGATAACCGGATCCAAAGGATCCCCCTACCTCCTGTTGGCAGCTAGGAGGTTAACTGGCTCACTGACATCCTCACACATATGGTGGGGATGTCAGTGGGTGGAGGGTGACCTGGAGGCTTGGCTGACATCCACAATGTCAGCCCCCTCCAGGTTTGAATCGCGATTTGGTGCAAATTTGGCAGCGAAATGGTTAATGCTGCACACCACTGAAAAGGGGAGACTCTCCCCTTTCTAGCGGTGCAACTTGCAGCACTCTAGCTTCAATGGTTGGGGAGATAGAGGGCTCCAAAGGATCTTGCCCTCCCCTCCATTGATTTCAATGGGGGCGCCTGCTGATGACGGATGACGTCACCACGCAGCGTGGTGACGTCATCGAGCTCGCCGGCCCATCTAAATCACGGGGGCAGGCTTCCTCCCTGCCAGATCTGCGAGGGAACCAGCGAGGGAGGTAAGTATCAGGGGCGGGAGGGAGGTTAGGAGCCGCTGACGTACTATGTACGTCCGCGGGTCTAAGGGAGACCCGTGGGCAGGACGTACATGGTACGTCAGCGGTCCCTAAGGGGTTAAAGAAAAAAATGAAAATTTAAACCTCTTACTGCATTTTTCTGAGAAAATACACAATTTTAACCAAAACTGAAAAATCTAATTTTCGCTTGTGCTTTGGAGCAGTGATTCCCAACCTTTTTTCACCTGAGTACCCCCTGGCAGCCAATTTCCATAAATTGTACCCCTTCTATAAAAAAAATGTAATATAACTTTTTTATGTTTCTTTCAGCTCCATTTGTCTCACAACCATCTCTCCTTTTCTCTGCTTATCTACCCTGGTCTCACACCTTCTACCCAGTTTTCCTCTTCTCCACTCCCCTAGTTTCTCCTTTTCTACCCCCTGCTTCTCCTTATCATCTGCCCTGCATCTCCCTGTCTCCTCACTAGCTTTTCCACATCTCCTCCCCAGCTTCTTCTTGTCTCTTCCATAGCTTCTCATCTCCTTCCAGCATCCCCTGATCGCCACCCCAGCTTTTCCTTAACTTCTCCCCTGCATCTCTCCCCTCAGCTTTTCCATATCTCTTATCTCCCTATCTGTTCCCTGGCTTCTGCTTATCTCCACTCAATCATGTCCTTATGTCCAACCCTGCACCCCCCCCCCATCTCCTACCCAGCGCCTCCTTATCTGCTCCCCAGCTTCTCATTATCTCTTCCCATCTACTCACACTTCTTAGATATATTTATGGCCATTACTCACCTTCTCATTTCCCTTGTCACAAGCAAGGTCGGTGTTTTATACATAGTTATAATATTCATAAAACAAAATGTGCCAATATACAAGCAAAAAAATTTGCTTTATTCAGTTTCAGCTAAGCAATTGCATATTTTCTCAGAAAAATGCAGTAACAGGTTCCCTGTGCAATATAAAAGCACAAGGTCTGATAGATTTTTTGCTATAGCACTGACATACCCAAACATGGTCACACACATGGATTTGTGTGGTGGGATATGTGAAGCACTGTGATACATTCATACATATTTCACATTACTGTGAGTTTTATTGCTGTGGAGCTCTGTGATACGCTCATACACACCGAACATTACTGTATCACAGAGCTTCACAGCAATAAAACTCACATTAATGTGCAGTGTGCATGAGCATATCAGAGCTCTGCAGCAATAAAATTCACGCTCATACACACCGCAAATTATTGAATCACAGAGCTGCGCAGCAATAAAACTTACAGTAATATGCGGTGTGTGCGTGAGGGTATCACAAGCTCCAGAGTAACGTGCAGTGCTTGAGGGTATCACAGAGCTTCACAGTAATGTGTGTGAGGTTGCCACAGAGCTCCACAGTAATGTGCAGTGTTTGAGGGTATCACAGCACTCCACAGTAATGTGCAGTGTTTATGAGGGTGTCACATAGCTCCACAGTAATGTGCGGTGTTCATGAGGGCATCACAGAGCTCCACAGTAATGTGTGGTGTTTGAGGGTGTCACAGAGCTCCACAGAAATGTGCGGTGTGTGAGGGTATCACTGACCAGGTTCTCAAGCGGTGGCAGCTTGGGGCCCCCTTCCTCGGGCACACTGGGAGGCAGCGTGACACTGGGCATACAGTTTCCACGGGGTCTGCCAGGCAGGGACAGCAGGAACCATCTTTCATCCACTCCAGGCCTAGGTAGGCCAAAAAAAATTGTAATGGCAAACCTCTTCATTCCGAATGGAACAGAGGGGTCCGGCATTATGATTTTTTCTACACTTATCCCCAGGGGTCCTCATGCGTACCCCTTGGGGTACGCGTACCACAGGTTGGGAACCGCTGCTTTGGAGGATGGTGTATTATGAATAATATGACTGTATAAAATACTGAACTTACTTCCAGCATGGAAAATGAGAAGATAAGTAATGGCAGTGGTATGCTCATTTTATATGCGACAAATGGACAATGTCACCACTTTGGAACTAAATATAAAGTTGTTTTTTTTCTTCTTTTAGGTTTTACATGGTCATGTTTGCCATCAATGCAAAAGGCCAGAATCTGACCTGTTCATTGACGATTCACTTGACCTTGTGCGGTGTAAAGATTAGAGACGCAGGGTTCCAAAGCCCCCCCCCAATGCTACTCGCTGTAGTGTGGTGGTTTAGGTTTTTGATGGAACAATGCGTACTAAGGATTGTGTCATCGCCTCCACACTTGTTGGTGACATGAGAAATGAGATGGTGACTTAGTGCAGCATCATTGTTCACTTTATAATTGAAAAGTAAGCAATATTGCATTGTAAAAAAAAGGAAAAATAATTATTTAATTTTATTGTTCCATAAAACATGTTTGTATCATTAGTGGAAAGGTCATGCTCTGGCCTTTCCAGTGATACCTCACATGACCCTGTAGCTGCTATGGAGTCAAAGATACAGGGGTCCAAATGCCCATCAATGCAGACATGGTTATCCTTTTTCTGGGCCTATTGTGGGGCATAGGCCTGGAGCTGCTGCTCCAATAGCCCCTATATTAATCCTGCCCTGCATGTACATGACATTAAAGCAGGGGTGGGCACTTGCGGCCCTCCAGATGTTTTGAAACCACATTTCCCTTGAGGCTCTACAAACCTAACGAGCAGCCGAGCATCACGGGAAATGTAGTTTCAAAACATCTGGAGGACCGCAAGTGCCCACCCCTGCATTAAAGGAAAATAAAAAAGAGGGGGGTGTCTAGGAACTCTGACAACAATTGCAGGAGGATTGGCTGAGTCTGCAAAGAATCAGTGGAAGAGTAAACCGGGACACAAAAGAAAAACTAGAACACACCTACACGGGGGGTGGAGAACTGCCATAAATGTGTGGCATTCCCGGCTCACCCCGATTGCCAAGTGGACAACCAGGGGCCGTAGCCAGAGCCGTGGTAGCTATCCAAATGGCTCACCTGGGCCAACCCATGTCCCCACATGTAAAAAAAGGGGGGGCACTCTGGAATCCCATCCCTCACATAGCCAAAACCTGTGTAGCTCTGGTGAACTCCATGCCCAAGAGGGTTAAGGCATTGTTGGAAGATAATGGTGGCCACACTAAATATTGACACTTTTGGCCCAATTTGGACATTTTCACTTAGGGGTGTACTCCCTTTTGTTGCAAGCGGTCTAGATGTTAATGGCTGTGTGTTATTTTGAGGGGACCACAAATTTACACTGTTTATACAAGCTGTACACTCACTACTTTACATTGTAGCAAAGTGTAATTTCTTCAGTGTTGTCACCTGAAAATATATAATAAAATATTTACAAGAATGTGAGAGGTGCACTCTCTTCTGTGAGATACTGTATGTATTAACAATTAACATAGGGGGCTATGGTTCAAGAAGACACCAGATGGTTGTAGTGTTTATCTGATTGCAAGACAATTGTTAGCTTTCCTAGTTGCAATAATTGGTAATATATCTAAAGACAGCCGAATTTGGTACAAAGAAACCAAGCTTGAGAATATTTTCATCATTGTGCCTGGCCAGCATTTTCTGACGAGCGTCTCTTATGTGATTGGAATTGTATAAAAAGTCAAGTGATCTTAGTGGTCGGTAGGAGAAAAGGAGAGGGAAGGAAGCCTCATACCTGAGCAATACAGCTCATTCTCAGGTCAGTCTTGAAATGGGACTTCTCCCTGGCCTTTGATCCAGAACGATGTAAAAGATTAAGCCTTTTTCGGTAATGTATTGATATTCTAATTATTTAGCTTTTGATATTATCAGCTTACATCGATTAGTCAGAACATATAGATCACAAAGATCCAAAAACTGATGAGGAGGTGTCTCAAAATTAAAATGAAAAATAAAAAAGTTTTATTAATGAATCAAGATAAAACCACACCACAAAATATACAAAAGCCAAAACCATGGAAATACACAAAAAAGGAAATTCAGGACCTGACGACATACAAAAAGGGGGTCTAAAAAACACAAGACACTGGACCAATAGGGATGAAAGAACGAGGAAACACTCCGTAATGTTGCCCTATCACCATAGCAAAAAGTACCAGATAAGGTGTGCACCCGTCCAAAAAAATGATAGATGTGACACGGGTTCTTCAGTCCAAAAAAGTCACTATATATCAGGACCGAATGTACCCCTATCCATGAGTCATGTGGTTACACTTTACATGTGACAATTGTCAAATATGAAGCAATAGGGCAGATGTAGTAACACAGGTAGAAAAACGGTGGATAGACTTCACATACGTATAAAGTCAAGTGTAGTACTTCATTACTAAAAGCCTACAGTTTGGACTAGTCTAGCTACACAAATCAAAAATCCCCCTCACTCCAGAACAAAACACTCCCATTAGAGAATCATTATGCATCGGTGCATGTTAACCACGTGCCACTATCGTCCACTATAGAAGTCATTTCAATAATACAAAGATTGTATCAGGGGATGGCGTGGCTGGCCGTGCGGGGAAGAGGTCGCATAACGTTGGAGCTCCGTCTGATGTCCCCACGAAATGGTTTTTTTCTAAGGAGATCTCCTCACCTGAGTGTACTCTGCGGGGTCCCTGGACTGCTGGCCTTCAGGGTGCAATCTCCGGAGCCTGTTTTACCCTCCCTCCGGAGCAGAGACACGAGTTGGTCCATCGGATCCTCAGCCGAGGTGCTCTGTTGGCGGCCATTTTGGTGCCTGTTTCCCCAGATTACGGTGTTGCTTCCTGGGTCTGTGTGCGGATCTTTGCTGGGCGGACGCCTGCGGTCAGCCGGGGTGATGGAGGGCCCCTATCCCCTGGATGCTGAGATAGACGCACTGCTGGAGCCGGGAGCTGCGCTGAGGAAAATGGGGCAGCCTTTACCCCCTTCCCCCACTGACGAGAAAATGGCCACGATCGCAGGCCTAGATGCCTGTCTGCAACTACTGGGGAAGGATGACTCGGTCCGCTCATGCGGGGAACGTGGTGCCTGATGATGGCCGCGTTGAGACGCTGCAGGGAAGAGGCCGGCCTCGGTGGTTATCTGGTGGACGTTCTACTCACCGATGACACAGCAGGACGTGGTGTGAAGGTGGAAAAGGTGGTAGTCTCCGTGGAGCTATGAACTGCGGAGGATGACCTGGGGTGGGCTCCTCTCTTACAGTGTGCTGAGTCTGTTCCAACCATTGGGGAGGCGCTGGCCCACTACAGAAGAGTTGGAGTGGAGGAAGTTGCGGCGTTCTGCGAGGCGGCTCCGAACGCTCCTGAGGTACTCAGTGGCTCACCCTTACGGTGGGTTCTTCGGAGGGGAGACGCGCGTGAGGTGTTGTCTGCTGACCTTCTTCGAGGCATGGTCGGGGCGAGAGGGGACCTCGTCCTGGCCTTGGCTCTCCTGTGGAATCTATGCCGCGCCGGCTCATCCGAGGGACCGGAGGGACCCGGACGACCCTGCATAGCCCTGGCTGTGGCGGCCCAGCCTCCCTTGCTGGACACTGGATGACTTTACTGCTGACTGTTTTTTTTGATAGTCGCCTGCTAGTAGCATTTTTTACAGGCCTTTTGCCACGTCTTTTTCAGATGAGACCCCCCATTCGGGGATGATCCACTCCCTTTTTTTTGGGGTCCCCCCTCTTTTGTTGACTTTTCGGGTGTTCTCGACGTACGCCAAGGTGGCCTGGGGCCCTGTTGGCCCCCCCGAGTTCCCGAGCCTGGTGCCAATTATCTCCCACGGCCTCCCTCAGGTCCTTGGGCTCGTGGGACAGTGCCGGGGATGGCACAATTTTGGCCATTGCCATTTTCCTCACTACATTTTTTTTCTCAGTCTCCCCCCCTTCCTTTTTTACTCTCTCACCCCCATTATATACCTCGAGGACTCTTTTTGATTTATAGCTGTGTTTTTCCCTTGTCTGCTATTTTTCGCTGAGACCCCCCTATCTGGGGATGTTAATTATTTTTCTTACGTTGTACCTATGCTGACAGTTTTGGGTGGCCCTGCGTGGCCTTTACTTTATATGTCTGATTGTACGCTGACTTATTTACAAATAAAATTCTAAATTACAAAGATTGTATCGGGCACACAGAATCAGAAGGGAAGAGGGAAAGAAGGAAATTTGGCACATCCAATGCGCGTTTCGCATAATTCTGCTCCTCAGGGACGCCAAGAAACAATGTATCAGGTCCCCTTATATAGGTCTCGCCGCCGAGAATGATGCGGTCACGTGGGGGGATTTAAACCAATCCAGGAGGTATAGAGAGCGGGCAATCCCTCATTGGATATACAGCACCATGCGGTACAAATGAACCAATAGAGTAACGGCATCATGGGGTTGCTAGGTAGCTAGACATAATCGGAGCCGACGCTTAAGTGTAAAAGTTCCGGTCAACAGATTCATATGCAATCTTTCTGATACAGAGTTAGGCCCAAGGCCAAATGCATAAAATTAAAGGGTTCTAATCATCCTTACAACTCGTACACATCTTCATAATGCATCCTATATAAAAGGGTTGATCGCGAGAACTGACCAATAGCCGGACCGTCATCAGGTTACCAGGCAACCGGAAGGGGTAAACAAACAATTCGTCCATGTGTTAAACCCCAATTAGGTAGATGGATAATAGATGGAGGGTAGTTAATTGCAGTCATAAAGAGACTAACAGCCCTAAAGAACTGAAGAGGTCCCCACACCCTATTAGTTCATAAGTAATCTCAATGGGTGACACACACAAAATTTCGATGATCTATGCAGAAAAGCCTACCCAGCATTAAAAAGTCATCTAAGTAAACTTACTAAATAGCTATATCCGGGGGAAGAGAAATCAGTCTCTCTCCGTCAGCCCTGGCCAAAACATCATGCAATAATGCCTAGCATTATGAACTATGAACCCTCAATAATTAAAGAGTAAACAACCCTGGCTATCATCTAATTCTAGATCATATCGCAGCTAATGTTTATTGCTTGTCTCATTATTATAATCTCATTGTTGTAACCCGACCCGGTGAACCCCGTACCTAACTATCACAAAGGATAATCACCAAGAAACCATACCCATGTGAAAGAAGTGATGTGTACCTGGATAATCAATGCAGAAAATTAAAGAATAATAATGAATAGTAAATCATTATATTCCCGGATCACAACGGATTCCATCAAACATACAACATTAATAAAGTAATGACATGGAAAAATGTATTCCAATAACCAAATCACATAAGATAAACTTATATAAAAGCAGTATAATTGAATTCCTTATTCAGGCCTGCCGGATATTGGGTACCCAGTATAAAAATCCATCTCGCCTCACTTTGTCTCAATTTTAAGTCAAAGTCCTCTTTTCTGGGTCCCAATTCCAGTCGTTCAATAACTTGAAAAGAAAGACAGGAGGCATCACCATCATGATAACCATGCACGTGTCTAGAGATAGGGGTATCCACACCATTTGTCACACTGCCCACATGTTGCAAAATACGTCTATGCAACTGTTGATATTTTTTCGTGAAAGATGGTTGTGACAGAAGCCCCTCCACCATTTAAGAGACTATTGGGGACCTTTCAAAATGAGTTTGTCGTACATATGTCTTACCCACATATTGTTTGGTACATGTGCATGTCAACAGATAAACCACCATAGTCAAGGTACAGTTGGCAAATTGCCTGGTAGAGAATGTCCTTTTAGTAACATTACTCATGAATGTTTTAGATTTCATGATATATTCACATGCCTTGCAATGTCCACATTTGAAGGTACCCGCTGGTCTAACCAACCAATTGTCAGTGGTTTTAATGGGAATATGATAATTGTGTACTAATAGTTCACGTAAATTCCTAGATCTTCTGGTCACAAAAGATGGTGTAGCCGGTAATATTCTTGACAGAGGTTCCTCAAGTAATAGAAGGGGCCAAAATTTGCCACAAATGGTGTTAATTGTATCCCAACCCTTGTCAAAGGTAGCCACAAATCTGACTGTTTGAGATAAAATGTTTTAACTCTTTGGTGTTAGCAGACTTTCTCTGTCAGTCTCATCGGCACGTTTATATGCCCGTTTGAGGCCAGGGTTGGGATATCCCTTCTCCCTGTCACGGTGGCTCAGGGGATGGGGCGCCTGGCAGCAGCTTCCTCGCTGCTCGCTGGCCAGGCGCCGAATGTAAACGCTTCCGGGGGCGCTCACGTGGGACGCCGAGGGGCGGGGCCTGGCGTTATGACGCGGACCCGCCGGCTTTAAAACCCAGTCTCTCCAATACACCGGTGCCCTGACGTGGTATTCACCTCCCGCAGAGCTCTTGTGTTATTTTGGCTACCTCCTGTGTATGACCCTTGGCATTGGCAAACGAACCCTCCTGTGTATGACCCTTGGCATTGGCAAACAAATCCTCCTGTGTATAACCCTTGGCATTGGCAAACGAACCCTCCTGTGTATGACCCTTGGCATTGGCAAACGAACCCTCCTGTGTATGACCCTTGGCATTGGCAAACGAACCCTCCTGTGTATGACTCCTGGCATTGGCATTTACTCTGCGCTAGGTTCTGCCCTTAACGTTGGTACCGAGGTCAGTCTATGTGGCACCCTAAGCACGCATCAGACTACCTCTGCTATTACTAAAGTCCTAGGGAGGACTTGTGATCTGGTCTGTACCCCTGTCTGGTGTTTCCCTTTCTTTATCTGTTACCTGTTTCATTGTCTATATAGCTTTGCCGACCATTCAAGGATCGGAAGAGTAGAAAGGGAGCTACATAAAGAGATCAATATCTTGGTAGTCAGAAAGATTTGTGACAATACTCTATTCCATACCTCTGTCTGGTGTTACCCCTTGTTTATATATTGTCTGGTAAATTGTCTGTCTAGTATTGCCGACCATTCAAGGATCGGAAGGGTAGAGAGCGGTCTGCGTAAAGGGACCACACTTTTGGTAATCAGAGGGATCCGTGACATTACGTCAGGGCCAATGGATCCCGCAGACCTCTCTAACCAGTTGGCACATATCGCAGCCAGATAGAGGAGCAGGACCATAGGATGGACCAGATTTCTCTCGCTCTACAAACCCTGTTAAATCGGTCCAATACAGGTACTACAAACCCTCCAGATCCAGTGTTGCCTAGGGTCAGTTCCGTCCCCCCTGAGGGACATAGGCTTAGTATGAAGGCACCCCTACGCTATGATGGTACACCAAGCCTATGTCGGGGTTTTTTGACTCAACTCGAGATCTTGTTTGAGAACAATCCAGGTTCTTGTATGTCTGATAAAGCCAAAGTAGGATATCTGATCAATCATTTAACAGAAAAAGCTTTATTGTGGGCTACGCCGTTGTGGGAAAATAAGAAACCCATCATTTATGACTATGAGGGTTTCACCTCTGAGATAAAACGTACCTTTGATCCTCTAGGAGGGCTACCAATGCGGGTAGGTCCTTGTTTCACATCAAACAAGGTAATAAGAGGGTCGCCGATTATGCCATAGAGTTTAAAACTTTGACTTCTGAGGTACTTTGGCCGAACGACGTTTTAACCTTAGCCTTTACCGAAGGCTTGAACGAGGCTTTTATGTTTGAACTGGCTCCCTTAAAATTACCAGAAAGTCTGGACCACCTGATAGATTTCTGTATAGCCATGGACGATCAAATCAGGGAAAGGAGACACCCCAGAGATAGACCCAGAAGGGTCTTGCCTCCTTTACCCTCGTTACCCAGACACACCAGTACGTCAGGTGGTTCGGAGAATGTGAAAACAGATTTACCAGTCGTTGAACCCATGCAAATAGGGAAGACAGGTATTTCAGAAGCAGAAAGAGCGCACAGAAGAGAAAAGGGGCTCTGCTTCTATTGTGCAGGGGCAGATCACTTCCGCCTTCGATGTCCTCAGAGACCCAGGGTTAGCAGGGCTGAACATAGCAGAGTGGGATTCAGAACAGGAGACACCCAGTTGTCGGTTCTCTGTGTGCCTCCTTTGTGGATAATGAGAAAAAAAAATCCAGGATTCTGTTACCGGTCTCCCTAACCTGGGAGGGGGTTCACCTCAAGACTGAGGCGTTCTTAGACTCTGGGCCTCAGGCAATTTTATGGATAAGAATTTTGCTGTCAAAAACCTCATACCTCTGGTGCTCAGGGAAAGACCTCTAAGGGTGGAGGCCATAGATGGTAAACCCCTGTCATGTCCTTATATCACTCACGATACAGTCGATGTATGTATGAAAACAGGAGTTTTGCACCAGGAAACTATAAGATTTCAAATCATTGAATCACCCTCATGTCCTGTCGTTCTTGGTTTCCATGGCTAACAGAGCACAACCCAGTGTCGATTGGGTCCAGAGAGACATAAAATGTTGGATCAGAGTTGTCAGTCTAAGTGCCTAAGCAGAGTTCATGTGATTGGTAGCCTCAATATTGCCACAGCCCCTCCTTTGTCCACAGAGGTTCCTGAAAGTTACCTGGCATTAAAGGAGTGTTCTCTAAAGCCAGGACTGAGGTCCTACCACCACATCGTCCATATGACTGTGCCATTGATTTACTCCCTGGTACGATGCCTCCTAGGGGTCATGTATACCCTTTATCACAAAGAGAGAACGACATTATGGAGGAATACATAAGGGAGAATCTGGAACGAGGATTCATTAGACGGTCCTCCTCTCCAGCAGGAGCAGGTTTCTTTTTTGTTTCCAAGAAAGAGGGAGACCTGCGACCTTGCATCGATTATAGGGGTTTGAATAGGATCACTATAAGAAATGCATATCCCATACCCTCATAACAGAATTGTTCGACCGATTAAAAGGGGCTCGGATCTATACGAAGCTTGATTTACGCGGAGCGTACAACCTGGTCAGGGTTAAAAAGGGAGACGAATGGAAAACGGCTTTTAATACACGTAGCGGGCATTATGAATACCTGGTGATGCCTTTTGGGTTGTGTAATGCGCCAGCCGTCTTCCAGGACCTCATAAACGACACTCTAAGGGATTCCTGCAAGAATTCGTCATAGTATATCTAGACGATATCCTGATATACTCTCCTGATGTAGACACTCATCATGTCCACGTGAAACAAGTGTTGAAAAAACTATTGAAGGCTGGATTGTACTGTAAGCTAGAAAAATGTCTATTCGACATAGTGACTGTGCAATTCCTTGTTATATAATAACTCCTGGGGGTTTCAAATGGATCCTAAGAAGCTCTCAGCTATTCTTGACTGGCCTCTACCCCAAGGACTTAAAGCCATTCAGAGGTTTCTGGGGTTTACGAACTATTACCGAAGGTTCATTAAAGATTTTTCGGCCTTGGTGGCCCCCCTCACGGCTATGACAAAGAAAGGGGTGGGAAATCAGAAATGGACACCTCAAGCCACTCAAGCCTTTGAGGCACTAAAGCAAGCTTTTACTACTGCCCCTGTTCTCCGACATCCAGATCCGGCTCTGCCTTTCCAAGTAGAAGTTGACGCCTCCGTACTAGGTCTTGGTGCAGTCTTGTCCCAAAGGGAGGCTCCTGACAAACCCTTGCATCCATGCGGCTTCTATTCTCGGAAGTTGTCCCCGGCAGAGAAGAACTATGACATTGGAAATAGAAAATTGTTAGCAGTCATCGCGGCCTTGGCCGAATGGAGATATTTATTAGAAGGGTCTAAGGACCCCATTGTTATTATAACCGACCATAAGAATCTCACGTACATTGGAGATGCCAAACGTTTAAATTCCAGACAAGCGAGATGGTCATTGTTTCTTTCAAGTTTTAATTTCGTGCTTACCTATAGACCTGGGTCCAGAAACATTAAAGCAGACGCATTGTCGAGACAGTATGAGTCTTATGAACATAATATCCAAGATCAGCATCCCATTGTACCCCAGGAAAGGATTATAGCCGCTACCACGATTAGTGTTTCGTCTCCTCTAATGAAAAGGCTGCAGACCGTCCAGGGCGCAGCTCCTGGGGGAAAACCTCCTGCGAGACTCTTTGTACCTGAGAACGAAAGAGAGGAAGTACTTAACATCTATCATGATAATAAAACTTCCGGGCATATGGGTATCACCAAGACTGTGTCTAGTATCAGTAAACTCCTCTGGTGGCCCACGTTGCGCCGAGATGTCAAAGATTACATTGCCGTGTGCGAAGTGTGCTCAAGACAGAAAAGTCCCAAAACAGCACCCATTGGCTTACTCCAGCCTTTGCCGATCCCCGAACGACCCTGGTCACATGTAGCCATGGATTTTATAGTAGAGTTACCTGAGTCAAGAGGGAATACAGTGATACTTACGATCATAGATCGATTTTCCAAGATGGGTCACTATGTTCCTCTTCGGAAACTACCTTCGGCAGCTGAACTGGTGCCCATATTCATTGCCAATGTGGTCCGCATTCACGGTGTCCCTCGGGAGATAGTCTCTGATAGGGGGACCCAATTCATCTCCGGATTCTGGAGAGGGTTTTGCAAGAACGTAGGGATAGACCTCTCTTTCTCTTCGGCTTATCACCCCCAGACCAACGGAGCAGCAGAACGAGCAAACCAAAATATAGAGAAATATCTCAGGTGCTTTATCTCAGAACAACAAGATAACTGGTCAGACCTGCTACCATGGGCAGAATATGCTATTAACAGCGCAGTAAGCGAATCCACAGGTCATTCTCCTTTCTTCACTGTTTATGGCTTTGATCCTCCCGTGCTCCCCGCCACGTTTCCTGATACCACGATTCCTGCTTTAGATGAGCAACTGGCATCATTGAAAGAGACTTGGGGGAGAGTGAGACGGGCACTGGAGGAGAGTAGTGCCATCCAGAAAACCAAGGCCGACAGACACAGGAGGCAGGCACCCGTGTATCAAGTTGGGGACAGGGTTTGGCTGTCTTCACGTAACATCAAGCTCTTAGTGCCTTCCATGAAGTTGGCTCCTAGGTACATCGGTCCCTATAAGATTCTACGGCGACTCAACCCTGTCTCCTATGCTTTGGCGTTACCCCCCCATTTTAAGATACACAATGTATTCCATGTTAACCTTTTGAAGCCGTTATTATGTAATCGGTACACCAAAGTCCATGCTCCACCGCCTCCTGTCTCTGTGGAGGGCGAGGAGGAGTTCGAAGTTAAGGCCATTCTGGGTGCCAGGATGTCTAGGGGTCTTTGCAGTATTTGGTTGATTGGGTGGGCTACGGTCGGAGGATCGTTCTTGGGTACCAGCTGCGGAAGTTCATGCTCCTAGGCTAGTGAAGGCCTTTATTTGGCGCACCCCCGTGCCCCTGGGGGTCGTCCAGTGGCCGCCCCTGGAGGGGGGGGTTCTGTCACGGTGGCTCAGGGGATGGGGCGCCTGGCAGCAGCTTCCTCGCTGCTCGCTGGCCAGGCGCCGAATGTAAACGCTTCCGGGGCCGCTCACGTGGGACGCCGAGGGGGCGGCCTGGCGTTATGACGCGGACCCGCCGGCTTTAAAACCCAGTCTCTCCAATACACCGGTGCCCTGACGTGGTATTCACCTCCCGCAGAGCTCTTGTGTTATTTTGGCTACCTCCTGTGTATGACCCTTGGCATTGGCAAACGAACCTCCTGTGTATGACCCTTTGCATTGGCAAACGAACCCTCCTGTGTATGACTCCTGGCATTGGCATTTACTCTGCGCTAGGTTCTGCCCTTAACGTTGGTACCGAGGTCAGTCTATGTGGCACCCTAAGCACGCATCAGACTACCTCTGCTATTACTAAAGTCCTAGGGAGGACTTGTGATCTGGTCTGTACCCCTGTCTGGTGTTTCCCTTTCTTTATCTGTTACCTGCTTCATTGTCTATATAGCTTTGCCGACCATTCAAGGATCGGAAGAGTAGAAAGGGAGCTACATAAAGAGATCAATATCTTGGTAGTCAGAAAGATTTGTGACAATACTCTATTCCATACCTCTGTCTGGTGTTACCCCTTGTTTATATATTGTCTGGTAAATTGTCTGTCTAGTATTGCCGACCATTCAAGGATCGGAAGGGTAGAGAGCGGTCTGCGTAAAGGGACCACACTTTTGGTAATCAGAGGGATCCGTGACACTCCCGGAACATAGATCTTAATTTAGAGGCCTCCTTTTGAAATGCCTCAATGCTAGAGCAATTTCTACGTGCTCTCAAATACTGCCCAATGGGAATCCCCTTTTTGAGTGCTTTTGGATGATGACTTTTCTATTTAAGGAAATTGTTGGTAGAGGTCTTTTTACAATATAAATCAGTTACCGGTTGGCCATCAGAGTCTATTGTAATGGTTAGATCTAGGAATTGTAATTGCTTCTGATTTTTCACCATATTGAGTGACAGCCCAATCCTATGCTGGTTCAATAAATCTAGCCATTCCGTGAGCAAGGTCTCAGGCCCATCCCATAGAAAGAACACATTCATCAATGTATCTGAACCATTTGCACACATAGTTACATAGGCTGAAAAAAGACATGGTCCATCGGGTTCAGGCCTCTCCCACAAACCTACTGCTGTTGATCCAAAAGAAGGCAAAAAACCCAGTCTGAAATATGCAACATACGGGAAAAAATTCCTTCTTGACCCCAGAATGGCAGTCAGATTTCTCCTTGGATCAAGAAGCTTTTACCCACATATTAAATATTATAACCCTTAATATTCTGTGTCTGCAGGAAGTCATCCAGTCATTTTTTAAAAGTCTGTACAGACTCTGACCCAACCACCTCAACAGGCAGAGAATTCCACGGCTTTATTGTTCTCACCGTAAAATAACCCTTCCTATGCTTTAAGCTAAATTTTCTTTCTTCCAGTCTAAATGGATGACCCCTTGTCCTATGTATAGACCTGTTAATGAATAGGTTATCAGACAATGGTTGATCATGGCTCCGTATATATTTATATAAGGTTATCAGATCCCCTCTAAGGCGCCGTTTCTCTAAACTAAACAGGTATATTTGTGCAACGCAGGTACAAAAACATATAGTTCCTCCCAATATGCCAAATATAATATTACGTAGCATGGGGCACTGGCCATCCCCATGATAACCCTCTTAGTTGCAGATAGTATTTGCCCTCAATGAGGAAGTAGTTATGCGTTAAAACAAACTGGAGAGGCTCCACTATGTAAGCTACAAGGTCATCTGGATGTTCCTTGGCTAGAAAATATTGTATCGCTCTCAGTCCCACTTCATGTGTGATATTACTATACAATGAGACCACATCAAAACTCACCAAAATTGTATCTTGTGGAATCGTACATTGTGATAAAAGTTTGAATACATGCTGAGTATCTCTGACATATGAAGGTGTGGTCAATACCAAGGGATGGAGATATTCATCTATGAATTGACTCACTCTTTCAGTATGAGAATTGTTCCCTGATACAATAGGGCGGCCAGGGGGGTGATGGCGGTCCTTGTGAATTTTAGGCAAACAATATAGAACTGGAATAGTCGGACGGGGTGGAACCAAATATTTTTTATTTTTCTCTGTAATGAAACCTAGTGTCACCCCTTTAGAAAGGATCTGGTCCAGTTCACCTGCAAATCTAGTTGTAGGATCATTGGGGAGTAATTTATAGCCCTTGTTATCATTGAGATGTTCAAGGCACATGTCGGAATATAACCTACTAGGCATAAGTACTATATTCTCTCCCTTATCCGAGGGTTTAATTATTAGATCCCCCTGATCCTTCAATTCTTGCAGTGCCACCTGTTCAGATCGTGTTAAATTCTGTGACCTGTTCAGAATTCCCACTTTCAACCCCATAATTTCCTTTGTAACAAGCTTCACAAACATGTCAATGTTAGAAAAGTCAGAGAAAGATGGAGTATATGTGTATTTCTGTGAATTGTCGTCATTGTATCATCATTCTCATCCAAGAGCTCCATCAGGGACCTCAGGTGCATAGGTCCTCAGCACATATACCCATGGTCTTGGCCTGTCGCTCTTGTTTTTTAACATTGGCTACAGCCAGTGCAAGTTTTGTAGCAAATAAATTCAGATCTTTCAACCAGGTGAATTTATCAAAGCCAGGGTGTAACGGTAGGCCCCCTATAGGGTGATGGGGAGCCCCCAGGCTGTGTAGAGTGAAGCCTTTAGGGCAGGTATATGGTTTTGTTTGCAGACTTCAGCAATCCCTTGCAATACTTAAGAAACACCATGAATTCTACATACTGCAGGACAGGACCCAATACTTGAAAAATGTGAATCCTAAAGTGCAAGACAGAACTTGATACATGAATGTACAATAAATGCAACACACTGCAAATCTCCACACTCCCAGCCAGGGAGTTCAGACAAAGCCCTGGAACTCACTCACACCATATGGCTTCGTGGCCAAATGCCTGTAGAGTGAAAACAACTGAACTTGAAAGCATGAATGCAAAACAGATCTTGATACGTGAATGCAGCACAATACAAATCCTCTCACTCCCAGCCAGGGAGTTAAGACAAAGCCCTGGGAATCACTCACACCATATGGCTTTGTGGCCAAATGCCTGTAGAGTGAAAACAACTGAACTTGAAAACATGAATGCAAAACAGAACTTGATACGTGAATGCAGCTATTACTTAGGGAGCAGACTAGAGAATAACCAGAAACCAGAGCCAAGGAGTCTGAGATTATCAGAACATGAACTAGAATAAACACGAGGAACAAGAACGTAGAGGATCTCAGACGTAGTCTATCCTGATCCAAGGATCAAATGCCTGGTTGGGCCTATATATAGGGCCAAGCAGATCATGTGACTGCAGACCAATCAGCCCAGTGTGAATGGTCTGCAGAGCCTGAACAAGAAAACCAGGAAACATGAATCCCTGCTACAACCAGCAGGGGGCAGGACCGAGATGTGACACAGGGCAAGGAACAAACAATACATTTATTAGTCGTTTATTCCAATAACAGGAGTGTCTTGTGTTACATACTAACAAATTTGTACTAAGGTTATTTTTAGCCAATGCTTTAATGTCAATGCTTTAATGTGTGTCTCATTACTCTCAATCAGACACAGCATTTGCATTAGAAGCTCAATGAAGTAACTATCTTAATTAATGATCTACGTTGATGTTCTTTAACCTCTCTGCTGGTATTCCTGAGTGTGCCTCGGGGTTAAATTTCAATGCTGAAAGCAGTAACCCTGAGCCACACTCGGGCTGGATACATACCTGTCCGTGCGCTCCCTCGCTGACCTCCTGCATTCACCTCCGGCCGATCGTGGTGTCCTGCTTCTGGGTGTCCGTGGCAAGAAGGGAACCTGGAAGTAGCCTGCAGGACGACACGATTGGCCAGAGGTGACTGCAGGGGGACAGCGAGGGAGCGCACGGACAGGTATGTATCCAGTCTGAATGTGGCTTGGGGTTATTGCTTTCAGCATTTAATTTTAAACTTGAGCCACACTCGGAAATACCAGCAGGGGGCTAGATAAATGAACCGATTTTTTACATAAAATATTAATCTCCCTGGCGGTCCGATTTTGTTATAAGTGTAATGTTCCTGATTGTCACATGTGATCTTCCTTTAGTAATTTATTGATTGATACTTGTTTGACTACCGTGATGTTTCCGGTAGTTAATTAACACATTTGCATTGATTGAGCAACTGATGAATTGATTTTGATCTACATGTGTGTTGGTTTCAGTGATAAACTGGTTTCAAGAAATGTCCTTTAGGTTTTCTTATGTGTTGGCCTAATATCTTAATTGAATACATATAATATATATTTCCACTAACTGTTGAACAAAGTTTTCCCCTTTACTTTCACCAGTTGGTCTCACATCCTGTTGATTGAATAATACATTAACTACTGATTGATTAGACACTACATCTGCGTAGGAGACCAAAAAAAAAAAAGTGGGGAGGGAAAGTAAGAGTGTGGGGGGTGAAAAAGGCAATGGGGTGTCATCAACCAGTGTCCAGAAAGGGAGCAAAGCATACAGCCCCCATAAGCACAACAGGGCTCGCCGGCCGATTAGCACCCAGACAGCTCCATCCTCTCCACCGTCATTGCCTTGGGGTAGATTGCAACCCCGCTTCCCTTCAATGATCGGCAGAACGATCACAGAAAGCAGCACCCTCACAGATGGCACGGGGAGAATCACATCTACCGCCCCAGTGATCACCACTCCAGCAGGCAACCCACATTCAGCCAGTAGATCCTCGTCACACGGTTCAGGCATCCCCTCCAGAGGTGCAGAGTCCAGGGACAGCACAACGTTTGGATCATCGCTCTCGGCACACTGCATCCCATCCTTTTTCACAACTAAACAGGCAGTTGCATAACTTATGAGCAGAGCATCCCCAGATGCAGTCCCGCATGGAACTCCGCTCCCCTGCATACTTGCAACAGTCATCAAACGACGCCAGCCACCTTTCATGAGTGGGCACTCGCCCTCCCCCAGCCGTAGCACAGGCATTTGTCCAGGAGTGATGTTGCGGTCTTTGAGTTGTCGTTAGGGAGACGGGGACCGTCCCGCTGCCAGCCTCCGCATTCCCCATCCACTCCTGCCAGTCTGTTTGCTATAGTGGATCATATATGGATACAGTTGTGTTCAAAATTATTCAACCCCCACTGAAATTGAGTGTTTTGGCCAGTTTGACATTGATTTTGATCATTCAGTCATCTTGCTTACAATTAAATCAAAGAGGCACGTGTAGGTCAGACAAACATAACATTTATAATGAAATAACCACAAATGTCTTTTCTGTGCTCACATCATTATCAGTTTTATTCAACCCCCAAGTGACATTCAATCTTAGTACTTAGTACAACATCCTTTTACAGTTATATACAGCTTTTAAACGTGAAGCATAGCTTGACACAAGTGTCTTGCAGCGATCTACGGGTATCGTGCCCATTCGTCATGGGCAAAAGCCTCCAGTTCAGTCACATTCTTAGGCTTGCGCACTGCAACTGCTTTCTTTAAGTCCCACCAGAGGTTCTCAATCGGATTTAAGTCAGGTGACTGCGATGGCCACTCCAAAATGTTCCAGCCTTTAATCTGCAACCATGCTCTAGTGGACTTGGAGGTATGCTTGGGATCATTGTCCATTACCCATGCAGTCCATTACCCAACGTCTCCCAAGCCTCAGGTTTGTGACGGACTGCAATCACATTGTCATCCAATATCTCCTGGTACTGAAGAGAATTCATGGTACCTTGCACACGCTGAAGCTTCTCTGTACCTGCAGAAGCAAAACAGCCCCAAAGCATGATTGACCCCCCGCCATGCTTCACAGTAGGCCAAGGTGTTCTTTTCTTCATAGGCCTTGTTCTTCCCTCCTCCAAACATAGCGTTGATCCATGGGCCCAAACGGTTCTAATTTTGTTTCATCAGTCCACAGAACATATCCCAAAACTTCTGTGGTTTGTCCACATGACTTTTGGCATACTGCAGTCGACTCTTCTTATTCTTTGGAGACAGCAAGGGGGTGCGCCTGGGAGTTCTGGCATGGAGGCCTTCATTACGCAGTGGTGCGCCGTATTGTCTGAGCTGAAACTTCAGTACCCACATCTGACAAATCTTTTCTCAGTTCCTCAGCAGTCACACGGGGACTTTTCTCCACTCTACGCTTCAGGTAGCGCACAGCAGTCGAAGTCAGCATCTCTTTTCTGCCACGACCAGGTAGCGTTTCAACAGTGCCCTTTGCCTGAATTTGCGAATGATGCTTCCTATGGTCTCTCTTGGTATGTTTAACATCTTTGCAATCTTCTTCTAGCCATTGCCCTTCCTATGAAGAGTAATCACCTCTTCTCTTGTCTTCCTGGACCATTCTCTTGACTTCACCATGTTTGTAACCACACCAGTAAACGTCTAGAAGGAGCTGAGTATCACAGTCATTTTAAAGCTGCCTAATTGGTGCTTATTATGATTTATTGCTGCTCCGTGACATCCACAGGTGTTTTCAATACCTGATTGAAAACACTTGAATGAACCTCTGTTCTCCAGAGTGGTAGTCTTTAAGGGGTTGAATAATTGTGTCAATGAAGAATTCACAAAAGAAACATTTACTACTGTATTACAAAACCAATTGATGTCATTTTAGTTGCATATGGTTCCTTAAAAAGTCCTTGTAGGATTTCATTCTGAATACAATTACAAATGTACACTAAATTCCCTAAAACCCTTTACAGCACTGGGGGTTGAATAATTTTGAACACAACTGTATATTGCCCCAGCTCACACATGGATATATTTTGGCCCCCAGCTCACACATGGTTATATTTGCCCCAGCTCACACATGGATATATTTCCCCAGCTCACACATGGTTATATTGCCCCCAGCTCACACATGGATATATTTGCCCCAGCTCATATTTAATATATTGGCTTCAGCTCACATGGATATATATTGCCCCAGCTCATACTGATATATATTGCCCCAGCTCATACTGATATTATTGCCCCGAGCTCATATTGAGATATTGCCCCAGCTCATATTGATATATTGCCTCCAGCTCATAGATATATATTGCCCCCAGCTCCTATTGATATATTGCCCCAGCTCATATGGATATATTGCCCCAGCTCATATGTATATATTGCCCCAGCTCCTATGGATAGATTGCCCCAGCTACTATTGATATATTTGCCCCCAGCTCACATATGGATATATTGCCCCAGCTCACATGGATATATTGCCCCCAGCGCACATGGATATATAGTGCCCAGCTCACACATGGATATATTGTACCCAGCTCACACATGGATATATTGCCCCAGCTCACATGGATATATAGTGCCCCCAGCTCACATGGATATATAGTGCCCCCAGCTCACATGGATATATAGTGCCCCAGCTCACACATGGGTATATTGCCACAGCTCACACATGGATATATAGTGCCGCCCAGCTCACATGATAACATGATAAGCCCCAGCTCACATGGATATTTTGCCCCAGCACTGGACTATATATATTTCCCTAGCTCACATGGATATATTGCCCCAGCTCACATGGATATATAGTGCCCCAGCTCACACATGGATATATTGGCCCAGCTCACACATGGATATATTGCCCCCAGCTCACATGGATATATTGGCCCAGCTCACACATGGGTATATTGCCACAGCTCACACATGGATATATTTGCCCCCAGCTCAGATATGGATATATTGCCCCCAACTCACATTGTCCCATTCGCTCTGCCAGGTGCCTTCGAGCATACTTCTTCCTCCCAGCCGCCGCCGGCAAAGGATGTAGACCGCCTGCTCATTGGGAACACACACACAAGCCGCGAGATCCCAGAATTAACTCCCCGATCTCACAAGATCGTGGCTGGTGGATCCCAACGAGCGGCCGGGCATCATCCTTTGCCGACGGCCGCTGGGAGGAAGAAGCACACTTGAAGGGGGAACGGAGGCAAGCCTATGGCTCGTGTGCCACGTGTGCCAGGTTCGCCATCACTGGTATAGACCAAGGATCCTCACTGGTTTTTGTTCTGAAGCCACAGCTGCGTGAGATTAGTTAAGAGGTGTGCCGCATTACTGAAATACCTGTGACCTAGGGGGCGTGGCTAGCTGCTGAACTGAATGGTCGCAAGGTGGTGCAGCTCCTGCGGATCCTTGTTAATATTGCCCCTCTCCGTTTTGCCCCCTCCTGGTGTAGCTGGTGCTGGACCGGTCCTGCTGCTAACCAGACCTGTTGGAGCCTTGCCACGGCCTTTTGCCACGAATAACTAGGCCTTGAGCCTGGTATTGAAGTCGATCGGTGGCCATCTTGCCCCTTCAGGCCTACATTCTTCTGGACACTTCTACTGCTCCTCAGCTATGGGTAAATGGGGCAAACGGCTAGGAGCTGAGGAGTCATCGTGCCTACCTGACATCCACCTTTCCCTGAGTGGTTCGAGAGATCTGGAGCTCACATCCCATTCCCCCGGTGCCTGCGGAGATCGACGGTGATCCAGGCCCTGCTTAGTCTCCTGCCCCATGCGGCCGGTAGCGCCAATTCCCTCGGGGGAATCTTCCAGCCACCAAAAGAGACATCCGCATGCTCCTGGACGAAGCACGTTCCTCCTGGGCCCTGGAGATCACAGAGGTGCGCTCGGATCTGGCGTCCCTTCACACGGAGGTCACAGTGCTGGGTGCTCACTACAGTGAATTGCAGGAGACGCAGGCCACCTTCTCTTCACCAGTTCCTGACCTCCAGGCCCAGGTTGCTGGATTACAAAGTGCTCTCCTGGCCATGGAAACACGTCACCAGAACCTGAAACTAAGGGGCATCCTGGACTCCATACCAGACTCTGCGGTCCTGCATTATGGTACCCAGTTTGTGCGGTCGACTCTGAACCTACCCACTGGATTGCCGACACCAGTTGCTGTCGGCGATCCAGGTGAGTAATGCCGGCAGGGCACCTGATTTGGCACCCAGGGTGTCATTGTGGTCTTTGGGGACATTGCTTCTCAGGAGTGTTTGTTGGAGGCGACGATACTGGCTCCCCCCCAATACGCTTTGAGGGAGTGGAATGTTTGGTCTATCGTAACTTGCCATTTTTGGCTTTGGCAGCCAGGCGGCAGTTTGGGCCCATAACGACGACGCTTAGGTCCCATGCAGTCCATTACCCATGTGGAGTATCGGGGTCCCTGCTGATCCACCACGGCTCAAAGAACTTGATGGCGACTACTGCTGAGAAGGCCCGGGCGCACCTAGGAATACCGCTCGTCTCAGCAGATACTGCTGTTGATTTACCGGTTTCGACCACGACAAGGCATTGAGTTTGGGCCTTATCCACTGGACAGGGACGTCTTTCTTTTTCCCCCACATTATATTGGGGATTTCCCTGCTTGGTGTGCATTTTGTCCCCCTTTTTTGGGACTTAAAGGTAAGGTTTTGCCAGGGGCGAGCTGTGGGATGGATACCTAGGCTCTCTCTGTTCCCTTGGCCCCATCGGTGACCTGTGGTTTCCCACTGGCCCTTTGCTCCCCCGTGGGGTTTCAGGGGTGAGCCACTTCTCTTAGCGGATACCTTTCCCACTTACTCCGCTTTGATGGAGTACCTCCTTTTTTTCCCTCTCCAGTTTTATACCTGGCGGCCCCCTGCATTTGTTTTTGTACTGTTTCTGACTGTCACCTTGGTTGTATCACTTGCTTTTTGTTGTGCTTGTTTAACAGTGTAATCCCCTGCGACTTTATTGCATTGACTCCGCGTGGCCTATATGTATACCCTGGCCTTTTTTATTGTTTATGTTGTGACTAATCTTAAAGGATTTGAAGAAAAAAAAAAATACCTGTAAAATACATGTATCTGAGATGAGGTGTGTGCAGGGGGTAAATGGGGTGTCTGTCCAAACATTTCAGTAAAAACATAAACTGGACAGGCTTTCGGCAAAATCCTAAATTATTTATTGGAAAGCGTCACATGACCTTAAATAAAAGTATTGATACTCAGTATCAGTGAGTACTTTGAAAATGTATCGGTACTTATACTCTATCCTAAAAATGTGGTATCGGTGCATCCCTATTTTAAGTGTATAATACAGATGACTGTCATAGTTCCATTTAAAAAGATACAGAAGAAAAATAAACCTGGCTTTAATTAATCACTAATACAGAGATTAATGGAAAAATGCATTCATTTACTTAACTCCCTTCTTACTGTATTTGTAGCTTGTTGCTGCAATCCTTGTAAGGCAGTCAAGATGGGCATTGGTCAGTCAGTTTCTCTGTCTCCTCTTTATTATGTTCATGGTGGAGAATGTTGACTCACAAGTGTATGCGCTCACAAAAAAAGGACACTTTTTTTTTTTTACAAGTGGCTTCAAGGTAGGAAATTCTAAGTTCTGCTTTAAGTATGTCCCTTGCTTTCAAATCAAATAATCTCTGTATGTTGATAGAATATTTAGTTTGAATTTTTGATTAATAAAATTAAATTTTTATTAAATCAAAAGAAATCCTGTTGATTTAACTAAAGTTGATGGTTGATCAGCGTCCCAATTCTTTAATCCATTTGTTCAGATCTTCTGGCGTATCAAAGGTCAAAGTACTTGATTCATAATGGATTCCAATTTTCACTGGATAGCTCCACATACATCTAATATTCTTGTCTCTCAGAATTGCTGTGGCCAGTGCAAATCATCTTCTGAGATTACTTGTGTAGTAGGAGAGATCTTGAAAGACCTTTTATATCACCAAATGGTTCTGGAAAGGCTTTTTCTTTCTTTCTTAATAAACTCTGTAATTTGTCATTTAATCTTATAGGAGGCACGGCACGTGATGACATCTCTTGGATTCTGATCCTTTATATTCTATGGGTTGTAGATTCTGTGAACTCTTTCTGTGTAAGGCTAGGGTCAGACGAAAGCATTTTTCCCCGCGAACGTGAAAAAGTGCGTCCGAACGCATTGACGTATTTTTTCACAGAATGCGCAAAAATGGTCAGACGATGCGCATTTTCGGGCGTGATTTTGTACGGATCGTCAATAAAACTCTTTTTGCGTCTGGACGTTATGTAGGCTGGACATTAGCAGTGTCTGACATCTCCTAATCACGCACACACGCCGCTATGCCGCAGCTGCGCACTCAGTACTAGCGGTTCTGCGTTCTCAAAAAAATGCCGTGCAACGCAAGTGTAATTTGAACGCCGGACTTTTGTGCGGCCGTACATCGTATATTGGCCGTCATTTGCTGCTAGTGCGGCCGTAATTATGTGCGCCAGAACGCATGTTAAAAGTGCGCTGGTCTGACCCCAGCCTAATATGAGAGATTGCCTGTGTTTATTTGTATAGACAGACATAATTTTTCAACGTACTCTGATTGTTGGTAATTTTATTTATTTTACTTACAAAAGAATTTTACCAGGAAGGATACAATGAGATTTCTCTGGTTTTCAAGTATGTCCTCGGTTCAAGAAACATTGAATTGTTACAGAAATACAAAGTTACAAATACAGCGCCAACAGATTTCCGTAGCGCTTTACAATGGGGAAGCGCAAAAAGCAGACTTGCACGATACAAGAGGAAATACTGAGCTTACACTCTAAAGCAGTGTTTCCCAAACCTGTCCTCGGGACCCTCAACCAGGCTAGACTCACCCAGGCCAGATTTTGCAGATCACCTTGGGCGAAATACAGACTGAATCCTGCAATCATTGATCAGCAAATCATTTCACCTGTGCTGTGCTTCAGATATCTGACAAACCTAGCGAGCCAGACGGTCCTGAAGACAGGTTTGGGAAACACTGCTCTAAAGGGACTGGGGTAACTGAAGCAAATAGGAGCAGAGGGAAGGCGAAACTGGTGGCCGGAAGAATATCATAGGGATTGCATGAAAAGGACCAGAAGTTCGGACTTAGTAAGAGTGATTAGTGAGAGAAGTGGAGACAGCTGGAAAGGAGAGCTGAAATTGGTGGGCAGGTGGGTGGGTTAGGGCAGCAGAGGGAAGATATGGAGGGGAGTATGCTTTTGAAATAGCCACTATTTACGACTTGTGGGGGGGGGAGGAGGAGGGACAGACAGATTTTTTTCAAACAGAGGGAGATTTTAAAATATGACTAGTCAGAGAATAATAAATGCAAAATACAATTTGCTCAAGAATACCTCTCAATCTGAGATTATTTCTTCTTGCTGTCTTCTGAATCTGCAAGCTTTTCATCCAGAAGTTTGATCTTTCCTTCCATGATGTCAAACTCTGTCTTTTCAGAATTAGTTAATCTCCATTAATCAAGCACCTAAGGTGTTAATAGCTGAAGTTCTGTGTTTATTTCCACAATTTGTGAATCCAAGGCATCTCTCAATATATCTTGCGTTACCTGTGTATTTTTATTATTATGGGGCACAGTATCTTTCACCATATTTGTCATTTCTATAACAGGCTCACTTTCAGATTCAACGAATACTGTGCTCAGCCTCGATTTTGTTACTGGTTGGGTTGAAAAAAATGAAAGGCGCTTTTCTGTTTTATTTAAATCCCTTGCGCTTTGTTTCTGTAATTGAGATTTGTTTCGGAAGCCATATTCATAGATACTGGAAGAAATGCGGGGGGAAAAAGGAAAATTCCTTTCAATTCTGAAACAAAGTCTCTCCAAGGGTTAATTTTCAATGCCAATTGGTGCCGCACCCTATTAAGGGCTTTCCTCCTTGGAGTAAATTTACCCGCTAATCCTTTGCCTGCTACAGTGTTTCACCTTTATACCCACAGGCTCATGTACACTATAGATACAATGTTGCTTTCTTGTTTTGTAATCACAGACCTTTCGCCTTCCAGCAAACAATCGATTCCACCTCAGAGCAAAGCTCCAAGTCTGAAAACACTAAGCACCCGTCTCAGCAGGGCCTCATGCACAACCAGCAGTACAAATCTTTAAGTTGAAATACTTGCAGGATTCAAATTGCGTCTCCTCCCCTGCTTCAACCACCTGTAATATCTTGCAAGTGATTTCACTTCACTTCACTGAACAGCTTCACTCCCACTACATTCTTATCAGTAAGAACATCCATCAAGCAGTCCTAAATCACACTCTATTTGCTTCCAGTTTCAAATGCGGCTTACTCTCATCACCAGCAAGGTCCCCAGCTCCACGAGCGTAACGTGCTGTGTCATCGCTCTTCCCCCTACCTCAATTCAACAATTTCACTTTCTAGAGCACCACGATGAGAAGTGCAGAAATGTAGTACAGCTGGAGTCAGAGAGGACGGAGGTACATGGAAGGGGTTATCAATGAAGTTAAAAAAGGTCTGTGTACTCCACAACATCACTGAACCTGGATTCAAATTCTGTCCTGAACTCTTCCAACACTTTGACAAATTAGCTGAAGTGTTGTAGTAGTGATGTGTCATTTGTTGTCAATGCTCGCAATCTTGAAAAGTGAACAAATTCTGTGTCGGATTTATACGGTGTTAATATTTTTTCCCGGAATGCTTTTATTGAATAGAGTATGTTATCTGGGAGTTTCTCTCCCTTGGAATACCAAGTTAACTGCATTCAGGTGGCACGTAATGTCGGTCAGAAAGGCCAACTGTAGAATCTACTCTGGGTTTCTAGTTATGGTGCATGCTTCCTTTTGCCATCAAGGAATTTCCGTATTTCAGGAAGGAAGCTCAAAAAAAATGAAAAAAGAAAAAGAAATTGCTCAAGAACTCTACCACAAGATAACCGTCTTACTTCACTATGCATGAGCACATCACTCTGTCTCATAGTCCTCAAGCAACTGTCGATTCAGTGCTTTTCGGCAATAAAATTGATCACACTGACAACTCGCTTCATAACACCTGTCAGTTTCTTGTCTTTGAGTTTTGCAATCAGTGCCTCTTGGTGGATAATGCAATGAAAAGCTGCAAAGTTTGGCTTTTTTTTTTTCCCCCTCATAAAACCAATAAATCCCTTCTCTTTTCCTCTCATGCTGGGGGCTGCATCAGTACATACAAGACCTGACCAGCTAAATTTGTTCTCACTAAAAAATGTCAGCAGTGCATTGAGAATATCTTCTCTATTTTGACCAAAGAGTGGCAGTAAACACATCATTTCTTCTTGAAATTAATCTCCTTTTGGATACCTAACCCAACCGCAAAGTTGAGCAACATCACAAATGTCTGTACTTTCACCCACTGCAGTGCTGAAACAATGCTGGAGACAGGGGCGAACTTGTTCCGCACCCACAGGAAGCCACACCCATAAAAAAATCCCCTACAACACAACAGTATATATATTGCCCCCAGCAGCTCACACGTGGGTATATATTGCCCCCAGCAGCTCACACGTGGGTATATATTGCCCCCAGCAGCTCACACGTGGGTATATCCTGCCCCCAGCAGCTCACACGTGGATATATACTGCCCCCAGCAGCTCAAACCTGGATATTAATTGCCCCCAGCAGCTCAAACCTGGATACATATTGCCCTGCCCCCCCCCCAGTTGCTCACCGGCTTTTTCGGGACACAGGTCGGAAGGGGCGACAGTGAGCCCCCACCGGTTTCCCTCTGATCGTAGAAATTTACAGGCAGCCAGCGGCGCAGTCTGAAAACCCCACTGTGGCACCTGCAGCGTGCCTGCATCCCAGTCTAAGGCTAGGGTCAAACGAAAGCATTTTTACACGCGAACGTAAAAAAGTGCGTCCGAACGCATTGATGTATTTTTTCACGGAATATGCGAAAATGGTCATACGATGCGCATTTTCGTGCGTGAGGTTTTACGAACCCAAACCAGGAAACTTTTTGCGTCTGGACATTATGTTGGCCGGACACGAGCAGGGTCTGACGTCTCCAAATCACACACACACACCGCTAGCGGGCGCAGCGCACTCTGTACGTCCGTACTAGCGGTTCTGCGTTCTCGAAAAAATGCGTTCATTTTCCACTTGCGTTGCGCGGCCGGACGTTCGTGCGACCGTACTTCGTATATTGGCTGTCATTGCCCGTCATTTGCTGCTAGTGAGGCTGTGATTAAGTGCGCCAGAACGCACGTTAAAAGTGCGCTGGTCTGACCCCAGCCTAACACTGGAGCAGGCACGTTGCACTGGCGCAGCCCCTCACGTCACAAGTCACATGAGGGGGCGGCGCAGGCGCCACTGCGTTTTCACAGTGCGCCGCCGGCTGCCTGTTAATCTTTACATATTCAGAGGCAGAGGGAAACCAGCAGGGGCCCAGTGTGTCGCCCCAACCGGGCCCCTACTGACCCACAGGCAGTGCCCGGTGGGTCAGTCCGCCCCTGGCTGCAGACAAATCTGCAAGTAACTGGTTACTAACATCTTTGCCAATGTCTTCCACATGTCTAATTATTGCTGAATCAGAAAAGTTGCAAGCCTTCAAAAAAAAATTTTTTTTTGAGAAAGGATTTTTACCAGGAAGGATACATTGAGATTTCTCTCGTTTTCAAGTATGTCCTGGGTGGCGAGTATGTGCTGTTTGGAGAGGTGCTCCTGGGGATCGAACACATGTCTCCACTGGCTCTCTCCAAGCAGAGCAGTGATGTTACCTCTACTCCACCCAGCACTTTCTTTTAGTACTTCATTTTTGATGGGGAACTCAGCATACAATATTTCTGCTGTAGACAAGATGCAGTTTTTCACGATCTCGGCATCAGAAAACAGTTTCTTCCCTCTTGCTAAAATCCAAGCGATTTCAAAAGATGCCTCTGTTTAGAGGTTCAGCTAGAAGTTTGTTCTTTCAATTAGTTTTTGCTGCTCACAAAGTGAAGCAGAAAGCTGGCTGATTTTAGTTTTTTTCTAAGATTACTACCAGGTAGGTAAGGATCATTAAATTTTGTGTGCATTGTTCGAAAATGCCATTCTAAATTACTTTGCTTAAAACCACTGCAGGTGTTTTTGCAAATCAAACACAGGGAGTTGGATCCATGCTGGACAAATAAAAATCCACATGTCCACTTCTGAAACTTTCTATGTTCATCTTGAATGACTCGTACTTTTTTTAGTAGAAAAAGTAGTGGCCATATGTATCAATGTGCATGCTGGCCCTCTCTCCATTATAAACATCAACAGCATTTTGAGCTAGATCAAGCTTGGAGACATTATTGGTCTCACGGACTATATCATTGCCTTTCCCTCTTGCTTCAGGATTTCTTTTAATTAGGAAACTATCCATGTTTTGTTGTTTCTCCCCTAATCAATATGATAAGGTCCTTTGCGTTAGGTCTCTCTCAAATATTGTTTCAGATTTTATTGTTTTTCTCAGCTTTCAACTGTACTTAACTTTACGTTTTATCCTCAGATTGTGTCCCAGATAATATAATCTTTTCTCTCATTTACTGTCCCGATTGTCCCAGATTTCACGTTTTTTCTGTCTGCTTTTACTCTCTCCCTTTGACTTCTCTCTACCCTTGTCTGCAAACTCTGTTTTGTTTTGCAAATTCTGCTCTCTGTGTCTCTTTCTTTGCAATCTGTGCAGTCTGCTCTTTCTTAGCAGAGTTTGAAAAGAGAGCAGAGTTTGCAGTCTGTGACTTTTCAAAGAAAGTCGCAGAGTTTGAAAAGTTCTCTCTGTGACCTTTCAAACTCTGCTCTCTGGAACACGCGCTTTTTAAACTCTGCTCTGTGTGACTTTTCTATTTTTGTAAATTTAATTTTATTGGACAGGGTATACAAGAGACATTGCAATACAATTTTGTCAGGTAACAAACAAAACCCAAAATCATACACGGTGGCGGGGTCTGTAGTCAAATGAATTCCCAAATATTTCAAGGGGGAGACCTGTATGGGGAAATTGGAAGTCATAGTGTCAGCTTGGACATGTTAAGTTTATTTTATAGCCCGATAAGTGGAAAAGGCGCGGCAGGGATTCCAATGGTCGAGTGAACGATAAGACATCGATGGAAGCTGAGGCATTAAACTCTGGTCCGCACGGTGATGCTGTGCATCAAGGGGTCAGCCCTGATGAGTTGCAGGAGTGGCTCTAAGAAAAGCGCAGAGTGGGAGATAAAGGACAGCCCTGACGCGTGCCATTGTGGACGGGGTTCAAGCCTGGTATGATTTGTGCCATGGGACCCGAATATTAGGGCTGCGCATCTTCACTGGTCTCACGATTCGATTACGATTATAAGGTCAACGATTCGATGCAATTCTGCGATGCATCTCGATTACTGCCCAAGGTTTTAGACTCACATATTCACACCCTCCCAGTATGAGCGTACAGGGGCGTCGTAACGTGGGGGCAGGGGGTGCGGCCCGCACCAGGTGACACCCACCCTTGGGGTGACACGTCAGCCCAAGGGCGGGTGTCTCACCCTGCGACGCAGTGTTCGCTCCCTGCGAGCGTCCGAAGCTATGCAGCTTCAGCGCTCGCCTGGGGGAAACACGTCACCAGATGGGTTCTCGCGAGATCGCGGCTGGTCACATGGCTCCCCCAGGCGAGCGCCCAAGCTCCATGCCGCCGGACGCTCAGAGGGAGCAGAACACGCGGCGCAGGAGGTGAGCTGTGGGCAGTATATCCACGAGAGGAGCTGGGGCAGTATATCCACGAGAGGAGCTGGGGCAGTATATCCACGAGAGGAGCTGGGGCAGTATATCCACGAGAGGAGCTGGGGCAGTATATCCACGAGAGGCGCTGGGGCAGTATATCCACGAGAGGCGCTGGGGCAGTATATCCACGAGAGGAGCTGGGGCAGTATATCCACGAGAGGAGCTAGGGCAGTATCCATGTGTGCTGGGGGCATATCCATGAGAGCTGGGGCAATATATCCATGTGTGAGCTGGTCTGGGGGCAATATATCCATGTGTTAGCTGGTCTGGGGGCAATATATCCATGTGTTAGCTGGTCTGGGGCAATATATCCATGTGTGAGCTGGTCTGGGGGCAATATATCCATGTGTGAGCTGGTCTGGGGGCAATATATCCATGTGTGAGCTGGTCTGGGGCAATATATCCATGTGTGAGCTGGTCTGGGGCAATATATCCATATGGTCTGGGGCAATATATAATTGTGAACTGGGGCAATATATCCATATGTGAGCTGGGGGCAATATATATCCATGGGTGAGCTGCTGGGGGCAATATATCCAGAGCTGCTGGGGGCAATATATATCCATGTGTAATTTCACTGCCTTCGAACAGGCACCGTACTTGCTGGCAGTTGGCAAAAATTTGTGTGAGCATATGAGAGCTCCACAGCAATAAACCTCACAGTAATGTGCGCTGTGTGTATGAGCATTTAGTGTTATAGGAGAGTACTGATTTAGGAGTAATAGTAGTTAAAAAAAACCCGTAAAACTCGGGGGGGGGGGGGGTGACACCATAAGTTACCGCACTGAGGGACGCCACTGTGAGCGTATCACAGAGCTCCACAGCAATAAAACTCACAGTAATGGTCTTTAGTCAGACAGAGGTAATTGTGAGCACATAGATCAAAAGGAATGGTGGTTAGAGAGGGAGGGCGCACATTGAGAGTTAACACATTTTTGGGGCCATTTTAGAATGGTGATAGGTGTAATGGAGTCTCCCTAGGGGTTCTGAGACTTGGTTACACAGCGGAATGTGGTCTGATTGACATGGAGAGTGAAGTGTGGGCACATAGGTCAAAAAAATGGTGGTTAGAGAGGGGGGTGATAGGTGTAACGGTTTCCAGTGTGTGTGGCACCTGCTGTGACCATATTGTGTATATTTTATGGAATATATTATGTAAGCGTCTATAGAGGGGTGGGGAAGCAGACACAGCTTGATGCTGTGAGTCTCCCAGCAAAGACAGACACCAGAGAGGGGAATTCAACTAGGGAGGAATAACGGAGGTGCTTGAGGTGGCCAGTGAATCGATTAGCAGCCTGAGAACATTGATGCAGCATCCTGGAAGGAAGCATCGCGATGCATCAGGGAAACAATTTTAATACAAGGACTCAGAGGCTCCTATTGCAATCTCTTTCTTGCTTTTAATATAGCAGCAAACAGAAATGTCGAAAATAAACATTAGACATTTAAAGAAACACTTTGCTAACAATGGACCAGTCTAACCCCCCTTTCCCCAGTGAGTCAGTCCAAAGTCCATAAGTAGATCCCTGTTCCCGCCTTTTCTCCCTCTTTTTTGCTGCTGGAGAAGATAAGTATACAATTTTGTTTCTCCAGTATTATTGTATATAGTATCTCTCCCGGTCGTCTGGCTCTAACCGAGGCGACCGGGGTGCTGTTTGTATAGTTTTATTCAATGTAATCGCGAGGATTTTCACAGTTATTCCTGTTAATTTGTTTCCACTGAATTAGCTACAGTAAGCGTGTCAGCGATAGCGGCGGTTACTAGGGGGCGGGGCGCATGCGCGGTAGATTCGCGCGCTTTGCCCGCCTCCATTTCAGCGTTACCGCACACTCGCAAGGATGCCGTTATCAAAAGCTACCTCACGCAGGAGCTCTATGGATTCGTCCCCTACAAGGGACTCCGGATCGGAGGACAGCTCCTCTCCCAGAAATAAACCTGATAAGGCTGGTAATGTAACAGGCTCCAGAACCGCAGGCCCTTCTGACCCCACACACAAAAAAGCATTAGAGCCCCATATACAAGCCTCAATAGAATCGGCAGTTTTCAAAGCAGTTAATGCCCTTTCTAATTCTTTTACTCAGTCCCTTAAAGAGGCTATTTTAGAGACCAAAATAGATGCAACACCGGTTCTCCCGGTTAAAGATTTGGGCGATTCTCTCACTGAAGTGAGGCCCTCTGATTCTCCCCTAACCATGGGGAAACAGCCTGAAAATAATAAAGAGAAGCGCAAGGCTGGAGGGGCTGGCATCCCCTTATCACTGCCCGGGGATTCAATGCCGGGGACACACACGCCAAGAAAGCGCTCACATAAAACTCATCATATTGAATCAAACTCGACCAAGCGTAGTAAACACTCTGACCACTCTCATACCAATGACCACCCTTCCTCCAGTAGACAACATAATCCCCCTTTATCTGGAGAAGAAGGTGGCGAAGACGCGTTAGAGGTTTACGCGTCTGACGAAGAGTTTACTGATAAGACCTTAGTGCCCTTACAGGGGCCTGGTACAGAGGGGCCCATTTACGACCCAATGGGGAACCCCATGTTCGCTCCTGAGGATTTATCTCACCCTAGATCCAGAGTGGTCCCTCACCCCACACGTGGAGGCATGGATCGATGCGCGTGTGCGCAGGCCTCTTGATAAAACTTCCAGATCCAGGATGAGAGCGGAGTGTCCCCGACCTACTACAGTAGGAAAAACATGCTTGACCCCGGGAGGTGGACAAAAATTTTTATAAAATTTGTGGAGACAAAAGGATGGTCTCAGAATAGAGGCATAGATCTGGCTTTCAAAAATTGTCAAGATAAACTCCTAGACACGATAGGTCCTTTAGCCAAATTATTAGATGTGGCCGAACAGGCTAAAATTAATGACGCTACGCTCGACCCTTATGAAGTTACTAATTGGGTCCAGAGAGCGATTAGTTTCGTAGGCAATACAAATACAGCTCTGGCTACAGAGAGACGCAAATGCATTTTGCTTAAAATGGATGCACAACTGGCGGCAGTGGCAGATAATGAGCTTGGGGTTAAGGCCCAAGGAATGTTATTTGGTCCTGGGTTCCTAAGAGACATGACGGAATATACCGGAGCCTTTACTACAATGGAGAAGGTTACTACTTCCATAAAGAAGGTGTTCACCGCGGGGGTTTTTGCACGGGCCGGCAGGGGCAGGGGTCGCGCTGCCGGCCGTGCAAGGGCAGGATTCTCCCGCCAATTCACAGGCTCCGTGGCGTATGACGCCTCCAGAGGTTCGGTGGCGTATGACGCCTCACAATCTGAGACAAGAGTCTCAAACTTCTTTCCCTCCCGTTCCCGACCCTGGCGTACCAGAGGCTTCAGAGGCTATCGAGGAGGACGCAACTTCCGGTACAGATCTCCAGGTATTGCGCTCGCTGATTCTTCACATGAATGTACAAGTGGGGGGCCGTTTATCCAAATGCCTTCAACAATGGCAAAAGATCACATCCGATACATGGGTGTTACACACGGTACAAGGTTTTGTCATAAATTTCATCTCGACCCCCGTTCAGCACTCCTTTCCCCCGCCGTTGATCTTCACGGCGGAGGAGGAAGTGCTGGTGGACGAAGAGATTGCAGATCTCCTTCAGAAAGGAGCCATAGAGCGGTCCTCAAGGGAAGAAGTGAGATTCTTAGGAAATTTATTTCTGGTCCCCAAGAAAGGCGGGGGGAGTCGACCCGTCCTCAATCTGAAAGAGCTGAATTTATCGGTAATTTACAACCACTTTCAGATGGAGGGTTTGCACCTGTTAAAAGATCTTCTTCGACAAGGGGACTGGTTAGCGAAGGTGGATTTGAAGGATGCCTATTTAACTGTACCTATGGCGACGGAATCCAGGAGATTCCTTTGTTTCAGATGGAAAGACGTCACATGGCGTTTCCGCTGCCTACCTTTCGGACTCTCTTCGGCGCCTTGGTGCTTCACCAAGCTTCTGAAGCCAGTGACATGTCGTCTCAGATCGCAAGGGGTCCGCCTTATCATTTATCTGGACGACATCCTTCTGATGGCGGAATCCGCCGCGCTGCTGCAAATTCATATTCGGCAGACGATAACACTGCTACAGGAATTGGGTTTTCTAGTGAACTCAGAAAAATCGATTCTCCATCCAGTTCAATCCCTGGAATTTCTAGGATTCACGGTTCAACCTTTACCGATGTCCCTGGTACTCCCAACGCACAAGTGCAAGTCTATACTGAAGGAGGTGCGTGCGCTTCTCAACAACGTCACCCCGACCTTGCGAGATCTCTCACGCATGATAGGGCTATTGGGGGCCTCGAAATTGGCGGTACATCCAGCACCTCTCCATTATCGGCCCTCCAACGCCTGATGGCCCATTTCCTACGGGAGGGTCGGGATTATTCAGATCGGGTTCAGCTCTCGAGGGAAGCACGAGAGGATCTCCTCTGGTGGATCGAGAACCTCCAGTACTGCAACGGCAGGTCTATCACATCACCACCTCCCACGGTGACGATAGACTCAGACGCGTGCCTGTCAGGTTGGGGGGCCAGGTTAGGAACCTTGATAACGGGGGGACCTTGGTCACCACAGGAAGCTCGCAACCATATCAATGGTCTGGAATTATTGGCGGGCCTGTTTGCCATGCAGAGCTTTCTCAAGTCAGCAGGTCAGGTGTCCGTTCTCCTCCGAATGGACAACTTCCCAGCCGTGAAGTACATCAATGCCCTGGGGGGCCCTCGTTCCTCCCTACGGACAGCGATGGCTACGCGGCTCTGGGATTGGTGCTTTCAAAAGGCAGATCACGGTGCAAGCCCAATTCATACCAGGTGTTTCGAATCTACTCGCAGATTGGAGCTCGAGACACACAGAGGACTCCGGGGATTGGCGTTTGAACTCGTCAATCTTTACCGTCGTGACAGAGCTTTGGGGTCCGTTTCAGATCGACCTCTTTGCGTCGCGTCTGAACAATCGGGTACCCAACTTCTACAGTTGGCGTCCGGATCCAGTGGCATTGGCCACCGATGCGTTCCTGCAGAACTGGAGGGGACATCGTCATTATGCATTTCCTCCGTTTCAGTTGGTGGCTCGGACGTTACGCCAGGTGCGGATGCAGGAGGCAGAGTTGGTTTTAGTGGCCCCATTCTGGCCCAACCAACCATGGTTTCCCCTGTTTCTGGAGCTCCTGGTGGATGTCCCACGGTTACTACCGAGATGTCAGGATCTGCTGTTGGATGGTCAGGGACTTCCTCATCCACTGTTACTACGAGACTCGTGTTGCGTCCCAGCCTCCCTGGTCTCGGGGAACCAGGGACGTTCGGAAATGTTTCGAGCCGGACTAGGACCCTCCTACGGGCCGCATGGGCTCCAGGCACACTGTCCTGTTATTAATGGAAAAATGTGGTGACAGTCCGCGCTTCCCTCTTTTTTTCCTTTCCTTTTCTCCCCCTGAAATCTTGGTCGAGGATCTTCTTTAAGCAGTTAATTGCTTTCTTTTATGCAGTCCTCAATTCTCAAGATATATGGGGATAGAAATGAGAAACATAGTGTGATCCATAAAAACACATCCAAGTCCCCAAAATACAATAGTTCAACTCACATTTGGAGGTGTCATAAATCAGACACTAGATGTATCTCACAACCGATATTTTTTAGGAGATATCGGGCTCCCCTTTTCCTCCTCTGTCCGATGATGTTGCTCCAAATGAAAAAATAAGGTTGCAGGATATCGATGAACAAAATTAAAATTTATTCCATAAAACAATAAATAGACAAACACCAATACGCGTTTCGCGATGCACTCGCTTCATCAGTTGGCATGTAAATCAATTCCTTCACAATCTCCTGCAACCTCCTTATATACCCTTTAAAATGTGTTGTGATTGAGTGGGAAACGCCCGTTCTCCCTTCCCTCAAAATTACAATTACTCATTCTGCACCTGCGTGTTACTCATTACAATTACTCATTCTGCACCTGCGTGGGGCATTCCAAATATCAGATCAACCCAAAAGATGGTGGTGATACATCTCGTAGTGCCCTCTTGCATGTTCCTTTTAAGATCTCTAGTGTTTAAACTCCTAAAGTTTCTGCTCCACCTTCTTTCTACCCACAAGGCTTATTATTATCTACCTTCATGTTCATCCCTAAATAGGTTATTCTGCAATTCTAGATACACATGTATTGCCACACTATTGGAAATCCAATAATGTGCTCTATATCAATATTTTACCGTGATGGAAAAAATCTCACACAAGGGGGGAGTGTGGAACTTTTTCCATCCTCTGAAAACCTCTGCGTGAGATGCTGATTTTTAAAGTGCTAAATTTATAGTGCCTTCTGCAAAATTTAATATGCTAATCTTAATTAAATGTATATGAATACTATTATCAGAACTGAAAATTTGATTCCTTATATGCGTAAAGAATTTATAATGTCATTCAATAAAGTGCTCTCTTTAAAGTGCTACTCTTACAATGTTGTATACCGAATTAAAACTAACCCATATGTTTTCTATACCCCTATACAGAGTGCTAATGTGTAAACCGAAATAAAGTGCTTGTGCCTACCTAACAGTATGCCTATAGGGTGATGGTTAATTGATACATTAGTGTCAAACACATTATAACCTCCATATTCAATACATGTTTGGTTACAGTGTATCCTAGTTCATACAAACATCTTCAGTACACCCTTCTAAATGGATATTTTATAAATACACAATTCTAATTAATATAATACAAACCTCATTTTGTAAAACCTTTATGCAATGATTTGTGTACTTCCTAATATGTAGTTTTGACCTATTCTAAAAAGTGGCAGACCTCAAAATCCTGATTCAAACCCCTAGGTGCTAGTGTTTTTAAATTATATATCCATCTCATCTCTGTCCTATTAATTTTATTGATGAAATCCCCTCCTCTCCATTCCTTTTCTACTTGCTGGATCGCCAGAAATTTTTTCCCATTAGGATCTTTATTATGTTTATCTTTATAATGTTGAGGTACAGTATGTGAATCTACGCCTTTTCTAATATTATTCAAATGTTCGCGAATGCGAACATTCAAGCTTCTTGTTGTGCGACCAACATAAATCTTCCCACACGGACAAATTAAAATATAAATAACATTTTTTTGAAAAACAGGTGAGTGTGTCGTATATCTTGTATCCTTCGCCAGACATACTATTGAACTCTTTTATATGTCTTTTTTGGTTCCCTGTTGTTCTACATGCAAGACAATTCCCACATCCATAAAAACCATTCTCTAAACCGAAATGGTTTTTTTGTTTCCTGCTTCTCAAATGGCTGCTTACTACACGATTTTTGATGTTTTCAACCCCTCTAAAGATAATGGTAGGAGAAATCCCCAATATCTGGCGAAGGTCCTCATCCTTGCGAAGGATAGGCCAATACTTTCTAAGGATTCTTTTAACCTCCTTATGTTCACTGCTGTATTGACAAATAAAAGGAACCTTATTACTCAATCCTCCCTTCGATGTTGTTTTCTTATTGAGAATTTGTTTCTGATTTATTTGTGACACCTTTTTTCTCACTTCTTCCAGAACCTGACCATCATAGCCTTTATCTTCAAATTGTATTTTCATCGTTTCAGATTGGGTGTGAAATTCCACGTCCTCAGTACAATTTCTTTTTAACCTAAGGAATTGTCCCTTCGGTACACCTTCCAACCATTGCCAAAAATGGCAACTTGTCTTCTCTATGTAGCTATTTACGTCTACATTTTTAAAATGGGTTCTAGTTTTAATCCGAAGGTCTTCAATATAGATCTCTAAATCTAGAAAGCTAATATCTGATTGACTAAAATGGCTATCAAGTCTGATTCCCCAATCATTTTGGTTTAAAAACTCCAAAAAACAAACGAGGTCTTCTTCCGATCCTTTCCAGATAAATATGATATCATCAAAGTAGCGTTTGTAAATTAAAATGTTCTTATCCCACTCATGCTGATCTTTAATCCAAGTTTTTTTCCCATAAGGCCATAAACAAATTGGCGTAACTGGGTGCTATTTTGCTCCCCATAGGGGTTCCCATTAGTTGTAAAAAATATTGGTCATCATACCAGAAAAAATTGTTCTCCAAAATGAGGGTAATTCCTTCCACAATATAATCTATTTGATCTTTCTTAATCTCCCCGTCTTCCAGGAGCATTGTTCTTGTTGCTTCACAACCCCTATTATGCGGAATGTTTGTGTACAGGGATCGTACATCACATGTAACGAGAAAGAATTTTTCTTCCCATACCACAGATTCCAGGCTTCTAATAATATCACCAGTATCTTTAAGATAGGAGGGGATCCTTTTAACAATTGGTTGGAGGAGGTGGTCCAAATATTCAGCTATCTTACTCGAAACGGAATTGATCCCCGATACAATTGGTCTTCCTGGGGGCCTCTCCATATTCTTATGGATCTTAGGTAAGTGATAAAAAACAGGTATCCTTGGATGTTTCACTGTGAGATAGTCCGTCTCCTTATCATTTAGGAATTCCCTTTCCTCCCCTTTTCGAATAAAATCATCAAATTTCTTTTTTATTCCTTCTAGGGGATTGTGCGGTATCCTTTGATAGACCCCTATATCGATAAGGATTCTGGATGATTCTTCATGGTAATCCTCCCTATTCTGAATGACAATACCCCCCCTTTGTCAGCCGGTTTTATTACTATTGTTTTGTCATCCGCCAGTTCTTTCAAGCCTCTTTTCTCTTCTTTGGTTAAATTATGTGACTTCTTTGGTTGGATTTTTTCCATCTCGTCCAGCACCATTGTTTCAAAGGTTGTTTTATCTCTTTACTGATGAGGTGTCTGGGATAGAAATGTGACCTCTTCTTCAGCTCTGTGTGTTTCCATTCATCATTCTCGCTTACTATTTGTCGAGTGACAGGATCTTTCATGAAGTACTTTTTTAGGCACAATGATCTCTTAAATTTTTGTAAATCAACAAAAACTCCAAATTTGTCAATTTTTTTCGTAGGTGCAAACTTCAATCCTTTATTAAGTACTCTTATATGTTTTTCTTCCAAGGTCTTTCTACTTAGATTGAAGATACCCTGTGGGGTTATCTATCTACACTGTCCTGTTATGACTCCGCCTGGGCTCAGTGGTCTGGTTGGTGTATGCCACGGAATCTGGATCCCTTTCAAGCCCCTATTACCGTCATCTTAAACTTTCTTTCGGAATGTTTTGATGACGGCAAGGCTTATCGAACTATTAATGTTTATCGGTCGGCCTTGTCGGTCTATCATGTGGGGTTCCAGGGGATTCCGGTGGGCAAACATCCCTTGGTCTGTCGTTTGCTGAGAGGCATTCGGAGTTCAAGACCTCCGCTCCCTCGGTATTCAGACACTTGGGATGTGGCGATTCTGCTCAATTTCTTGAACAAATGGCCCCCTAATCAACAATTATCGTTGAGACAACTTTCGGCTAAACTTTTGGCCCTTCTCTGTCTCAGCTCGTGTAAGAGAGTGGGGGATGTCCGGGCGTTGGACTTTCAGGTTAGGTCTTTTGTCCCGGAAGGGGTCAGGTTTGATGTCTCTCGTAGGACTAAGACGTCTATAAAATCTGTGTTTTATCCGGCGCTTCCTTCTCAACCGGCCCTATGTCCTGTAAACTGTTTACAAGAGTATGAATCACGTACGATGTCGCTGCGATCGGATAGTGTGGCACCCCTTTTTATTTCTTTTCGCTCGCCGCATGCTGCTGTCGGTTCCACTACTCTGGCGCGTTGGCTTAAATGGCTGTTAGCGCTAGCGGGGGTGGATGTGTCTAGATTTGGGGCTCACTCGGTTCGTTGTGCGACTGCGTCTGCCGCGATATCTGCGGGTTGTCGGTTGGAGGATTTACTCAAGTCGGCTGATTGGTCTAGAGAGACCACCTTCCGTACTTTCTATTTCAAGCCGATTGTTCACTGGTCGTCCGCTCTTATGGACCAGCTTTGAACTTGCAATAGGAGCCTCTGAGTCCTTGTATTAAAATTATAGAATTTAGCCAAGTTATGACGATGATAAGTTAGAATTTTAATAAAGGACTCAGAGGCGAGTATTGCCCACCCTGCCCTCCCAGGGCGGACTTATGGTTTGAGTGCGCTTTCGCGTTGTCACGCTGGTATCTCACTCTTCCTTTTATTTCAGCTCGGTGAGATGTGGAGATCCATCTGTTGGCAGTTCCTGCTCTTCTGACTTCCGGCTGGATCATATTTCTTCACCTCTTCGCCTGGTTATCGTTGTTGGCAAAAAAGAGGGAGAAAAGGCGGGAACAGGGATCTACTTATGGACTTTGGACTGACTCACTGGGGAAAGGGGGGTTAGACTGGTCCATTGTTAGCAAAGTGTTTCTTTAAATGTCTAATGTTTATTTTCGACATTTCTGTTTGCAATACTCGCCTCTGAGTCCTTTATTAAAATTCTAACTTAGCTAAATTCTATAATTATATTTGACAGCCCTACCGAATAGAACACCTTAGTAAGCATGAAGTGTCGTGGAAAGCCTAGATTGTGCAAAAGGGGGTAAACAAAGGCTGTCGAATGCCTTCTCTATGTCCAAGGACAAGAAAAGAGAAGGCAGACTGCTCTCCTTAGCAAACCACACCAGGTCTGCTGCTCACCTCTTGTTCTCATACATTTGTCTATTCGGAATGAAGCCGATCTGGTCTGGGTGTACCAGAGAGGGGATGACCAAGTCCAGATATAACCTTTGCTAATAATTCGAGATCTGTATTAATAAAGGATATGGTGAGGAAAGACCAGAGGCCTGGGCCCTCGCAAAGGTCGGCAGGGTGACTAGTGTCAGAAATTCCTCTTTCTCGCCACGTAGAACAGGTGTGATCAGGGGAGTGGTGAGAAGGGGGAAACGTTGGCGAAGGCATCACAGATCTTCGGGGTAGAGGCACCAGCACCATCCGCAACCTTTATAGAAGACATGCAATTTTGCCTGGGTTGGAGGCGGGCCAGTGAGGTGTCCATTTTGTTGGACCATTTGTAATACCGCTGTTTTGACCACAAGAGGGAGCGACAGACATCATTAAGAAATAAACTGTTAAGTGCTGCGTGGACCTGTGAGAGGGAGGCATAGGTATCCGAAGAGTGTTAAGATTTATGCACAGGTTCTAGGTCTCGCAGTTGGCCCTGCAGAGTTTGAGTCTCCAAATTTAAGCTTTTTTGGGTAAAGCCAGGCTGAGGACTCCCCTAATCACCGGCTTATGAGCTGCCCACACTATCAGAACAGAGCTGTCACGGGTAATGTTGGTGAGGAAGTAAACCTCTGCAGGGCAGGCTCCACAGCGTCTCGTACGCTCGGCTTATCTAAAAAGGAAGGGGGTCTTGATTCCAACTCTGGCCTCTTGTGGTCAAAAAGACATCGCATTGGTCCGACCATGTGATGGATCCAATATACGAAGTCAGGACATTTGAGAAGCAATCAGGGGGAAGTCCATAAGTAATCAATGCGGGAGTAGGAGAGGACCTGTGAGTAAAATGTATAATCCTTATAGGACAGGTGTCGAATGGTGAGAAGGTCAAGGGTCTGTAAAAAGTCCTAAAATTGCTTGTCCTGAGAGGAGGGGACGTCAGGGACGCACATGGGAATCCAACCTGTCTAGAGGGGGGCATAGGGTAGCAGGATAATCTTGCCCATGGCATTAGAGATCAGATCTGCAGTAGAAGACCAAAAAGAGGGGTCCAGGCTGTTAGGGCCATAGGTTGCAACAAAAAAAGTGTACGGCTGGGAGGTGATGGAACCCTGGACTAGAATACAGCATCCCACCTTGTCCCAATAAACCCCCTCAACCTGTATCAGACACGTATTATGAAGTATAATAGGTACCACGGTGCATTTGGGAAGGGCACTTGAGGAAGACCTTAGAATAAGCCGGATCCGAGAGGTTAAACTCCGCCACCGCAGGATTCTCCGTGCCTGGATCATCACTATAAGCTCTATTCAAAGAAAAGCGAAACTCAGAATGACTGGAGATGTGAAAATTCTAGGACAAAATAGCCAAACCAGAAAAATTCTCCCATTTATCTCACTTTCCAAATCAGCTATTTGGTCTCTTCTGCCAGTTCTCCTGGTTTTCACCTTTCTTTGAATAATCCTGTATGTCTACAGATTTGCATTTAAGTTCCCTGAATAAAAAAAAAAAGGTTCTTTCGGGGAGAATTACAGCCCTTCACATTAAAAGGGCAGGACCGTAAACTTTAGCCATCATCTAGGTCAGGGACAGGAGAAGCAAACAAGTGAGGGGCGCCATCCAGGGTCAGGGTTTAATGTTGCCAATAGCTTAAAAATATTTTAACAAACCACATTTAAGATATTACAACACAAAATGGATGCACCCAGTGTTAAGTCATAGTCTGCCTCACATTATCGTTACCTCCTCGTGTGGCGTTGGCCATAGAATGGAGGTCAATTGGTCGATCACTGTCAAATATTTTATGGTATACATTTTAGGGCCAAAACTAATTAGTTGTCAATTTAATGAGAATAGTTGACAACAAATTGCTGTACACAAATCGATTTAGTCAAACATTGTAACCTCGTATTCTGCTTCAGAGCTAAATTGAGAAGACATGCCGCTGCTTTACTCTGTATGATTTTGTTCTAGGGTTAGGTCAGACTTAAACCAGTTTTTTTATTTAGTTTACATTTGTCAAAGCACTATAACACAAACCCTGGAAATACTGCCACTGGATATGGGCGCTGTACCATTGGGGTTTAACCCCTTAAGGACCAATGACGTGACTTATGTCATAAATGCATTGACTTTAAAGACTCTTGGGTCCTTAAGGGGGTTAATCCTTACTTGACTCTGGAGTCCTGTCACCACCTCAACCTGCCCGTCACCCGCTTTGGTCTGTACCCTTTCCACAAACTCCCTCCCACACTCTGGTCCAGTCTTTTGCCCAAACTCACTCGGGTCAAGTCCCTTCAACAAACTCACTCCCTTCCACTTCTGGTCCTTCCTCCTGCTCAGTTTGTGCATGAAATTATTGCAAAGGGACACTTTAGCTTAACGTGGTCAGGCCGTGTGGAGTGACCCCCATTCTCACCCTGCTTTCGTGCTGACATGTCTGATGGCCCATGGCAGCATTTGTTTGTAAAGACATGGGATTAAGCTGCGTACGGAGCATCAATCCATCATTGTGACTAGGTGTGAAAAGTATGCAACTTGCGTATGTAAGTACGAACATTATGTACACTGCAAAAATTGGTTACGAATAAAAGTAAGTGGGGGGAAGGAAGCAGGTTTATTTTTTTATAATGTTCCTTTTAAAAACACCCCCCCCCCCATTAAAATCAATTCATTGGATAATCGGCCAACTAATAGATTATGAAAATAATCGTTAGGACATCACCAGGGGGCAGATTAGAAGTCTTCAGCTCCCTGTCAGATCTCTTTCAGGCTGGCGACCAATACCCTCCTGTCACCTTAAACATTCCCATCACCTCATTAACGGTTTGCTGTGTGGCTCTTAATCTACATTAGCAAAGCTTTTTGTAAATGTTGAATCATGGGGAAAATACACAAAATGGAAAAAGATCAAATCCGTACTTTTCCTTTATCCATGCAATTACTTAAAAATAAAACAGCATCAGGGTTATTCAGAGAGGTGAAACCCAGGAGAATGACTGGAGTGAAAATTCTTGGTCAAAATAGCGAAACCAGAAAAATTCTCCCATTTATCTTACTTTCCAAATTGGCTATTTTGACCTAGAATTTTCAGTTCTCCAGTCATTGTCCTGGTTGTCACCTTGGTTTTTATGCGATTTTATTTGTAATACACAAGCTGTAACTGGATTACTTTAACACTACAACTTTTTTGTTGACAAGTGTCACATGACAAGGTCGCCACCCCCCAACGAGTTCACTGAGATCTTCCATGGGAGCACTTCAGTCAGAGACAAGAAAACATGTTTCTCAGAATCATGAGTGAGGTCCAAATAGTGCTAATGAAATTTTGGCACAAACCAGTGACGACTAGAGTTTAGGAAAAAAAATAAAATAATTTAGAAACCACAAAAATACTTCTAAATATTTTTATTAAAATGTCAGGACAGGTTTCCGATATTGACTTCCTGCAAAGAAAAAATAAATATTAGATAAGAGCTACGTTAAAGTTTTGAATATAGAAGAGAATAGGACAGCCATTTTTGCCTATTGTCCCTCAAAATAACTTGCCCTTCAATCCTTTTAGAATCTTTCCCAATCCTCTAAGGCTGGGGTCAGACGAACACAGTGCGAACGTGCGTTTAGCCGCACTTTATTACGGCCGCGGTAGCAGCAAATGACATCCAACGCAGGCCCACACGAAGTATGGCCGCGTAACACAAGCAGCAAACAAACACATTTTTGCAAGAACGTCGAACCGCTAGTACAGACGTACAGAGTGCGCTGCGCCCACATAGCGGCGTGTGCCCGATTAGGAGACGTCAGACGCTGTTCATGTCCGGCCAACATAACGTCCAGACACCCAAAGTTTCCTGGTTTAGAGCCGTAAAAAAATCACGGCCGAAATTGCACATCGTATGACCGCTATTGCGTCTGTGAAAAAATGCATTCGGACGCATCAACGCACTTTTTGACGGTAGACGTGAAAAATGCGTTTGTCTGACCCTAGCCTAAGTGGATATAACACTTGTCAAATGGAATAAGAAGACTGACCGCTTATATCAAAACGCTTTCCATTAGGACTGGAACTAAACGATTAGAATTATTCTCAAAAAGCAATTAATCGGCCCATGTATGGCACACTATTTAGATTGAATTAAGCATTAACCTCAAGCTACTTCGGAACTGATTTGAGAGCATGTGCCTGTTTTATTCACTGATGTAGTTCTGGGGTTAAGTTACACATAACCAGTTTTTACTTTGCAACAGCAGCTGACTTACAGCACGAACCCTGGGGTGCCACCACTGGGTGGCAGAGATGTACCACTGGTGTTTTATCTAGGCGCCCTGTGCCACCACCCCACACTCTGCATCTCATTAGTCCTGCGCTGCCATTGCTGCTTTGGTCCAGTCCCTTCAACTCCCATACTTAGGGAGTGGGCTTGGGCAAGAGACTGTTTTACCATGTAGGCATTACAGGTGAGAATTAGACCAACTCCTTCCCTGTGGCACCCTCACTTTGAAGGTGTCCAGAGGGGGTGGGGGGGGGGACAGAAAACCTAGCAACCAGTGCAATTTACTAAAGTACCATCTTTCAAAATCATCAGGGACATCAGGTTATATTAAGTGGTTTGATTTGCTGGTTGGTTTTCCAAACATCCCTTAAGTTTGAAATACAAGTCTTAAAACGTCATGTTTTTTGCTAATACTAAACGTTAAGACTTTGTTCTATTATTACAAGCACAGCATTGGCATGACATGCTGAGTACCATTTACCACTATACTCTAGATTTCCTTTTTGCTTCATGGGTCATAAAAACACGTCTGCTATTGTTTGAGTTTATTAGACTGAAGCCCGGGCCTTTAATGATATGTAGCAAAGTGTTCATTATGAGCAGTTAAGCAAGGGGAAAACAAAGTCAGCTCAGTGGTTTATGTTGTTGTAAAAATTACAAAGATAAGCCCATGGTTTTTGTTCTGTAGAGCCTCTACAAGTCCCAATCGCCTTATCACAGCAGCAAAATCTTCCAATGCATGGTTTTAAGATAAAACTGGATTTAAACCACACCTTATATAGAGTTCATTTCAGTGAAGTCTGTTCTTGGTAGCTCAGACTGGACGACATTTCAATTTATACCTGAAAACACAAAAAGGTATTCAGAGAGAGTATTCTAGAATGGGTGCTTTTAACCACAGTAGTCCAATCCAGTGTTCTTTTTGGGTGGATTGTTATTTTGTCAGGCAACAAAGATGATTTTTAGCATGCTTAAAAGGATATGCATGTCTAGGTATAAAACGTGTTTAAAAAGAAACTTTCTATAGGAATCAATAAAAGTTTTAAAATGTGAAAACGATTTCCTTGCTTTAAACCCATGTCATTTCATCTTCTCTGGCCACACCCCTCAGCTAGGGATGTTCCTTCAGCTCCCAGTTCTTGTAGATTCCCTGCCTCCACCCATCAAAGCTTCACATGAACTAGCACAAACTGCACGCTCAGGACCTCAGACTGGGGAACTAAATATAGCCATCTCTGCAATTGAGCAAAAGACAGAACACACACTTTCAGATTGGAATGGCTCTCAGCCAACCCCAGTACGAGAGAGGAGGAGCAACTCCGTCGACACATGCTCTGTGCATTCTCCACACCTAGGTATACACAATGATTGGTTAGCTCAAAGTGCCTCCTGGAGGTGGGTGTGGGAAACGCCAAGAAAAGGCAGGTAACTATAGTAAAAATCCAATTCTGACTCATTCAAAAAGGCATTGCTTAGTTTGAAAAGCACATTAGCAAAGCATGCATGTCCCTTTAACTACGGTTTAGTCCCCCCCCCCCCCCATTTAGATTGTGGCAGACAGCTGAAATATTTAATACTGTAAATAAGTTTAACCACAGTGGTGGGACATCCAAAAATCACTCAAGCTGCAAAACATTGGCTGAAGGCAACACTTTGTAAGTAAACCAAATTTAACAGACATGTGCTTCTATGCTAGAGGTTTTTCCCCATTTGGTGAGACAGCCTTAAGGATTTGGCAAACTTTACTTTTAATACTGAAATTATTGTTACTGTTTAATACTGTTTAATTCCTCAGTCTTTATTAACCCCTTAGTGACCGGGCAGTTTTACACAAATCCGTCCTTTAGTGACCGCTGACATTTTTACGTTTCTGCACTGTTAGTGTTTAGGTCAATTTTCCTCTTACTCGTTTATTCAACCCACACATATTATACACCATTTTTCCCGCCATTAAAATGGACTTTTCTAAAAAATATTATTTCCATCATATCGAATAATTTATTAAAAAAATTATTAAATCTGATAAAAATAATAAAAAAAAAGTGGTAAAAACACTTGTAAATTTAATCCCCAAAATCTACAACCACCAAAAGACCCCGGCTAAATAGTTTCAGAATTTTGTCCCGAGAGTAGAAATACCCAATTTTAACATGTTTTTGCTTTTTAACCCCTTAACTGCTGAGCCAGTTCACCTATGTGCGCTGCGCTCATTCTGACTATTTTGAGCTAATTATTTCTAGATGACAGCCTAGGTACTATTTAAATCCGACAATTTTTTTAAAAAAATTTATGATCAGGCCTTTCCAATGTCGTCAAATATGACCCTCTAGCTGCCACGGATCGGGACCACATGGCAGCTAGGGGGGGTTAACTGGCCCACTGACATACTCGCACATATGGTGAGGATGTCAGTGGGTGGGGTGACCTGGAGGCTTGGCTCACATCCAAGACGTCAGTCCCCTCCAGGTTTGAATTGCGATTTGGCACAAATTTTGCCGAATCGCAATCCGGCAGCGAAACGGTTAATGCTGTACATCACTGAAAAGGGGAGACTCTCCTTTTCAGCGGTGCAATTTGCATCGCTGTACCTTAAACGGTTGGGGAGATAGAGGGCTCCAAAGAGCCCCACTCCTTCCTGATTTCTCGGCGCTGGCCGACGACATCATCACGCAGCTTGATGTCATCGGATTGGCCGGCCCCCAGGAAACGCCAAGGCAAGCTTCAAGCTTGCCATAGATGTCGTGGGAACTGGCGAGGAAGGAGAGTATCGGCGGGAAGGAGGTCAGAAGCCCGCTGACGTACTATGCAAGTCCGTGGGTCTAAGGGAAACCCGAGGGCAGGACATACATAGTACGTCAGTCATTAAGGAGGTTAAACGTTACCCCAAGTTTCCTTGGCCCATCAGGGGGCTTCACATCACATTAGCGTAGTTATGTTTTGCAGACACATTGCATATTTTCCCTTTTGAAAATGGGTCAAGATCATCACTTTCAAGTTCCCTGCACAGCATGTTTTGCGTTCTAAACCAAAAAAGCCAAGCTGGCTCCCGTTACATGGCTTCTACTAAACCTGAACACTACAGTAACAGGAAGAACATGAGTTTGATCCCCAGCATTGTTTCACCTTTGTTCTCCATAACAATTGATAAAGGCAGCTGCTGTACTGCAGAACCACCATCTGTATTAAATAAAAACCGAAAAGCAGACGTCAGATTCCAATAGATTTCTGTAGCTACAAGCCAGCTCTGTTGTGATTGCCAAAATGGATTGAGACATTGCACATGTAGTCATTCATGGGATAAATGAACCTCACTGCCGTAACAAAATTTATCCTAAAGGCTTATCCAAATCTTACCTTACAGAGCTGATGTCTTTAAGTAGGTGTCAACCAATACCAGCTTTCTTCATCTGCAGGATAGAAGAAGCACAAATTACAGACTAGAATACTGGAAATAAGATTTCAGAGTTTGACATTGCAGCTTAATCTTGTGAACACTATTGCTCTTGACAATAGAAGTCCCTCTAAGGCTTTAATTGCACAAAATAATTTAATCCATTTCACCTATGGTACAGCAAATAATGACGAGCAGATAGTATAAGGCCAATTCGTTTAATAAAGTGGCACTTCAGTACTGACAAGTCAACATGTGACATTGATCCGTAAAACGATATACAAGATCAATAGGGTATACACAATACTGAAAGAGCCAACATTAAGTCCAACTATAATACTGCTATGGTGGGCATTCTGAAAATAAATTTTGGGAAGTTGCCAGTTTGTCTATTTCATAAGGCGTATAAGCAAGACTGAGCTTTTGCCATAATTCAGACAGGTTCAGTCAAGCTAAAACTGCTTGGCCAGAAGAGTACTCCAAGGAAACTTCCCAGTCGTTAACTTACCCATTCCCATTTGTTTAGAGACAGTCACAGACAGTTATTCCACCATCTATGCATTTATAAGATGTTAAAAGCAAGGAATGTGTCCGAGAGGGACTGAAACGTTAATGCACATTATATTCTGACACAACACTTCTGATGATAGTCAACACATTTTCACCTTTAGATCTAACAGAACACAATGCAGCACTTTAACCATAATATGCAACACCAACTACCTGTATCATTATATTAGAACCCATTGTGTTTATACCACAAGCCAACAATTTGAATGTAGAAAGTGGGATTCTGTAGCTTGGCATGAGCAAGGTAGTATTTTATATTGCGACCAATATAAAGTAATGCTTTTATGAAGACTATCCCTATGAAAACAATGTCTTCATGGGAAAAAAAACGTGCATTAGTTACATCAACTACAACGAAGTTTGCCACTATGCTGGGTTGATCCAACTCTGGATCAGCAGTGTAAAGCCACTAAAGCAGCTTTATCAAATACCAGCCAAAGCGTATTCTTGACAAGAGGTTCCATGGAACACGTCCGAAGAGTGTAGACAGCTATGAGTCCCAAAGAACTACATTACAAATGCTGAAACTAAAAATACTTTCATTCCCACCCAGTTACCAACACATGCCTCGATTTATGCCTTACCAAGTGTTTAGAAGACATTTCAAATAAAATGCTGTAGGAGCTGTGTTTTCCCAAACCTGTCCTTGGGATCTGCTAGCAGGCCAGATCTGACTAAAATAATCCGATTTGATGCTCAATGTTTGCAGGATTCAGACTGCATTTCCCTAAACTAATCCTAATCTGGCCTGTTAGTGCTCCCTGATGACAGGGTTGGGAAGCACAGTTGTAGTGGAAGACATTTTAGAAGGCCAAGAAGCAACGCATGTCTCACTAAACCATAAAGAATGTCTGCAAAGTTATTTTCATCCCAAACAGCAGTGAAGACTGGCTCCATCCTGCCAACAGGTAGGTTGATTTTAATATATTGTAGAGTAGTTTTTAAGCAAAGAAAAAAAAAAAATTGATATAAAGCATAACCTGCCAATTTTATATCCATAGCCCTGATCTTGCATTTGCACCATGAAGGCTCTAGTATTCAGTCCACACACACGAGTGAACTTTGACAGCTTTGAACAGCACGAAGAGGTTGCAAGTTTCCAATTCATTTTTGCTGTAAGCTTTGTAGTTCCAATCGATTATACAATAAATTAGCCCATCTCGCAAAGAAGTCGTGACAATACACCGACATTGAAAACACATGAAAAATGGTTATACATAGATTGGTTTCATTCAGAAACCCAACCTATGGAGTACAACATTACGTGTCATGACTGCCATGGAAATCGAGTCACTGGAGTCTGAATCAAGTTTCTCATGACTAAGGATATAATCTACTACACATTTTAAGAAGGTGGTTATTGAAGGATATAAAATCAAGGTACGCATTATACAGATTAGACGGTAGATACAAGATCCACTGCATGTAGTGCTACAGCAGATGAGAACAAGTAGCATGGTACAAGCTGGCAATCAGGCAAGATCTAGTGAATTGAACGAGTCCAATATATTTGGTTACCAGGACACAATCCAACACCAGTAATAAAAGTCAGGTCTCTCTTCCAAATGGAAGACAGTTCAGATCCTATTATGATCACAGACAGTGACACTTTCATAAAGTTCTTCATTAGCAACTAAATGCAGGCACATTCATAGAGAACTGCCCTGCACGATCATATCCTGACTGTTCGAACACTACAGTATTTCTGTATTCCCACCCCACAAGTATCTAATGCATTACAAAGGCATATTGCAGTAGACAACTGCCAGCTGTTTAGAGGCAACGTCGCGCAGTTTACCAATATGTAAAAAAAACAACATGCAAGTGCTGCATTGTATTCTGATCAACAGAAGGGTCATGTCAGAACAACATTTCATAGTAAGATAATAAAGTATTTATGTACCTACCTGGACACCGTCGGCAATGAGCATCTTCAAGCAGGATTACTATATCCGGGATCCTACAGTCCACTGGTAGCACTATGTTCCTCAAAGTTACGAACTGCAGAAATACGTGCTACAGACGGCCACTATTATTGTTAAAGTAAATTTGAAGTGGCTGAAACTTCGGTTACAGATAAAACAATATATTCCAGGTCTGTGGTGTATAACCACTGGAAACTGGCCAAATGATAGCCCAAAGGAAAAAATAAAAATCCAGTCCTAGATGTCCTTGCGAGAAAACTGCATAATAAAATCAGCCAAGATTAAAACACTTACAGGACCACTTCGCACCATGACAGCTGGTACAGCGTTCTTAATTTGTGTTGGGAGTTTAAAAAAAAAAGTGTAGATTCTCTAAGCTTAAACCCTAGTTTGAAGACTAAACATTCTTATAGGATGCTGACAATGCACGGTCAGTAGCAGCTCCAGGCACCATGGCAACTGTAGAGCTCCGTGCACCACATAAATATCAGATTTATTTTCCCTGCTTTGTGTTCTACAAGGACTTAAAAATAAATTTTATAGGCCTTTCATTTTAGGACGTTTTAGTTCTATTCTGAATATATAGATAGACATGATACCATACACACAATGGTTGCAATTGAAGACTACTTCAATGCAGTCAAGTGCTGCCCAATTATTTCTTGGGCAGGTCACGGATTCCTTGCATCACAAGCTGCATAGAAGTATATCATAAGGCAACTGATGCAATGAAGAAAAATAAAAATTCTCTTTAAAAAACATAGATTGTTCCTTTAGGTGGACAAGTTACCAGTAAACATAACTAGTTACCCATACAGACCGCCTTGTATATTGAAACACAGATGTGTGGTTTTAAAGATCCTGCAATGAGTTTATATGGAGAAATTAAAGCCATTGGACAGTGCATACAGTTGGGCTTGGTATTTTTTCCATTAAATTTGTCAATATAGGCAATTTAAGGCTGAGCGCAGTATTTGCTAGTTTTATTGAAGCAAATTTACTATAATTTTTTTTATAAAATATTGAACATATCAAAAGAACGGTTTAACTTGACAGATCCGGCGAGCCGTCAAATGTAGATTATTTCACAGCTTGCCAGTCAAACTGTGTCCAAGAACTAGTTTTGCACAAATTTGTTCAGGGCTTGCTGAAGCCAGTACACTTGAGAACACCCAGGTTAAATTATCTTTTACATTAACTATTTTAAACCATTATGGAGATTCGATGGCAAAAAAAAAAAGGGGGGGGGAATCTTGTCAACCAATGAGCACACCCACCAATAACACCATATTTGACAAAACTGGTCAACATCTGTTCAGAAATGGTATTCCATATTTAATCTACACACTATCCAGTACTGTTCTTTTTGCATCCTAACTATATAGGGCACTCCAGGGGTATGCCATTTGTGGTATGCAGAATCTGTGTTCCAAGCCTTCAATAGTCACAGCTAGAGATGGTAAGGCCTGGAAAAAACATTTTTTTCCAACGCCATTGTTTTTTCCAGAAAAATTGAAAAAAAAAAAAAAAACTGTAATATTATATATCATTGGAAAAGAACATATGTCTAATGATATGGTATTACGTCTATATAAACATTAAGACCTTAAAGACTTGAGACTTTATTTTAAGTTTTGAATCATTACTCGTTCTCTCGGCTGAAGACGAGCAAATCCTGGAATACAAGTCAAGTAACCCTTCTCAATGCAATACTCAACAAAAATATGCATTTCAGCCTCTAGGGGGCACTGCAGGGAAAAGGCTTCAGTTTAGCTTGATTGGGAGCTCCATCTTGTACAGCCTGCAGTGGTTGTTGGGGTAGTTTGTCTTATCAGGCCTTAATTGACCGGTAAGAGGTTAAATTTATCCCTATTAATGTCCCCCAGTACAGTCTGGCATTCTGCAAAACATCCCTCCTGCAACATGAGAATCTGCTCTAGGTTTACTATATTTCAAACCAAATCAAGAAACAAACTAACTTTTTAGAAAAAAAAAGCGAAAAATGACAAATATGGGAGAGGAAGAAACCGAAAATGAGATTAAATTGCATGTATTGTATCTTCTGTTTCGTTTCCTTTTCTCAATTTATTTTTTTAAAGCACCACTCGAAAGATAAACCTTAACATGGAGCTTAAATATTGATGTATCCATATCCTACAGGCACAAATAATGCAATCAGTTACTGCCTTTTTTTCCTTTTGCTATTGGTGCTATGGGGCAAATTTGATATATACACACAGGTCTATTCAAAGAAAGGTGAAACTCAGGAGAATGTCTGGAGAAGTGAAAATTCTAGGTTGAAATAGTTAAAGCAGAAAAATTTGCCCATTTATCTCGCTTTCCAAATCGGCTATTTGGTCTAGGATTGTTCTCTTCTGCCAGTTCTCCTGGTTTTCACTTCTCTGAATAACCCTGATGTTTTTATGTTGCTGTATCTTGCTTTTATGGTTGCTCTTCAGGAAACAGGGGCGGTTACTTGTTCTCATAATATCATATACAGTCCTTGTTATTCCATTTGAATCAGAAAATAAAAAAAAAAATTCTAAAAAAGCAAATTCAAGTTAAATAAACTGTACTTTTATGTCAAGCGAAACAAAATTGTAATTTGTAAACCTATTCTATGGTGCATATTTTCAATTTTTCCAGAAAAACTCTCCCCCCCCCCCATGGCTTCAAAATTTCCAGAAATTTTACATCTCTAGTCACAGAGAATCACAAAGGTTCACTTCAGCTACCTGCCAAGCAACAGAAGTCTGGATGTACCAAACTTTACAAGTTATAAATACTTCTGTAAAATTGATGGATCAACTTAGCCATTTTCACTGTTGCAGCATCTAGTGCCTGGTTTTAGTTCTGCAATTGTGTGGGGGTATTGGAAGTCTGCCCTCTTTTGATTTGAAGGACTTTGGTGCTCAGTTTCCTTTACAGTTACAATACATTTGCTTTGTTAGCCTGTGCAGATAAAATTAGAGTCCAGGCAGCACTAACAGAAAAATTAAGTGGTACTGCTTTCCCACATAATGTCAATGACATATGGTTGCTGGCATTACAATGAAAGCAGTCTAGGATAGAAGTCAAAATGTGCTTGAAAATGTAGATCAAGTTAGGACACTTTAGCAAGTGCTTTTTATTCTACAAGATATATTAAGTGGCATTGCATGAACAAAGTGTTAAACCCAACTAATCGTAGAACAGTACATAGGGACACCTTGTATTTCACCAGGAATACACTGGAACTATAGGGCAAGTGCACAAATACACTGGCATAACATTCCATTGGAGCCTATGTGAATTACAACATATGCACACCATCAAGAACATACTAAAAGTCAGACATCTAAAAGCTCGTGAATTTTAAATTTAGTTCCCCACACAGTGGGGATAAGACTGTCCTATCCCAACCAAGTTTTATGAAACAAGCCTTCAAGATCAGTATCTGCTGTTGATCGAAGTTGCAGTTCAGGTTAGAAGTCACTTTGTTTATGCAATAAGCCACCCCATAGTACGCCCATCATTGTCCCCCATACACAAAACTAAAAACCCAAAAACAAGTTATACATTAAGGTTTAGTTATTTTATTTAGATCAATACAACCCATTACAAAGGACAGTTCACGAAAGTTCTGTTCTGACCAGATTATCACATACACATTGATGTCCGAATGCCAGTGTATGTGCAATAAGCATCTTAACACAGAACTCAGGTCAATTTCAATGCTAGATCCAGACTTGAGCATTTACAATAGCAAAAAAACAAACTTAAATCTTGGCCACAATCTTTACAATAAGCAAAAGTCTAACTCTACTTTGGCTGCACATAACAGGGGTGTAGCTGCCTACCTGGCTTTAGAGTCTGCAGGTGTGACCAATACAGCACAGATAACCATGCTGGGATCTCCGTAGCCAAGTGCAGCAACTGAGATTTATCTGAATACTAGGTCCTATCATGCCAGAGGAGTGTTCAATTGGCAATGTACTGCAGTTTACACATAAAAATGCCAGACTATACAGCCATAAAAACAAGAGGGTCAATGGGCAAGCTTGTAAAGAACACCAAACCCACGACATATTCATAATAATGGGGACAACTGTGTGTCCATATTCAAATAAAAAAAAAACTATGTTACTAAAACAAAAGTTTAAAAAAAAAATACAAGGGAACATTTGCAAGTGACACTATTTCACTGGTCTAAAATCTGGCTTTTTTGTTTGGCCCTTCATAGTCCTCCCTTGCTCTCCCATAACCAGCTGCTGTCGCTGCAGCAGGTTGCACTGATCCAATCCCTCTGGAAGCTTGGGCACTGGCAGTCCCTGCATTCCCTGTAGCAAAGCGCTCATTGCGCTATAGAAAAAGTTCATTACAGTAGAGGATGTCCGTGTGTGTATAGTGTGTTTTTTAGAAGGGTCCCGCAGTCAAGGTTCGTCGAAACAATCACCAATGAGCCGATCCACAGGTACCAGGAACATAGAAAGGAAAAAAGGGTAATTTGCAAATTAGTTATAAAATCACATAAGCCACTAGATATGATCCCACACTTGACGAGGATCTGTTTCCATAAAACAGACTTCCTGCAGCAATTTGTAGGATTTTAAGTTTTGAGTGTACTAAGCAGATGAGATTGGGTATTATAACATCAGAAAGCTAGTTCTGTTTCAGACAATTGTTGAACAGAGCAGACAGTATTGAGCAATACTTTGCTGCTGAAGAAGAGTCTTCGACCACCAATATGCAAGTAAATGCTAAGTGTACTCATGTCCCTGCAATGATTATCAATACACTGTTTCTCTACATAAACATGGCCCTGCAGATTCTTTGGAAAATTAAGTGGTCTGTTGACATTTGTTTCACAGCATTTTAAGATACATGCCATGCTAGTCAATTCATGTAGCAGGCAAATCTCTACAGGCTCCAAGAATGTTTAACATTTTGCATCACTGCCATTTGTAAGATGTATTTGTTACTCTCCAAAGTCAGTATATTTACCGAGACTTGGGTCTTAGTTTGTCATGTAAGTTTTTAAAAACAAAATTCTACAGGTAGGCCAGACCATGCCACAAGAGCAGAAGAGCTTGCATTCTGTATTTAGGATTAAATGCAAAGATTTAGTCTAACTAGGAAATATCCAGACGGACTGCTAAAAAAAAAAAAAAAAAAACAGCTATTGCTAGTGGTAATAAAAGGACATATTTACTGTGATAGGTCAATGTTAAGCCAGTCTTGTCAAGTTGGATCACACACACTGTAGGTGGTGATGGCAAAGACTCCAGTATAGCTAGACTGCAGAGTACTTCACTACTAACACTGAAGGGAGAAGTGTGCACAAAATTCACGAGAAAAAAAAAAAAAAACGTTTTCCTTAGCAAAGCGATACATTGCAGGAATACCAATAGTAGTGCAGACAGTTCATGCGTGTCTCGATTTGAGACTAGCACAATCTTGGGTAAAAAAAAAAAAAAAAAAAAAGTTGGCAGACATCAGATGACCTGGCAACTAAACCAGCTTGAGGAAATCACTAAGGCCTCGAAGATTAGTAGGGCAAGGTCCTAATAATACACCTTGTAGGTTTGCAATAATGCATGGGAAACTAGGAGTTCACATGCGGGAAACAAAGTGCAAGTGCACCTCTGTGCGTGGACACGTGTCCTATATTAAACTGTACTGTGTGAATAGCAAGTATAAATAAAGCAAAATTTCAATGTTTTAAAACCTGTTCTTTTAAATCTAATGAAAGTTTGCCTCCGTTTGGGTCACACCTTGGAATCTTAGATGTACACCTGGTCTACTGTTTAGACTGCAAAATGTGTTATGAATGGAAAAAAATCTGACACCTAGATCAGATGAAAGTTCCTCCAGCAATGTAGTTCAACTTCATAGTGAGGGGCTGGACACATACCTCAAGGAAGTGACCTAGTACCATTATTCCATATTAGCCTGGAGGTCAAACATTAGCGTTTCTGTATGTTAGACATACACGCTACAACAGGTTCCATTCAAAAAGATCTACAGGTGCGTTGCAAACTATAGAAATATTTTAGGGACAGTCCAAAAATGTACTAGTTTGTAAAACTGCATGCAAGAAAGTCTGGTATGTACACATCTTTTCAAAGTTACCAAAAACATAACGTGGCTAGAAAAGGAGACCGAAGGGGGGCAAAAAACAATTCAGCTTTAAAATTCATTAGCATGTTTCCCAATGACCAGTCTAAAGTGTTTTAATGTTTCCCCCCATACAAGTTAACTACTGCAAGATCGGCAGAAAGCCATAAAAATTATACATGACAAAGTGTCTGCGCAGTGCGCACAAACAATTGCGTACACCTACCTCCACTACAGACTTTAATGCGTATGGTTTTTCCATACTGAATCTGTTTAGATTCAAGACCTGAATCATATGGAAAACTATGCATGGGTAAGTGCCAAGTTAGCTCTGGAGCCAAAACTTATGCCACAGAACTGACCCGATTAAAGCAGTTTATTCTCTAAGACTAGGTCAAATACAAACACTACAATAAAAAGTTACCAATGCTCCCTACAACTAGTGCAACAATTTGATTTAAGAGTCGTAGAGCAAAAACATTGAGGGATGACATGCCCCTTTTGCCATTAATAACGCACTCTAAAATGCAATAGAACTAGTAAACTTATTTTTTTTGGAGAAAGGATTTTACTAGGAAGGATACTCTGAGATTTCTCTCGTTTTCAAGTATGTCCTGGGTGGAGTGTATGTATATATTCCTCAGGGGTGTGGAAATTTAAAAAAAAAAAAAAAATCTACTTGTCCAACGGACTAAGTAGTAGTCCAATCTACTTTTCCCTCAGGACAATCAACTTGTCCTGATAATTTCAACAAAAGTGTTTAAATAGGGTCTTTATTCATAACAGCCTAGGGAGGCAGCGTCAGATACATGTGATAAAGACCTTTAAACACTATTTTGTTGTATGTATGTATATATTAGGGATGCACCCATACCACTTTAAGACCGAGTACCGTTACTTTTTTCAAGTACTCACCGATACCGAGTATCGATACTTTTATTTTATGTCATGTGACCACTTTCCAATAAGAACAGACCACATGTATATGCCCCCAGCTCACGGATATTTGCCCCCCAAGCTCTCATGTATATATGCCCCAGCACATGGATATTGCTCCCAGCTCCGACCCCAGACCAGACATGGGGCAGCTGTTCGAATGCTCTATCGGCATTCAGACAACCACCCCTGGAGCTCTCCGGCATACTTACCTTCCTGAGCAGCGCCGATAAAGTCTTTGCGCGTGCACTAGTTGAAGGACCCTAGCCGTGATCACGTGGGACTCCCACGTGATCGCGGCTTGGGTCCTTCAACGAGCGGAAGCGCAGAAACTTTCCCGGCGCCGCTCAGGAAGGTAAGTATGCTGGAGAGCTCCAGGGACGGCTGTCTGAATGTCGATAGAGCATTTGAACAGCCGCCCAAGCCCCCCGGATGCCGGCAAGCCAGCTTCCGGGCGTCCTTGGAATTAGTCCGCAGTCCGGCGGGCTTCTAGCCCGCCGGACTGCAGCTCAAAAAAAACTACTCGCCCGGATATTCATGTCCCGGGCGTCACAATTCTCACACCCCTGATTCCTCCACCAGTCTGTTTTGACATTTGGCCTTCATCCGTCCTGCCAGAAGGTTTTGCAAGAGACTTCAAAAGCAGTGTTATCTAGGAGTCCCGGATTTGGTAGGTCAAATCCTTTGTTCATATAATTATTGCATTTTAGCACGCATTGATAATTGTGGAAAGGTTATGTGATCCAGGAATGTTAGTATTTTCTACGACTGGATAAAATACATAGCACGCATGTCATTTGTGCCTCTTCCATTTGTGTATTTTACTTCTGGTTAGAAGGCAACAAATGTGTTCTGACATTTAATTCGTCTAAGCAGTCACTTGTTTAGTCATTACAGTTACCGAGCTCCATTCAAGTATACTCCTGTTCAGTGAATAATATGCTAGCGTGAAAATATTGAGCATGAATGAATTTAGATCAATTGGCAGCTGGATACGTTACCATGTCAGTTCCAATCAAAGAAGCAGTAAGGGAAGCTTGTGTCACCCCTGGACTGCCTTCATAGCCCATGCTAGTAGCACTTAGCTGGGGATACTTCGGGCTTGAACTGTATGGATCTAAATAAAAAAATAAAATACAATGATGTCCTGACATAAATAAAGCTTCCAGGTGGTTAACACCGTAAGCTTCATATATTACCCGTCATGGAAATGGTGTTTGTTCCCATGCGCATTTCACGTTCCCTCTATAAAAAAATTAAAAACAAAATAAGACATTTGTTGCAGCAGTACCATTAATAATCAAAGGAAGAAAAGATAAGTATTACGTACAGGGTCCATGTAGCCCATGCGGTAATCATCTCTCTGGCGCATCATTTGTTCCTCCATGTCTCGCTGACGGAGCAGCAACTCCTCTTCACGTCTGCGACGTTCTTCCTCCTGCCTGCTTACAACATAAACAGCATCTGTAGACCTTTCATACGCATCACAAAAATCGGTACAAGATTGAGTGGTATATTCACAATGCACCGAAATATAACGCAATTTCTGCTCACTTCAGGGATTCCATTTTGCCAAAATAGAGCCTCTGAATTCACCGAAGGGGAAATTCTTTTTATAGGAGCTTAACCCTTTCATCTCTGTGTGCAGGAGCTCATTTTTGCTCATGTTTAAATGCGATATGAAGTCATGTTTTATTGTATACCCAAGACAAACTATCTTTACAGCAGACTTGACGTATACATATGATATATTATGAATCTGCCATGTCCTGCCAGAATGCTGTGACCAGAAAAAAAAAAAAAAGTGATTTTCAGTCAGCTACAGGGTGTAAATTTATTTTAACATCCAAGACTTTTTTTCGGTTATTTATTCTATGGGGTACCCTCATTAAACATTAGAACTGGGAACCTGTTACGCGATTTTAGCCAAGCCCCCCCCAAAAAGTTTGTTCACATAACTGAAGTGTGAAGAATGTTGAATAATAATAAAAAAAAAAAAACCTACGTTTTAACAGAAGATTGCCGCCAAAACAGGACGCGTTCGGCGAGTCCTCACAGAAAGCTCGTTCCAGAGGACGCGCTGAGCATTTCCACAGCAGCAAAGTTAAATTTTATTTTTATTTAAAAAAAAAAAAGGTGAAAATAAGAGAACAAATCTAGACCAAATAGTTGGCCAAACCAGAAAAATTCTCCACTTTATCTCCCTTTCCAAATCAATTTGACCTAAAATTTTCAGTTTAGCAAATTCTGAGTTTCACCTTTCCTTGAATAGACCTGCAAGTCTTAAATGCAAGAAAGGTCCTTTAAAAATAAGTTTTTGCACAAAAAAATAAGTGGCCTTAAAAAAAAAAAAATCTGTTATGACACCAATTTAGATTAGCCTGTTTAATCTGACAGCTATCCCGAGTGTGTCTCGGGGTTAAATTTCATAACCAAGACAAACTCTGGCTGTATACATTACCTCTCCCTGCGCTCCCTTGCTGATACCCGCAGTCTCCTTAGGCGACTTCATACTTCGTGGATTCCTTCTCGCGAGGAGGGAACCAGGAAGTATAAGGGTTACGATTGCTGGATGAGGCTGCAGGGGACTTTGAGGGAGTGGTGATGTATCCAGCGGCACCCCTAGCTTTGCACAGGGTTACCACTTCCAGCTTAGGAATTTAACCCTGAGCCACACTCTGGATACTGCTATGGGGGGGGGGGGGGAAAAACACTTTGCCAGGGAGGTTTAACCTGTCGAATTGAAAACCCTGAAAATCAGGGCATTGTGACCGAATTTCAGTGCAATTCCACAAATAGACTAATCAAGTTTCCAATGGGACAATTTCAGTTATATATAAAGCACCAACAGTGCTCAATTGCAGCAAAATGTACTGTATGTCAATTCGTCTGCATTCAGTGAAATTACAGCTTTGCAAATACACAAATTGCCTGAAATTGTACCTACAGTGAAATGCATTCGGAAGTTAGCAAATGACAATGCAACTTCAATATCTTTTCTAACGTCAAACCCATTGTCCAAGCAGCAATGCCCTCAGAACACCATAGTTCAGCCCAGTAATACTCCGCTACTATTAAGACTGAAGCTCTATACAAGGGAAAAACGCACCTCAACTGCATCTCTTTGCGCTTTTGCATTTCCTGGTTATGCATTTCCTCCATACGGCGAAGCTCTTCTTGACGTCTCAGAAGATCTAAAAAATAATAAAAAAATAAAAATCCAGATTAACAATTGGCAAATTTAGCATTTTGAATGTGCATCACCTGCCAAGTTACAATCTGTAGGTTAGGATGACATTGCCCAAAAAACCCAATAAAATTCCCTCAGATGTTAGTGTCAGCTATATAAAATACTACAAACACTTGCAGAGGTACGAATACTGTGTGCCTATTCGCAGCTTTGTAATATCTAGTAATGTAGACTGTGACAAAGTGAATTTAAAAAAAAAAAGTTCTAGTCCAAAATTAATGCATCCATTTAAACATTAACCCTCTCCCCTGCCAAAAGTGTGTATACTTCAGTTTTTATTGAACAAAGAACATAGAAAACGTGCCCTGGGAAAGAAACCTCATTGGCACCCTGTACAGCTATGAGAGCAACCCTTCCTGTAACAAGAACTTCAAGCATTAAAACAGCCAGAGAGGACAAGAGCTCTGGCAACACCCACTATTGTACAGGCCAAGATTCAGGGACTTCTTGCTGGAAGTCTAAGTACAGTACAGATTCAAGGTGTCAATTTCCATATGCATGCATTACACTATGTTCACTTCATTTTTGGAAGTTGCACTAATATCCCATTAAGCACATGACAATATTCCCACCTTTGCAACATTTACTGGATTTGAAAGAAGCCATTTCTGTGTTTAGTTTCTTAAATTTTCTCTAACGTTTGTGAATTCATTTAACAAACTTATTTTAAGCTCAAAAGATTTTATCCTGTAATTTCCAACCACACACACGTTTTAAATGAGATTCATTTTCCGCAAATGGTCTTTGTAGCGAATGGGAGGAAATCTCACCACAAATCTTATTTCAATACTGCTACAGTACCTGTCATTTTGACATCAAAATATAACCAATGAACATATCATTTTGTACATTAACACAAGTAAATGTAATATTAAAAGGCATGACATGGAGGCTTCATATTTGCAGTCTCTTTCACACAATTCAAAGTCTGTTTCCTTAAAACATGGCAGCCTTGATTTACAGGTCCACCAATTCTACTGTATCACTAGAAGATAAAAATATTGTTCAGCTCGTGAATCTGCAGTTAATATCGGTTAACAGATTCAACGGTCTTTCATATAGATAAACCCCTATATAGCAGCTTGAAAGTATAGTCTAGTACTGATCCTCTAGCAAAGAGACAGTAATTGGTGTGATATACAGGCCATGAAGAGACTAGAAATCTTACCTTGGCGCAGCAAGTTGGCTTGGTGCTCATGGTAAGCATCATCCATCTCACTCTCCAGTTTCTGTCTCGCTTCTTTCATGTTTTTCTCCACTTGTTGTCTTTGTTGCTTCTCCATTTCATCAAGTGACTTCCACCTCTTTGAGTATTCATACTCGAATGAGCCTTGTTGAGCAAATCGTGGAGGAATCTCTCTCTCCCTAAAGAGTAAATGGGACAGCAAGAATTCAAAAATCAGACTGATCCAGCAGGATGTAATAGATTGAAATTACGCTTCATAAAGCAAGTTCTTACTTTTGGTACATGTGATTCTTCTGAGCAAGCTTCTCAGAAAGCCCATCTTCAGCATCAAACTGTTCAAGAGGCTCCACTATAACTGGCATTGGAGTTCTAAAGATTTTAGAAATAAAAAGGGCATCAAACCTAGTTCATAAAGTTATACTTGCTCGAAGACATGAATGCAATCATGAATGGGACTTACGTTGTCAGAAGGAAAACTCCTTCATTGCATCGGTCATAGGCTTTTCTGGCAGCAGGCTTGGCAGCAAATTCAATAATCCCTTTTCCGGTAGATCTTCCCCTGTCATCCACAATCACTATTGCCCTTTCAACAGGACCAAACTGACTAAAAGCCTCTTCCAGTAATTCGTTTGACACAAATGGTGACAGATTGCGCACAGAGAGAGCAGCTGAGTGTGTTGCAAATCTTACACGGAGCTGCCTGCCTCTCATTGGGTAGTCATCCAGTTCAGCCTTCGCTATTTCAGACAGTGCCCTCGATTCCTGGAGTGGACAAATAGGATATTTAACCATTAAACTATTTTTACAAACAAAGTGTACTTTTAGTCCATTAAAACTGCAAAACATATGTTCTCAGTAGTGTTCCTTTCATGTAGGCGCCAAAAACGCTTTACTTGGAAGATGCCCATCAGCTCACTCCATAACCCCCCACTACACTTATTCTGTTTCAACTTCCCATGCATCCCACCACTTCTCATACTCCATTTAACCGCACCTCGTTACGTCACCACAAGCCTTAAGGCTAAGGTCAGACGAACGCATTTTTTCACGTGCGTTTAGCCGCACGAAATCACGGCCGTGCTAGCAGCAAATGACGTCCAATGCCAGGGAACATACGACGAATGGCCGCACGAAAGTTCGTCCGTGCAACGCAAGTGGCCAACGAACGCATTTTTTCGAGAACGTCAAACCGCTACTACTGACGTACAGAGTGCGCTGCGGCCGCATAGCGGCGTGTTTGGGAGACGTCAGACGCTGCACACGTCCGGCCAACATAACGTCCAGACGCAAAAGGGTTTTATTGATGTTCCGTACAAAATCACGTACGAAAATGCGCATCGTATGACCGCTATCGCGTATTCCGTGAAAAAAATACGTCCATTCGTTCGAACGCACTTTTTCACGGACAACGTGAAAAATGCGTTCGTCTGACCCTAGCCTAATTTGTAAGGTCGAGCAGAGTCCTCTTCCCACATTATTCTGTGATCAACTTGTTAACTTGGTTTTGTCCTACGCATTGTACAGTGCGATGGGTGGTAGGTGCCAACAAGTGCCATTAGCTGTTCAGAGTTCTATGTAATTTTCTAGTTCTTTACTCCGCAGTTTAAGGCCTAACCGCTCACTAATCCATTGCACCTTCCTGACTCAAGGTGCGGCAGCGTTGCCAAGATTACCAAAACCAGAGACCAGTATTTCACAAATTAAATATCTGAGCATCCGCAGGAGAAGCTTCTCCTGCAGCATTTTGAATCCCTCGTGACATACTGGCGTTCATTGCAATACCAATTTTCAATTTCAGTTAACGACACGGAGTATCCAAAGAGCCGCAATTTCCATGAAAAGCATTCACAATGTGCATTTACAGGGGAACATGCATTGTGGAATAATGTGGACGGAGGGGCTCAAAACATATGGAAGATTTAAGACCTATAAACCCAGATACAGAAAGCCATCAAAAACTCACCAGTTTAATGAAGCCAAACCCTTTGCTTTTGTTGATAAACACTTCTCCTGGTTCTCCGTATTTTGCAAAGAGTTTTTTAAACTCCTCTTCTGTAATATCAGCAGGAAGATTACCGATGAACAGTCGGCAGCGCTGTGTGTAAGTCTTCTCCCCTGGTCTCCTCAGCATTGCCAGGGATGCACGAATGCCCTGTGTAAAATAACAATATATAAGAGACACATACTGGCATTATTTGTTCCAAGTGCTGCCTATCTAATACGCATTTGGACCTGCTCCGCACGAGAACAATAAATATGTTCATTGTAACAGACATTCTATTGCACTGAATACTTTGACATTAACCCCTTAGTGACCAGGCGATATTATCATTGTCTGTCCGAACGTACCCACTGTTTCTGCACGGTTTGTGTTCAGCTCTAATTTCCCTCTTACTAGTTTATGGAAACCACACACATTATACACCGTTTTTTGCCATTAAGTGCACTTTCTAAAAAGATACCATTATTCATCAGGTTGTATAATTTAGTATAAAATACACTCTAAATAGTTTTTCTAAACGTTGTCCTAAAATTAAAAATAATTTTTACGTGTTTTAGCAGTGAAGGGGGTAGAGCCATTTCATGCTAATGTTTAAATGTGATTTGAAGTCCTATTTTATTATACCCCCAGACAATTATATATATAAAAAAATTACACCAAACCTGGTCATATTTGGCATTATTGTAAAGGCCATGATCATGCCTTTCCGTTGATGCCAAATATGACCCTCTAGCTGCCACAGATCAGGAGATACAGGGATCCAAATGATCCCCTAGCGCCACTTGGCAGCTAGGGGATTAACAGGCCAACTGACATCACACATATGGCAACTCAGTGGGTGCGGGTGACCCAGAGGCATGGCTGGTATCCAAGAAATCCTGTCAGCACTTCCAGGAGCAAATAGTCTGCCCTTTCCAGTGGTGCTTCCCTTTTTTTTCCTAGCTGCAGCCATTGGGCTGGCGTCAAGGAAGGGACCCCAGTCAGAGAGGGAGGGGGATATAGGACGTACTCTGTACGTTATGGTCCTCTAGGGCAGTGGTCCCCAACCCTGGTCCTCAGGGCCCACTAACAGGCCAGATTTTGTAGATCACCATGGGGAAAAGCAGACTGAATCCTGCAATCACTGAGCAGCAAATCATAACACCTGTGCTGTGCTTCAGATATCTGGCAAACCTGGCCTGTTAGTGGGCCCTGAGGACCAGGGTTGGGGACCACTGCTCTAGGGGAATTTTCCCCAGGTCATGTTTTAACAGGTATCCTAGCATTTAACACCAACCCAAAATCTGCATCTTTGACACAGAGTGCGCGTACATTGTGTGTTGCTCTAGGATCCTTCATAATTACAAGAGGCATTTAGTGTGCTCATGTGACCCCAGCCTTTGTAGGGTCTATGTAGCGTTTCCCGCCCATACCAATATATTCATGCAGCAACCTGCCGTGGTTGAAAACTTTTCATTGACATAAAACCCATTGGAGCAGCTTTAAAACAAAGATTTATTGCATACTGACTAAGGTAGTGCTTTTCAATTTATCAGATATTTCAGTTCCACAAAATTCAAGTAGACAGCTTAATCAGTTGAACGCAAGATGTGTGTGGAGCATCCTCCCGTTTCGTTACATGCACAGCTTTAAGTTACTCCAGCTCGGTGCCGAACTGGGGCTTCATTCACAGCAGGCCGACACCTTGCATGTCATCCATCGCTGTAGGACCCCCCCCCCACTAGTCATAGTGCATGCAATGGAGCCATATAGAGGGAAGAGGTCTCCTGCCAGGAAGGAGAAATACCAAAGAGATTAGTTCCTTTGGACCAATGTATCTCCAGAATCGTGCAGCAGAAATAGTCGGTTTAGGCGTCGTTGGAAAGACCCGACCACAAAAATAAAATGAATCTTAAAAGCGGCAGTATTGTTCACTTTTCAATAATAAAGTGAAAAATATTGTTGCACAAACTCACCTTCTCATTTTTTAGAGAAGCAGCAAGTGTGGAGGTGATTGAACCTTAAGCCACTTCGAAGACTACAGGGGTTCGTTTGCCCCCCTGGATTACCTCCAGTACTCCCCACAAGGTCAAGTGATTAGAAAAAAGGTCAGAGGCTGGCTTTTCCATTGAAACCAAACAGGACTATAATTTGTATATAAAAAAATATATAAAAAAAAATTGCAGAACACCTTTTTCCTCCTTCCTAAGAGAGTTCACTTAAACAATGCCACGCATTCTCATTTCCCACACTGAGCAGGTTTGGAATTGACAGCTTAATGCGATATGCATAGTTTCATCCAAGACAGTTGCACCGCTGCAAGGAAAGGCGGGGGTCATTTGGAACCCCCTCCATTCTTTACAAATAAATGAGGTGTACATGAAAGAATGTATCCTTCCTGGTAAAAATCGTGATTTCTCTTTTTCAAGTATGTCCTGGGTGAAGAGTCATTAGAAGGGTATGAGTCTGGCCTTTCCAATGATACCAAACATGACCTGGGAAAACACAAAACTACAGAAGGGAGGGGGGGGGGGTGCTTTAAGGCAGAGACCTTGTCAATTTTTCAAATAAAATGAGCAATGCCACTGCCATTACTGTCTCATTTCCAACGCTGGGAGCAAGTTCAATGTTTTATATATACAATGCCATGCGCCAACATATTCATAAATAAATTTGGTCAACTTGCTACACTGTAACTACATGACCCACCATTGTGACACGTTAAAAGAGCTAAACTGACTGGAATCCAGAACTTCACCTTTCCCACCTGGTGTTTAAGAGCTTTTCTGGGAAGCTGCCACCCTACCTGAATAGGCTGCTTCCCCCAGCAGTTCCCTCATCCTATAAACCTCCGATCCAGGACATGCACCTTACTTGCAATACAAAAAGAAAGTGGCTCGATCCTCATTTTCCTACAGAGCACCACAATTATGGAATAACCTCCCAGACGCCATCAAATCTTCCCTCAGTCTAAAGTCCCTTAAGAGATCTCTACTAACATACCTCAATACAGAATGCACCTGTAAACATGTAACGTAATGACTAGATTTCCTACATATTTACTTTGTTAATCTGTATATTTGTTTTGTTTAATAACTTTCATTTTATTACTGAAAATGAGAGAAATCCCATGTTATCCTTCCTGGTAAAATACTTCATAAATACAATTGAATATTATTTTTTTTTGGTGGAGGGGGTCAAAACATTAACAGGGTCTCCATTTGTTTTCATAAAGACCAATTCACACAATATACAAACTGAAAGATTTGAATAACTTAAAACCTGAATTTTTTTATTTTATTTTTTCCACATTTTTTAGCATTCTGGAGGGATCAGAAATGATATACCTTTGAACCTGCTAGAATGACAATTTGTCTGGGTTCTACAATAAAAACATGCCTTCTAAACGAAATCGGGTTTAAACACGATCAGTAAAGAAAAAAAAAATGTAAATTAGCTCAACACGCAGGGGAAAGTGGCTCAGCAGAAAATGGGTAAAGAAAAAAAAAAAAACCTCTGCTGCACTGACATGATACCACCTGGAAACAAAGAACCTTACAGAAAACAGCACCAGGCGGTAAGCATGCAAACCATAAAGCAGCAAGATGACAAGCTAGGTGTTCCACTGCGAAACTGGAGCCATCCATGTTAACCACATGGGAGGGGGTGGGGCAGATTCCCAAAATGGAGGCCAGACAAAAGGCAGCCGCGGCCATTTTAGGTACTTCCTACGAGCACGCTAACACGGAGCTACACCGTTTTCTAAAGCAGATATATTCCATACATTAGTCACCCCCACGCAGCACACTTAATTCTCTCCAATCCCCCGCCTACCTGCTCCTCCGCAGAGCTCTCCTCGGCTGCTTTCTCAGGCTGTTGCTCCTGAGCCGGCGGCTCCTGTGAGAAGCGGGACTGGCCTGTAAACGGCCTCTTCTGGCCTGGCTGGTTGGGTCCAGGTCTGGGTCTCTGCGGAGGCTGCTGATGTTTGCCGGGCGGAGAGGCCATCTTAGGCTGGGAGTGCTGCTGTTGCGGAGCAGGTTTCTGCTTCTCCTGTTCAGGTGGTTTCTGCGGCTGCTGCTGCGCGGGTTTTGGGGGCTCGGCCGGGGGCTGCTGGCTCGCGGGTTTCTGCTGCTGTTGGGGGGTGGCGTTGGAGGGCTTGCTGGGGGTTTGCTGCGGTGGGGCGCTCCCTGGCTTCTGCTGCGGGGATGGGGCCGGTTTGGTCTGGGGTGAGGCGGCCGGGGTCTGTGCCGGGGTGGTAGGCTTGTTTGCGGCCTGCTGGTTTTGATTCGGCTTCTGGGCATCCTGCGCGGCGGCGGGCTGCTGGGTTGGGGTTTTCGGCGGTGGCTGCTGCTGCTGTGAGGGAGGTTTGTGTTGTTGTTGCTGCTGCTGCTGGGGAGGTTTCTGTTGCGGTGGCGGCCCCCGGTTCTGTTCCATGAAGCCGCTATGCCCTCGGAAATTATGCATCCCCACTCCACGGCCACCGTTACTGCCCCGCCGGTAAATACTCATTCCGCCACCACCTCCCCCACCGCCGCCACGGCTCCTGAATCTGTCGCGCGACATACTGCCTGTGCGAACGTTAAACTGCGAAATCACTCAACAAAATGGCGACGGACGAGAAGGTCTGGAAAAGGCTTTGTCCTTTTCTTAAATACAGCACGAGATGTCACGCCTTTCGTTGCACCATCCAATGAAGACCAAGCGGAAGTAATGGGACCAGCAGCCTATTGGAAGAAGAGGGAACGCATCATTACGCAATGAATGTAGTAGCCTGAAGGCGATTGCGTCCCTTGTTTGATAGACAGCTATTCGTACCAATAGGTGCAGCGGCAGGCGTGGCCATGATTGGCGGATTAGTATGCTAGGAGAAATCGATCGACCTGGACATCTGCCAGTGTGCTCAGCCTGGGCTAGTTCTTTCACTAAACTGCGCGGCGGAAATATATATATTTCCGCCGCGCAGTTTAGTGAAAGAACTAGCCCAGGCTGAGCAGTGCGGCAGATGTCCAGGTCGATCGATTTCTCCTAGCATACTAATCCGCCAATCATGGCCACGCCTGCCGCTGCACCTATTTAAACGGAAGAGAATAAAATGGAGGAAGGGGTGAAACCTCCTGTTAGCTATTTTGCCGTGTCGGCTGACTTGACTTCCTTTCAATCTGAAGGCTCCATCGTGTTATTCCCATAAGGCTCTGCGTGTCTGTCATGACAGGAAGGCCCTGATTCTGTGTGATTGATAGTTTAGTGACATTCAGCAGCATATATAACCTGTAGCTCCAGGCTTTCCATTCTAACGGATTAATCCATGCGGCACAACATGGATAATAAACCAGTAGCATTATCTGCATTTAAATCTTTTCACACAGCCTCCCCTGAAATAAGTGATTTGGCGAATAGAACTGCAAATCCAAGCTTAAATACCTCGTGGGCCTATGATATGCTCCTTGTTAAAGGCAAAATATCCTTCTTAGTGCCCGTTTGTCTTATCCCCATGATGTGGCGCCATACAGGCCGTGGGCAGTGCACACAAGCATTTTTCAGAGCGGAAGGGTCGGCTGTGAGCTTGACGCCCGTCTGGCCACCTCACTGAGTGCAGTTCGTGCGCTCGCTACAAAGCAAGATTGTCACGGTCCAGACACCTGTGGGGTCTCAGGGGGTCCCAGGCACCCGACGGCACGGCTGGCTGGTCGGGTGCCAAGCGTTCTGGCTGCCCCTGGCGTTCCTACATCCAACAAGGGGATGGGGCACGGCCTGATGACGCAGGGCGCGCAAATGGTATTGTTGCCTTGCCGTGGAGTTTAGTTCCCGCTTCGCTGAGTGTATCGTGTATACGAGTCACTGATCCATTGCTTTCGTTGCTGACCCAGATTGTATGAGAACCCTGTCTGTTGCCAACCCAGATTGTTTAATTGACCAGCTATTTCTGGCTCCTTGTGTATGCACGTCCTGCTTAAGCCTGACTCGGGCTACTCCCCAGCTGCCATTAAGGTTAACCCTTCCTGCCCCAGTGCAAGCTCGGTCTTGAAACCTACTGCTATAATCACTGGCTTGTACTCTGTGTTGCTGGTGTGTCTGTTATCCCTGGCTGGGACTTATAGGGTTAGCGGTCCAGACCATTCAAGGATCGGGGGGCTTAGAGGTCTGTCCAAGAGGATCCACACCACGGTTGTCAAGGGTGAGCGTGACAAAGATCCTCCTAGGATTGCGCTTTGCAGCCTTGTCAGCGCCGTTGTAGCTTTTTGACAGGGAGGGCTTTTTGATGTTCGGTGGTAGCGCGCACAATTCGTGCCTGCACTACCTCGTGTGGCCCTCCCCGTCGATCCATCACAAAGCTGTGACTGACACACGGAAGTGCGGTGACACAGACACACTCTGCACGCTCGTGCGACTGCAGCCTAAGCCACACAGTGCTTACCCTCTGGGATCTAACAGCCTTAAAAAGTTAAAATCACAAAGGGCTAGACTACCCAAGAATCATATTTTTAAAGATATGGGTAATAAAGTGGCAGACAGGGACACATAGGACATGTATAACCTATCATATGTTTTAGCGCAGGGTCTTCTCTCTGTCCTCATCTCACTATAAGTAAAGCAGCTCACGTGGCCAAAAATAACTTTTTTTTTTAAAAGAAATTTGATTTCATTCTCTCCTCTTTAAAATAACTTCTTGCTATGTGTAACAGATCTCAAATGCTTTTCTCCAGGCATTAGCCAAAGCTTCAGGAAGGATACACTGAAAGCGCGGTGATAGCATGTGTTATTGAAAGTAAACTACAGAAATTATAAATAAAACACAGACAATCTGTTTGGAGTAAGGCCGTGGTCTTTATTTTGGCATATAGTACCCTGTTTCCCCGAAAATAACACCTACCCCGAAAATAAGACCTAGTGTGTTTATTTGATAACTGGTAAAATATAAGACCTACCCCGAAAATAAGACCTAGTTGTAGGGCAACTTGAAGAGTCGTGGGAGAAAATCAGTGATACAGGCGCCAGAGGAAGAGAGGCAGCAGCAGGGGGAGCAGAGCCACATAAGGCTGCAGTCACACGAGTGTTCTTTGAGCAGAAGGTACAGCTGTGAGACTGGACGTTCCTTCCACTCTGATGCCAGTGTGGCCACCTCGCTGAGCGCAGTTAGTGCACTCAGCGCTACACAGTGCAATCCTCCTACGGAGGATCATGCTTTGAAGCCCCGTCTGCGTCCGTCGTAGGTGTTTGACAGGGAGGCTGAAATCACGTCCGGTGGTAGTGCACGCAATTTGTGCGCACGCTGCACCATGTGACCCACCCCCTCCAGTCTTCACAAAGCCGTAACGGGCGCAGGGAAGTGTGGTCACAAGGACACACTCAGTGCGTTCCTTCTGCTCAAAGAACGCTAGTGTGGTTGCAGCCTTAGCTGATGCTTGCTCTAACGCCAGCTACTGTCACAGGCAGAGTGATACCAGATGTACACCATCAAAAAAACACCAGCATAAAAAATAAGACCTACCCCAAAAATAAGACCTAGCGTGCGTGGTTTTTGGGGGCCAAAAAAATATAAAAGACAGTGTCTTATTTTCGGGGAAACACGGTAAATGTAGCAAAATCATATCTTTATTTCAACAAATTATCTGTAACGAAGTATAACACCAAGGCTCGCCCGGCACTGAACACCCAGGCTTATCAAGCTGCCCCATTAATTACGGTAGGCAAAATTATTCACAGCGGGGTCCCACCGTAGAGCAGGCCACTAGTGCTGTTGCTCGTTCTCAGGACCCTAACAAACCTCTCTTTTTCTCACTATTAGTTTACAGGGTATCCAGATGTGGACCCCTTTGTAATGCAGGGTTTGAGTCCCCTGTGAAGTGAGTATGGAACCCAATGGCAAGCTGTGGGTAAGGAAATCAGGAGACAATGGAGAGTAAGCAATCTTTAGTGAATCATGAATAGTAACTGAAGTCCAGAAAACAATATGGTCAAAAGGTTGGAATGCAATTCGTAGGCAAGTCCCAGAAAGAACAACAGGAAATAACGAAGATGATGGCGTGGTCAATGGTACAATCCGAGTCGAAGGGTTGTAGAAGGTGACGTAGTCGGTGGCACAATCCGGGTCGAAGAAGGCAGCGTAGTCGGTGGCACAATCCGGGTCGAAGGGTTGAAGAAGGCAGCGTAGTCGGTGGCACAATCCGGGTTGAAGATAATGTGGTCAAAAGATACGAGGAGCACTAGGAAACTGAGGCGGAAGGCACAGTAGAACCTGGTTAATGTGCTGGGAAGGAAGGCAGAATTAAATAGGGTTCATGGGATCATGGAAATACCTTTCACCTGGGTATTGTAGGTGGAGTTGAGGTACCTGGAATTTTGGTAGGTCAATGGGAGGCATTCGAGGATCTCCAGAGCAGGTGCCATGCAGTACCCCTAATCGGCCAGCTGAGGGCGCCAGAGTACCTGGTTTTATACTACTTAGGAGAGTTTGTTCTCGCGCGTGCGCACTTTCCTCTTCAGGACTCGGATTCAGTCGGCGGCGTGGGGCGTCTCCTGGCTCTCCCTCTCCATCCTGCGGACCAGGAACTTGGGTGAGTAGAGCACCTCTCCCAGCATGGCGGTCCGGACCGGGAGTGGGCCGCAGAGCGGGGCATGACACCCTTGCTTGGTGTGCCTACAGTAGAGTGGTCAGGGGTGTGGGAATTATATTGTCCGACGCCCGGGACATGAAGATCCGGGCGAGTAGATTTTTTTTGAGATGCAGTCCGGCGAGCTAGAAGCCCGCCGGACTGCTCCCGACACACGAGCGCCGTCGGGATACATAGCGCGATCCTCCATAGGAGGACCGCGCTTTGAACACTGAGCGCAGAGAGTGGAAGGAACGCCCACTCTCCCGGACGTTCCTTCATCTCTCTCACTGAGCAGTACCTAAAATTAAAGAACTTCGAGGAGGAGGTACAAGCCCACAGGGACATGGACGGCTTCCTTGCCAAGGCCAGCATAATCCTAGATGAAACTGCAACCTCTCTGGACGACGTCCTGCGGGAAATGCTGAAGCACTTTGTGGAAAACCCGGAGAAAGCCGAGCCCATCTGCAGCTTAGAAAAAATTATGAGCGCTTTATTTACAGAATCTGGAGCTCCGCAGGGAGGAAACGGTGTGCTCTGTGCCTCCAGTCTGTAAACACTAGAGCCAACGTTGCATATTAGCAGCCTAACCCCTCAATTTGCAGAGCCACTTCCTGAGGCCTGTTCAATACCTCAGCAGCTGCTGAATTGCTGCAGCGCAGCAATTCAGTTTGCTGCAGCAGTGTCGTTGAACCCTTTGGATGCGAATTTTGAATCCAAAATGGCCGACAATTTCTTAATGAAAAATTCAAATTGTTTTTCGGATCACTCGGACAAAAAATAATAAAGAGAAGCAGTCAGCACAATTCCGTTTGGTACGCACACACCACAAATGATAGTTTTTAATGAATAAACGTTATGTTTACTTCTGAAACAATATATAAATTGAACTGTAATATATGTCTATGTGCAGGGGGACATAATAAATAAATATTTTGTGCTTTGGTGAACAAAAACCTCAAAATTAACATTGCTGTAGGGAATTATTACTTGCTTCGAGGCGGCGGCCATCTTGCTGTAGGGCATTGTTACTGGCTTCATGCGGCGGCCATCTTTAATACGTCACACGAAGCATCTCCTCGGGTCGCTGCAAGTGCTAGGTTAGCACTGCTGAGCGCTGAGCGGTTGAACGGCGTTCAATGCAAGTTGCTAACTTAGCACTTGCAGCGGCTGAGGTATTGAACAGGCCTCTGGTCTAGGGTGAGCAGCACTCCCCGACGATGCTGGGACTGGAGATTGACCGCAACCGTAGGACTTTTAATGTTTAGGGAAAAAAATTAATGTTAGATCTATTTGCTCAGACTTCTCTGGGGAGGGGGGGGTTATTTACTGAATTTTTTTATAAAATGAAACTGGAGGGCGAGCGCTGGAATATTTTTTTTAGTTTTTGCAGAGATGCATGAATATTTTATAGTGGCCCCCTGTAGTTTAATTATCTGGTTCTGCTAAGGAGGCCTGTGCTCAATTTTAATTTTTTTTTTTTGTTAAGCAGTTTTTGTTTTGTTTTGCCTGTTTTTTTTTAGGTCTATATCTGTGGGCATTCTCTGGTCTGAGGTCTATATATGTGGGCATTATCTGGTCTGAGGTCTCTGTATATGTATCTTGAGTGGGCATGATCTGGTCTGCTATATATGTATCTGGGCATGATACTATTCGGATTAAATTGGCAGTAATTTATATGTATTTAATATGCGCACTGTTATGAATAAAGACCTCTAAACGCTATTTTGTTTAAATTATTTTTCTTATCAGGACAAGTAGGTCGTCTTGAGGGACAAGTAGATTGGACTACCACTTAATCCGTTGGACAAGTAGATTTTTTTTTTAAATTTCCACCGCCCCTGGAGTGGTGTCAGCTATACCCTCCTGACGAGGCCTAACAAGGCCGAAACAATCATCAGGGGGTTGCCTTATCTCTCGTGCAGGGATGACGTCCTTGGTATTTCAGTACTGGCCACCCTTTCTGGGTGATTGCGTCTGATTTGCATATGGAGCAGTTGTCTCTGTAATGGCACAATCGAGCTAAAACCTTGTGAGACCTGAGCGGGGTCACGCCGTAGAGCAGGCCACTAGTGCTGTTGCTCGTTCTCAGGACCCTCACAAACCTCCTCTTTTTTTCAAAATTATTCATTTAATAGATTTTTTTAAATAATTTTATTGGAACAAATAAAACATTAGAATATCAACAAAAATAGAGTCAATACAGCACAAACCAATACATATAATGGGTTTTCAATTTTCATTAGGAAGGGAAAATGAGAGTAACAAAAAGAAATAATCCTACTTAAATATTTACAATCACAAGTGATCTCTAACCCCTCAAACCCCCAGCTACTTATGTAAGCATTCGGGCCAACCATGTTTTATAATATGAGGCCAGTGTATCATTAGACATCGCAGAAAGTTCGTCCATGATCTGGACATCACGCAGCTTGGGATAAATACAACTGAAAGAAGGTACTCTTCGGCAGTTCCAATCTTCTGCCAGGACTCGGCGGGCAGCCAAGGTGATTTTACAGGGCAATTTATTTTCTGGGTGTGTAAGATACGGAATTGGTCTTGAATCAATGTAAGTCCAAGGGTCCAGCGGAACATCCTTTGATAGTGTAAATATAAGTAGAGACTGGACCGGAGACCAAAAACTTTGGAGTCGAGGAGAGGACCACCATACATGTAAGGTGGAACTTTTTGCGCCACACCCCCCGACAACAGGTGTCTGGGGTGGAAGGGACCATACAAGAGAGTTGCACCGGAGTGACATACCACCGAAATACAGTCTTAATTAGTTGCTCCTGATGAGTGGTGTATATGGAGCTACTCATGGATTCCCATATCCCAGGCCACTTTTCCCGCTCCAAGGTAGACCCCATCTCTTCCAAGCAGCGATATAAGGAAGCTCCTTCCAATCTATCAATGTGGTTAGCGTGTTACAAAGAGTAGATATGAGGCCCTTCGGGTACTGTTCCATGATACAAAGATGTTCAAAAAAATTGGGTTTACTCAAGGCCACCAAACGAACGTGAGGTTTAGATGCGTATGCACGAAGTTGGAGATATCTGAGCAGCCCCAAGGAGCAATCCCCAGTTTGCCTCATATGCTCAGAAAGTTGAAATAAAGTACCTGTTAAAGATATTGTGTATCAAAAAAAAAAAAAGGTACGGACATCACTAATCTAAAGCAGAGGATCACTGATGCCATTGCTATCATTGATGAGGGTATGCTACAGCGAACGTGACAAGAAATCAAGCACCGTCTTGATGTGCTTCATGCAACTAATGGTGACCATATAGAGGTGTATTAACCCCTTCACTGCTGAGCCATTTCACTGCTGTGTGCTGAGCTCATTTATACCGCTTTTGCTCATGTTTAAACGCGTTTAGAAGCCATGTTTTATTACATGACCCAGACATATTAAATATCGTTATTTCCGGTAGACTCCGTATATTTATAATATATAATTTTTATATGTATGTAACAAAAATGCAATAAAATTAGAATTTTCAATCATTTACAGTGTGTAAAGTGTTTTCACAATAACGTTTGCGGTTATATTTTCTATGGGGTGCACTTGTACAAAAATTTAGAAATGGGGACTCGTTACATTTTTTTGGGGGGAATTACGTGATTTTTTGCAAATGCACCCCATAGAAAAAAATCATTAGTGCAGCATCATTGTTCACTTTATAATTGAAATGTGAACAATATTGCTGCATTAATAAAAACACACAAAAAATGTTTTTATTTTTTATTTTAATTTTGTTTCGTTTCTTTTTACTTTGAACATGGTCATGTTTGGTATCATTCGAAAGGCCATGCTCAGGCCTTTCAAATGACACCATGCATGACTCCCCAGCTGCCACGATTCAAATGATCCCTGTATCTCCGGGCAGCTAGGGGTTCCCCGGCTATCTGACGTCATTGTGCTATGCACGACATATCAGGAGCCGAGGGGAAACCGGGAGGTGGAGCCACCATCCAAGATGGCGGCCCCCACCAGAGCCAGATTACGATCGGCTGCCGAGTGGTGCCGATCACGATCTGGCAATTACAGGGTTAAAAAACAGGCACCGCTTTAAAGGGCAGACACTGCCCTTCAAAGCGGTGCCTGGTTTTTGGCGGAAAACCCTCCCGATCAGGAGGGAGAGGGATCCTAAAGGACCCCCCCCCTCCCTTGCGATCTCCTGGCTTTGCCGGGGGTCGCCTGGAAATGACGTCATCGCGCAAGCGCAATGACGTTATTTACATCAGGGGCCAGCCTATCTTCGGCGCCTGGCTTCCCTGAAGCCAGAACGCCGCAGGACCCCGGACAGAGAGGTAAGTATCTCCGCCGCCGGGGCTCCCGCTGGCGGATGACGTGTGGGGCACGTCCTCCGCATATAGCGGGAGTCAATCAGGACGAGCCCCACACGTCATCCACAGCAAAAGGGTTAAATGAGGAAAAAAAACAAATCTATACTTCTCATTTTGTAATAATTTTCACTTATCCGTCTTTTCATTTGCCTTTGTAACAAGTTTTTAAAATTGTAAAGAGACTTTATGGACACCCTGTATATTTGCAAGAAATATGCCAAAAGCCACCCCTAACTCAAAAGGGGGTGGCCTCACCCATCAAAGCAACAGTATTTTCAATGGCTGTCTGGCCTGGATATTCTTAACTCCAATTTACAATGTCAGAGAGATGAATCCCATCTCTCCAATATAGGCCATCATGACCACCTTCCAACTCGACATGGCGTAAGGAAAAACTGCCAATTGACGGTAAGTATTTGGACATACAGTAGAATGGTTCTATTTCTTTCTAACTCTCAAGTGCCCCAAGGTTTGGCGAACAGAGCCAGAGCAAGCAGGGAATAATTTCAGAGAAAACAAAAAGAACATCTTTAAATTTATCCATTAAAAAATGAAAAAAGATTTTAAGTTAAAGGAGAATTGATTTAGTACCACCACTATCATTACCGCCTGCATGAACTACAATAGCTGCTGGCCAGGAAAGTCTATGCGTACAATCCATACTAGAAAATAAATGGAGTTGGAGGAGGGCGCGCCCAAACTTCAAATGGAGTAATAAATAAGAGAACAGTCTGTGTAACTGATCTCTAGATAGTCTTTATAAGATGGCTCAAATAAACAGTCTTGGCCGCTGGGCAGGTCTCTGCAAGCTCCGTAGCAAACCAGATGGTTAATAAGTAGTAATAACTTGATACAAGTCCCGTGGTGCTGAGCCAATGTGGGTGAATAAAGCAAACAAATGTTTTTTTTGTTGTTTGTTTTTTCAAGCCTGGATCTTACCCAGTCAGAAGGTTCACCCCTCGGTAGTTCCGTCCCTCAAGATGTCACAAGATCATCAGGGTTGGTCTCCGAAATGCGCTTTATCCTCCTTAGGATGTCCGCAGGAAAGTCTGCCTCCTTTGAGCTCCACCGCAGATGGGGGGGAAAAAAATACTTGAATGGGATAGCTTGAAAAATGAATTTATTGAAATTCAATAAAATAACACCTTACATCAATATGATGCTCCAGATAAAATAAAACAAAAAATGAACAAGCCAAACGCGTTTCACGCCTCGCTGGCGCTTCCTCAGTGGCAATAGAAAAGACAAAACGTTCCTCAGTGGCAATAGAAAAGACGTTTTGTCTTTTCTATTGCCACTGAGGAAGCGCCAGCGAGGCGTGAAACGCGTTTGGCTTGTTCATTTTTTGTTTTATTTTATCTGGAGCATCATATTGATGTAAGGTGTTATTTTATTGAATTTCAATAAATTCGTTTTTCAAGCTATCCCATTCAATTATTTTTTTCCCCCATCTGCGGTGGAGCTCAAAGGAGGCAGATGTAAGGAGCACATCTTGGAAGTACTGCGTGCCCCGTGAGAGCGGACTCCAGGTCTAAGACTCTCGTGTCTGGTCTATTTATTTGAAGTTTCCTGCGGACATCCTAAGGAGGATCAAGCGCATTTCGGAGACCAACCCTGATGATCTTGTGACATCTTGAGGGACGGAACTACCGAGGGGTGAACCTTCTGACTGTTTTTTCAAGCCTGGATCTTACCCAAAAAAAAAAAAAAAAAAAAAAACCTTTGTTTGCTTTATTCACCCACATTGGCTCAGCACCACGGGACTTGTATCAAGTTATTACTACTTATTAACCATCTGGTTTGCTACGGAGCTTGCAGAGACCTGCCCAGCGGCCAAGACTATCTAGAGATCAGTTACACAGACTGTTCTCTCATTTATTACTCCATTTGAAGTTTGGGCGCGCCCTCCTCCAACTCCATTTATTTTCTATATTTGTTCTTTTTTGGGCAGTTGGACAGACTACCTGGAGGAGTTTATTGGCAGCACCCGTCCAAAAATGATTTTTTTCTTCTCTCTTTAGCGCCAACCATCACACACACGTTACTGTTTATTGTACAATCCATACTAGTCCAGTAGAGATTGTGTAAAAGCATACCCTTTTACCCAATCCAAAAGACTAACCGATCTATTCAGAGAAAGGTGAAACTCGGGAGAATGACTGGAAGTGAAAATTCTAGTTCAAAATGGCCAAACCAGAAAAATTATCCCAATTATCTCACTTTCCAACTGCGCTATTTGGTCTAGATTGTTCTCTTCTGCCAATTCTCCTGATTTTCACCTTTCTCTGAATAACCCTGCAAAACCTTCTCTTCCTTAGGCTGCGGTCACACGAGTGCACGGAGTGCGTCCGTGTGACCGCAGTTCCTTGCGTCTGTCACAGTTTTGTGACAGGCCGGGAGAGCCACACTAGGTAGAGCGAGCACAGATTGCACGTATTACCACCGGACGTCAAAAAGCTACAACGGGCACTGATGGGGCTACAAAGCGCAATCCTCCATAGGAGGATCGATCCTTGTAACGCTGAGCACGCTAAATGCGCTCAGTGAAGAGGTGGCCACTCTCACGGATGTTCCTTCCGCTCTGAAAATTGCTAGTGTGCCTGCAGCCTGAAAGCCCAAATTAATCTCGTAGGGGCGTTCTTGTACCCTTCGCTCTGCCAAAAAATAAAAGATTGGCCAATAAGCCAAAAACCTTTCACCTGAAAAAAAGAACAGCATTATTGCGCCATCATAGTAAATTAAAACGTTTATATGTCTTAAAACAGTTGGATTGCCATCTCCCCAACCGTATACTGATGGAGGGATCTAAAGCCAGATGTGCTATTTCTGTCGCTGCCCCTATCCTAAAGGAATGGGAGTTTTTTTGCTACCTAAACTTAGGGAAAGAAGACATTTCCTTAAGACACCACTAAACTGAAAGAAAGTTAGTGGAAGACCATCATAGTGTGTAAGGAAGGGGCCAGAATGATTAGGGCGAATGGACTGGAAGAATTGACTGTTTTAACTAGGCAATATGGGGAGCCATGTAGCATAATTAAACTTATCCATTTCCCTATACCCTCCTTGTCAGTTTTGGATGAGGGTAGAAAAATTCTAATAGCCCCTTCACTTTCGTGTATATCTTTGGATAAGCCTGACTGATCCCGCTTGCTCTTTGCTACAAATTCGCCCAATCGAAAGGCACCAAAAAATGCTAAGATATACACTGTACTGAAAAGTTGGGATTCATATGTTGAAAAACAAATGCTATCCAATGAAACAATCTTTGCAATAATGAAAAAGAAACCTTAGAACCTTTCTTTTCTGATAACCTTTTAATAATTGCAAAATTAAAAAATCTCTAAAGGCCCAGCTTAATGCCCAGCAACTTGAAGAAAAAGGATATTCCAGCGAATTAGCGCTGGATGATTGTTTTTTTTTTGTTTTTTTTTAAATATTTTTGCTAAAAAGTTTGAAGACAAATAGTAATGCTTCAGGTAAAGAGTTATTTTATATATGCAGACCGTGTGCGGACATAAAGGATATCCAAATCAACCAAGATGCTTTATGCTATGCCCGAGAGGCTGGTGAAAGGGAGTTTTGTAATAATTCTAAGACTGAGGGGAGATCGAATCCCAGATTCCTTCTGACAGCTGTTTTCTGTATGGGTCCGCGAGTGGAGTCAAGATCTTAAATGATGAGAAAGCAAAGCAAGAGAGACACAATTGGCAATAGAATTACATTTACGTGGAATATGAGAAGCTTTCACCCAAATATTATGTAGCAGGCAAAAAAAAATTAAAAGTTAACAAAATAATAACTGGAGATGATTTAGCAGACAACGTATTAATGACCCAGACAACTCCCATGTTGTCACAATTGAATTTCAGCCGTTTATTAGGCAGCTGCTGCCCTCATATTTCAATTGCGACAACTATTGGAAATAATTCCAACCGTACCAGGTTCTTTGTCCAACCGGCTTCATGCCATATTAAAGGCCACTCTCCTGTCCCCCACCTATTGTTCCAGTATCGGCTGAACCCTTTGGAACCTGCAGCATCCGTATATAATCCGATCCGCTGATTAGTGACAAAATCATCATCCACAAGTTACACCCGTTGAAATTATCCAAAAACAAGCTCCATACTTTTAAATCTCCTTTCATCTCTCGGGTAACCGGTTTACCCGCAATGGCTCTGGCCATATTTCTTGAAAAGATGCTACTCATGGGCATCACACATGATGTGAAGCATAATAGACCCAACAGGGAATGTAACGGTTTCACGGTAACCTTAATACACTGGGCGACATAGCTCAAATAATTCCTTAACATTGCAGATTTGTCCTTTGGAAGTATGAATTCCATTTTTACAGTGTCTATTTTGATGCCTAGGAATTGTAACACTGTTGTGGGTTCCAGTGTCTTATCCTGAGCCAAAAGGATTGCCTTATGAGGTTAACGCAATAAATTAATTCAGTAACAAAAAACACTGTTCTGAACCGTACCTGCCGATAAACAAAAAATCATCCAAGTAGTGAACTAACGTGCACAAACCCGTAATCTTGGATAGAATCCAATGTAATAAGGATGAAAAAAGTTCAAAATAATAAGACACTGAACAGCCCATTGGCATACATTTGTCAAAATTGTAATACCTGTCAAGTTGAAAGCCCAGATAAAGAATGCTTTTTTTGATAAGATGTGTACCAGAAGAAGCCTGAATGCAGATTTAATGTCAGGTTTAGCCAGCAGAAGCTTTGGCCCGCAGCTTTTTATTAAACAAAGGAGGCATTAGAGACCGGAAATTCAGATTTATCAGTCTCCTTAAGAGATTCACCTGGTCGATATGATAAATGGTGGATGACCCTAAATTAACCTTTCTCTTTTTTGAGCACTAGACCCAGTGTCACGTGTAGACTGCGCTTAATGCAGCAGATGGGGTTGTGAGCCCAGGATGCAGTGAAATAGGCAGGTTACAGGGTAACTAAAGAGTTTAAAGTATGAACTAAATAAGGATCAGAACTAGAGACACTGGAAGAGACTGGGTACGATGGGGAATAGATTAGGGAAGGAGAGGAGATGCAAGAAAGGGAGGTTGAAGTAATAGAGGGATGGCTGAGAGTTGTGGGAAGGGAGGTTAAGGAGAACTGAATATGGGAGCGGTTAGGAAGCAGGAGAAATAAGGGATAGCAAGATGAGAATTAGATACCAGAGAAATGAGAGCAGAAATAGACTCGAGGAATCTACTAATACAAAAAGGGGCAGACAGTATATAAGGAACAACAAACAATAATACAGATAACACAGATATTAGAGTCACGGTCTCAGGCAAGGCACAGGCAATAGAATGGTCGAGGCTAAGCAATGGGTCTGGTGCACGGGGATCCTAGATGGGGGCAGAAGGGAGCAGGATGGGGGGGGTACCGGTAGAATGAAGCAATGAATGTCCAGATCAACAGAGGGTCCTTAGGAAAGTCTTTGGTTCAAATGGTTCTCAGGAGATTCAGGGAGCTTTCAAAAAACACAGTCAGGGACTTCAATGTGGAAGTGGTTTGGGGAGGGCGTAGCTTCCTTATATGCTGAGCTGATTAGGGAAGGTGAGCTCAGGTGGGGCTCCAGGGCTAGGATGCAAGTCTGCCAAATAAGTCCAGGAACCTGTATAGACCAACAAAGCAAGGTTAAATGGGGGTGCCAGGGGCCAGAGAGTGGTGACCCTGACACCCAGGGGGGAAATCCTGAAAATTGAAAAGGGGGGGCTCTAAAAAGGGGCCAGCAATTCTTCCCAAATCTATTTCTTTTATAAATTTTATAATGCAAAATCTCCAAATTGTTATCTACTGACATCAGGTTATCCACGAATGGGAAATTTGTGGTAGTTCAACTTGTAATTTTAAAGCCAAAACAAAACCCTTGCAATTACCCTGGCTATGGCCCTGTCTGGATAGATTTTTAAATAGGTAAGCAATTTTACCAGTGTCTGGCCCTTTTGCAGCATGATCTCTTCCCTACTTGGGTACCTCCTGACTTTCCGAAACAACAAAAGGCCGGGTGTGACATAGTATGGATTGGTGGTGTATATTCCCCTGTATTCTTGTTTAAAGGTGTAGACATTAACCCCCAGGAGGGAATGGTTTTTTTTTTTGTTTGATTCTTCCTACAGGTGTCTCTCATCTAGCAATCAAGGGGATAAATGGCTCCTGCTTGAGACAGAGAGAGGAACATTGAGAGGGGAATATCGAGAGTCAGAAAGGTGCAGCTCCAAAGGTTGGTTTGGTTTAAAAGTGTAGTGTCCCTGCTAGACAGAGAGGGACCCTAAGTGAATTAGCTAGTGCTCAGGTGAACAAGGATTTTAATTTTGTGGTAAGTTTTATTTGTTGCTGATACTGCAATAAAGCCTGGATGATTTCACCGTTAAAGAGACTGTGATGTAATTTTCCCTAGAGGACCGTGCTACAGTGCCCAATATGACGTGCAGGATCACAACATGGTGGAGGATGCGGGCATAGCACAGAAGCAGTTTGTGGGCAGGAAAGCCTTTTTGAAGTGTGCCTGGTTGTGAACCAGAAGTCCTGTGTAAGCTTATTTCTCCTCATTTGGAAGTTGTGATGGAGGACCTTTTTTTGAAAGCTTTGGTTCAGACAACTGCTGCACAACAGAAAGCAAATTATTGGCTGCACGAGTTGAAAATTTGAGGATAGCTCAGCAGGAAGAAAGAGCGGTCCACACTAATTCATTGCAGCAAGTCCTATTGCCCTCTGCAGTGTGGTCTCCTATGGATAGTGGGCAATGTATTCAAGCAACTGATTACCTGTAGAAGATGACTTAGGCAGATAATGTGGAGGCTGATCTCACAATGTTGCAGATGGTCTGTCACGTTACCCCGTTCCATCCCTGTTCCCCTGCCCTCTGTATCACTTACCCCGTTTGGGCCTGGTTCCTTTATGTTGCCGTTTTCCCTGGGTTGCAGCTCAGGGGTTAAGTGACTTCTCCATTAGCTCACCTGTTGGTGATGTGGGCTGATCACCTGCCTATTTATTGCAATGGGTCCTTTTCCCATTGCTCTTGCATTTGGTTCATTTTCACTTCCTGATTCCTGCTGAGTGTTTGTACCTGAGAGCTCCCTGCTGGTATGTTTCCTGTCCAAGTTTGTATACTTTTGTTCAGTTCATATTTTTGGTTTTGTCTTTACTTTCTGTCAGCTGTATTTTCGGTGTAATCGTGTTCTGGTTTATATCTGGTTCTTCTATGTATATTTGTTCATAGTTGTTTTCCTTTTAGTGCTTTTTGGTTACACTTTACTGATTCCCTGGTTAACGAATTTCTGGCTTGGCTGACTTCTCTCCTGGTTCTGCTTCACTGGATCTGTCTGTCCTCGCTTCGGTACTGATATCTGGCTTCTCTCTTTGACTTCGTTTTTTGGATCATCCTTCTGTGTACGTCTGTGCCATTGCTAGAGAACCCTGTTACCTGTATTTTCGCTATAGACTCTGCACAGCTTCGAGGTTTATCCTTTCCTGTTTTATAGATCCTGGCTACTCTAAAGACCGGCCTGTCAGAGTAGGGCTGCTGTGTCAGGACTGCTGTGCAGAGGTCTCTCGTTAACCCCTCGCTGTTCGCTCCTGTTATTGTTTACCACGGTGTATCTCTGCACATAGGGGCTTTTATCATATACCAGGGCCCCACCTGGGCACATGCCAGGTGCCCCCCAATTGTGATATGGTCACTGCCAGTGAAATTTTGCCTCTTGAACAGTGGGCAGGGCTATTGGCTCCATGTCTTGGTGAGGAATCTCAGAACGCTTATGAGGATTTGCATTACAGCCAAGTGCAGGACTTTGTATGTGTAAAAATGGATATGCTAAACCAGGTTGGAAAAACCGCCACACTTCAAGCCCAAAGGTCTCATAATTGGGCTTATGATCTGGGAAAACCTGTAAGGACCCAGATGAATGAGCTGCAGATGTGTGCAGAAGTGGTTGCAACCAGAGATTTTCTTCCAAATTAATGGAGAAGGTGGTTATGGACCAATTTATAAGAGATGTGCCAATAGAACTTCAAGGGGACCATAATGATACAGAAGAGATGTGTCCAGGGGAGAGATATGTGGCTGCTAAGGAGTTGTACAACAATGAGCTGGAGCCTAAGCTCAGAACTCCTAATAACCAAGCAAATGGGAAAAGCTGGAGATAAAGGGCAAAGCCCTGTACCCAGCATAGGTCAATATGACACTGGTGGTACAATATACGAAGGGCCAAATTACAATCTTCGCGCAAACGTTTGCGCCGGCGCAAAAAACATTAACGCGAGGGGTAAAACCCTTTGCGCTGAATGTCGTATTACATTGTCTGTGCAACAAATGCGCGTAATCGTCTACCACGGGTGAACCTCCGAGCCCTGTGCAAGCATACTGTACTGCGCGCGTCCTATACTTAACATTGTGAGCGCGAATGAACACTGGTATGCGGATGGTATTACAATCTATGCGCATGATTTAACGCATAGCCTTTGCGCGCATAATTTTAGCAACTCCTAAAAGCTGGTGTTAATGGCAAATCTGAACGACCTGGCCGAACCCAAATACACCAGCCCGAAAAAAAAAAATGCAGCCTAGTTACACATTCTACTCATACCAAAGCAATAAAATTGAGAAGTTGTGTGTGCATTTATTATTGCTGCAGCATATATGCTCAGATTGACTTTGACAGGTGCAAAAACTTTACGTGAGATAATTGTGGTTCTTAATTTTGATTGGCTGAAACGCGCGAAAAAAAAGAGTCCGCACACTGATTTCTGCGCGCAACGTTACTGCGCGAGCATTTGTGCATGACCGTTTTATGCACGTTAATGCTCAACGGATGAAAAAATGTGCAAGGATTGTAATTCCAGCGGTGATTTACGCGTGTTAACGTTTGGCAAATGTAATTTTGCCCCAAATGTTTACACAGTGGCTGCCAGATCACACCGAGGAAATACTAAAACGTTTCAAGGTTTATGAGCCAGAACATGAAGCTCAAGAGTGTCCATAGGGTGATGAGCCCATGCAGTGTAATATGGGAACCAAAACCCTGCAAAAGACTGTGTTGAGATGTTCACAATTGTGTGGCATAACAAGTACAGTTTCAGTTAAGTGTTAAAAGACTGAGAGCGATCAAGCACTCCTTGATTCGAGGAGTGAGGGTACCTTGGTAAAGGGTGCTCTGCTCCAGCCAGAAAAGCTGGATTTGGAGACAATTTTTAATATTGCATGTATACATGGGGACTCCACTCCTACCCCAGATTTGTTCAGAGGTGGAGAAAGTGAAATGTGTTGTGGGGGTAGTACCTGTGTTAATCCATGATGTAATGGTGGTAAGAGACTACCTTCAGTGTCACTAACTATGGGAGAACTCCACATGGCCTATAGTCAGGGATTATGTGCAAGTAATTGATTCAGTCAAGCCTGACAAACTGGTTTCTATATTTTAAAGTGCAACATCAATGGTTTCAGAGTTGAGAAGGGGCTGAGGAGATGGAACGGTCATTGCTTGAGACAGAGACATATTGAGAGGGGAATAACGAGAGAGAGAAAGGTGCAGCCCCTGAGGCTGGGAGAGGCATGTTGGCAGAACAGAAACCCAAAGGTTGGTTTGTTTTAAATATTGTGTAGTGTCCCTGCTACAGAGAGGGACCCTAAGTGAGTTAGCTAGTGCTCAGGTGAACAAGGATTTTATTTTGTGATAAATTATATTTGTTGCTGATACTGCAATAAAGCCTAGATGATTTCAGTTAAAGAGACCGTTTGAGATGTAATTTGCCCTAGAGGACCGTGCTACAGTGCTCTTGTGACGTGCAGTATCACAACCTGTACAAGAGGAAACCTCATGCCGATATTTACAAGAATTCTGGAAACGACATTGGGTCACGTTGAAAGCCTAACAGGTTCCTCTATTGTTCCCGAACTGCTGAGAAGGCTGTTTCAAAGCTTTTGTGAGAAGTGTAAGGTATGTCAAAATAAGGAACCCCATTAAAATAAACCTCTGATAAAGTAAACTATTGACATTTCTAGTAAACCACCAGTAGATGGCAGCAGAGTGAAAAGCCTGAATGCTGAGCACGTGTTCATCTAAGATGTTTCCCTTAGCAGACGGAACCAAAAGAGCAGGGATTTCCTTTCTGGTAGGAACCAAATATTCAAAGTACAAATCCTACCAGAACTGAAGTCATGCTTTATGTGTTGCAGGTAAGGGGGAGCATATCCAGGGTTATAAACAGGGCAAAAGTGATTCAATTCACATCCCTGTAGTTAGAAAAGGCTGTTGCTACTGCTGGGAATTATATAAGACACTATACAGATGTCAGTGGGTTGTGCTGATGTGTTATAGAACACCAGCATATGGGGAATGTGATGACTATAGGATCTCATGTGATTAGATTATATTGCATTGCACCATTAGCCTACTATAATGTAGATTGAGTAATCATATCTGTACATGTTTAATTGTTTGTTAATTTCTATAAGGACGTTATTCCTGCATAGGTGAATGTTAGTATATATCTAAATGTATTAATGTATAAGGAAGCAAATATTCAAAGTACAAATCCTACCAGAACTGAAGTCATGCTTTGTGTGTATTGCAGAAAACGTTTAAATAAAAGCACTTCTGGTTTCACCCAGCCCGCTCCCTTCGCACATTGGAATTATTGACCATACTTTCAGCATATGTGCAACAGAAGCATAAGGCTAATCCAAGAACCTAATTCTTTTGTTCCCCATGCAAGGTTGGTATGGACTGCTTTTTTCTGTCTAAATAATGTCAAATTGAAACCAGGCTAAATCAGAAAAAAAAATTGTAAGACTCTAATATTGAATCTAAGTGACGGTAAAGGCCAGTTATCTGCTCTGGGTGTTTCTCGCACAGAACATTGAATATACAAAATGCTTGAAGCCAGTTATTGAAGGATCGTGTAGTGTAGCCTTCTTTTTTTCCATCTTTTCTTCCCAGCAGCACTGGGAACCTGGGACAACCTGTCAGCCATGTTGGGATTCTCCTCCCCCATCTGGTTCTCTGGCTGCCAAAAAAGGCTCCACCCTCGTGGGCTCTGACAAGGGAGGCAGGCACAGACACACCTTCATTCGACAGGAGCCACTTCTGTAAACACTGAAGGAGGGTTTCCGTGCTGACAGTAAGGCTGGGGTCAGACGAGCGTAGTGTTCACGTCCATGATGGCGCCCAAAAGTACAGCCGTGACAGCATGCAAGAAAGGCCATTGGAGTCCGACACATGAAGTACATCCGCACTGAACTGCGGACGCACAACGGCCACGGACGCAAGGCAGGCAAGAACGTACAACCCCTAGAACGGCCGCACAGAGTGCGCTGCATCCGCCTAGTGGCCTGTGTGCGTGAGGAGGAGACGTCAGACGCACCTGTTTTGCGGCCTACATCTTGTCCAGACTCCAGAACTTTCCTGAACTCTGGAGAGTGGACGCCGCAGGTGACATGGACGTTGAGAGGCTTTATCATCGAAGTGGGGGAGCACCCCGAATTGTGGGACACAGCCAGCCAACATTACAAGGACAAGATCAGGAAGGGTAACGCATGGGCTGCTGTGACAAGAGCGGTGTACCCTGCATATGACACATGGTCTGATCATGAACAGAAAGTGCAGAGTGAGTATATGATTATTATATTCATAATCAAATGCACATTGAATGTAAATGGCAAAAAATTTATGAACGTCACATGTCAAATACTCCCCATCTGCCAGGGCACCTGACCTGCTTGGCTAGTGAAATAATTTGCCAGCGCATCGCGATACCTGTTGCGGTGTCGATTCACGGGCATGACATCATTAATAAATTCTTCCAAACCAGAAACAGACAAGGAGTCATCAAAATTATAACCGACACACAACAGCATTTCACTATATCTACACAAAAATCTAGGTGCACATCTAGCGGCCTATGAAAAATCCTCCACTTGTTGCTCAGTATGCCAAAGCTACACTCGACATACCGTCTCAATCGCGACAGCCTATAATTAAACACCCACTTCTTCACAGTCAGGTGTGTCCCTGAGTATGGCCGCAGGAGATGTGTGGACAAGCCGAAAGCCTTGTCCCCCACAAAGGCATAGGGGACTGCCACGTCTGTGCCAGGCAAAGGTGCGGGTCTGGGGATGTGCAGGGTCCCAGTCTCTATTGCTTTCCACAGTGTGGAGTTCCTGAACAGTGTGGCGCCAGAATCTTTCCCGTATGACCCCACATCCACACAAAATTATAGTTGGCATCTGCCACTGCCAGTAGGCCAATGGAAAAATAATGTTTAATTGTGATACAGTGAGCCACTCTGCAGTGGCTTCACTATGCGGACATGTTTGCCATCCACGGCTCCCAGGCAGTTCGGAAAGTTTTCTCAGTCCAGAAATGCCGCAGCAATTCGTGCCCATGCCTCGTCTGTGGGTGTTGTCAAACATTCTTCCCTCCTAGTGTCCCATATTGTCTGGCACACCTTGCGGACAATCTCCCCAGCTGTAGATCAGCCAACGCGAAAATTATAATGCAAGTCCTGCAGACTGAATCCACTGGCAAGATACTTATAAAAAAAATGTGTGTTATGATCAGATTCCATGAACCGCACCTAATATCATACTTCTGTTTTGCAGCACATGAGGTCATAGCGAAATGGAGGACGGTGAGGGACAATTACACCAGAGTCCTCAAAGATGCAGAATCGGCACGCTCAGGATCAGCGGCGAGGAGGGGCAACAGTTACATTTATGCTGAGCAGCTCTCATTCCTGCGACGGACCCTCGAACCAAGACCTATGGTGGGCAGCATGGATGTCCCATCCACATCCGGGGCACAGCAACACGTGCAGCCATGTGCTTCTGCCACCTGCTCGGAAGATATGGAACAGGCTGGAGCAGACTCGCAGTTGGAGAGACCACTGCACAGGAGCCAGCTACTGCAAGAGCTGACCCCACCAGGCCGGTGCCCAAAAGGAGAAGGGCACCGGGTACTGAATTCAAGCTTGCCATGGTGACATTCATGGATGCTCATCATCCAGCACCACCACATCCACGCTGCAGGTTCTGGGACGACGATGACATGACTTTCCATCATTCGTGTCTCCCCATGTTGCACCAGATGAGCCTGGCTCAGAAGATGGAGTACCGCCGGAGAACATTGGACACCATCGACCGCATCTTGAGCCTGCCTCCAGTACCGCCTGTGCCTCGCAGTGCACAATACGCCGGTGGTTATTACCGGCAGCCAGAGCCTCCACACCAACCCATATCCCCTGGTGCTAGGTCACAGCCAGAGCCTCCACACCAACCCATATCCCCTGGTGCTAGGTCACAACCACCCCCTCAGTCTGAGTACAACCGAGGTTACATGCCCGATCCATATGATGAAGATGCTCCTGATTATCAGGATTTGTAGTTGTTTTCCTGCTCATGCACTTGTTTTATGCTCTGCATTGTTGTTTGCCACATGTTCGTGGACTCTTTAGTTTATGTATGATTAATGGTATGTTCAGTAAAATGTGGTGTGTTTGTTATTTTGTTTCGAATTACCATTTATGTTGCTTTCACTGTTGTCGGTGTCATTATTGAGTATGTATGATTAAGACCTTAGGGTCGAAACGTCACACCACTTTTGTTTGATGGGGCTTGCTGTTCCCGACTAAAACACTTTATTTTCACTTGAGGTCCTGCTTTTTCATCTTTATTATTATTGAGTAAGTGTGATATTATACTATGTGTGTGGGTATGCTTGTGCGAATGGGCTGTTGGGCATATCACAACACACCGACAATGGGGGCTCTGGACATCGAGCACATGTCTGCTGACTGGCAGCGAAGGCATGAATGCTGGGGTTTGCTGGTACTTACCGCAACGTGATGACCAGCATCTCCTCCACTGGGTTGGTGTCCCTCTTCATCAACGGCTCGAGTACCTTCAACAACAGTTCGACGAAGAAGGGGATGGACATCCTCAGGTAGTTGAAGAACTTCACGGGGTTCCTCTCTCGCAGTGGCCTGTATAGCGTCACAAAGTGCCCATGAGTGTCTCTGGCAGCATTTATGGGATGAACCCATGATCGTTTTCGCTTGTTCTTGGAGGTACAGGTAGCCCGTAGCAGCAAACACAAATACTTGGACTGCATCCATCTTGGGAAAACCCCACCTTCCCCAAAATGGCTTTTTATACCCTTTTTCCCTTGTTTTTTTCATCTTCAATTAATTTGGTTACTCATATATCGCTTTTTTTTATATTGATGTGTCATGAATCACTGACGTGATCACGGACTGTGTGGCCACTACTGCATCTTCCATACTGACGTACGTCCGTACTGCACGGATGCACAGTTCGTAGAAATCACGCTCGTCTGACCCTAGCCTAAGACGCTACAAGGATCTGTTCTGCGTTAATCTTCAAGCAGTCTATGACTTTACCTCACGGACCGCCCGCTTTAGAAAACCGCCATGAACAGGGCAGAGCGTGACACTGCTCTAAGTTAATGTCCAATCGGATGCAGAGATTTTTTGCCGCGAGCCGAGCAGTTGGCTTGCGGCAAATCTGACAGCGGGACTTTGCTGAAAGTGCTGGAAGGAAAGAGCAGGGTGAACTTTTGACCCCTCTGTTCCTTCTATACACCTACAGCCAAGGGGTAAATCCCCTGGGGTGTTCATTCCTAAGAAATGACTCAGCACACTTACAGTGTAAGTAGTAATGCACTCCTTAATTCCTAGATGCTTAGATACCTCCTATTGAACCAATTCAGATGGGTGATGGATAACATAAGGGTATAAGCAGAAATTAAAAGTGTGTGTGTGTGTGGGGGGGGGTGTCACATTCATATCATGGATTTGCAGGTTGCATGGGATAAAAGGGAAAGCGGGCAGGATACAGTACAGAGAGGAAATTTATTTACAGGCAAAATCAGGTTTGCCGGTTATATGATGCAGTTACTTCCACCATGCAGGAACAGATGGGGATTCACAGAACGGTGGATACCTAGTACACGGGATCATGATGAAGATGGGAACATGGTCAAGACAAGGCTTTCAGCAAACGCTGTGTTTAAATCCTTGTTGTGGCAGTACCTATTTTTGGCCACCGGAGGGAGACAAGCGAAATGTGAGACACTGAATATTACATTGGGACTACATTTCCCGGCATGCTTTGGGAACGGACACAGGAAGTGGGTGGAGCAGGGAGAGTTACATCCTGAGCCTCGTGGAGAGAGCTGGAAGAGCGCGCCAGGGAGTGAGAGAGACAAGACACAGTGCTGCAGAGAGTAACAGTGACCAGGCTGGAGCGCAAGTGCGGCCCAACAGAGACACAGATCGGTTATCAGTTATTCCCGAAGAAGACCCAGTGATCCACCAGATAACCCAAGCGGTTAGAGAGGAAGCGGAGGACCCCGACTAAGGAGTACCGCAGATCGATCGGACCGGGAGAGCAGGCGGTAAGCTGGACAAGTCGAGGCCGGTGCAGAAAGCCAGACAGCGGATCCAGAAGCAAGCAACCCCCAGTCAATATCGAGCGGAGAGACGTCCTGGGTCAGCGGAGCCTCAAGTATCTGGCGGATGGGTGAGAGGCCTTCCAGGCCGTTGTGAGACTCAAGTAAAGCACGCTGCTGTTTGTTTCCAAAACCCACAGGGCCCCAACTTGACTAGTCGAAGACATCTCTTAAGCAGTTCACTGGCCAGTTGAATAGTACCCGGGTACCATACACACACACACACTTACATTCCGGGACTTAACCTGTGCAGGACTCACTCCCCAAATCACAAGAAGGGGTTAAAGATACGTTTTTCATTATTCTTTTCCGCTGCGCGTTTCCCCGAAATACGAAGAATCGTACTTATTTTCCGCTGCGCGTTTCTCGAATTACGAAACCTTGTATTTCTTTTCCGCTGCGCGTTTACCGCATTACGAAGTACTGTAGATATATATACGAAAACCGTGTCATTCATTATATGCCATTTATTCCAGTAAACTATATAATTTATAAAATCCACAACGGTGCTGGAGTATATTTATTCCCTTGTGCGGGGAGACTGACCCGAGGTTCAATTTCAGCGGCTCCTCCGGGAGTGAGCGCTACACGGACATACATCGACCGGAGGACCCAGCATAGAGAGGTCTAGGAATACCAGTGATAAGCTGTGACTGCAGCATTTAGAGAGAGCTACAAAAGACTATCAATATATCCTTTAATTATACCTGTCCACCAATTTGTCAACATCTCCTCTCTGTGTATATACACTATGGCCCCTATTACAATCTTCACGCAAATGCGCTCGCGCAGCGCAATTTTATTTGCGCACGCAAAAAAACGTTAGCGCGCAAATTAATGCAGTATTACGATCCGAGCACAGTTTTTCAGCCTTCAAGTTTTTTCGAGCGCAAATCCGACGCGCAAATGACCGTTGCGTGCAGGAATCGGTGGGCAAGCAGAATTAAGAACCACCATTTGCTAGGTTTCGGTTGTTGCGCCTGTCAAAGTCAATCTGCGTATATGTGCTGCAACAAAAATAAAAAAATCCAGATATTAGAGCTGGTGTCAGGCGCTGGCACTTGGTCATTTCAACTCCACTGTGGGCTATCCAGCCTAGTGTTCTGTCCTCCGAGGGTCAGATGGTGAAGGGAAAAATACAAAGGGGAGAAATATTGCGCAGCCTGTAATAACTCAGTAAGAATATTAAGTTAAAGGGAGATATACTCACACTTTAGGGTGCCAATTTGATAAAAAGGCACCAAACAGAATGCAGATCGGTCGGTGGATTATAAATCAGGGGCACCGATTCCCCTCTCAACGATCCAGGAGCAGAAGATCCAAACCTTCGAGATGTCTTTCCAGGATGCCAATAAGGATTAAATCACCAGGAAATCAGTCAAGATGATAAAATCCACAAACGGTTTATTAAACAATCTTTAAAATACACCTCAAACGCGTTTCGCTACTAAGAGCTTCATCAGTGGGTGTCTATAAAAATAAAAAAATACCCAAACAATAAAATTAAATTGTTTATGAGTAGAATGTGTAACTGTACTGTGTTGTATTTTTTTTTTTGTGCATGTTCATTTCATTTCGGCCGGAATGTTCAGATTGTAAGTTAACAGCAGGTTTTCAAAGACGTTACGATACTTTGCGCAAACGTCGTTCGTACGACGTTGCACGAAGATCGTAATACCATTTTCTCGAACGCGTTCGCGCTGACAATGGTAAGTATGGGATGCGCGCTCGCGCTGGGTTCACGCAGGGTCAATCGCGGTAGACGCTAACGCGCTTAGTTTGCGCGAACGTCGTAATACGACGTTCCGCGCAAATGGCTTTGTCCTCGCGCAAAAGCGCATTTGCGCGCACGCAAATGTGCTGCGCGAGGACTGTAATAGGGGCCTATGTGTATATATATATATATATAAATCACGAGTATAGCAGTCTGTAGTGATACCTTTTTTATTGGACTAACGTTACATTTAAAGTACAAGCTTTCGAGAGGATTCCTCCCTTCTTCAGGTATAGAAGCTAACTGATCAGCTAACTGATAGCTTCTATACCTGAAGAAGGGAGGAATCCTCTCGAAAGCTTGTACTTTAAATGTAACGTTAGTCCAATAAAAAAGGTATCACTACAGACTGCTATACTCGTGATTTTGGCATCTGGACTAACACGGCCGACCTAATCTACATATATATATATATATATATATTACAGTTACAGTCATGGCCGAAATTGTTGACACCCCAGACATTTTTCCAGAAAATCAAGTATTTCTCACAGAAAAGTATTGCAGTAACACATGTTTTGCTATACACATGTAATAAACGTGTATTGGAACAAAACAAAAAAAAGGGAGGAAAAAAAAAGAAAAAATTGGACATAATGTCACACAAAACTCCAAAAATGGGCTGGACAAAATTCTTGGCACCCTTAACTTAATATTTGGTTGCACACCCTGTGGAAAAAATTAACTGAAATCCGTCGCTTCCTATAACCATCAATAAGCTTCTTACACCTCTCACCCAGAAGTTTGGATCACTCTTCCTTTGCAAACTGCTCCAGGTCTCTCTTATTGGAAGGGCGCTTTTTCCCAACAGCAATTTTAAAATCTCTCCACAGGTGTTCAATGGGATTTAGATCTGGACTCATTGCTGGCCACTTCAGAACTCTCCAGCGCTTTGTTGCCATCCATTTCTGGGTGCTTTTTGCTGTATGTTTGTGGTCATTGTCCTGCTGGAAGACCCAAGATCTCGGACGCAAACCCAGCTTTCTGACACTGGACTCTACAGTGCGACCCAAAATTCTTTGGTAATCCTCAGATTTCATGTTGCCTTGCACACATTCAAGGCACCCAGTGCCAGAGGCAGCAAAACAACTCCAAAACATCATTGAACATCCACCATATTTCACTGTAGGTACTGTGTTCTTTTCTTTGTAGGCCTCATTCAAATTTTCGGTAAACCGTAGAATGATGTGCTTTACCAAAAAGCTCTATCTTGGTCTCATCTGCCCACAAGAAGTTTTCCCAGAAGGATTTTGGCTTACTCAAGTACATTTTGGCAAACTGTAGTCTTGCTTTTTTATGTCTCTGTCAGCAGTGGGGTCCTCCTGGGTCTCCTGCCATAGCGTTTCATTTAATTTAAATGTCGATGTATAGTTTGCGCTGACACTGATGCTCCCTGAGCCTGCAGGACAGCTTGAATTTCTTTGGAACTTGTTTGGGGCTGCTTATCCACCCTCCGGACTATCCTGCGTTGCAACCTTTCAATTTTTCTCTTCCGTCCACCCACAGAGAGATTAGCTACAGTGCCATGGTTTGCAAACTTCTTGATAATGTTGCACACTGTGGACAAAGGCAAATCTAGATCTCTGGAGATGGACTTGTAACCTTGAGATTGTTGATATTTTTCCACAATTTTGGTTCCCAAGACCTCAGACAGTTCTCTTCTCCTCTTTCTGTTGTCCATGCTTAGTGTGGCACACACAGACACACAATGCAAAGACTAACAGGGTTATCCAAAGAGATTCGAAAAGTCACCGCACGTTCGGTGACTCTTCGTTCTCTTCAATTCGGTTCCTTTTGCCGATTGCATTTCGGTGACCCTGCGGTGTATTCAGCAAGCACCACAGGGCCCCCGAATTGCAGGGAAAAGCTGCCGCAAACCTGACGAAAACTAACCGAATGCACGCTGAAAACAAGCAAAAACATCTGGATTAACCTTTGAAAAAGCCGAACAGGAGCCGAACATGAGCCGAATCACACAGAGCCGAAGCAGCTGTGACGTAGAGGAGGCAGTGAATAAATTAGAAAAACCATTTGTATGAATCTGGGAAAAAGAAACGCTGTTTGCAAAGAAACTACTGAGCGAAAATGTCTGAAATTTTCACAGGAGGTCCAGGGAATGATAATAAAGAGGGCTGTTACAATAAAAAATAAGTAAACTGAAAAAAGAAAAAAAAAAAATCGGACTTTTAATAAAAAATAAAAAAAATCTGAAAAATGCTTAAAGTATCCTAAAAAATCAATGAATAAAGAGACTTTTTGCTGCAGAATTTTATAATGAACGGTTTATTAGATATTGAATTAAAACGGGAATATTTTTAACATTGAAGTCTATGGGATTCTCCTGAATAAATTTGCCGAATGAAACCACCGAATGGCAGGGCATTTCGGGAACCTTTCACTGCTGGTTTGTGTTCTCTGAATAGCCGAAGCAGTGCATTTTTTATGGGGATTTCACTGCCCTCGAACAGGCACCGAACAGGCACCGTATGTGCAGGCAATTCGCCAGTATTTGGCGAATTGCCTGCTCTCTGGATAGCCGAATGGCCAGGAAAGATAACCGAACGCTGATTTTCAGCGTTCGGTTACCTTTCTCAAGCAATTCGGATCTCTTTGGATAACCCTGTTATAAGTGAACTTCTCTCCTTTTAATCTGCTTTCAGGTGTGATTTTTATATTGCCCACACCTGTTACTTGCCCCAGGTGAGTTTACAGGAGCATCACATGCTTGAAACAATCTTATTTATCCACTATTTTGAAAGGGTGCCAATAATTTTGTCCAGACCATTTTTGGAGTTTTGTGTGACATTATGCCCAATTTGCTTTTTTTCCTCCCTTTTTTTGTTTTGTTCCAATACACACAAAGGGAATAAACATGTGTATAGCAAAACATGTGTTACTGCAATATTTTTCTGTGAGAAATACTTGATTTTCTGGAAAAATGTCTGGGGTGCCAACAAATTCGGCCATGACTGTATGTGAAAGTGCTGGCCCCCTTCCTGATTTTTTTATCTTTTTGCATGTTTTTCACTTTAATGTTTCAGATCAAACAAATTTACATATTAGTCAACGATAACACAAGTAAACACAACATGCAGTTTTTAAATTAAGGTTTTTATTAAGGCTGGGGTCAGACCAGCGCACTTTTAACGTGCGTTCTGGCGCACATAATTACGGCCGCACTAGCAGCAGATGACGGACAATGACGGACAATATACGATGTACGGCCGCACAAAAGTCCGGCCGTGCAAAGCAAGTGGAATTTGAACGCATTTTTCTGAGAACACTGAACCGCTAGTACCCGACGTACTGAGTGCGCAGCTGCGGCATAGCGGCGTGATTAGGAGATGTCAGACGCTGCTAATGTCCAGCCTACATAACGTCCAGACGCAAAAATAGTTTTATTGACGATCCGTTACAAAATCACGCCTGAAAATGCGCGTCGTCTGACCGTTTTTGCGCATTCCGTGAAAAAATACGTCAATGCGTTCGGACGCACTTTTTCACGTTCACGGGGAAAAATGCTTTCGTCTGACCCTAGCCTTAGGGAAAACAAAATCCAAACCCACATGACCATGTGTGAAAAAGTGCTTGCCCCCTAAACCAAATAACTGGTTGGCCCATAGCAGCAAGAACTGCAATCAAGTGTTTGCGATAACTTGCAATGAGTCTGTTACAGCGCTGCGGAGGAATTTTGGTCCACTCATCTTTGCAGAATTGTTGTAATTCAGTCAGTCTTTCCCTGGTCCTACCTCGCTCTGCTTATTCCTATATTCTGTGTTTGTTATTATATAATCTTGGTTTCTGGTTCTGTTTATTCGTGTATCCAGTACCTCTGTTATTAGTTTATCCTGCTCCCTGGTCTTGTTCATCTGTGTATTTAGTGTCTTTATTATCAGTTATCCTTGTTCCCTGGTTCTATCTGTTGATCTAGTGCCTTGGATATCAGTTAGCCGAGTTCCCTGGTCCTGTCTTTCTGCATATTCAGTTCCTATTTTGTTTCCCATCATTCCTCCAGTCTCTCTAGTTATATCTTATTTCTGTTTATTTTATTATTCATTATCCTCCTTGTTTCTCCTGTTCACTCAGCTACTTAGTTTCTTTTTGTATTCAAAATTTTTATTAAAAGGGTGCGTCAGTACATGTATCGAGTTGAAGTACAGACTTGTCAGAAAATGGTAGTTAAATAAAAAACAAAACTGTCAGTGATGCGATATAGGTACACAAAGAGAACATCAAATAAGCAGGTCCATACGTATGAGCTACAGTTAGACCCATAAATTGGTGCAGTCCAGCCACAAGTGATCCGCAGGCAATCCAGATCCTCTTGTCGTTTATATGAGGCGTGCATAGGGTACTATAGTGGATGATCTCGTATGAAGTGTGGGACATTGTAAGCCAGGATAGAAGGAGAAGAGATAGTTCAGAGGAGAAGAGAGGGAGAGGTGTGAGGGAAGGGGGGGTACGAAAAAGAGAGAGAGGGAGAGAGAGCGAAGGGAGAGAGAAGAGAAAAAGAGAAAGAGAGAGAGAGGAGAAAAGAGAAGAGAGAAAAAAAAAAAAAGGGGGGGGAGGGATGAGGAGTAAGGGCGGAGGGAAACACCACGATGGAGTCCAGCGTGCCACCCGCGGGACCGTTCCGTCTCCCCCCACCGCCACCGGAGGGGAGGATGTACCAGCGTCCGACCCAGAGCCACCTAAATGCGCGCTTCTCGTGTCGCCTCAACCGCCGGAGACCCATCCCCGTGATAGTAAGGGCCCATAGTGGTCAGCCGACCGAGATATCAGTGTAGGCCGGAGCCATCGGGTCTCGGTGTGTCTATGGTCCCCTATCCTGTGCAGTCGTCGGTGGGAGCTCAAGCTCCAATCGTCGGCGAAGTGCGGCTGAGGAAACAAATTCCTGCCAATAGTACCAAGTTTGGTAGAACGCTTGCGTGGAATCTTCCTGTGCAGCAATCCGTTCCTCCACTCTGAACATTTCATCCACCTGGGATATCCATTCCCGGAGGGAGGGGACGGATCGGTGTTTCCAGGGCCTTGGAATCAGGTGGCGCGCCGCCAGCAGCAGACGGAAAGCCACCGATTTTTTAAAAGAGGCCGTCGGAAAGCCCGAGAGTAAGAGGAGGAAGGTCCGAGGTGTGTGTTCCAGTGTAACATCTGTCACCTCCCTGATCACTTCCCCCACCCATTTCCAGTAGGTTTGTACCAGCGAGCAGGACCACCAGATGTGGAGATAGGAACCAAGTTCCTTGCCACAGCGCCAGCATGTGGGGTCCATAGATCCAGTGAATTGGAACACACGAAGTGGCGTGTAATACCAGCGGGTCAGAATTTTGTAAGACGTTTCGTGGTATCTCACCGCCCGCGTGCCATGGTGGGTCAGAGAGAGGATCGTAGTCCACTCCGCATCCGATATCGTTAGATTCAGTTCAGCTTCCCATATTCCCATAAAGGGAGGAGATTCTGAGTCTCTCGATTGGAGAAGAGAGTATAGGGTGGAGATGCCATGGTTCAAAGAGAGACTTAGGGAGCAAAAGCGTTCAAAGCTACATAGTTTCTTTTTTTTTTTCCAATTCTTTATTTAAGATTAAACATAACAGCAATAGCAAGAAATCTATTGAACTTATAGGCCTCACAGGGCCAATGTAATAAAGCTGAAAGGAGATATGCTGGGAAACAAACACTATTGTAAAAAGCAAGTGAATCAGCCAGGAGAACAGTCATGAACATCGCTACCACAATTGCAGGGGTCTGCCACTATCCAAAACAAAATGGGGGAAAAAGATTGGGAGGGGGGAGGGGGGAGAAAGGGGGAGGAGATAGAAATTAAAAAAAAAATTCTGAAGGCCTCCACCAAAGTGGAAGAAATGGGAAAGGTAGCCCCCAAAGGGAAATATGGGACACCGCGGCTCACCCCTACAACCCCGGAGGGGAATAGAGGGCCGGTGGGAAACCATAGGGCACAGGTCAACGGGGGGCCAAGGGACAGAAAGAGCCTAGGTACCCGTCCTACGGCACACCCCCGATCGAACCTTACCTTCGATCCCAAAAAAAAAAAAGGGGGGGGAGGCGAGGGAGGGGCAAAAGTGTTATCAGGTCAGAAAATACTCCGGGACGAAATCGAGAGTCCACCCCACGCAGGGGAATCCACCGTGGAACAAGGGGGATGAAAGACGCCCGTGTCTATCTTGTAGGGCCAAGTTTCAGATCTCCGCTGCCATGTCCGGGGCCAGCGAAGCCTCTTCCACGCCTGCCGGGTTCAACAGCACCCCCAAGGTTCCCGCGTGCGCCCGGGCTTCCTCCACAGTAGTCGCCGTCAAAGTCTTGGAACCATAATGGATCAGGAGGGACCCTGATATTCCCCAACGGTAACGGACATTATGGGACCGAAGTGCTGACGTCACCGTCCCAAACTGTCGCCTGGCCGCCAAGGCCAAAAACGGTAAGTCTCGGAAAACCGAAATAGCCGCTCCCTCGAAGCGTATCGGAGGGGCCCGGATTGTCGCCTCCAGCAGACGCTCCCGGGTAACAATGTCTGCAAAGACCACGATGACGTCCCGTGATGCCGCCTCAGGGGCCGTAGCAGCCTTCCTCACCCGAATCGCTGACTTCAGTGGGTCCGGACACCCCGCAGGCAGGGTCAGAATCGCCATCACCAGCTGGGTAACATAAGATAGGAGCGCAGAGTCTGGGATAGAGTCCGGTATGCCCCTTAGTTTCAGGTTGCGACGACGGTGGCGGTTCTCCAGAGACAGCACGGCACTTTGTAACCCAGCGACCTGGGCCTGGAGAACCGCAACTCGAGAGGAGGAGACAGCCTGCGACTCCCGCAACTCACTAGAGTGAGCATCCAGCACCGTGACCTCCGTGCGTAGGGATGCCAGATCCGAGCGCACCGCAGCAATCTCCAGTGCCCAGGAGGAACGTGCGTCATCTAGGAGCATGCGGATGTCTCTCTTGGTAGCTGGGAGATCCTCCGAGGGAGTCTGTATTTTCGACCTCGTGGGCGCAGGTAATAAGGCAGGAGTAGGATCGTCGCTATTCTCTACCGGCACCGGGGAACAGGATGCAGGTCGCAGGTCCCTCGAACCACCCAGGGAGACGCGGATATCAGGTTGGTGCGAGGGCTCCACAGCCCCAGGCCGCTTATCTCTCTTACCCATGGCCGGGGGGCGACCAGAACATCCAGGGGAGCGTAGGCCCAAAGCAGCAAGATGGCCGCCGATCTCACACTGCCACAGGCCCAAATCTCAGATCGCGGCGACAGAGGACGTGGCGGGGTCCTATCTGATCCGGCGATCGGCAGGAAGATTCCAGCGTCACCCACACGCCAGGTGGGCACACACAACACGGGTAAATCAGGTGTGAAGGGGATATCAATGCAAGGTTCCGCAGGAGCTGCTCCGCCATGTGTCTATCCCGTTCAGCAGCTAGCCCAAAGCTACTTAGTTTCTATTGCTTTACAATTCTGTGTAAATATATGAAATGAAGAATAATATAAAACAAGTATATAAATATCCTTTATCGCATATTGGGCCCAACCACACAACCCTGGCAGCTGAATCTTGACAGTTGCTGTGCTCTTGGGGTATTTTTGGTCAGCTGCCCACTCCTGGGAAGGTTCACCACTGTTCCATGTTTTCGCCATTTGTGGCTAATGGCTCTCACTGTGGTTCGCTGGAGTCCCAAAGGTTTAGAAATGGGCTTTATAACCTTTTCCAGACTGATAGATCTCAATTACTTTCTAGATGTTCCTGAATTTCTTTGGATCTCGGCATGATGTGTAGCTTATGAGGATCTTTTGGTCTAATTAATTTTGTCAGTCAGGTCTTATTTAAGTGATTTCTTGATTGCTAATAGGTGTGGCAGTAATCAGCAGCCTGGGTGTGGCTAGAGCAATTAAACTCCGGTGTGATTAAACCACAGTTATGTTTTAACGGGGGGGGGGGGCAAACACTTTTTCACACAGGGCCATGTGGGTTTGGATTTTGTTTTCACTTAATAATTAAAACCTTCATTTAAAAATGTCATGTTGTGTTTACTTGTGTTATCTTTGACTAATATTTAAATTTATTTGATCTGAAACATTAAAGTGTGACAAACATGCAAAAAAAAATCAGGAAGGTGGCTAACACTTTTTCACACAACAACTGTATATATATATATATATCTAACCATACACCCATCCTTTATATCCTGTGTCTATTTTCTACCATCTATATTTTCTGTTTCTTCTATCATTTGTCTATCCATCCACCCATCTCTCTTTTGCCTGTCTGTCCATGTTTTCCTGTATATATCTAGTTTTCTATCTTCTATGTGCGTCTGTTCATCCAGCTATCCATCCTTTATAAATCGATATTTGCTATTTGCCCTTTTTCTGCATATATTTCCTATGTCCATTCTTTTGCTGTACAAATATATATATATATATATATATATATATTTTCACACCGAAAATGGTGCTTTTGGCCGAAAGGAAAATTCAGCAATAAAAATAAACAGCCATCTGAACCAGGGCCTAGAGGACTCTACTAAGCCTGGAGCCCGGCCGAGAGGGCAGCTCGGAGAGCAGGGGGCTCGGGCGGGCCTCCAGGCCCGGGTGACTGACACTGTTTGGGGGTGGGGGTCAGAGCATTACTCATACTCACCTACTTCGGCCCTGAGCTCCTCCATTGGTGGCAGTCCTCCTGCATCCAGTGCCAGCTCTCCGTCAGACGCCGGTCAGCGGAATGACGTCACAGAGTCAGAAGCCTTTGATCCTAGGTAGGCAACATACTCCCCTACATCAACCTACTTTGGCCCGGAGCTCCTCCAGCGATGGCTGTCCCATGGTGAGTGGTGACAGTCCTCCAGCAGCCAGTTCCTGCTCTCCATCAGACGAAGGGAGGACGTCGCAGAGATGTAAGCCTTTGACCTCTGCAGTGCACCATAGGGAAACCCCTTGGCAGCTAGCTTGCTGCCTACTTCCTGTATCTATGCGCTTCAGTGCCTCGATGCACTGAGAGCAATGAAATTGCTTGGACCAATGGGAAAGCACCATTGGTCTCAAGCTATTCAAAAAATTTCTCCATGGGAGGCAGGCCTCCTATGCTTTGACTGACACAGGATAGTCATGGGGGTGTGTCGCTGGGCTGTGTGCCTGGAAGCACATCCTGGAGAGCCCTGAGAGCAGCAAAATCCTGGGGAGCCCTGAGAGCAGCCAGATTCTGGGGAGCCCTGAGAGCAGTCAGAATCTGGGGAGCCCTGAGAGCAGTCAGATTCTGGGGAGCCCTGAGAGCAGTCAGATCATGGTGAGCACTGAGAGTAGCCAGATCCTGGGGAGCCCTGAGAGCAGCCAGATCCTGGGGAGCACTGAGAGCAGCCAGATCATGGTGAGCACACCATGTCTCACACATGTGACTGTCCTTGTCTCGCACAGTCAGTGGGTGTGGGGCTGTGCTTTGGGTGTGGCCTCAGTGTGACTGGTCACTGTGGTGGCAGCTCATCCCTGCAGGTGGAGGGGACAGTGTGCAGCTGACACTCGGCTGCCTGGAGTGGATGATGCAGATCCTGGGGAGCACTGAGAGCAGCCAGTTCTTGGGGAGCACGGAGAGCAGCCAGTTTTATGGGGAGCACGGAGAGCAGCCAGTTCCTGGGGAGCACGGAGAGCAGCCAGTTCCTGGGGAGCACGGAGAGCAGCCAGACCTTGGGGAGCACTGAACCTACCTAACCTGTGTATATCTGGCTCTGATACTAGCCAGTGGTTCACTAGGCACTGACCTCACCACATGTCCCTGGTGTGCAGGGAGGCTGGGTGTAATTCTGCTGAGAATTCTCAGTGTACAATCTAGTTTCCTGCAAGGATTATCACATCAGGAGTAAGGCAGGAAAGGAAGAGGAGTGAGAGATTTATAGAGTAAAAGGGAGAGAGTGATAGAGGGAGAAAGGAGAGAGATGAGGAGAAATAGAGAAATTGATATAAGGACAGACAGACAAATACACAGATGGACACACAGATATAGACGGACAGACAGAATAACAGATATTCAGAAATAAAAATGCATAAATAGGTAAAAGGACAGATTAACAAAAGGACAGACCAACAGAAAGCGAAAACAATCAAATATACATAGGGCCCCCCCTTGCCCAACAGCCTTTTGCTTCACTGAGATGTGCATTGTGCTCAGTGGCTCCTGGTGTTGGCAGCCAGTAGAAGAATGATCTGGACGCATGTCAGTCCCTGTTGGGAGTAGAGAGCTGCTGCCCGTCATTGAATCCCACCCCACACCTTTTCATTACAGATTCTCTCCTGACCCCACCTTGCCATTACAGATTATCTTACCTGATGAAGCGTGGCGGCTGGACCTATAGCTGAGGGGCCAGGGCTATCCTAGCTTCCCTGCTGAAACTTCCTTCAAGCAGATAAGTTCTGGCATGCAATTGTTGGTGAGGGAGGCAGAGAGCACTGAGAGCAGCTAGATCATGGTGAGCACTGAGAGCAGCGAGATCCTGGGGAGCACTGAAAGCAGCCAGATCCTGGGGAGCACTGAAAGCAGCCAGATCCTGGGGAGCACTGAAAGCAGCCAGTTCCTGGGGAGCACTGAAAGCAGCCAGATCCTGGGGAGCACTGAAAGCAGCCAGTTCCTGGGGAGCACTGAGAGCAGCCAGTTCCTGGGGAGCACTGAGAGCAGCCAGTTCCTGGGGAGCACTGAGAGCAGCCAGATCCTGGGGAGCACTGAAAGCAGCCAGATCCTGGGGAGCACTGAAAGCAGCCAGATCCTGGGGAGCACTGAAAGCAGCCAGATCCTGGGGAGCACTGAGAGCAGCCAGATCCTGGGGAGCACTGAGAGCAGCCAGATCCTGGGGAGCACTGAGAGCAGCCAGATTCTGGGGAGCACTGACCCTGAACCTACATAACCGGTGTAGATCTGGCTCTGATACTAGCCAGTGCCTCACCAGCCACTAACCTCACCGCATGTCACTGCCATTTATACAGGGAGAGACTCCCTGTCAAATGGGAAAACTTGTTTTGCCCATACCAGCTCCAGTTTAACCTCCCTAGCGGTCTATTTTAAAATTCCATATCTAAAAGTGGTCTGTTTATTTATTTTTTTTGCCCCCCCCCAGTGGTAACCCTATGTTGGGAGTGGTAACCCCGAGCAACACTCGGGATCCCGCTGGATACATCACCTCTCCCTGCGCTCCCTTGTTGTCCCCCGCAGTCTCCTCCGATGATCGCGACCCTCATGCTTCCTGGTTCCCTCCTCGCGAGAAGGAAACCAGGAAGTACGAGGTCGCGATCGCTGGAGGAGACTGCGAGGATCAGTGAGGGAGCGCAGGGAGAGGTGATGTATACAGCCTGAGTGTGTCGCAGGGTTACCGCTCTCAGCGGTGAAATTTAACCCTGAGACACACTTGGGTTAATAAATATCTTTGGGTTTTATTTCTGTGGAGCTCTGTGATACACTTTTTGTATTAAGGGGTGGAGGAGAGCATTAGGGGCCACATCCTGAGGTTCAGTTAGAGGCCCCAAGATTTCTGATAGCTGCCCTGCAAAGAAGATCAATCAGGGCTCACCTTCCTTTGCAGTGCAGTACCATAATCTGACAGATGGCAGTTTTTTATCCTGTGCTTCACTTGTTCAGAAGGGAAACATTGAGGAATTTGAACTTTTTATACCTATAAATCGTGCTGTGAATGTATCAACCGGAGTGTTACAATTATATATAATGCACAAAGAAAAAGTACAAATCTGATTATGAATGATGATCCTGTGCAACATCCCAATATTGTGGGTGTTAAATCAACAAAAGTTGATTCTGAGCTTTTTTCAACCAGAATATCTGAAAAAAAAAATCTTGCCAGTGATGAAACATCATTAGGTACTTGATATTCTACTTTTTCACACTGGAAGGTATTATAAAGGCTCTCTTGGAAATGTAGTTTCTTCTTTTCTATATATTTTTGGACATGAAATGTAACGCTGCAAGAACAACCAGATTGTCAAGTGTGAAATTTATAAAAAGACACAACATTCATGGTCTCTGTCAAATTCCCATGAAGCGCCCATCTATGGTAAAGCGTAATATTCCCATGAGTTGTTAAAGTGTGCAATAATTAATTAAAATATAAAGCAAGAATTTTACTGAAGTCATCAGCAACCAAGTCAACCCATATTGGTAACATAGAAACATAGAAAATGTCGGCAGATAAGAACCTTTCGGCCCATCTATTCTGCCCAATTACATGGATACTTTACCTGGATTTATCCTTTGTTTAGGATAGCCTTATGCCTATCCCATGCTTGCTTAAATTCAAATCACTGTTTTGGCCTCTACCACTTCAACTGGAAGGCTGTTCCATGTATCCACCACCCTCTCAGTAAAATAATGCTTCCTGGTGTTACTTTTAAACCTTTGCCCCTCTAATCTAAGACTATGTCCTCTTGTTTTGCTACTTTGTTTCCTTTTAAATATACTCCCTTCCTCTACCTTGTGGATTCCCTTTACGTATTTAAATGTTTCTATCATATCTCCTCTGTCTCGTCTTTTTTACAAGCTGTACATGTTAAGATCATTAAGCCTTTCCTGGTAACTTTTCTCCTTCAAGCCATACACCATTTTAGTAGCCCTTCTCTGAACTCTCTCTAAGCTGTCTATATCCTTCTGGAGATACGGTCTCCAGTACTGCACACAGTACTCCAAGTGAGGTCTCACCAGTGCTCTGTACAGTGGCATGAGCACTTCCCTTTTCCTACTGCTAATACCTCTCCCTACACAACCAAGCATTCTGCTAGCATTTCCTGCTGCTCTAGTACAATGACTACTTACCCATAGATTCTCTGAAATAATAACCCCTAAATCCCTTTCCTCAGATGTTGAGGTTAGGACTGTTTGAAATATTCTATAGTCAGCCCTTGGGTTTTTACGTCCCAGGTGCATTATCTTGCACTTATCCACATTAAAACTCAATTGCCACAGCTCCGACCATTTTTTTAGTTTATCTAAATCATTTGTCATTTGGCTGATCCCTCCAGGAACGTCAACCCTGTTGCAAATCTTTGTGTTATCAGCAAAAAGACATACTTTACCATCAGTGGCGACTCTAGGAATAATATATTAGGGGGGGCACAGAAGATACCACAGTCAAAACTGGGGAGGCACTAATAATTTTCGCTACTAAATCCATACCACTGAAAAATAACGAAATAAGTATATATAAATAAAATTCCAAAATCCCAGAGTAATGTGGTGCAATGATACCTTTTCATTGTAATATCTGGATACTTAAAAGACAAGCTTTCAAGAGTTTTCCTTTCTTTCTCAGGTTTTGCTTCAGACCTGAGACAGAGGGAACTCAAAAGCTTAATCTTTTATAGTTTAAAGCAATTTCAGCAAACAGAAATTCTCCCATTCATCTCACGTTACAAATCATCTAATGTATATTGGTCTAGATTTTGAAATTCTCCTGCATTTCACCTTTTACTGAGTAGACTTGAATGTTTTTTGAGGGATTATTATTATTCTTTATTTATAAAGCGCCAGCATATTCCGCAGCGCTGTACAATAAGCACAGTATAGACAGGGTTACAATACATTGAACAACATTTGACAAACAGTACAGGAGGAGATGAGGGCCCTATTCCCGTAGGAACTCACAATCTGGGAGGGTTGGGGTTGGAAACAGGAGGAGAGGACTGTAAGGTGAGAGTGATTGATAGTTGCATCAGTGAGTTGGGTGGTAGGCTTCCCTAAATAGGAATGTTTTAAGGGAGCGTTTGAAGTAAGAGAAGTTAGGGGAAAGTCTGACAGTACGAGGGAGAGCGTTCCAGAGAGTGGGGGCTGCGCGTGAGAAATCCTGCAGTCTATCATGGGAAGAGGTGATGCGGGGAGGAGCTAGGCGCAGGTCACTGTTTGACCTTAGGTAGCGGGCTGGGGTGTATTTGGTGATTAGTGAGGACAGGTAGTGGGGAGCTGAGTTAATGAGGGTTTTGTAGGTAAGGATAAGGATTTTGAACTTAATTCTGCAGTGGATGGGGAGCCAGTGAAGGGACTCGCAGAGGGGAGCGGCAGAGACAGAGCGGCGGGTGAGGTGAATTAGCCTGGCGGAGGCGTTCAGGATGGATTGTAGGGGGGAGAGGCGGGACAGAGGGAGGCCAGATAAGAGATTATTGCAATAGTCGAGTCGGGAGATTACCAGGGCGTGTATGAGTTGTTTTGTGGTGACAGCGGTAAGAAATGGCCGAATTCTGGAAATATTACGCAGTTGGTATCGGCAGGAGGAGGAAAGAGACTGGATGTGGGGGATGAAGGAAAGAGCAGAGTCAAGTGTAACTCCAAGACAGCGAACTTGGTTTGATGGGGAGATGGTGATACCCTCCACCGTGATAGAGAAGTCAGGAGGTGGGGAGGCATTGGAGGGAGGAATAAGTAGGAGTTCAGTCTTTGACATGTTGATCTTTAGGTGGTGGGAGGCCATCCAGGAGGAGATGCCAGATAAACAGTCACTGACGTTTGAAAGGACAGGGGGAGAGAGATCAGGGGTAGAGAGGTAGATCTGAGTGTCATCAGCGTAGAGGTGGTAATTAAAGCCAAAGCTGTTGATGATTTTGCCCAGGGAGGAGGTGTAGATGGAAAAGAGCAGATGACCAAGGACAGAGCCTTGAGGTACACCAACAGATAGAGGCAATGAGGAGGAGGAGTTACCAGCAAAGGACAAACAGAAGGACCTGTTGGATAAATAGGAGTCAACCCAAGCAAGTGCAGTGTCACCGAGACCCAGAGAGTTGAGGGTCTGTAGAAGGAGGGGGTGGTCAACAGTGTCAAAAGCAGCCGAGAGGTCAAGCAGGATGAGAATAGAATAGTGGCCGTGTTTTTTAGCAATTAGGAGGTCGTTGGTGACTTTGGTGAGGGCAGTTTCAGTTGAGTGTAGGGGACGGAAGCCAGATTGCAGGGGGTCAAGTAGGGAATTGGAGGACAGGAAGAGGGAGAGGCGGTTGAAGACTAGTTTTTCTAAGAGCTTTGATGTGAAGGGAAGCAGGGATACAGGGCGGTAGTTGGATGGAGAGTTGTGATCTAGGGATGGTTTCTTTAGTTAAGGGGTAACTAGCGCGTGTTTGAAGGCGGATGGAAAGGAGCCAGTGGAGAGAGATAGGTTGAAGATGTGTGTGAGAGCAGGGGTGAGGGAGGAGGAGAGGGGAGGAATTAGATGTGAGGGAATGGGGTCGAGCGGGCATGTGGGGAGATGTGAGGAGGACAATAAGGAATTGACTTCCTCCTCAGTGGCTGGGAGGAAGCGGCAGAGGGTGGCAGAGGGGACCTGTGGGAGTGGAGGTGGCAGATAACTATCTTGTGTTGGGATGTTGCTTCTGATAGTTAAAGTTTTACTGAGGAAGTAGTCTGCCAGGTCTTGAGCGCTGAAGGCAGCTGTGGGGGGAGGTGCAGGTGGGTAGAGGAGGGTGTTGAAGGTGGACCAGAGCCGTTTAGGGTTGGAGGACAGCGTAGATATAAGAGATGAGAAGAAGGATTGTTTGGCCAAGTGGAGGGCAGAGGTGTATGACCGGAGAATAAACTTGAAGTGAACAAAATCAGCTTCAGAGTGGGATTTCCTCCAGGCACGCTCTGCGGTGCGGGAGCATCTTTGCAGGTAGCGAGTCTGGAGGGTGTGCCAGGGCTGAAGCTGGCGGCGTGGGGCCTTACAGAGTCGAAGAGGAGCAAGAGTGTCTAGAGCAGAGATAAGCGTAGTGTTGTAGTGATTAGTGGCAGCATCAGGGCAGGTGAAGGATGAGGTATGAGGGAGGTGGTGAAGTAGGTTGGAGAATTGATGGGGGTCCACAGCATGTAGATTTCTGCGAGTGTGTGTGCGGGGTGGGGGAGCAGGGTGTTTAGGAAGTCCAGATAGGTTGAAAGAGAGAAGGTGGTGGTCAGAGATGGGGAAAGGGCGACATTTGAACTCAGAAATGGAGCAGAGGTTGGATCTTTTATGAATGAGAATCGCAGCATAACATTATAGTCTTTAGTATTATCAGTTAAAAATAATGTAACTGTAGCGCTGTGTTTAATTCCTTATTGTGGCAGTACCTATTTTTGGCCACCGGAGGGAGACAAGCGCAATGTGAGACACTGAATATTACATTGGGACTACATTTCCCGGCATGCTTTGGGAACGGACACAGGAAGTGGGTGGGACAGAGAGACTTACATCCTGAGCCTCGTGGAGAGAGCTGGCAGAGCGCGCCAGGGAGTGAGAGAGACAAGGCACAGTGCTGCAGAACGTAACAGTGTCCAGGCCGGAGAGCAGGTGCGGCCTAACAGAGTTACAGATCGGGTTACTCGGCCTTACCAAAGGGAGACCCAGTGATCCACAAGATTACCCAAGCTGCTATTGAGGAAGCCAGAGGACCCCGAGTAAGGAGTACGGCAGGTCGATCGGACTGGGGGGAGAGCAGGCGGTAAGCTGGACAAGTCGCGGCAGGAGCAGAAAGCCAGACAGCGGATCCAGAAGCCAAGAGAGCCCAGTCAATATCGAGCAGAGAGACGTCCTGGGTCCAGCGGAGCCTCAAGTATCTAGCGGATGGGTGAGAGGCCTTCTAGGCCGTTGTACAACCAAGAAAGCACGCTGCTGTTTGTTTCCAAAACCCACAGGGCCCCAACTTGACTAGTCGAAGATACCTCTTAAGCAATTCACTGGCCAGTTGAATATTGTACCCGGGTACCATAACACACACACACACACACACACACACACACACACTTACATTCCGGGACACAACCTGTGCGGGACTCACTCCCCAACGAAGAAAGGGGTTAAAGATAATTTTCCATTTATTTTCTGCTGCGCGTTTCCTCGAAATACGAAGCATCGTATTTCTTTTCCGCTGCGCGTTTCCCGCATTACGAAATACGGTAAATATATCTACGAACACCGTGTTATTCATTATATGCTATTTATTCTAGTAAACTATATAATTTATAAAATCCACAACGGTGCTGGAGTATATTTATTCCCTAGTGCGGGGAGACTGACCCGAGGTTCAATTTCAGCGGCTCCTCCGGGAGTGAGCGCTACATAACGTTTCAGTTTCTGTAGTCAGCATTAAAGGGATACTATAGGCAAAACAACCTTAGCTTAATAAAGTACTCTTGCTTGGTGTATAGATCATGCCCTTGCAGTCTCACTGTTCTATTCTGATATTTAGGATTGAAATCACTTTATTTATACAGCCCTAGTCTCACCTCGCTGTCTGTGACTTACACAGCCATTCTAAAATCTTCCTGTAAAAAGACACTAGAGATGTTAGGTTCCTTTACTACAAAGTCTGTTTATAATTTCTTATCTCTTGCTCTGTTAATAGCGCTCCGAAGCAAACAGGAGCTCCCTGTATTGAGAAGAGCATGTAGCTTAATGTAGATATTCCAAAATTCACCAAAAACGAGCAATCGAGGACTTGTATACAAGAATAACAATTATATTTATTCAAAAATCTCTGCATATAAACATTTCAGCACACTTCTGTAGCCAATTATTATCACAAAAGAGATACATATTACATGGATCACTATCAAAAACAAACCCTAAGGGCTGGATTACAAAATTGGTGCAAGTTTAGCCAGAGCTGTTGTAAATTTACCAAAGCCAATATAGTCTATGGAGTTGTTAAATTTACAACAGCTCTGGATAAATTAGCACCAACTATGGAATAGAGCCCTAAGCCGGCACTGAACTACTAACATACTATGTATAACGTCTATACTTAATACGAAACCCTGCATAAATCAAAACAAAAAGTACCAAAATCTCAAATTTAACAAAAGAACGATTGAAAACTTTTCGAAAAGTCCATACGGTGAAAGGGTATTTAGCATTTTCATCCAAAACATCTTGCGTTGTGCAAGTAATTTAGCTCGGTCTCCCTGTTGTGGAAGTAGAGGAACTGTGTCAATGGCCATAAACTTCAATGAACATAGAGGATTCTTTTCCAAATAGTGTTTAGCCACTGGTTTATCCGTAAAGTTTTTCTTGTACGCTGTGATAATCGCTGCTCAGCGCCCTCTCATCTGATCACGTAAAGTCATCTGTCTCTCCAATATAACGGAATTACACAGGCAAATGATTCTATAGATCTATGGATTTGAGTCAATATAGATTTATACGTGAATTTGTATGCATTGATGCAAACCTGTCAATGACTTGATCCATGTTTATCTTGTTTGCAAGCCTAAACTCAATTGCTAGTGTGGCAAGATCTGACAGCCTTTCCTCTGTCATTGTTGTACGCAAATAGGATTTTATTAATTTCAGTGCTGAAAAACGTCTCTCACAAGATGCACTGCTAACTGGCAAAACACAAGCAATTTTACACAGTCTGTACAGTTCAAAGAAGGGGACAGCATAGGGTTGCAGAAAGTTTGTGAACTCCAAGACAGTGTTAACGTTTATGCCTTCTGATTCTTCTTTTCTCTTCAAAGTCACAAGAGCCTGCTTGAGTTCTGTTTCTAAATACTCCAAATTGCAGCCATAGAATTTTGCCATTGAAGTCAGCTTTTGAAAATTCAAAAAACAATCTGCTTTTGGGTTAAGTGCCTGAATGCCTTCCATTACCACCAAGGAATCCCTTGAAATACGTGATTTTAGTTCTGATATTATGTTGTCAAGAACAACATAGACAAAATGCTGTATAAAATCCTCCTTTTTGCACAGTTGTGTTCGTTGACCCACTGTTTCCATTATAAGGCTGTCCCTTAATTTTAAAGGTGGTCAGCAATCTCTTCGTTTGCGAGGTGGTTTATCTCCTCCAGAGTCGGGAGTTTCTATTCCGCATTTAATGCACAAGTTTATTGCATCCACCCAAACCTTTTCTATTGCAGAAGATTGTACTGATCCTGTAGGGGTGCTGTCTCCATTTCGTACTTGTTCAAGTTCTTCAATAACAGTCCGGACGAGAAGGACTGCCGATGCCAAATCGAGATCTTTTGTTTGTAGCATATTGGATAACGTCTGTGTCCTTTTTAATATGTTTTCAAAAAGCACAAGTGATAGAATGAAATTAAAGTCAATGAAATTAAGGATGGCATTTGCTTCAATTCTTCTTTCTGTATTTTTCCCATCAGATAATAACTTAAGAGTTTCCAGGAGAGGCTCGAGTGTCTGAAGTACAGCTTTGCATGCAGCATATTGGCATGTCCACCTTGTATCACTTAATTGTTTTAGCTTAATAACGGGTTTTGTTGACATCTCTTTCTGAACTCTTTCAAACACTGAGTGAACCACGGATGTGCTGGAAAAAACGTGAAGCTTCTCCAACTTTGCAAAAAATTCAGCTGCTTCAGCCACATTTTTAACAGTGTCAACAACAGCTAAATTAAGACGATGATTCATGCAATGGACATATAGAGCAGTAGGCACCTTTCTTTGAATCCTTGCTTGAACGCCATTTATCCTTCTACTCATTACTGCAGCCCCTTCATAAGCTTGACCAACACATTCATTTTTAACAATCCCTAGTGAGGAAAGAACATTGAATATATAATCTGTCAATGATGCAGCATCAAGGCTATCTGCTTTGTAAAATTTCAAAAACCTCTCATGGACAGCTTGATCGAAAAAATATCTTCCAACAACAGACAACTGTTCGGCTTTGCTACGATCTTTGGTCTCATCTGCCAGGATAGAAAAAGGGCTGTCTTTTAGGCTATCTGCTATGTCTTCTCTAACTAATGAAGCCATAACTGCTAAAAGTTCATTTTGAATGGACGGATGTAAATACCGAGCGTTTCTTGGTCCATTAAGTTTTTTTTCTACAATGTACTGATGAGCGACTGACTGGGAACGAAGAGGCTTAAGCATGTTCCCTGTTTAAAGAAAAGAGTAGAAAGTTGGGAGGAGTTACAATGGTTCCCCTTTTGTTTCAGGATTATCGCTGGGATTGGGTCTCAGGGGCAGATAACAGAAAGGGGAGGGCCAGGGGTAATAGAAAAGGGTAAGCAAAGGACAGATGAAATCAGTCTAACCTTTGTCTTTTTGGACATCCAACTCCATTTTACCATCAGCATATGAAAACCAACGACTGGATAAGTATTACTGGCTGTATCAATCTGTTATATATTCCCTATTATTATAGTCTGCTAAATATATATATATTCCTAGTTCTATTATTACTTGGATAAATAGGTGCAGGTTTTTCCATTGTATTGATTTGTAGGTTTTATTTAGTAGATGCTTTTGATATTCGTTACACTTTGCAATACTGTATTCCCTTGTTAATTTTGTGTAGTATCTGCATGATAGTAATTATGAATAGGTTAATTGTTCTGGTATAACTCAGTGATTTGTTGTTTGGTATGTTATTAGGTGCATTTGGGTTTCAGTAATTTTGCCTGTGTCTGTCTGAAGATTGCTGTGCCTTATAGTTAAAGTGCTCACTCTAGTAAATGACTGACGGTCAATTTTAAGAATCACGCACATGAATAGTGGGTGTTTTAGCACCAAATAGCACTCCAAAATCGATACATTTTAATGAGCTGCAGTCATTTTTGTACTGAACAGGCTGGAAGCATACAAAGCAACCTGTGATAAAACGGCCGCCCCAATGTTTATTTGCAAGTATTTTGCTTTACAGTTTATTGTCTCTGTATATAGTGTTGTGTGATGTGCTATGCTGTTGTCAAAGTGTGTATCTGTATGTTACAGTTATAAGTTGTTATATTTTGCACTCAATAAACAGTAGGAGAGGCCCCTTGCTCAAGAGCTTGCACTCTAACATCCTGGGTTTCCCTAAGCACACTGTTTAGAGAAGTGTGGGTAAACAATCCATTGTGATGACTGTTATTTCTATTGTCCAGTGACTGGAGCTTTTCTATTGTCTAGTGGCTGGAGCCTGTTGTTATCTGTAATGTATTCTGGAAGGGAGGGGGGTTGTCTCACCTGGGTGTATGTGAAATAAATAAAAGTAACTCCAAGAGCTAAGCAATAAGTTGATGAATAAACTCATTTGTATACTGTATTTAAGTTCACTATACTAATTGAGGCAATTTTTGAAGTGACACAGCAGTAATGTGCAATCTTTTTTGCGCACTTGCTACAGTTGAGTAAATAATTATTTCAGAACGCTAACTTTGTCTTTATTGAGGGAGAGGAGAGACTTATCTCCAAAATGGAGGAAACTTGAGCAACAACTCCCTCATCTTTCCCACTCGTACCATCATCATAAGAGAGCCTGGGAGTGGATAAGTATTAAGTGTATTAATTCTGTGAATTTGTCACTATTTTGACATTATACTGTATGTGTGTGTGTGTGTAATCTATTTGGTTAAATACGCACTAATTTACCCGTTATAGTGATTAGCATTTTAGCTAGAATAGGCTCGTTGATATTTGCTTCACTTTGTAATACTTGATCAAACCTTATTATTTGTATAGTCTGTATGATCTTATAAACATAGGTAATCAGTGACCGCATGGCTGGCAGCCATCTTAAACTTCAAAAAGTCACATGGTCTGCGGCCAATGAGGAAGTGCGGCAGCAGTAACTGTATAATCTGTTTAAACTTACATTTGCGCAACTAAATTAATCCAGATGGTTTCTGCCAGACTTATGAATATAACAATTACTAACCAAATACACATCTAAATGTGTCTGTTATAATTTCTGAACAGGCTTGTCAACTAAACAGTGATTTTGTATGTTAGCAAATGCGGTTTCACTATTTTGGGTAGGTTGACTTAACTTCGGGCCTATAGATTATTATACTAAGGAAGAAACCGTTTCATTGGTAGACGTGGGTTAAAGACGTGGGTTCAAGACTTGGTAAAGGATTCCAGGGCCGGCGAGCCTTAAAGATGGAGGATAAGGAGAATGGAGTAAGGGTTTTTCATGGAAGGCTTCAAGATACTGATTAGGGGTGAAGTGAAGGGGGGTAGGAAAGTAAAGCAGTTGAAATCAGCATATGAACTGCCAGAAATATTGAGAGAAAAGTGGGGGAAGGAGGTGCTGTTAGGTAGAATGGCTGGTCCTTTAGAGAAGTCCCCATTTAGCTTAACCCAGAGGGCATTCGAGGAACGAGGCTGTAACGTAGGGGTTCCTGTCCACGGGCAGACTGCTCCCCTTGAAGTCAGTATTCCGCAGAAGTACTGCTTATGGCCCAACTCAAAATGGAGACTACATTGATTTACATTGTGCAAGGGACACACACACAGAGAGGAAAGGTGCAGAGACAATGTAATCACATCCAGCTAGGAACAATGCATCAGATAACCATGAGCTGGGTGACCTTGGTTGCTGGGGGGCGAGGGGCTGACAGAAGCATGTGAAAACAAAAGGAATCCATTACTTAGAGGGGGGGAGGGTATATTACACAAAGACTGGAGCGTAATACAGAGGTTAAATGGAGGTATGCCCGGTGTTATGTAATAGGTTATTTGGAGGCGGCTCCTGCAAACGGCCATATGTTTTTTTTGAGGCATGAGGATGGAACCAATTTTGTCCAGGTTGCAATTCAAAGCGGCTGTGGAAAAGGCTGTAACGTTGCTGGGATGGAAAGAAACATAGAAAATGTCGGCAGATAAGAACCTTTCGGCCCATCTAGTCTGCCCAATTACATGGATACTTTACCTGGATTTATCTTTTGTTTAGGATAGCCTTATGCCTATCCCATGCTTGCTTAAATTCAATTACTGTTTTAGCCTCTACCACTTCTGCTGGAAGGCTGTTCCATGTATTCACCACCTTCGCAGTAAAATAATGTTTCCTGATGTTACTTTTAAACCTTTGCCCCCTTTAATCTAAAACTTTGTCCTCTTGTGTTGCTACTTTGTTTCATTTTAAATATACTCCCTTCCTCTACCTTGTGGATTCCCTTTACGTATTTAAATGTTTCTATCATATCTCCTCTGTCTCGTCTTTTTTCCAAGCTATACATGTTAAGATCATTAAGCCTTTCCTGGTAACTTTTCTCCTTCAAGCCATACACCATTTTAGTAGCCCTTCTCTGAACTCTCTCTAAGGTGTCTATATCCTTATGGAGATATGGTCTCCAGTACTGCACACAGTACTCCAAGCGAGGTCTCACCAGTGCTCTGTACAGTGGCATGAGCTCTTCCCTTTTCCTACTGCTAATACCTCTCCCTACACAACCAAGCATTCTGCCAGCATTTCCTGCTGCTCTATTACATTGACTACTTACCCTTAGATCCTCTGCAATAATAACCCCTAAATCCCAACCCTCAGATGTTGAGGTTAGGACTGTATCAAATATTCTATATTCAATCTAGGAGAAGGTGGGGGAAGCCAGATATAATGATAGTGCATTTAGGGGGTAACGACATAGGGGATATTCTGTTTTGGGGGGGAAAAAAAAAAAATTAAATTAATAAACCTTCATTTCTCTGGCAGATCGCGAGCAGTTAGGATTAAACAGCGATGGGGAAAGGGAATTTATTTAAAGGGCACCGGTTTTAGCAGGCTAGCTGGTATTTCATAATTTACTAAGTTAGAGAGGAGAGGGTTGTGAATAAGCGGGGGTAGGTATATAACCCTGATTCAATTTACAGTCGCGATAAAAAGTTGGTATGTGTTTGAACGTTAATATTCTGTTTTTTGGGTTTTTTCTTTCAGAGCGGGCGAAGAGAGTATGGATCCTGGGACACTCCTATGTGCACTGGGCGGCTGTTCACGCTGTGGGCACAACGATGGGAGTGAACCTAGGGTTCAGCCTCACTAAAGTGGGCATTAGGTGGATAGGAATGGGGTGGGCGCAGTTTTTTTAGGGGTAGCACAGGAATCTAGGAGAAGGTGGGGGAATCCAGCTATAATGATAGTGCATTTAGGGGGTAACGACATAGGGGCTATGACAACGATAGATTTGCAGAATAGGGTCCGGGAAACAATTAGGTGGTTCAGGAAGGAATGGCCGGATGTTCAGATAGTGTGGTCTAACGTAATTGCTATATTAGTGTGGAGGAACTGCAGGGTGCAGGATACATCGGGAGAAAGAAGCTAAACCAGGCAGCGAAAAAGATTATGCTGGAGATGGGAGGAAAGGTTTTGGAGCATCAGAACATAGTGACAATGCAGGAGGAATTGTTTTGGAATGATGGGGTCCATTTGTCCAAGGCGAGGAACAACCTTTTCGGGGGCAACATCAAAGGGCTGATAAAGACCCTTGTGTAAGGTAAGTGAAAAGGTCACGGTCTTTTATTGGTGGCGGAAAAAGAGGGTCCTCATTTTTGGTGGCAGTGAAATATGCGGCCCTGGCACGTGGAGAGGCGATAGAGGGGGAGGATCTGGGGGTCTGTGTGGTGGTTTGTGCGGCCAAACACAGGTAGCCTCCTGGTTTGAAGATCCTCCCGGCCTGCTATCTGCTATAAAGAGAGCAGCGTGTGGTCGCGCTAGCTTAGCCACGTGGGGCCGGCTGCTATTTCTGGGCAATGCTGGTGGTTCATTGCGGTTGCCAGTGTTATCTGGCTGGATCTATGGTACCAGTGTTATCTGGTGTTACCTAGTCCAAGAAAGCGAGGATCGCTGATAATTCTGCCACAAAGGCAATGATTTTTGGCCTTTGATTAGAAATAAAAGACGTGACCTTTTCAAACCGCCAATACTTTTGTCATGTGTTTTTATTTATGGGGAGAGCGGGGGTGGGGGGGATGGTTTGGGGGGGGGGTTGAAGGGAAGTAAAGGTAACTTAAGAGAAAGGTAATGGTGGAAGAGAAATAAGGGTAAAATGCTTAGTGATCTTTTTTAGCAATCAAGTACAAGATCTCTCTCACGTTTCCATGATTTAGGTCATCGGAGTTGTAGCGATGCTCTCTTTGTGCAATTTTGTTTTTTGCTGTTAAAAGAAGGACTTCAGCAATTGTCTTAATATAATGGCGGTTTTCTTCCACCTCTCTGGCATGTGCTTTACTTAGGCCTTTCATGATGATTGTATCCTTTTCTTCGTTTCTTTTGAAATCCTGTCAGCTTACACAGGATTCTTTATGGGACGTAGACTTTTCGTGTTGCGGTATACCCCTTTCATTTTCCATTGCATTTTTCCAGTTGGAAAAACCAACATTGACAAAAGGTACTTTTTTCATTTCTCCGTGAATATATTTGGACACAGAAAAAAAAAAAATCGACATGAAAAGCAGTATGCTGCATCCTGTGAAATTGAGTATTCCAGCCAGTTAAATGACTTGAACCACTGAGGTCGGAAAGAATGAAAGCTTGCTCCAATTTTTTTCTGTTGGTATTTTTTCAGTATTGATTGTTTTGGTCCTTGAGTAGCACACTGACTGATGTCACTGGACCCTGGTGGCTTGCGCTTGATGCCACCAGTTGGTCTATGTACCAAAGACTGATCATAATCACAGGATTGGGAGGATTCCTCATGAGCACTGTATTTATGCAAGCTTGTTGATGGCAAACTTGATTCATCAACCGGCAGTAACAGCTCAGGGTCCTCCTCATCTGCTTCTTCAGCAAAATAAAAATCGCTTTCGGGGGAATCAATTTCCACGTATTCAATCTCTAAATCTGGTGCTTAGAAAGCTGACTTTCATCCTGTTGCTCCTTCTCTGCAGCAGAATCTGATGCCTGCTTTTTAGTTAAAGATGAATAAGAAGATCGTATATCCATCGTCTGATGCTATTTTGACCTTCTACAGGTTCTAGAATACAAAAAAGGAAATGTTCCTTTCTGTCAATTCAGTCACACTTTATAAACGAGCTAGTTACCAAAGTTTGGCTTAATCCAAGGCTCAACAAATCCCAGGCACAATTATAAAGTGAACAACGATACTGCACTAACTCACCGTCACATTTCCCACGATGCCAGCCAAGTGTGGAGGTGATCACATAATGCGTTATTACGCATTGTTCCATAAAAAACCTAAACCAGGGCAATGCTGCAAGGGGTGCAGGGGGTCCTTTGGACCCATTCATTTCCATTCTTTACACCCCACAAAGTCATGTTAGGTGTCATTGGACAGGTCAGAGTTGTGTGAAACCAAACAAACCATGTTAGAGAAACCACATAATCATTATGGCTCGTGTCAGACGAACGCACAGAGTACGTCCTTGTTGTCGCACATTCTAAGGTTTGTGGTAGCATACAATTATGATCAATAGAGACCCACACACGAAGTACGTCTGCACAGGAGTGCAGATGCGGCAAACGGACGCAAGTTAGGCAAGAACGTAAAACCGCTAGAACGGACTTGCTGAGTGCGCCACGTCCGCATAGTAGCTTTGGGTGTGAGTGATGGAACGTAGCCAGACGGACTGCATTTTTGACATCCAGCATTTTTGACGGACAAAATGTTTTTTCATATTAATTTTATTTCCCATCTACAACAGTAAAAAAAAATGTCAGTCACAAAAACGGACCGTGTGGCCACTACGTTGTCGTCAGTCAGACAGTACATCTGTTGTGCACGGACGCACAGTGCACTCAGAATGCGCTCGTCTGACCCTAGACTAAATCATTTCTAATTTATTTCTTTTTTATCCCAAAGCATTGGCATTAGCCATTTGTCACATATAAAATGAGCAATACCACTGCTGCTGTTACTCACATGCTCATTTCCCACACCGCAAGCAAGCTATAGTTCTGTGACACGGTCCTATACACTGCGCTGCACATCAGATTTATAGTTCTGTGGCTCTGTGACACGCTCATATACACTGCGCTGCCCATCAGATTTATAGTTGTGGCTCTGTGACGCATTCATACACTGCCCAACAGATTTATAGTTGTGGCTCTGTGACACGCTCATATACACTGCAAATGAAGTCAGTCTGGGGTTTCTTTGTTTTTTTTGCTGGGTTAGGGTTGATTTTTTTTAAATTATTAAACAGGCCATGACATGGGGTGATCTGTTCTCACTCACCAGCTTTGACTGTCTACTGTACTGTCTAGTGCTGCTGCTGCGGGCTGTCAGGGTCTCTCTCTGTCTCCCCTGATCCGCTCGGCGCTCCTCTTCTCTGCGTCAGCCAGGCAGCCTATGGTGGGTGCGGCTGGGACAGGGCATGCGGCTTGACGAGGAAGTCACGAGGCGCACCGGCTGTGACGCACGCCATGTGAGGGGGCCGAATGTTGGCCGGCCGCCATCTTTAATCGTATGCTGGTGGCCGCCGCTTCGCACTGCAAGCGCGGCGGCGGTCTGGGGCCTGCTTTAAGCCTTGCCGATTTCTGGCGGGGGGGGGCAAAGTATAACCTAGGGGGGGGGCAATTGCCCCCTCTTGCCCCCCCGTAGCGACGCCTATGTTTACCATTCAATCATACCAGTTTTCACAGAGTTCACGTGTGCTGCAGCTGACATTCTTTTTAGCAGCTAATTCTAAATTCATCATCTCCCTATGCTTTTAGTGTTACACCACATGCCTGGCAGACCTCATATCAGCCCAATCTTCTTTCTTCATTTGAAGTAACCTGTGATGCCCTATAGTCCGACCGAATTATTACGCGAAAAAGGAAAAGGCTCATACAGAATTTTTCCCATTGGCAGCTGTCCAATAACATATTGGTTGGTAGGGATGCACCGATACCACTTTTTTAAGACCGAGTACACGTAGCGATACTTTTTAAAAGTACTCACCGATACTTTTATTTTAAGTCATGTGACCGCTTTTAAATAAGAACAGACCTCATATAAAAATGCCCCCAGCTCACATGTATATAACCCCCGAAATATATATACACAGAATGCCCCCAGCTCACATGGATATAGAGATTGCCCCCAGCTCACCTAGAGATTGCCCTCAGCTCACCTAGAGATTGCCCTCAGCTCACCTAGAGATTGCCCTCAGCTCACCTAGAGATTGCCCTCAGCTCACCTAGAGATTGCCCCAGCTCACCTAGAGGTTGCCCCCAGCTCACCTAGATTTGAGGCTCCAAGCGCTCTTCCTCCAGTGTCCGCCGGACACCGTTTGCAGCCCAGCTTTGCCGGCGGACACTGAAGGAGGAAGGTGGATCCGGTCACAGGGCTGTGACGCAGCCACCGGGCCGTGAAGGCCTTGACAGGAGGCTCCCGCGAGATCTCAGCTGGAGGCATCGTCACACCCTCCACTGCCCGGTGGCCGCGTCACAGCCCTGCGACTGGACCCACCGCTGGGTAAGTAATGCGGCCCGCCAGAGGGGAACGCTGGCCAAATGCTTTTCATGCATGCGGCCAGCTTCCCCAGCCCCGCGGATACCGGCAAGCCGGCCCAGCGCTGGCTTCCGGTATGGGGGGGAGGTATCGGGCCATTTGCATGAGTACCAAGTGCTCGTGCAAACGGCAGTATCGGCACCGGGCATCCCTATTGGATGGAATAAGGCCCTTCATTTTAATTTTCTTCTTTAAAAACAATTTTGTCTTATAACCTCCCTGGCGGTATTACTGCGAACGGTAACCCCGAGCCACACTCGGGCTGCATACTCACCTCATCCTGTGCTCCCTCGCTGTCCCCCGCAGTGTGATCGTGGCGACTTGCTTCCTGGTAAGGCTCCCTGCGAGTCACACGATGCAGGGGGCGGGACCCGGCAGCAAATTAGCAAACTGTAAAAAGATTTTTATCCTACAGCATGAATTGCTCATGAACGGCCACTAGGTGGCACTAACAGACCATACACATTCTAAGACTTGACTTCACTGTATTTATATGGCTTGGAGATCTTGTTTGCATGGGTTTCAGTGGGCTATTCCTAATTATTACAGGCTTACTATATGAAACAACACGTTTTCTGTAAAAAAAAAAAAAAAAGGACGCTTTTAGACACAGCATTTTTGAAAAAATTTGACCGCCAGGGAGGTTAAAGGTATGTCCCAAAAGGTCAAAACCTACATTTATTCCCCTACAAATCTACCAGGCTGTCAGCCACTTGATACCCGCAAGTTAAGGAAAATCAATTCCCTAATCAATTCATTTGAGATCCAACCCTGATTAATAAGCTGATTTTCTACTTTTAGTGTATGACATCTACAGGTGAAACTCGAAAAATTAGCATATCGTTTTTGACGATAGACGTGAAAAATGCATTCGTCTGACCCTAGCCTAAAAGGTGAAACTAATAGTTCAAGCCGTGACTTGTCATAATTGTGACGATTATGGCTTACAGCTCATGAAAACCCCAAATCCACAATCTCAGAAAATTAGAATATTACATGCAATCAATAAAACAAGGATTGGGGGGGCGTGTCCTGAAAAAAGGGGGGGCGTGTCCTGACCTGCGAAGAAGATGGCCGCTTAAGAACGGAGCTCCCGAGTCCCCTCCGACATTCAGCTCCTTTCCGCAGCCACCCCTGGTCATGGGACGCGGTAAGCAGAAGCAGAACACGCCTAAGACCCCAGCGCATCGATCGACCCGTGCCACGGGCCCACTGGACACGTTTGTCACCCCGACTGGCTCTACCGCACACACCTCACCGCGTGCTAAAATGGCGGACGGACCCTCTTCACCGCACGTGCCTCTGGACTCCGCCGAGGCCGTTCGAAGACTGGAACGACTGATCTCCGCCCTCCCTACCAAAACGGATCTCTCGGACATAGTAACGGATCTGAAGGAGAGCTTTGCCGGAGACATAGGAGTGATCAGAACGGATGTTGCGGCCCTGACATCCAGGGTGAGCCTCCTGGAGGATGAAATGAATCGCCCCCCTGTCCCTGCACCACCCCCGGCGGACTTAGGTGAGCTGCGACGCCGTGTTGATGACCTCGATAATCGGGGAAGACGTCACAATATACGGATCCGTGGCCTGACGGAGGCTGAAGGAGAGGAAGACCTACGGAAAGTAATTAGCGAAGCCTTCTGCATGGTGCTCGGCTGGCCCATAACAGAGGTGATTCGGATGGACAGAGTGCACAGGGCCTTGCGCCCACGCCCGCCACCCACTGCCCCCCCCAGAGATATCATATGCTGCCTCCCGAATTATACACTTAAAGAGAGGATCATGAGAGAATCAAGAGCATCCAGATTTTGGGAATTTAAAGGTAGCAACCTGGAATTTTTCCAAGACTTATCACCCTTTACGCTAACGGCCAGACGGTGCCTCCAACCGGTGGTTCTTGCTTTAAAACAGGCTGACATCCCGTACCGCTGGAACTTTCCTTTCGCCCTGACAACTTTGCGGAACGGCACGCGACACACCGTCTGCCACCCATCAGATGTCCCTGACTTCCTGTCCGCCATGGACCTACCGGAGATCGTGGTCCGTAACTGGGAACTGGAGGAACGCCGACCAGCACCACAAGGCCAGCTGCGACCCAGGCGTCAGAGATCCCGGAGCCGACGGAGACGGCGCTCTGACAATGATGCCCCAGCTCGGATGGCCCCAGAGGAGGGCTCCCCGTGAGTATGTAACGCATACCACTATTTTTGAGGTCCCTCAACCGACCTTTTTACCACAACTATCATCCACCCACCCCGGAGGCCCTGGACGACGGACGCTGCCCCCCCCTTTTTTTTTTTTTTTTGTTTTTGGCGTCTGGGCCGACTTACCCGGGAGGCCGTAACCTTCCCTGTACGCGGTCCGACGTGTGTTGGGAAGCTCTAAGCCCAATATAGACCCGAAGAATGGACACTGATCAAGTTTTGGCCCTTTTTGTTTGGCTATTCTATATTTCTCGGTGGGTCCTCGGAGGGGCTTGTACTAGTTCCCGCGTGGATTACGGTTTGGCTCACCCGTGGGCCCATATGAAACATTTGCCGTATGACCTAGCCACAGACTAGTGCTGGACCCGCGGTTTGATGTCTGTTTGCTTCGGCTGATCGTTGAGTTCAGCTGTCTGCTGCACGGTGTTTTTTTTTTTTTTTTTCTTTATTTAGGTTCTATGGGTTGCCTGCTGTCCAGCCGAGTGCGATGCGGGCTGATCTGACATATGCTTAACTATGATTTGTCCACCGAACGCCCTATGCACGGGCTACTACGCAACCCACAGCTCGTTGTTTATTTGCTTACTGTGGTCGCATGAACTGGTTTCTGTTATATAAATGTTGGGTTCCCTAAGGGCACCTAGTTAGCTGCCGGACTATCGTGGGAGGGTTACTGATAATTCCTGTACCTCACCGTTGAGAGGGATGATGTATGCCTATGTGGGCAGGGATCCAATTGGTATGGCGCACTCTTGCTATTTGCAAATTTTGTTACATATTTTTCTATTCTACCGCTAGAGAGTGCACTGTGCACTTGCCATCTCGCACTCTTGTTCTCCCCACCCTACCACCAGATGAGACACGGGGCGCGCCTTACTTCGAACACTTGACCCTATGGAACCCATTGACGGGCTGGGACGCGGTCACTCTCGCGCACTTCTAAATGTTTATATTATAAGGCTAAGTAGAGTTATATCTATGTATGTTGGTTATCCCGCACGATTAATTTTTGCGCCCTGCCGCCAGGCGGGGCATGCCACAAATGTGAAATCGCACACACAATTTTTGAGCCCTGCTGAGGGCTGGGATGTGACCGGATCTCCGCACATTCTACTTCTGGGCTCTACTGTTAGGTGGAGAGAAATTCAGTTGAGAGGTTTACCCTCTAATTTTTGCGTCCTACCGCCGGGCGGGGCAAGAAGCGACTAGGACCACAAGCACACACTTCCTGACCTCGCCAAACGCGGGGTTGTAGTGGGGGTGCGTGGGAGAGTTTTTGTTGATGTAGTTACTCTCGCACACCTCTAGAGGCTTCTATTATAAGACTGCGCAGTTATGTATGCCTATGTGGGCAGGGATCCAATTGGTATGGCGCACTCTTGCTATTTGCAAATTTTGTTAAATATTTTTCTATTCTACCGCTAGAGAGTGCACTGTGCACTTGCCATCTCGCACTCTTGCTCTCCCCACCCTACCACCTGATAAGACACGGGGCGCGCCTTACATCGAACACTTGACCCTATGGAACCCATTGACGGGCTGGGACGTGGTCACTCTCGCGCACTTCTAAATGTTTATATTATAAGGCTAAGCAGAGTTATATCTATGTATGTTGGTTATCCCGCACGATTACTTTTTGCGCCCTGCCGCCAGGCGGGGCATGCCACAAATGTGAAATCGCACACACAATTTTTGAGCCCTGCTGAGGGCTGGGATGTGACCGGATCTCCGCACATTCTACATCTGGGCTCTACTGTTAGATGGAGAGAAATTCAGTTGAGAGGTTTACCCTCTAATTTTTGCGTCCTACCGCCGGGCGGGGCAAGAAGCGACTAGGACCACAAGCACACACTTCCTGACCTCGCCAAGCGCGGGGTTGTAGTGGGGGTGCGTGGGAGAGTTTTTGTTGATGTAGTTACTCTCGCACACCTCTAGAGGTTTCTATTATAAGACTGCGCAGAGTTATATATATGTATGATAGTTATCCCGCGCTCCTGATTTTTGCGCCTTGCCGCCAGGCGGGGCATGCTACAACTGAGTAATCACACACCCAGTTCCCCCCCCTTTTCCCCCTTTTTTTTTTTTTTTTTTATTATTACGCATGTTGTTGTTCAAGATTTGCTTTCCTGGAGTCGGAGGGGACTCTCTGATTGAGCTTCCTCTTATATTTTCTGTTCTTTCCACCCTTTTTTCAAACCCCTATACCATTCGTACCACTATCTTCCCTGTGGCGGAGCGCTCTGCCTCTTCTTCGCTTAGGAAGGGACTGGGAGACTGACTCCCGTACCCTTGAGGACTGGACGCCACTATTTCGGGGGAACTAGTCGACTCTTAACCTGTTTCGAGCTGACCAGGCCTACCCCTGAGGCATCCTATACCTCATTCTCTATCCTGTTACCTTACTTCCAACCCTTTGACTTTTTCTTCTCTCCCCACCCCCCCTTCTTTGATCTTATTTTGTTTGTTGTTTTTACCTCCCTATCGCCTACACACTCCCCCCCCTACCTCCTTGCCCCCACCACCCACCTGTGGCCACCATGGACACGTCCGGGGGGTTCGCCCCAAGGCCCCTGCGCCTCCTCACGTACAACGCTAAGGGCCTCAACATCCCGGAAAAGAGGAGCCGACTACTGCGTGAAGCACTGGCCTTGAGAGCTTCGGTACTCTTTCTACAGGAAACTCATTTTCGCCTGGGATCGGCCCCGATTTTACGCGATTCTCGTTTTCCCACGGGTTACTTCAGCGATTATCAGGGTGGTAAGAGCCGGGGTGTGGCTATCCTTTTCGCCAGGGATGTACCCTTTGTCCTAACGGATGTACTGAGGGACCCGGAGGGGCGATACCTGTTCGTCAAAGGTACAATCGCTGACTATTGTTACACGTTCGCCTCGGTCTACCTCCCTAACACTGCACAACATCGGTGCCTGACGTCTATTTTACGCCAATTGGAAACCTTCATGGAGGGTACTCTCGTTGTTGCAGGGGATATTAACCTACCCTTAGACCCCAGGATGGATACTTCCAGAGGTAACTCTTCGATCCCCGCGAATGTGATACGTCAAGTGAGACGTCAGTTGGACGATCTCAGGTTGGTTGATGTCTGGAGAGCTTTCCACGCTGGGGAGCGGGATTACACGTACTTCTCTCCCGTTCATAACACACTCTCCCGCTTAGATTATATATTTGTACAATACCATCGAGTGGATCTTGTTGAGACGTCGACGATTGAAGCCCAGACTTGGTCAGACCACGCTCCGGTAACGGCGACGCTAACCTCCCCTCTCTACCGACCGTCGGAACGACAGTGGAGACTGAATTTGTCTCTCCTTGCGGATCCGGGCTTTGTGGATGAGGTGGACTCACAACTCAAGATTTATTTTGAGCTGAATGATGACCCGGGGGTCCCTGAGCCGACAGTTTGGGAGGCACACAAAGCCGTGGTTCGAGGCTTTTTTATTAGCAAAGCCACGGCCATAAAGCGCCTCCGTTCCGAACATGTGACACGACTAGTCAGAGCTATTCGCGACCTGGAGATCCGACACTCAACTCTTACTGAACCCTCAGTCTTGCCGGAACTTCAGGCTAAGCGCCGAGAACTGAATGAACTGCTTGATGCGGACGTTAAGTTTGCGGCCCAAAAGGCCCGTTGTAATTTTGCCCTTAAGGAAAACAAACCTGGCCGTCTCTTGGCCCGAATTCTCCGACGCAAGCAGAACGCCTCTTATATCGCGAAGATCAGATCACAGAATGGGATGCTACACATGCACCCTGAGGCTATTTTGTGTGAATTCCAACGGTACTACCAGACCCTCTACGACTTGAATGGAAACACGAGCACCGGACCCTCACTCACCACAATACAGACCTACCTACGGGATAAACTCCCACGTTTGGTTTCGGACTCTGCGGCGGCTGCCCTGGAGGACCCCATTAGTGGGGAGGAGATTCACGCGGTATTAAAGTCACTCAAGCCCCACAAGTGCCCGGGACCGGATGGCCTTCCGGCAGAGTACTATCGGAAGTTCTCGCCCACGCTAGTGCCTCGACTTCTTGCGCTATACGGCGCAATCCGTGCGGGTTCCTCCTTCCACCCTCACACCTTGTCCGCCACAATATCGGTTATCTTGAAACCGAATAAAGACGCGTCAGACCCTCGTAGTTATCGGCCGATCTCGCTCCTTAATGCAGACCTGAAAATCATGGCCAAGATTATGGCTAACCGACTAACCCCACTGTTGCCGTCCCTGATCCATCCAGACCAGGTGGGATTCGTGCCGAGGCGGGAGGCCCGGGACGCAACTACCCGAGCTCTGGGAGCGATCGGCGTAGCGAAAAGGACCGGCGAGGGCCTTCTCCTGCTCTCTACGGACGCGGAGAAGGCCTTTGACAGAGTACGCTGGGATTTTATGTTCGAAGTGCTAAGGGGTCTAGGAGTGGGACCCTTTTTCATGCATTACCTGACAGCTCTTTATGATACTCCCACCGCCCGTGTCAGGGTCAACGGGGCGTTGTCGGCGCCACTGACGGTGAAGAATGGGACTCGGCAGGGATGCCCCCTATCACCCCTGCTTTTTGCCCTCTCATTGGAGCCGTTACTGGTGGCTATCCGAAGCAACGCGGATGTGACAGGGATTCAGGGACATGTGTCCGAACATAAACTGTCAGCATATGCGGACGACTTGCTCTTTTTTCTCACAAAGGTAGACTCCTCTCTTCCGGCCGTCATGTCGGAATTAGACTCTTATGGCTTCGTCGCGGGTCTTAAAATTAACCATGACAAGTCGGAGTTCTTGGGGGTCTCCCTGACGCCTGCTACACTGGAAACCATTCGCTCTACCTACCCACTCCGACACTGTCCAACATCCCTCCGGTATCTAGGCACCTGGTTAGCGGTCTCTTCGGACCAACTTTTCGACTTGAACTTTGCTGATATTCTACGCTCGTTTCATTCCGATTTGTCTGACTGGACGAGTAAACACATATCTTGGCTGGGTCGAGTGGCGGTGTTGAAGATGAACCTATTACCGCGTCTCTTGTACCTCTTTCATGCGCTTCCCATTGCAATCCCGGCATCGTTCTTTCAGAAGTTCCAAAAGGAAATTCTACAGTTTATATGGCAAGAGGGCGGCCTCGGGTGGGGATCGCGGTGTTATGTCGACCGAAATCCAGGGGAGGATTGGCACTCCCTGACGTGAAACAGTATTATATAGCTTGTCACTTACTTCGAATTGTTGATTGGTCGGCTTCTGAGCCGAATAAGAGATGGCTTGACCTGGAGCGTGTTCTCTCTGGTGACCCATTGTGGGCGGTGCCTTGGTTCCCGCCGGTTACACGCCGAGTTGCTCCGTCGGATCCGGACCCAGTCGCAATTACGCTACGTATATGGCACAGGAGTAAAATGACCTATGGCCTATCCACGGCTATCTCACCTCTCCTGCCTTTAAATCACAACCCGAGGCTCCCGGCCGGAGTCTTACCGTCTTTATGCACCCGACTAACGGGCACAAGGAGACTACGGGCCATGGACTTTCCCTGTGATGCGAACGGTAATGCCCCACAATGTTTCGGAGAGGGGGAACCTCCATCACTTCTAGAAAGATTTAATTATATGCAGATCAGGATGTATCTCCGCAATCTCAACTGTGGATACAGTTTACACAGGCAGCTCACACCATTCGAATGCTTCTGTCAGAAGGGACTCCCCCTCGAACACGGTGTGTCTACCCTGTACTGCCTGATCCAAACATCGGACACGACCGACCCCCTCTTTACATCACGATGGGAAACTGAATTGGGAGTCGACATTACGAATGCACAGTGGACCATGACTTACATCCTGATACACAAAGGATTCTGTGCTTCACGGACTCAAGAGACGTCCTATAAGATCCTGACACACTGGTACAGGACTCCCTCGCTATTACACCGCATTTACCCGGCCATCACCCCCGTGTGTTGGCGATGCGATACTGAAGTGGGTACGTATTTACACATTTGGTGGTCCTGTCCACGAATACTTGAGTTCTGGAAGCTACTTCATTCTGCGATTTATCAGGTGACCGATACGGACCTCCCATTCACCGCAGGATGCTTCCTGCTTTTCCACATTCCACTTCCCATTGGGACACTGAAGCGATCGGTCCTACTTCTCATGATGTTGGCGGCTCGGGCTTTGATCCCGGTACACTGGAGAACCCCGGGAGTGCCGACGCTCCGATCCTGGATACAACGGGTCGAATCTTTCCGCTCCATTGACCTCCTAGAGGCAGTAACAAGGGGCGCAGAGGCTGATATGGGAATGAAATGGTTCCACTGGGACGCTTATGTGGCTACTGCACGCCGGACTTTGCGGGATGTCTGAGGCTCTGACTAGTGGGGTGAGTGCTCCCCCCCCGGGGACGTGGGGGTCATACACTTCCCCTCCTCCTCCTTCCAAACCCCCCCCTTCCTTTTTTTTTTTTTTTTTTTCTCCTCTTCTCTCTCCCTCTTCCCTTCTCCTCTTTCTCTCTTCCTTCTCTCTCTCCTTCTCTTATTCTTCCTCTCCTTTCCTGCTTATTACTTACCCCTCACCTATTCTCTTGCGGCTGCGGAGGCGCAAGCGGTGATGATGGCTATCCACTAGAGTACGGGATATTGGCCTTGGGAGACCTGTCCCCTTGACGGGGGCCTGCCGAAACTATATTCTCCTTACCTGCTACGCTCCGGATCGGTACCGGTAATTAGGGCCGACATAGCTGCTAGATGGTATGGAGGGTGTTCACACTATTTAGAACTCATGGTTAGTGTCCCGTGGCTACGGCGCTATGGTTGCATTTGTAATCTGTCTGATTCTTATGATGTTCCTGATTGTGTGTTCTGTATACCTGTCCTGATATTCTGTATTTCCTGTCTTTACTGTATCTAATAAAACTTTGAATTTCAAAAAAAAAATAAAACAAGGATTGTACATAGAACAATATCGGACCTCTGAAAAGGATAAGCATGCATATGTACTCAGTACTTGGTTTGGGCCCCTTTTGCAGCAATTACTGCCTCAATGCGGCGTGGCATGGAAGCTATCAGCCTGTGGCACTGCTGAGGTGTTATGGAAGACCACGATGCTTCAAGAGCGGCCTTCAGCTCTTCTGCATTGTTCCGTCTCATGTCTCCCATCTTTCTCTTGGCAATGCCCCATAGATTATCTACGGGGTTCAGGTCAGGTGAGTTTGCTGGCCAATCAAGCACAGTAATCCCACGGTCATTGAACCAGGTTTTAGTGCTTTTGGCAGTGTGGGCAGGTGCCAAGTCCTGCTGGAAAATAAAGTCAGCATCCCCATAAAGCTCGTCTGCGGATGGAAGCATGAAGTGCTCCAAAATCTCCTGGTTGACAGCTGCGTTGACCCAGGACTTAACCTCCCTGGCGGTCTAATTTTTGTGAAAAACCGCATCTAAAAGCGGTCTTTTTGAGTGTGGCTCGGGGTTAAATTCCTATGGTGGAAGCGGTAACCTCGAGCAACACTCGGGATGCCGCTGGATACATCACCTCTCCCTGCGCTCCCTCGATGTCCCCAGCTGCCTCCGGCAACCGCGACCTTATACTTCCTGGTTCCTTCCTCGCGAGAAGGAATCCAGGAAGTAAAACGCTGCGATCGCCAGAGGAGACTGCAGAGATCAGCGAGGGAGCGCAGGGAGAGGTGATGTATACAGCCCGAGTGTGTCTCGGGGTTACCGCTCTCAGCATCCTCGTCTGTGGAAGGAAGCATGAAGTGCTCCAAAATCTCCTGGTAGACGGCTGCGTTGACCCTGGACTTAATGAAGCACAGTGGACCAACACCAGATGACATGGCTCCCCAAATCAATACATACTGTGGAAACTTCACACTGGACTTCAAGCATCTTGCAGTGTGTGCTTCTTCATTCTTCCTCCATACTCTGGGTCCTTGGTTTCCAAATGAGATGCAACAGTTGCTCTCATCAGAAAAGAGGACTTTGGACCACTGAGCAACAAACCAGGTCTGTTTTTATTTAGCCCAGGTAAGACACTTCTGACGTTGTTTGTTGTTCAGGAGCGGCTTGACAAGAGGAATACGACATTTGAAGCCCATGTCCAGGATCCGTCTGTGTGTGGTGGCTCTTGATGCACTGACTCCAGCCTCAGCCCACTCATTGTGAAAGTCCCCAACACTTTTGAATGGCCTTTTCCTGACAATCCTCTCCAGGCTGCGGTCATCCCCGCTGCTTGTGCACCTTTTTCTTCCACACTTTTCCCTTCCACATAACTTTCTATTAATGTGCTTTGATACAGCACTTTGGGAACATCCAACTTCTTTTGCAATTGCCTTTTATGGCTTCCCCTCCTTATGGAGTGTGTCAATGATGGTTTTCTGCACAACTGTCAGGTCAGCAGTCTTTCCCATGATTGTGATTCCTACTGAACCAGACTGAGAGACCATTTAAAGGCTCAGGAACCCTTTGCAGGTGTTATGGCTTAATTAGCTGATTAGAGTGGGACACTTTGAGCCTAGAATATTGCACCTTTTCACAATATTCTAATTTTCGGAGATTGTGGATTTGGGGTTTTCATGAGCTGTAAGCCATAATCATCACAATTATGACAAATCACAGCTTGAACTATCTTGCTTTGCATGTAATGAGTCTCATATTAGTTTCACCTTTTAAGTTGCATTACTGAAATTAACTTCTGCACGATATTCTAATTTTTCGAGTTTTACCTGTAAAATATGGGAAAGACAAAATGTATATTGATTTCATATTTACAAATAACTGCATGGAAGAGATTATCAAACCGGTCTAAAATGGGCAAGATGACATCAGAAACGTGACTTCTCTCTACATGGCAAGGAATTCCCTACAGAGAAGATACAGGGGTCCTTTGGACCTCCATATCTCCAGAACCATTTAAGATAGAGGGGTCATATCAGGTAGCCAGAATACGGCCTTTCCAATGATATCACACATAACAATATTTTCTCTGACAATAAAATATATTTTTCCATTATGGCAATATTCATTTAACCCCTTCACTGCTGAGGCATTTCACCGCTGTGTGCTGAGCTAATTTTTACCGCTTTTCCTCATTATGTTTAAACGCGATTTGAAGCCACATTTTATTATATGACCCAGACATATTATATATATATATATATATATATATCGTTCTTTCCAGCAGACCCAGCAGATTCATAATATATCATTTTTATATGTATACGTCATGTCCTGCCTGTATATTATAACAAAAAATGCAATAAAATTTGAATTTTTAATCATCTACAGCGTGTAAAGTGTTTTTTTTCACATTTTATCACATGAGCATCTGCGGTTATATTTTCTATGGGGTGAGCTTGTAGAAAAATTTGAAATGGGGACTCGGTACATTTTTTGGGGGGAATTATGTGATTTTTAGAAAACGCACTCCATAGAAAAAAATCATTAGCGCAGCATCATTGTTCACATTATAATTGAAATGTGAACAATATTGCTATATTTGAACCTGGTCATGTTTGGTATCATTCGAAAGGCCATGCTCAGTGTCATGACCACTATGCTCGCTGCCAGGGCCGGACTGGGAATAAAAAGCAGCCCTGGATTTTTTTTTTATACCAGCCCCATATTGTGAGAAGTGCAAACGAAAAGGATAATAACAGGGTAATTCAAAGAGATTCAAAAAGTCACCGCACGTTCGGTGACTTTTCGTTCAATTCGGTTAGTTTTGCCGATCCCATTTCGGTGACCCTGCGGTGTATTCAGCAAGCACCACAGGGTCCCTGAATTGCAGGGAAAGGCTGCCGCAAACCTGACAAAAACTAACCGCAAAACCCGGCGAATGCACGCCGAAAACACGCAAAAATATCTGGATTAACCCACCGAAAAACCCGAGCAGGGGCCGATCACACGCAGCGTAGCCGCCAGAAAAAGCCGACACCGCAGACGAAGGCAGTGAATATATTAGAAAAACAGTTTGCTTGAATGATTGAAAAGTGAAATGCTGTTTGCAAAAAAACTAAGTGAAAAGGTCTAAAATTTACATTTAAAATCCAATGAATGATAATAAGAAGGACTGTTACAGAAAAAATAAGTAAACTTAAAATAAAAAAAACACTTTAAGAAAAATGCTTAAGAAATACCAAAAAAAAATCTATAAATAGAGAGACTCTTTACTGCTGAATTTTATAATGAACGGTTTATTAGATATTGAATTAAAACGGGAATATTTTTAACATTGAAGCCTGAACAAATCCGCTGCATGAAACCACCGAATGACAGGGCATGTCGGGAACCTGTCACTGCTGGTTTTTGTTCTCTGAATAGAGGAAGCATTGCTTCTCTATGGGGATTCACTGCCCTCGAACAGGCACCGTATGTGCAGGCAATTCGCCAGGATTTGGCGAATTGCCTGCTCTCTGGATAGCCAAACGCTAATTTTCAGCGCTCGGTTACCTTTCTCAAGCAATTTGGAGCTCTTTGACTAACCCTGTAACAGTAAGATATGAAATCACAATCTATCACAGCAGCCCATGGTCTCATGTATTTGGTTGGGAACAGCGTTGTGTTCCCGTTAGACTCTCAGAGATTGGTTGAGAATATATATATTCAGGACTACATACAACATCAAGTGTATTAGATGGTTAAGTGGGGAATCCAATAAAAGATCATTCAGGAACCCCAGGAACCGTATACGTAAACCCAAAATCCACACCGTGGATATCTCTTCAGGTGAATCAGCGTCCGAGAAAGAATCATCAGAGGAAACTAGAGGAAACTCGAAGGATTTTTTAGGCACATCGGGCACACAGAACCAAACAGGCACCATTACGCGGAGCCGTGTGAGAAACGTGGAGGAAGGAGAGCCTCCAGAAGAGGGCGGAAGGGGAAATCGAACATTCTACAGAGCCAAACCACCCCTCAGGAGATGATTCCGATATTTAACCTTTCGGACAGAGCCCTAACACAAGTGGAAATAGGGCTATTGAGTAAAGGGTTTATCGTTTATTCCATCTTCTAAACCGGATGATTTTCAGTGGAACATTGAACTATTTAGGTTTGGTCGAACCCTACGCCTTAAGGATTTTTTAAAGAACGATACTCCCATAGAAACTACACCAGTGTTTCGACGTAAGAGTCGGTTTGACCCGCTGCCGAATCAATCAACGATCAAGACCTTTTTACATCAAGTGAAGATGGAGGTGAATCAAACCATCAAGACCCATAAATCTAAACACAGCAATGTCTCAAAACTTGAACGTGAGGCAATTAGATCGTTATCCAATGACCCGTCCATAGTCATACGACAGGCCGATAAAGGTGGGGCGATTGTCATCTTGAACTATTCCCAATATGCCCAGGAAATGCACTCGCAACTGATGGATAGAACCACATATACGCTGTTACCAAAGGATCCGACAATTGATATTATGTCTAAATTTGAAAGAAGCCTTAGAAGGGGTCTATTGGCTGGATACATTGATGAGGACTTGTTCCAATATTTGTTGAAACCCTGTCCTAGGACTCCTGTCATTTACGGCATACCCAAAATTCACAAGAGTGTGACATTTCCACCGTCAAGACCCATTGTGTCAGCAGTAGGTGGGGTTATCGAACCCATTGCTAAGTGGTTGGACTTTTTGTTCAAAGACCCAGTGAAAGATATTCCAACTTGTATTAAAGATACTCGAGATTTCTTGCAGAGAATAAGGGCTGTTACAATTGATGTCAATGATCTAGTGTTTGTAACCCTTGATGTTAGAAGCCTGTACACGGTGATCCCCCATGAAGGGGGTTTAGAAGCCATGAGGGAGTTATTCGTGAACTCTGATGTATATACAGGCCCCTGCATAGAATTTGTTTTGGAGCTTCTTGAAATGGCGTTGAAATATAATTATTTTAGATTCGAGGACAAGTGGTATTTACAATGCATGGGCACATCCATGGGTTCCGCGATGGCACCCATGTATGCTAATGCTTTCATGTATAAATTTGAGAAAGAGAATATCCTTGATCGATTCTCAGATAAAATTGTCGATTACGTCAGATTTATAGATGACATCTTTGTGATATGGCGGGGGACTATTGGAGAAGCTCAGGAGATTGAAACATACATTAATGGCCTTGATACACCTATCAAGGTCACTAGTGAAGTTGATGAGCTATCGATTAATTTCTTGGATGTAAAAATATTCAAAAAGGATAATCAGTTGCATTATTCCTTGTACTCCAACCCTACCGACCGAAACACATTACTTCATATGAGCAGTGCACATCCTGAGCACTCCAAACGTTCCTTACCATATGCACAATTTTTAAGGGTTCTAAGAAATAATAGTGATGAGGCCACAAGGGAGCAACAGATCCTTTGTATGTATCAGAGATTCGCGGATCGTGGTTATTCTCGAGAATTATTAACGGATGCCCTGGCACGGGCTAGAGCCCCTAAAGAGATAAAAGCTCAAACCAATAGATTTAAATTTCCTCTAACTTTTGACACGGCTTCTGATAAAATTACATCTGTTGTAAAAAGAAATTGGTCGGTACTGGAGAGGGATCAGACCTTACCAGCAGCATTTAGAAATAAACCAATGTTCTGTTACAAAAAGAATCGTAATCTAAAAGGACCTGTTGGTTCGGACTGATCCTGTTCAAAGTTATGAACAGAAGACAGCACGATTCCAGAACTGGGGCTGCAAGAGATGCCTGGCTGCGTCACTTGCAGCCATATGATCCCTTCTAAGGAATTCCGCCATCCCCACACAGGTAAACGTTTTTTCATTAGACATTTGATTACGTGCAAAACGGATTATGTAATCTATGAAATATTGTGTCCTTGTGGGCTTGCGTATATAGGCAAGACCATTACCCAACTCTGTGAGAGAATCCGCAACCACAGGTCTAACATTAGAACGGCTTACAGGGATGGGATATCAGATAAACCGGTAGCGAGACATTTCCTCGAGTTAGGTCACCCGTTGTCCTCCTTAAAGTTTTTGGCGATAGACCATATTCCACCATTAAAACGGGGGGGGGGGGGAGATAGGGCTTTAATACTTCTCCAGAGGGAGTCACAATGGATTCATAGGCTTAACACTGTATATCCCCATGGTCTTAATGAAAGAAATGTATATTCAGCATTTATTTAACAGTGGGTACTTCTGGAGTAATATAATTGGATTAATAAACATAATGATAGGAGCATGTATGGAACTAACCAGCTATTTGTTTATGGTGTGTTAAACATCGCGTTAAGATTTGCGAATCTGCAGCTATTGTAGCATATTGTTTTTATTGAAGATCATTGTTGTTGGGTGGTATTATGTTTTTGTGGAGCATTTTCCAGTTGCCACCCCCGGTCTGGTGGAGCCACGGCTCTGAGTTGGCCAGCGCTGCGCGTCTTTGGCGAGCATTATGGTCGCCGTGACAACGCGTGTGAGGTCATTGGTCGGCGCCAGGTATTGACGCAGGCGCGCTGGCCTGGTATACACGCTGGAATCACCACACACCCGGTGGGAGGTTGATTGGAACATGATCTTTATTGGTAAGTGGTATGTTTATTTATATGGTGTTTGAACTTATCTTGTATTGATTTGTCCTGATGAAGGCTCCGTATTAGGAGCCGAAACGTCGATTTTATGGAAGAATTTATATAATAAACCAACCATTTTTGGAAAATCCTGGAGTGCTGGCGTATTTTGCTGTGAATATATATATATATATATATAGTAAAGTAGTACGTAGTGATACCTTTTTATAAATTGGACTAACGCTACAATTAACAGATAAGAGAGGAATCCTCTCGAAAGCTTGTCTTTTAAATGTTACATTAGTCCAGTAAAAAAGGTATCACTACGCACTGTGATACTCTTAATTCTGGCATCTGGACTAACAAGTCTTATCAAAATCTAGAGATCTCCAAATAATTGTTATAAAAAGAAACATTACATTAAAAAAATAAATAATTATGGTCATTTCAGCTCCCACTGAGCTCCATACATGTATACCCAGACAAAATCAGCCCCCCCCCCAGATACATGTATACCTAGACAAAAATCAGACCCCAGATACAGGGCCATCTTTAATTTTGACTGGGCCCTGGGGAAACCTTTTCTTGGGCCCCCCATGCACATTTTCTCTCCACCCCAAAAACTGTGCTTTGTTTTCATTTACATGGTTACTTTTGGCATCATTTGGAAGCTCTGATCACAGCCCACTGCAGACGTATTATTTTTGTATTTCATTTTTTTTTTAGAATATTACTCACACATGCACATGGAGACCCTGCCCCACTCTCACACCATGCTTCACACACACAGGTTGCAAACACACACAAACACACACACAGGTTGCAAACACACACACACACACACACGTTGCAAACACACACACACGTTGCAAACACACACACACGTTGCAATCACACACGTTGCAAACACACACACACACGTTGCAAACACACACACACACACGTACAAACACACACTCATCAAACTGCAAACACACACTCACCAAACTGCAAACACTCACCAACCTGCAAACACTCAAACTGCAAACACACACACAAAACTGCAAACACACACTCACCAAACTGCAAACACACACACTCACCAAACTGCAAACACACACCCTCACCAAACTGCAAACACACACCAACCTGCAAACACACACCAACCTGCAAACACACTCACCAAACTGCAAACACACAAACTGCAAACACACTCACCAAACTGCAAACACACAAACTGCAAACACACTCACCAAACTGCAACACACACAAAACTGCAACACACTCACCAAACTGCAAACACACTCACCAAACTGCAAACACACTCACCAAACTGCAAACACACTCACCAAACTGCAAACACTCACAAAACTGCAAACACACTCACTGCAAACACTCACCAAACTGCAAACACACACTCACCAAACTGCAACACACTCACCAAACTGCAAACACTCACCAAACTGCAAACACTCAAACTGCACTCAAACTGCAAACACACAACCAAACTGCAAACACACACACCAAACTGCAAACACACACACTCACCAAACTGCAAACACTCAAACTGCAAACACTCACACTGCAAACACTCACACTGCAAACACTCACACTGCAAACACTCACACTGCAAACACTCACCAAACTGCAAACACACTCACCAAACTGCAAACACACTCACCAAACTGCAAACACTCACAAAACTGCAAACACACTCACTGCAAACACTCACCAAACTGCAAACACACACTCACCAAACTGCAAACACTCACCAAACTGCAAACACTCAAACTGCAAACACTCAAACTGCAAACACACAACCAAACTGCAAACACACACACCAAACTGCAAACACACACACTCACCAAACTGCAAACACTCAAACTGCAAACACTCACACTGCAAACACTCACACTGCAAACACTCACACTGCAAACACTCACCAAACTGCAAACACACTCACCAAACTGCAAACACACACACCAAACTGCAAACACACACACCAAACTGCAAACACACACTCAAACTGCAAACACACACACTCACCAAACTGCAAACACACACACTCACCAAACTGCAAACACACACACTCACCAAACTGCAAACACACTCACCAAACTGCAAACACACTCACCAAACTGCAAACACTCACCAAACTGCAAACACACTCACCAAACTGCAAACACACTCAAACTGCAAACACTCAAACTGCAAACACTTACACCAAACTGCACTCACACCAAACTGCAAACACACTCACCAAACTGCAAACACACTCACCAAACTGCAAACACTCACCAAACTGCAAACACACTCACCAAACTGCAAACACTCAAACTGCAAACACTTACACCAAACTGCACTCACACCAAACTGCAAACAGTCAAACTGCAAACACTCAAACTGCAAACACTCAAACTGCAAACACTCAAACTGCAAACACTCACACCAAACTGCAAACACACTCAAACTGCAAACACTCAAACTGCAAACACTCAAACTGCAAACACTCAAACTGCAAACACTCAAACTGCAAACACTCACACCAAACTGCAAACACTCACACTAAACTGCAAACACTCAAACTGCAAACACTCAAACTGCAAACACTCAAACTGCAAACACTCAAACTGCAAACACTCAAACTGCAAACACTCACACTGCAAACACAACCAAACTGCAAACATACACACACACAGGTTGCAAACACACTCACCAAACTGCAAACATACACACACACAGGTTGCAAACACACTCACCAAACTGCAAACACACACACTCACCAAACTGCAAACACACTCACCAAACTGCAAACACACTCACCAAACTGCAAACACACTCACCAACTGCAACACACTCAAACTGCAAACACTCAAACTGCAAACAACTCAAACTGCAAACACACAGGTTGCAAAACACTCACACCAAACTGCAAACACACTCACCAAACTGCAAACACTCAAACTGCAAACACTCACACCAAACTGCAAACACTCACACCAAACTGCAAACACTCAAACTGCAAACACACTCACCAAACTGCAAACACTCAAACTGCAAACACTCAAACTGCAAACACTCAAACTGCAAACACTCAAACTGCAAACACACTCACCAAACTGCAAACACACTCAAACTGCAAACACTCACACCAAACTGCAAACACACTCACCAAACTGCAAACACACTCAAACTGCAAACACTCAAACTGCAAACACTCAAACTGCAAACACTCAAACTGCAAACACTCAAACTGCAAACATCAAAAACTGCAAACACTCACACCAAACTGCAAACACTCAAACTGCAAACACACTCACCAAACTGCAAACACTCAAACTGCAAACACTCAAACTGCAAACACTCACACCAAACTGCAAACACAACCAAACTGCAAACATACACACACACAGGTTGCAAACACACTCACCAAACTGCAAACATACACACACACAGGTTGCAAACACACTCACCAAACTGCAAACATACACACACACAGGTTGCAAACAACACTCACCAAACTGCAAACACTCAAACTGCAAACACTTCTGCAAAAACTTACACCAAACTGTCCATATTCCACACACAACTGCAAAACATTTACACACACACAGGTTGCAACAACCAACTCACCAACACTGCAACACACTCACCAAACTGCATACACACAGGTTGCAAACACACTCACCAAACTGCATACACACAGGTTGCAAACACACTCACCAAACTGCATACACACAGGTTGCAAACACACTCACCAAACTGCATACACACAGGTTGCAAACACACTCAGGGCCGCCATCAGGGCATTACGCCCAATGCTGCCGTAAGGGGCCCGGGCCCGGTAGGGGCCCGGCCGCCGGGGCCCGGGGGGGATCCCGGGCCCCCGACGGCAGCGGCGTCGCCCTTTAACAGCTCCGGTATCGGACTCAATGAGTCCGAATCCGTGGCTGTGTCCCTGCTGCTGCTGCAGGAGCTGGAGGAGACACTGTGTCTCCTCCGGCTCCTGGCAGCTTCACTTCCTGGCTGGGCCGGGCCGGGCCAAGCAGCGTGTGAGGGGCCTCCCAAGCACGTGGCTTTGGCTCCGCCCCTCCACTCAGTGAAGCTGCGTGCTGGAGCTGGAGGGGCCTGGAAGAAGACAGAAGAGAAGAAGAGAAGAAGATTAAAGAAAAGGTGAAGAAAAGAAGAGCAGAAGACAGAAGAAAAGAAGATAGAAGACAGCGAGTGGTGAGCCAGGGCCCAGACCCTAAGACCCAGACCCCAAGGCCCAGACCCCAAGGCCCAGACTCAGAACCCAGACCCCAAGGCCCAGAACCCGACCCCAAGGCCCAAACCCAGGGCCCAGACCCCTAGGCCCAAACCCAGGGCCCAAACCCCTAGGCCCAAACCCAGGGCCCAAACCCTAGGGCCCAGACCCAGGGCGCAGACCCCTAGGGCCAGACCCCTAGGCCCAGGACCCAGACCCCGAGACCCAGACCCCTAGGTCCAGACCCAGACCCCAAGACCCAAAGCCCAAACCCAGGGCCCAGACCCTATGGCCCAGACCCAGGACAAAGGCCCAGGGCCCAGACCCCTAGGCCCAGACCCCTAGGCCCAGACTCAGGGCCCAGACTCAGGGCCCAGACCCCAGACCCCAAGGCCCAGGACCCAGACCCTAAGGCCCAGGACCCAGACCCTAAGGCCCAGACCCAGGGCCCAGACCCCAAAGCCCAAACCCAGGGCCCAGACCCCAAGGCCCAGACCCAGACCCCAAGGCCCAGACCCAGGGCCCAGACCCAGGGCAAATGCCCAGGGCCCAGACCCCAAGACCCAAAGCCCAAACCCAGGGCCCAGACCCTATGGCCCAGACCCAGGACAAAGACCCAAAGCCCAAACCCAGGGCCCAGACCCTATGGCCCAGACCCAGGACAAAGGCCCAGGGCCCAGACCCTATGGCCCAGACCCAGGACAAAGGCCCAGGGCCCAGACCCCTAGGCCCAGACTCAGGGCCCAGACCCCAAGGCCCAGGGCCCAGACCCTAAGGCCCAGACCCAGGGCCCAGACCCTAATGCCCAGACCCAGGGCCCAGACCCTAAGGCCCAGACCCCTAGGCCCAAACCCAGGGCCCAGACCCCAAGACCCAGGGCCCAGACCCCAAGGCCCAAGGTCCCGACCCAGGGCCCAGACCCTATGGCCCAGACCCAGGGCAAATGCCCAGGGCCCAGACCCCAAGACCCAAAGCCCAAACCCAGGCCCAGACCCTATGGCCCAGACCCAGGACAAAGGCCCAGGGCCCAGACCCCTAGGCCCAGACCCCTAGGCCCAGACTCAGGGCCCAGACCCCAAGGCCCAGGACCCAGACCCTAAGGCCCAGGACCCAGACCCTAAGGCCCAGACCCAGGGCCCAGACCCCAAAGCCCAAACCCAGGGCCCAGACCCCAAGGCCCAGACCCAGGGCCCAGACCCTAAGGCCCAGACCCCCAAGGTCCCGACCTAGGGCCCAGACCCCTAGGCCCAAACCCAGGGCCCAGACCCAAGGCCCAGACCCCTAGGCCAAACCAGGCCCAGGACCCAGACCCCAAGGCCCAGACCCAGGGCCCAGACCCTAAGGCCCAGGCCCCAAAGCCCAAACCCAGACCCCAAGGCCCAGACCCTAGGGCCCAGACCTAAAGCCCATGCCCAGACTCCAGACCCCAAGACCCAAACCCAGGGCCCAGACCCTATGGCCCAGACCCGGGGCAAAGGCCCAGGGCCCAGACCCCAGGGCCCAGACCCCTAGGCCCAAACCCAGGGCCCAGGACCCAGACCCTAAGACCCTGGGCCCAGACCCCAAAGCCCAAACCCAGGGCCCAGACCCCCTAGGCCCAAACCCAGGGCCCAGACACTAGGGCCCAGACCCTAAGGCCCAGGGCCCAGACCCCAAGGTCCCGACCCAGGGCCCAGACCCTATGGCCCAGACCCAGGGCAAATGCCCAGGGCCCAGACCCCAAGACCCAAAGCCCAAACCCAGGGCCCAGACCCAGGACAAAGGCCCAGGGCCCAGACCCCTAGGCCCAGACCCCAAGGCCCAGGACCCAGACCCTAAGGCTCAGACCCAGGGCCCAGACCCTAAGGCCAGACCCAGGGCCCAGACCCAAAGGCCAAACCCAGGGCCCAGACCCCAAGCCCAGACCCTAAGGCCCAGACCCCAAGCCCCAACCTAGGCCAGACCCCAGGCCCAGACCCCAAGGCCCAGACCCCCAAGGCCCCCAGACTAGGCCCAGACCCTAGGCCCAAACCCAGGGCCCAACCCAAGGCCCAGACCCCTAGGCCAAACCCAGGGCCCAGACCCCCCCCCCCCCCCCCCCAACCCCCCCCCCCCCAGGCCCAGACCCCAAGGCCCAACCCAGGCCCAACGCCTAAGGCCCAGGCCCCAAAGCCCCAGACCCCAAGCCCCAGACCTAGGGCCCAGACCATAAGGCCCATGCCCAGGCAAACCCAAGACCCAAACCCAGGGCCCAGACCCTATGGCCCAGACCCAGGGCAAAGGCCCAGGGCAGACCCAAAGCCCAAACCAGGGCCCAGACCCCAGGCCCAGACCCCAGGCCCCGACCTAGGGCCCAAACCCCTAGGCCCAAACCAGGGCCCAGACCCAAGGCCCAGACCCCTAGGCCAAACCCAGGCGACCAGGACCCAGACCCAAGGCCCAGACCCAGGGCCCAGACCCAGGGCCCAGACCCCAAAGCCCAAACCCAGGGCCCAGACCCCAAGGCCCAGACCCTAAGGCCAGACCCCCAAGGCCCCAGACCTAGGGCCCAGACCCCAAGGCCCAGACCCTAAGGCCCAGACCCCCAAGGCCCCAGACCTAGGGCCCAGACCCCTAGCCCAAACCCAGGGCCCAGACCCAAGGCCCAGACCCTAGGCCAAACCCAGGGCCCAGGACCCAGACCCCAAGCCAGACCCCAGGCCCAGACCCTAAGGCCCAGGCCCCAAAGCCCAAACCCAGACCCCAAGGCCCAGACCCTAGGGCCCAGACCTAAGGCCATGCCCACCCAAGCCCCAAAACCCAAACCAGGGCCCAGACACCTATGGCCAGACCCAGGCAAAGCCCAGGCCCAGACCCCAAAGCCCAAACCCAGGCCCAGACCCCAAGGCCCAGACCCCAAGGCCCCGACCTAGGGCCCAAACCCTAGCCCAAACCCAGGGCCCAGACCCAAGGCCCAGACCCCTAGGCCAAACCCAGGCCCAGGACCCAGACCCCAAGGCCAGACCCAGGGCCCAGACCCGGGCCCAGACCCTAGGCCCAGGCCCCAAAGCCCAAACCCAGACCCCAAGGCCAGACCCTAGGGCCCAGACCTAAGGCCATGCCAGGGCCCAGACCCCAAGACCCAAACCCAGGGCCCAGACCCTATGGCCCAACCAGGGCAAAGGCCCAGGCCCAGACCCAGGCCCAGACCCTATGGCCCAGACCAGGGCAAAGGCCCAGGGCCAAGACCCAAAGCCCAAACCCAGGGCCCAGACCCAAGGCCCAGACCCCCAAGGCCCCGACCTAGGGCCCAAACCCCTAGGCCCAAACCCAGGGCCCAGACCCAAGGCCCAGACCCTAGGCCAAACCCAGGGCCCAGGACCCAGACCCCAAGGCCCAGACCCAGGGCCCAGACCCAGGGCCCAGACCCCAAAGCCCAAACCCAGGGCCCAGACCCCAAGGCCCAGACCCTAAGGCCCAGACCCCCAAGGCCCCAGACCTAGGGCCCAGACCCCAAGGCCCAGACCCTAAGGCCCAGACCCCCAAGGCCCCAGACCTAGGGCCCAGACCCCTAGGCCCAAACCCAGGGCCCAGACCCAAGGCCCAGACCCCTAGGCCAAACCCAGGGCCCAGGACCCAGACCCCAAGGCCCAGACCCAGGGCCCAGACCCTAAGGCCCAGGCCCCAAAGCCCAAACCCAGACCCCAAGGCCCAGACCCTAGGGCCCAGACCTAAGGCCCATGCCCAGGGCCCAAACCCCAAGACCCAAACCCAGGGCCCAGACCCTATGGCCCAGACCCAGGGCAAAGGCCCAGGGCCCAGACCCCAAAGCCCAAACCCAGGGCCCAGACCCCAAGGCCCAGACCCCCAAGGCCCCGACCTAGGGCCCAAACCCCTAGGCCCAAACCCAGGGCCCAGACCCAAGGCCCAGACCCCTAGGCCAAACCCAGGGCCCAGGACCCAGACCCCAAGGCCCAGACCCAGGGCCCAGACCCAGGGCCCAGACCCTAAGGCCCAGGCCCCAAAGCCCAAACCCAGACCCCAAGGCCCAGACCCTAGGGCCCAGACCTAAGGCCCATGCCCAGGGCCCAGACCCCAAGACCCAAACCCAGGGCCCAGACCCTATGGCCCAGACCCAGGGCAAAGGCCCAGGGCCCAGACCCCAGGGCCCAGACCCTATGGCCCAGACCCAGGGCAAAGGCCCAGGGCCCAGACCCCAAAGCCCAAACCCAGGGCCCAGACCCCAAGGCCCAGACCCCCAAGGCCCCGACCTAGGGCCCAACCCCTAGGCCCAAACCAGGGCCCAGACCCAAGGCCCAGACCCCTAGGCCAAACCCAGGCCCAGGACCCAGACCCCAAAGCCCAGACCCAGGGCCCAGACCCAGGGCCCAGACCCTAAGGCCCAGGCCCCAAAGCCCAAACCCAGACCCCAAGGCCCAGACCCTAGGGCCCAGACCTAAGGCCCATGCCCAGGGCCCAGACCCCAAGACCCAAACCCAGGGCCCAGACCCTATGGCCCAGACCCAGGGCAAAGGCCCAGGGCCCAGACCCCAGGGCCCAGACACCTAGGCCCAAACCCAGGGCCCAGGACCCAGACCCTAAGACCCTGGGCCCAGACCCCAAAGCCCAAACCCAGGGCCCAGACACTAGGGCCCAGACCCCCTAGGCCCAAACCCAGGGCCCAGACCCCCTAGGCCCAAACCCAGGGCCCAGACACTAGGGCCCAGACCCTAAGGCCCAGACCCTAAGGCCCAGACCCTAAGGCCCAGACCCCTAGGCCCAAACCCAGGGCCCAGACCCCAAGACCCAGGGCCCAGACCCCAAGGTCCCGACCCAGGGCCCAGACCCTATGGCCCAGACCCAGGACAAAGCCCAGGGCCCAGACCCCTAGGCCCAGACTCAGGGCCCAGACCCCAAGGCCCAGGACCCAGACCCTAAGGCCCAGACCCAGGGCCCAGACCCCAAAGCCCAAACCCAGGGCCCAGACCCCAAGGCCAGACTCAGGGCCCAGACCCCAAGGCCCAGGACCCAGACCCAAAGGCTCAGACCCAGGGCCCAGACCCTAAGGCCCAGACCCAGGGCCCAGACCCCAAAGCCCAGACCCAGGGCCCAGACCCCAAGGCCCAGACCCAGGGCCCAGACCCTAAGGCCCAGACCCCCAAGGCTCCAGACCTAGGGCCCAGACCCCTAGGCCCAAACCCAGGGCCCAGACCCCTAGGCCAAAGCCCAAACCCAGACCCCAAGGCCCAGACCCTAGGGCCCAGACCTAAGGCCCATGCCCAGGGCCCAGACCCCAAGACCCAAACCCAGGGCCCAGACCCTATGGCCCAGACCCAGGGCAAAGGCCCAGGGCCCAGACCCCTAGGCCCAGACCCAGGGCCCAGACCCCTAGGCCCAAACCCAGGGCCCAGACACTAGGGCCCAGACCCCCTAGGCCCAGACCCCCTAGGCCCAAACCCAGGGCCCAGACCCCCTAGGCCCAAACCCAGGGCCCAGACCCCCTAGGCCCAAACCCAGGGCCCAGACACTAGGGCCCAGACCCTAAGGCCCAGACCCCTAGGCCCAAACCCAGGGCCCAGACCCCCTAGGCCCAAACCCAAGGCCCAGACCCCCTAGGCCCAAACCCAAGGCCCAGACCCCCTAGGCCCAAACCCAAGGCCCAGACCCCCTAGGCCCAAACCCAGGGCCCAGACCCCCTAGGCCCAAACCCAGGGCCCAGACCCTAGGGCCCAGACCCCTAGGCCCAAACCCAGGGCCAAGGCACAGACCCTGGGCCCAGACCCCTAGGCCAAACCCAGGGCCCAGACCCCAGGACCCAGACCCTAAGGCCCAGACCCCAGACCCAGACCCCAAAGCCCAGACCCTGGGGCCCAGACCACAAAGCCCAGACCCTGGGGCCCAGACCCCAAGGCCCAGGACCCAGACCCTAAGGCCCAGACCCCAAAGCCCAAACCCAGGGCCCAGACCTAAGGCTCAGACCCTAGGGCCCAGACCACAAGGCCCAGACCCAGGACCAGACCCCAAGGCCCAGACCCTAGGACCCAGACCCCAAGGGCCAAGGCCCAGACCAGGCCCCAGGCCAGACCCAGGGACCAGGCCCAGCCTAGACCTAGGGCCCAGACCTCAGGGACCAGACCTCAGGGACCAGACCCCAAGGCCCAGTCCCAGGGACCAGACCCAGGGCCCAGGCCCAGACCCAGACCCAAAGGCCATCATACACAGCCCGTTTCTGTGAGATTTATTGCTGTGGATTCTGTGATACGTTCAGACACACCGCTCATTACTGTGAGGTTTATTGCTGTGGATACTGTGATACGCTAATACACACTGCACATTACTGGGAGTTTTATTGCTGTGGTGCTATGTTATGTCCTTTTTTTTGAAGGGGGAGAAAAGCTGTTAGAGGTTGAGGGAGTGCCAGGGGGGCCCTGGGGGGCCCCATCATGAGGTTTAGTAAGGGGCCCCATCATTTCTGATGGCTGCCCTGAACACACTCACCAAACTGCATACACACAGGTTGCAAACACACTCACACACAGGTTGCACACACACACAGGCTGCACACACACACAGGCTGCACACACAGGTTGCAAACACTCACACATGGAAAACATTTTTCCTCTGTGTAATTAGAGGGGAGGGGGGCAGCTGTGTATTAAGTGGAGGCTAAAGGGTTTCCCTTTCCCCACTGAGATTGTAAGGGGGTATAAAAGTATTCAGCACCCCAAATAGATGTATGGGGGATGCTATGCCTTGGGGGCTTTGCGTGGGCGGGGCATAACTGTGCAGGGCAGTTTTTTTCTCTCTCCCAGTCAAGTGTAAACTGTCCCTGCCTGCAAAAATCTACCAGACCCAGCTGCAGCAAATTGAAAGAGGTGCCCGAGGGCAGCCTCCAGGAGCACATACATACATGGGTGAGTGCTGTGGCATCCTCTCTCCTGGCGCTGGGTCTGTCTGTGACAGGTGGAAGGAGAGCTCAATGCTGGGCCCAGGCTCACTGCATGAGCTCTCGGGCTCCAGGCCCCCTGTGAGTCACTGACACTTGGGGGCGGAGCCACAGTCAGCTTCCTGCTCCCTGCCCCAGTGAAGTGGCTGCACATGCTGTGTCCTGCTGTGAGGGAGAATCGGCTCCAGATGGGTGCTGGCGGCCATCGGCCAGGCCTAGGCAGGCCACAGTTCCTCCTCTGCCTCCTGCTGCAGCATTTAAAAAAAGAAAAAGAAAAAAAAACGCCCACTGCTATAAATCAGACCAGGTGGCCCAATTATGAAGCAGCCTGCCGGGATTTCTCCCGGTATCCCGGTAGGCCAGTCCGGCCCTGCGCGCTGCTGCGCAAAGACGCCGGGTTAAGCCACTCACTATCTATCCTAGACCCAGATAATCACGCCGATTATCTACCCATCCACACTTTCTCTCACAACAGGCATGTAGAGCGCGATATACTGACCCCAGGATTGCAACGCAGTACAAATCTTCTCTTGAAGCGGGTAATGACTACGTCTCCCACAATCCCTGAGCTCACTTTCTTATTCAATTAGTAACGCTGCCACCAGTCCTCATGGACACTACGCGCATTGAAACAGGAGACGCAGGGCTTAGCAGCCGCACTATCTGCCTACCCTAGGCTCTGACAGTGACTACAGATCCCACAATCCCTGCCGTCTGACGACCGCAACTCGCAATTTCTTATATATAACCGAGCTTAAAGCAAATAGCAATACTCCCAATCTCTTAGTTAGCGTGGATCTCATCAGCCAGAATCAGAACTTAAATAGGTTATTTATTTATGATATAGAACAAAGATATATATAATCACAGTGCATTTGTTACAGGAAAATTATACCTAGAATGAATCAAATAATTACACACTACACAGCAAATAAAAGAAAAGGGGTTAATCACAGAGCCTTACTTACGACGGACTAATCAGTAAGCTAGCATCGGTGCCTCCTGGAGCCTGGAGATAGCATGGACAGATCAGTCATCTTTCGAATGTACCCCAAGTGATTAGCCGTGAGCCATGCTTGATTCAGAATATATATAGGGCTGCCTTTTTTCTAAGTCCAGCCTCCTAGCTGGCAGAGCCTTTGCCTACAATCCCCAGAGTTCCCCTCTCCGGAGCATGCTCAGTACGCTTCGTCGTTAATCTTTAATTGCCCAAAGGTGTCCCTCTTCCCCCCAGACCCCCCTTAGAGATCAAGGATGTGCTTCCTGTCTTTGAAGATCGGGTCTAAATCTTGGTGCCTGGCTGGCTTCCAAGGTGTGATTAATATGTCAAGGTACAAAGGACATTCCCTTTTACAGTTACGTGTTATATCCTCCCCCCAAGGGAGAAAGCTAACCATTTTAATTACATTTTAGCAGGTCTTCCTCACCAGCTGTGGACACAGGGATACGCTTCCCAAATGGTCAGACACAAATATGAATATGACTATATGGAGGAAATATGTATAATCCGGCAGATAGACACACATATATATATATATATATATATACAGGCAGACCCTTATATAGATAGAAATACAGATCTAATCTGTCACACTCAAGCCTTTCGAATGACACCCTCCATGACCCCCTAGCTTGTTCAAAGGAATTTGGGAAGTCCCCGGGCAGCTAGGGGTTCCCCAGCTATCTGACGTCATCTCGATATGCGCGATACATCAGGAGGCGAGGGGGAACCCGGAGGTGGAGCCGCCATCCAAGATGGCGGCCCCCACCGGAGCTAGATCGAGAGCTAGAGCTGAACGACGCTGGATCGCGATCTGGTACGTAAGGGGTTAAAAAAGAGGCACCGCTTTAAAGGGCAGACACCGCCCTTCAAAGCGGTGCCTTTTTTTTTTTTTTTACTTTAAACCCTCCCGATAGGGAGGGATCCAAAAGGATCCCCCCCTTCCCTTTCAGGCGATCTCCCAGCAATGCCGGGGTGTCGCCCGGAAATGATGTCATCGCGCAATGACGTCAGACGTGGGGGGCCGGCCTATATTCAGCGTCTGGCTTCCCTGAAGCCAGAACGCCACGGGACCCCGGACAGAGAGGTGAGCATCACCGCCGGGGCTCCCGCTTGCAAGTGACATGTGGGGAACATCCTCTGCATATAGCGAGAGTCAATGAGGACGTTCCCCACATGTCATCCGCAGCAAAGGGGTTAAAAGTGAAAAATGACATTGCGTTATTTCATCTCATTTCCCACGCCTGGAGCAAGTGCAGTGTTGTATGCATAGTCATATTATTCATAAAACATAATCCTCCAAAACACAAGCGAAAAACATACAGGGTTATTCAAAGTGATTCGAAAAGTCATTGCACGTTCGGTGACTTTTCGTTCTCTTCAATTCGGTTCCTTTTGCCGATCACATTTCGGTGACCCTGCGGTGTATTCAGCAAGCACCACAGGGTCCCCGAATTGCAGGGAAAAGCTGCCGCAAACCCGACGAAAACTAACCGCAAAACCCAGCGAATGCACGCCGAAAACCCACAAAAACATCTGGATTAACCCGCCGAAAACCACGGAAAAACCCGAGCAGGAGCCGATCACACACAGCCGAAGCAGCTGACACCGCAGACGAGGAAGTGAGTAAATTAGCAAAATAGTTTGTGTGAATGTGTGAAAATGAAACGCTGTTTGCAAACAAACTACTGAGCGAAAATGTCTGAAATTTACACAGGAGGTCCAGGGAATGATAATAAAAAGGGCTGTTACAGAAAAAATAAGTAAACTTAAAAAAAAAAAAAAAAAATCGGACTTTTAAAAAGAAAAAAAAAATTAAGAAAAATGCTTAAAGTATCCTAAAAAAATCTATAAATAAAGAGACTCTTTACTGCAGAATTTTATAATGAATGGTTTATTAGATATTGAATTAAAACGGGAATATTTTTAACATTGAAGCCTATGGGATTCTCCTGAATTAATTTGCCGAATTAAACCACCGAATGACAGGGCATTAGGGGAACCTTTCACTGCTGGTTTTCGTTCTCTGAATAGCCGAAGCAGTGCTTTTCATGGGGATTTCACTGCCCTCAAACAGGCACCGAACAGGCACCGTATGTGCAGGCAATTCGCCAGGATTTGGCGAATTGCCTGCTCTCTGGATAGCCGAATGGCCACGAAAGGTAACCGAACGCTGATTTTGAGCGTTCGGTTACCTTTCTCAAGCAATTCGGATCTCTTTGGATAACCCTGATAGTTTTTCAGTGTTTATTAACCCCTTCGCTGTGGACGTCATGCTGGGAACGTCCTTTACTTTCCCACTACAATGCGGAGGATGTGCCCAGTATGTCGAAGTTCTGCAGCTCAGCATCAATCTGGTGTCGCGGACTTGAGTGGGCTTTCATCTAGGATTTCAGTCCTGCCTGCTCAACATGCCTCCACCAACTGACACCATTGTGTATGGGCTTGATGATGTCAGAAACAGGACTTATCCTCAACCACCAGGGAATTGCCTATGGAGGAGATACAGGAGTCCAAAAGACCCCTGTATCTCTGAAGCCAAAATAGGTAGAGGGTCATGTGAGATATCATTGGAAAGGCCAGAGATGGGTTTCCGTAAAATAAAACAAATCTAAAAATAGATTTTTCATCTTTTCTAATGCAGTAGTATTGTTCACTTTTCAATTATAAAGTGAAGAATGATGCTGCAATAACTCACCTTTCTCGTTTCCCCATGATGCCTGCTTTAGATTTTCATGTGAGGTATCATTGGAAAAGGCCAGATCACAACCTTTTCAAAGATACCAAATAGGACACGGTTTTATGTAAAACTAAAACAAATATATATTAATGCAGCACTATTCTTCACTTTTCAGTTATGAAGTGAACAATGATGCTGCACTAATTCACCTTCTCATTTCCCACAATGCCAGCAATTGTGGAGGCGATGACCATACGTCATTACGCATGATTTTATCAAAATCCTTTATCTTAGCCAGGCATGTACTGGCCCAGTGGGCCGCTGGCTCAGTGGGCCGGTGTGACTGGCTACCTGCAGCTCGAGTAGGCTGGCCTACGCGAGCCGCAGGCGGCTGTAGGGTTGCCACCAGTACGTGTTTTACCCAGACTTTCTTAGTTTAGAAGCAGGGCTCGAGCCCTGCGGGAACGCTCGGGAACGGCGTTCCTGCACTTCTCCCGCAGCGGGATTGTTGCGGGAGCGCATGTTTCCGCTGTAGGCCGATTCATCGCTGGGGCTGCTAGCGGAATGCATTAACCGAATTCTGCTAGCAGCCCCTTCGACTGGCCGCGTTCCCTGAGCGCCTGCCTGTCTGTATGTATGCTCGGCCGTCGTCCTCAGCCCTGTGAAGGCTGTAACGCGGCCTACAGCCGAGATCTCGGCAGTAGGCCACGTCACAGCCTTCAGAAGCCGGCGGCCGTGTGCAGGAGCACGCTGGAGCTGGGAGACACCGAGACACCTGATCTGAGGTCTGAAATGAGTAAATGGGTAAGTATAATTCTGGGGTCCTGTGCCAGTGCCTATAATTCTGGAGGTCCTGTGCCTATAATTCTGTGGGTCCAGTGACAGTGCCTATAATTCTGTGGGTCATGTGCATATCATTTTGTGGGTTCAGTGCCTGTGCCTATAATTCTGGGGGTCCTGTGCATATAATTTTTGGGGGTTCAGTGCCTGTGCCTATAATTCTGGGGGTTTAGTGCCTATAATTCTGAGGGTCCTGTGCCTATAATTTTGGGGGTCCTGTGCCTGTTTCTATAATTCTGGGGCTCCAGTGCCTATAATTCTGGGGGCCTGTGCCTATAATTCTGAGGGTCCAGTGCCTGTGCCTATAATTCTGGGGGTCCAGTGCCTAATTCTGGGGGTCCTGTGCCTATAATTCCGGGGGTCCAGTGCCTATAATTCTAGGGGTCCAGTGCCTATAATTCTAGGGGTCCAGTGCCTATAACTCTGGGGATCCAGTGCCTATAACTCTGGGGATCCAGTGCCTATAACTCTGGGGATCCAGTGCCTATAACTCTGGGGGTCCAGTGCCTATAATTATGGGGGTCCAGTGCCTATAATTATGGGGGTCCAGTGCTTGTGCATATAATTATGGGGGTCCTGTGCATATGATTTTGGGGGTTCAGTGCCTGTGCCTATAATTCTGGGGGTCCAGTGCATATCATTTTGGGGGTTCAGTGCCTGTGCCTATAATTCTGGGGGTCCAGTGCCTATAATTCAGAGGGTCCCATGCCTATGCCTACAATTCTGGGGGTCCAGTGCCTATAATTCTGGGGGTCCAGTGCATATAATTTTGGGGGTCCTGTGCCTGTGTATATAATTCTGAGGGGCCTGTGCATATAATTCTGGGGGTCCTGTGCCTATAATTCCGGGGGTCCGGTGCCTGTGCATATTATTCTGGGGGCCCTGTGCCTATAATTCTGGGGTCCTGTCCCTGTGCCTATAATTCTGGGGGCCCTGTGCCTATAATTCTGGGGGTCCTGTGTGTTATAGCTGACTGTACTATACATCTATACATGTGCTATCACTTTAAATAGTGGCTCCTCCCCAGGATGACACAGGTCAGAGGGCACGGCAGCCATCTTCAGGAGTCGGTTAGTGTGATGCAGTTATGAAGGCAGATGCATGATCCTGTGTTCCTGTAGTTATCAAAGCCTGTATATAACAGTAAGTGTCCTGCAATAAAGCAATGGTGAACCTGGCAGTCCAGCCTCATATCTGAACAAGCAGAGAGCATAACAGTGGCGACGAGAATGAGATTTGTAAAAGGTCTGCTCAGCCTGAAAAAAAAGGGATTGACAGCCAGATAAAGCACACTGCCATCCAGCAGCAAGAACATGGCACTGATATGCACATTAACGGAGTTTGGAGAGAAAACTTCCTGGAGCTCCTGGACTAAGAGATTAGAGCAGTACTTCAGTGCTAACAGCATACCCCCTGAGAGACAGGTTGCAGTGTTTCTCACAGCCGTGGGGGCTAACACATATGACACTCTAAGAGACCTTCTATTCCCTGAGAAAGCAGCAAGCAAGGCGCTACAGGAACTCCTGAAACCATTAGAGGATCACTTTCAGCCAAAACCGCTGGAAATTGCAGAAAAATTTTGTTTTTATCAACCGGCAGCAGCTGCCGGGCGAAGATATTAAAGCCTATGTGGTGGCCCTTCGCAAATTGGCCTCCAGCTGTTCATTTGGGGAGTACCTACCAACAGCTTTGAGGAACAAGTTTGTCCTTGGACGGAATAGTGAAACGATTCAAAGGAAACTTCTGACAGAAAAGGGACTCACCCTTACAAGCGCAGTTGAGATAACATCAGTCATGGAGATGGCTGTCAGGGATACGGAGGAATTGCACCCTCAGATTCAAAAAGAAGGGGTGAAAAAGAACGTTTTCATAACCGCAGTTGCTACAGCAAACTGGAGATACAGACCCGAACCCACGCCAGCTTGTTACCGGTGCAGTAATACAGACCATGACTCCAAAACCTGTCGGTTTAAGGATCAACCTTGTCATCAATGTGGAAAAATGGGCCATCTCAAAACGGGTTTGCCGTAATAGGACTGTATGAGGACAAAAGCCGCAGTACCCTAAGAAGAAGACTTACAAGGTACAGAAACTCACATCATCTTCATCTGACTCAGACAACGATGAGGCATTACATAGTTTATCTATACATCGTATACACTCGTCACACCCTGCAATGACAGTACAAGTAACCATTGAGGGGAAGAGACTAAAGTTGAACGTTGTAGATAATTCACTGTAAATTCTTTTATACTGCAGTTACAGTATGGACTGTATAGATCATTCACTGTATACTGCAGTTATAATATGGACTATTACTAGGTTTGTGTCCAAGTATGATAATTTGGTTTATATGGGTCTAGTCAACATATTAGAACAAATGGAGTTCTTTATTTGCCTAATATTTTTATTATTCTTTTAATAGGATTACCCAAATGGAGTGTTTTAAATATAAACAAAATATTTTTTTGGTTTCTTTATGCTGCATCCACAACACGGATGTATAGTATTTGTGCTTAGAAGGACCACTCAATGATGTACATAAGTTTAGCCGTGTTGCGAGCTGAATGTATGGAGTAAATTAAGTGCCCTTTATGATCTATGCCTGCTTGAAGGAGGATGGATGAGTCATCAGACAGGGAGAGATCGCGGGACGTCTACAACCTCCAGTGCGAATTTCCGGTACACACTAGGAGTCTGCAGCCTCCATTTTTGAATGACGTCATTAGTGTGTGCCGGAAATATTATGATCGAACCCTAAAGACAGGTGTTCCACCTCACGTCCCATGCTATATAAGCTGGGACTAGGAGGAGGACGGTAACTTTCTTTTTCCTCTCCCTTGTTATTTTGCCACTGAAGAAGCGTCCTTAGTGACGCGAAACGCGTTTGGCTCTTGACCCTCTGGTTCTTTTATTCCAAATAATCTGGTTCTCTTCCCTGTATCCATTCCCTTTGGGAATAATAAATACTTTTTATTCTACTTTATGTACTCTCCTGGTATTTAGATTTCTTCTCCATCACTGAGGTGTCTGAGGTGATTTATACTACCTATGGAGATTTGAATCGGGAGTTTGAAGGCAAGCTGGTTGGCCTATAACAACCTGGAAGGCGATCATATGAGGGCTGGAAGCTCTCGAAGAATGTGAGTTATTTTTACTGCTACCTCCAAACATATATACATATGTATATTGTTTTTTGTGGACATACAGTATTGCACTACGCGTTTTGTCTCTTGCTTTTGAGGTACCCACTATACAAGTTGGATATACATCTTTGGATAGAAGAAAGAACATCCATATACAGAAATTATTCTTCCTAAAGCAGAACACTCTCCACTAATTTATCAATGTATGTACCATTGATTTTATGTGCTTTTTGAGCCCATTGGTATATCCAGTTATCCCTTTACTGCATTTTTTATTGTATATTTTTTCATTTTTATTCCCTGTATTCATTTCCCTCGAGAGTTTGAAGAAGCGCTGCCCTGTTTGTAGGTTTATGTTTATGGTCACCTTTTGGGTATTGGGAAGATATCCTATCTCGGCATCTATAGCGACCTTCATTTGTCTCCTCCCCTATTTGTAAGCGCACTATCCTCCATTTACTTTTTGTCATAAAGATGAACGTTGATACAGGAGCTGCAGTGACAGTTATCATACAAAAACAGTGGAAACAACTTCAGATCCAGGCAACTGTCTGCCCCACTCCAATAAAGCTACAGACATACTCAATGCAAGTACTCCATCCACTTGGTTGCGCAAAGGTAAAGGTATCATACAAGGGCCAGACAAAGAGACTACCACTATATATCCTGAAAACCAGAGGACCACCCCTCTTTGGCAGAGATTGGATCACTCATCTGGGAATGCCAGATATCATCAACAATCCTTGCAACACCGTGACAGTCCCGTCAGGAGGACATGATGGATGGGTGGAATCCTTAAAACAGCGTTTCCCTGAGGTTTTCGTTGACGAGTTAGGGAAAAATCAAAAATGACTGAGGCTCAAGCTGAAACCGGATGCTCATCCCAGATTCTTCAAGGCTTGGACAGTACCATTTTCCCTTAGAGCGGGAGTGGAAACTGAACTAATCCGACTAGAAGAACAGGGTGTCATTTCCAAGGTAGAGCACAGTGCTTGGGCATCACCTATTGTTCCAGTAAAGAAATCAAATGGTGAATTGCGCATCTGTGGGGATTTTCACATGGTACTGAATAGTCAACTGGAGGTAGACCAGTATCCTCTACCCAGAGTAGAGGACATCTTCGCTTCACTTGCTGGGGGACAGAAGTTCACTAAGATTGATCTACGGCAAGCTTACTTACAGTTTGAGGTCCATCCCTCTTCTCGAAAATACCCTCACCATTAACACTCACAGGGGTTTGTACGAATACAATCGAATGGTGTTTGGCATTGCATCTGCACTAGCCATCTGGCAAAGAAAGATGAATGAAATTTTAGCAGACATTTCCTTCACTCAGTGTCCATTAGATGACATGCTCATCACTAGTTGCACGGACCAAGAACACAAGCAGAATGTAGAGCTCGTTTTACAAAGACTTCAGGACCAAGGTCTCAAGGTAAATTTGACAAAATGTAAATTCATGTTGCCTAAATTGGATTTTATTTTTTTTTGTATTTCAAAATTTTTATTTTGCAATAAACAAAAGGTCACAGACCGACCAGTCAGGTGGCCTCACAGGGCCAAATGAGATACTCACAAAGAAAGCACAGAAAACATAAGGGGGGGGGGTTCACATAGGAAACTACAGAAAATCGAAAATAGTGGGGGGGGTGTAGAAACTCATCAGGAGGGTCATCCTGCAAAAACAAAAGAGAGTGATGGAGTTCGCTGATGGGGCACCAGGGAAACAAACAAAACCAAAAAAAAAATAATAATAAAAAAAAAGGGATAAAAAGGGTAGTGAGGGACTGCCAAACATATCGTGGCATTCCTGGCTCACCCCAGCAACCTAAAGGGAACCGAGGGCCATGGAAGGGGCCGCGTGGCCAGGAGACCTGGGGCCAAAAGGGTGTACAGAGCCTAGGTAGCCACCCTAGCGGCTCTCCCAGGCTACCTCCTAATGTCCCACACACAAAAAAAAAAGGGATGGGGAGTCCCAGTGCTCCAACAGACGAACAACATGAACCTACAAAGTCTGTAAGCAGGACCACAAAATCGTTCAGGAGTACATAAAAAGGCGGGAGGAAACGAAAATGAAAAGGGTAGGAACACAAGAATAGACAGAAATGTCCTCAAAAAAAAGGGTCTCAGAGTAGTAGGGGGGTATTCATCAGGGTGGGGGGTGTCATCAACATCGATGAAACAATCAAACATGAGACAGCGTCGAAGGGCTCCTTTTAGCCTGCATCCAAGAACAAGGCTGGGACCTGAGTCGGCAAAGTGCCCCAGGAAAAGATGAACAGCTCCAGCAGGCCACGGTCATCATCTCGCTCTCCAGCATCAAGGGACATGGTAGCCATCAGAGTCCCAGAAGCAGCGGGCAGGTGGCACAGCGGGAGAAGCACCAGGGTATCTCGGGAGGTCTTTACTTCGTGGAAAGATTTTCCAGCACGAGACAAGTCACCCATCGAAACCACGACAGCTTCGGGAGCAGACCGGTCTCTACTCGTCACATCAGCCTGGACCATACCATAGCTGCCACTCAGTGCCGAATCCGCAGGAGAGGACAAGGAACCAGAGGGCCCCGCCGACCCACAGCTGTCGAGGGACTGGTCATCAACTGCAGGCACAGGTAAGACCGCTGGGGCACAAGGGAGCACCACAGCAGCAGATGTAGCCGGAGAAGGGGCGGATCCACCTGGGTTGTCGGTTCCCCTGCCATATTCATCAGGGCCCTCCACTGCACACATCCATCCCATTTCCCGGAGTGAGGTACGCCACGCCACCCGGAGTTCAGCCAGCAGGACCACGAGGTCTCCCCTAGTCACCGGGAGAGCAGCAACATCAGACCTCTGGCGGGGAAAGAAAGACGCCTCCAGAGGTGTCCCAAACGCGGCTTCCAGGCCCGAGAGCACGACCCCGACGTTATCCGCGGGAGGGCCAGGCATAACAGACTGCTGTCGAATAACTGCAAGGGCTGGTGAACGTAGGCCCATCTTTATCCCCGAAATCATCACACTCAGGAACACGCTGCAGGAAGCACGAGGAAGCAGCACGAGGGACAGGCAAAGAAAATGGCCACCAAGGATAGGCCACACGGGGATAGAAAGGTCAGTCCAGGACACAGCACGCGGCGGGGACCTCCAACCGCTGGACCACGGGTAAGTGTCCACTGTCAGGAAGCGAGTGTGAGCGGAAATTTCAGCCAAAAAGACCCAAAAGTCATCAAATTTAAAACCACAGCAACGGAGCTCTTCAGGTTTGCAGCCGCTCAGCTCGACTTCCGGTCACGCCCCCACCCCTAAATTGGAGTTTTGTGACCACTTAGTAGATGCAGAGGGCATTCATACTGCTGAAGACAAGGTCGATGTTTTAGTCAAAGCGCCAGCCCCAACAAGTGTCCATCAACTACGATCCTACCTTGGCCTGTTTAACTACTATAATAAATTTCTTCCAGACCTTGCTCATACATGGTTTCCACTGCATAAGCTCCTGGAGAAACACTCCAGGTGGGACTGGTCAGCAGAATGTCAACTTGCCTTTGAGTCCTCTAAACGGAAATGGTTAGCGTCACGTATGCTTGTGCACTACGACCTCCAGAAGCCGCTCACCCTGGCTTGTGATGCCTCTCCTTATGGTCTGGGCGCTGTTCTTTTCCACATCCTACCGGATGGCTCTGAGAAACCGGTGGCCTTCGCCTCCAGATCCTTGACGAAGACAGAGAGAAATTACTCTCAAATTGATAAAGAGGCACTTGCATTGATATGGGTAATTCGGAAGTTTCACCTTTACCTGTATGGTAGAGAGTTTACCATATTAACGGATCATAAACCGCTTCTTCAAATTTTTAGCTCTGACAAAGGAATCTCTCAGACAACTGCAGCCCGTCTCCAGTGTTACGCCCTGTTCTTGGGAGCATACAGCTACCGCATACAGTATCGAAGTCATGAGGCCAATGCAAATGCAGATGCAATGTCCAGTCTCACAGAACTGCCTCTAGAGTCAACCCCAGCAGTCAAGGGTTGTAGGTACACCACCTCACACCTCCTGACTTCCAGAGAGATAGCAGCCCATACTGTGAAGGATACCCTTCTGACAAACGTGCTTACCTTTATACGAGACGGCTGGCCTGCGACGGTATCACAGGAACATGAACCTTACTACCGTAAGCGAATGTAGTTGTTTGTGAAGGATAATTGTGTCTTATGGGGAGACCGAGTGGTTATTCCAAAAACCATCCACAGACACATCTTGGACTTGCTTCATACTGGTCACCCTGGAACCACCCGGATGAAACAGAAAGCACGGGGCTATGTGTGGTGGCCGAACATAGATGCAGATATCACAGCATATGTCAATGCTTGTGTAGGATGTGCGCAAACTGCCAGAGACCCCCCCCCCTCGAGGAGGCATTCAACCCTGGACTTGGCCCACAGTTCCCTGGTTTCGCCTTCACTTGGATTTTGCGGGTCCCATAAGGGGACAAACCTTCTTGATTATAATTGATGCCCACTCAAAATGGCCAGAGGTCATTCCAGTTACCCAGCTGACTACAAAGGCAACAGTTGACATATTATTGCATCTTTTTGCTTTGTTTGGGTATCCCAGGGAGATTGTCACAGATAATGGTGCCCAATTCACAAGTCAGGAGTTCTAGAGTTTTTTTACGGTCCATAATATCAAGCACAAATTAACCGACCCCTATCACCCTGCCATCAATGGGCAAGCTGAGCGGTTTGTACAAACTTTCAAGAACTATTTCAAGGCCTCAGTAGCTCTGACTAGCCAGAGGTCCATATCGCCTCAGCAGTTGGACGCTTTCCTTTTTACTTACAGAACTACACCACATGCCACCACTGGTACAACACCAGCTGAGCTTATGTTGGGAAGACAGCCATGGACTGATTTTGACATGCTTCGCCCTCAAACCGTTCATGAACATGTATTACAATCCCCAGAAAAGATGAAGTCCAAAGAGTCTCCTGTTTTTGCAGCCCACCAGGAGGTCTGGACTCGATCGTATGGATATGCCAACACTCGGTGGGTACCTGCCACCATTGCAGAATCTTTGGGACCCAAGATGTACAGAGTCCGCCTGGAAGATGACATGTAGACCAGCTATGGTCTCGTTCACGGGTGCCTGAACCCTTGACGTCCCCAACCCTACGGGGTCCGGTGTCCACATCTAATTCGTCGGAAGACATCTGGAATGGTGTCTGGGTTGACTCGGAAACTTTGGACTTGTCTCCTGTGGGTATTTGTGACTCTGGTTCAGAGGTTCCCCTTGACCCTTCTGTACCCTCTTTGACCCCACCAGTTGATCTTTCATGCAATCCTACCACCTCCAACACCCTGCCTGCTGGTGGCCGTCCCCAAGGCCCTCCAGACCGCTTACATCTTCAAGAACGGATACGAGTCTTCCGTCGGTCCTCGCATAGGGCCTGGAAAGATAGGGATGATTTGGCTCCGCAATTTTCTTCAGAAGACTAGTCCTCAGTTTTTCAGTGACACTCTCCAAGTTCCTCAGATGAACGGTGTTCGATTGTTATGGTTGTTGATTTGTTACTAGGTTTTTGTTATGTTATTCTGGGGTTTTTTGGGGTGGGGAGTAAGGTCTTATAGCTGACTGTACTATACATGTGCTATCACTTTAACTAGTGGCTCCGCCCCAGGATGACACAGGTCAGAGGGCACGGCAGCCATCTTCAGGAGTCCGTTAGTGTGATGCAGTTATGAAGGCAGATGCATGATCCTGTGTTCCTGTAGTTATCAAAGCCTGTATATAACAGTAAGTGTCCTGCAATAAAGCAATGGTGAACCTGACAGCCCAGCCTCAAATCTGAACAAGCAGAGAGCATAACACTGTGCATATAATTTTGGGGGTTCAGTGCCTGTGCATATAATTCTGGGGGTCCTGTGCCTATAAATCTGGGGGTCCTGTGCATATAATTTTGGGGGTTCAGTGCCTGTGCATATAATTCTGGGGGTCCAGTGCCGGTGCATATAATTCTGAGGGTCCTGTGCATATAATTCTTGGGTGAGGTCCCGCACTTTTTTCCCCAGGACTTGACCCCTGTTTAGAAGCATCTGCCCGGGTTTCTGAAGAGCCCAGCAGTGGACAGCCCAGGATTGGGCACATTGCTCAGTGGGGGACAAATGCCCTTCAGGATTTGAAATGGCACATTCCGGAGAAATCCACCCAGTCACTGCTCCTGCAGTTGTACGATGTAGCCGATGCCTGCATCCTCTGTTCTCACAGCGTGACTAATGACGTTCCTGGTTCACAGCTCAGTGTGAAAGTGTGAGTGGGAACTGCATCCAGGCAGGAGGATACAGGTGGGCAGTCAGCTCTGAGCAGTCAGCATCAAAAGTAGAGAAAAGTAGCATTAACCCCGTAGGAGCAATCTGCAAGGAGTGGTACACTCGTTTAACCCCTTAGTGACCGGGCGGTTTTACACAAATCTGTCTTTTAGTGACCGCTGCTGTTTTTACGTTTCTGCGCTGTTAGTGTTTAGGTCAAATTTTCCTTTTACTCGTTTATTCAACCCACACATATTATACACCCTTTTTTCCACCATTAAATGGACTTTCTAGAAATACCATTATTTCCATCATATCGAATAATTTACTATAAAAAAAATATGAAATATGAGGAAAAAATGGTAAAAACACACTTTTTCGGAATTTAATCCCCAAAATCTACAACCACCCAAAAAGAGCCTGGCTAAATAGGTTCAAAATTTTGTCCCGAGACTAGAAATACCCAATTTTTACATGCGTTTGCTTTTTAACCCCTTCACTGCTGAGACAGTTCACCTATGTGCGCTGCGCTCATTCTGACCATTTTGTGCTAATTATTTTTAGATGACAGCCTAGGTCCTATTTAATTAAACCCCCCCAGACAAAAAAACTTTAAATTTTTTTTTTTTTTTTTTTTTTAAACCAAACCTGGTCATGTTTGGTATCATTGGAAAGGCCATAATCAGGCCTTTCAAATGATGTCAAATATGACCATCTAGCTGCCATGGATCGGGAGATATGGGGATCCTTAGGATCCCCTTATCGCTACATGGCAGCTAGATGGTTAACTGGCCCACTGACATCCTCACACACACATCCTCACATGGTGAGGTTGTCAGTGGGTGGGGGGGGCCTGGAGGCTTGGCTGACATCCAAGATGTCAGCCCCCCTCCAGGTTCGAATCGCGTTTTGGCGCCAATTAGCGCCGAAACGTGATTCGGCGGCGAAGCGGTTATTGCCATACACCGCTGAAAAGGGGAGACTCTCCCCTTTTCAGCAGTGCAAAAAGCATCTCCCTAGCCACAATGGTTGGGGAGATAGAGGGCTCCGAACGAGCCCCCCCTCCCCTCCATTGCTTTGCATGGGGACGCCTGCTGATGATGTCACCACGCAGCGTGGCGACGTCATCAGCCTCGCCTGCCCATGTAAATCATATGGGCAGGCTTCCTCCCTGCCAGATCGCCGAGGGAGGTGAGTATCGGGCGGGAGGGGGATTAGGCGCCGCTGACGTACCCTGTACGTCCGCGGGTCTAAGGGAGACCCGAGGACAGGACGTACAGGGTACGTCAGCGGTCCTTAAGGGGTTAAATTTGTAAAATTTATTCCCCCCTTACATTAACCTTTAGTATCCCTTTATCCCCGGCCCTAAATACACCTTGACGTTAACCCCTACATAGAACATAACACTGCACCTACCCTTAAGAACCTCTAGTCCAGTGATGGTGAACCTTGGCACCTCAGATGTTTCAGAACTACATGTCCCATGATGCTATGCCAAGCCCATTTGCATTTAAGCATCAGAGGACATGTAGTTCCGAAACATCGGGGGTGCCGAGATTCACCATCACTGCCCTAGTCTATGCCCCAAACACCCCTTTAACCCCTTCTGGTTCTAAACCTTAATATCAACAGCTAAATACCCAAACCGGTAAGCATTCCAAATTTAATGAAAATGGTCCCCCTTAACCCCAACTGGAGGCTCATCTAGGAAATGATGATAATAATAATATATATATATATATATATATATACACACACACACACACACACACCAACATTAAAATACAACGTCACTCAAATGAATGGAAACTTTAAAGGATTATTCTATTAAAAACAAAGTCCCTTTTTGCCCTTAAATAATTAAACTGTGTGTGTGTGTGTGTGTGTATATATATTCCCCTGGTGAAGAAAACACAATTCACAACAGTTGGCCAGATCAAGAACACTCTCCAGGAGGTAGGTGTATGTGTGTCCAAGTCAACAATCAAGAGACGACTTCACCAGAGTGAATACAGAGGGTTCACCACAAGATGTAAACCATTGGTGAGCCTCAAAAACAGGAAGGCCAGATTAGAGTTTGCCAAACAACACCTAACAAAGCCTTCACAGTTCTGGAACAAGATCCTATGGACAGATGAGACCAAGATCAACTTGTACCAGAGTGATGGGAAGAGAAGAATATGGAGAAGGAAAGGAACTGCTCATGATCCTAAGCATACTACCTCATCAGTGAAGCATGGTGGTGGTAGTGTCATGGCGTGGGCATGTATGACTGCCATGGAACTGGTTCTCTTGTATTTATTGATGATGTGACTGCTGACAAAAGCAGCAGGATGAATTCTGAAGTGTTTCAGGCAATATTATCTGCTCACATTCAGCCAAATGCTGCAGTACTCATTGGACGGCGCTTCACAGTGCAGATGGACAATGACCCAAAGCATACTGCAAAAGGAACCAAAGAGTTTTTGAAGGGACAGAAGTGGAATGTTATGCAATGGCCAAGTCAACCACCTGACCTGAATCCCATTGAGCATGCATTTCACTAGCTGAAGACAAAACTGAAGGGAAAATGCCCCAAGAACAAGCAGGAACTGAAGACAGTTGCAGTAGAGGCGTGGCAGAGCATCACCAGGGATGAAACCCAGCATCTGGTGATGTCTATGCGTTCCAGACTTCAGGCTGTGATTGACTGCAAAGGATTTGCAACCAAGTATTAACCCCTTAAGGACGCAGGGCGTACCATGCCGTCCTGCACCACGTGGGCTTTAATGCCGCAGGACGGCATGGTACGCCCCGCGGTGTTTGCTGCCTCTGGGCGCAAAAAACGGCCCGCCTCCCTTCCCACAATGCTGATCGCTGGCTGGGGGTCTGTCTGACACCCGGGCAGACCCTCCCAGCTGGCGATTGGCATTGTGGGAAGGGAGGCGGGCCGTTTCCCTCGTGGAATCGCCAAGGCAGCCAATCCGGCGCCTGGAGCTGTCAGTTGCAGCGGTGACAAGCTGTCACCTCTGCAACTGTCAGAATGTCTCAGCCAATGAGGTTGCATTGGCTAAGACATTGTCTCTGCCCCTTTCTCCTGCTCCTCATTGCGATCTGAGGAGCAGAGAGAGAGAGAGACAGAGCAGAGAGGAGCAGAGAGAAAAAACTACCTAAAACCCCAGGCACTGTACCCCACACCCCAGGCAGTGTACCCCACCTGGCACTACCCCACCTGGCACTACCCCACCTGGCTGTACCCCACCTGGCACTACCGCACCTGGCTGTACCCCACCTGGCACTACCCCACCTGGCTGTACCCCACCTGGCTTTACCCCACCTGGCAGTGTACCCCACCTGGCAGTGTACCCCTGGCAGTATATCCCACCTGGCACTGTACCCCCACTGGCACTGTACCCCCCAGGCACCTACTGGCACTGTACCCCCCAGGCACTGTACCCCCCAGGCACTACCTACTGGCACTGTACCCTCCTGGCAGTGTACCCCACCTGGCAGTGTACCCCACCTGGCACTGTATCCCACCTGGCAGTGTATCCCACCTGGCACTGTACCCCCACTGGCACTGTACCCCACCTGGCACTGTACCCCCCAGGCACCTACTGGCACTGTACCCCCCAGGCACTGTAGCCCCCAGGCACTACCTACTGGCACTGTACCCTCCTGGCAGTGTACCCCACCTGGCACTGTACCCCACCTGGCAGTGTAACCCACCTGGCACTGTACCCCACCTGGCAGTGTACCCCACCTGGCAGTGTATCCCACCTGGCAGTGTATCCCACCTGGCACTGTACCCCACTGGCACTTGTACCACTGGCACTGTACCCCCCCAGGCACCTACTGGCACTGTACCCTCCTGGCACAGTACCCCCTGGCTGAAAAAAAAACAGGCACAGTGTACCCCTGGCTGAAAAAAAAAATCCCAGGCACAGTACCCCCTGGCTGAAAAAAAACAAACTGAAAAAAAAAACCCCAGGTACAGTACCTCCTGGGCTGGCACTGTACTCTCCAGACTGGCACTGTACCCTCCTGGCACAGTACCCCCTGGCTGAAAAAAATAACTGAAAAAAACCTGACTGGAAAAAAACCTGACTACCCGCATTGGCATACGACGACCCCTGGAATATTTCTGACTCCCCGCATTGGCATACGACCCCTGGCATTTCTGACTACCCGCATTGGTATTACGACCCCTGGCATTTCTGACTACCCACATTGGCATATACGACCCTGGCATTTCTGACTACCGCATTGGCATACGACCCTTGGCATTCCTGACTACCCTTGTCTAGATAGATAGAAGTACCGCCACTACAAGGACCGGAAGGGCTTAGTTTAGGTGTTCTAAAATTATTTTATTTGTGTACTTGACCCCATCAGTTCCCCGACCTCCATAAAAATGTCCTCTCGCTTTTAATTCCCCAGAAGAGGCATATGAGATCCTGGCCGCCTCTGAGAGCGACGCTCTCATCGCCGACAGTGACACCCTCAAACAGCCTCTTGATATAGAGCCCTTAGTGAACCCTCCAGTGATGGTGACCCCCCACCATCTACTGGGAGGCACGAGAGCATTATGGGTACCCCCCCCAAATATGGCTGCCCAGAAATACCCCCATTTCTGGCGACTCCTGGCATCACGAGTAAGGGTAGAGGACTGTGAGCCAGTGAGCTTTTTAACCTGTTTATGTTCGGACGATGTATTCGAGATGGTGGTTGAGCAAACCAACCTGTTTGCCAACCAGTATTTGATGCGCATTCCGGATTCACATCGCCACAGACGTAACAAGTGGCACCCAACGGATGTGATAGAGTTAAAAAAAAATTGGGCTCTAACCCTCGTAATGGGAATAGTGAAGAAGCCAAGTATCTGGTCTTACTGGCACAAAAACCCCATCCTGGCTACTCCACTATTCCCAAGGGTTTATGAAGAGGGATAGATACGAAAATCTCATGCGATTCCTCCACATTTTTAATGACAAGCACTCTGTGCCCACGAAGAACGACCCCAATGCATGACCGCCTCTATAAAATTCGGCCCCTGATCAGTCTTATATCTGCCAAATTCACCGATAATTATGTTCCCGACCAAAATATATCTGTAGACGAGTCCCTTATGAAATTTCAAAGGCAGACTGCTCTTCAAGCAGTATATACCCAAGCAAGCGATCCCGGTATGGCGTCAAATTTTATAAATTGTGTTGGATCACAACAGGCTACACCTGGGCGTTTAGAATATACGAAGGGAAAGATAGCCACCTTGACCCCCCAGGATGCCCCGATTGTATTGGCACCAGTGGAAAAATTGTGTGGGTCTGGTCTATCGTCCTATTCAACAAGGGCTATCATTTATGGGTCGATAACTATTACACCAGTATCGACCTATTTAAAAATTTATATCGTTTCGAGACCCTTGCGTGTGGCAACAGTGCGGAAGAATCGCAGAGGTTTCCCCAAATCCTGACAGCAGGCAAAAAAAGTAGAGGCTCCTCTTCATCTCTACGTCAGGAAGAAGTGCTAGCCCTTCGGTTTCACCGATAAGAAGGATGTATAACATGTTTATTCTACAGTGCATGACGAAAGTACAGTGCCAGTGCCTGTGAGAGGAGGACTGAGCCACTGGAAAAGCCGAAGTGCATTGTAGATTACAGCAAGTTTTATGGGGGGAGTAGACTTGGCTGATCAATGTATAGCCTTATCTGGTGAACCGAAAGACTAGGGCATGGTACAAGAAGATTGCCATCTATTTGACCGAGATAGCAAATTTTCAATGCGTACGTGCTCTACAAGCAGGCAGCAGAGTACAAAAGCCATATCCCTTCCTAGAATTCATGCTTGAGATATCATATCCCAACTTATCCTAACCCCGGCCCCCGTTACATCCGCTTTGGAATCAGGAGATCTCCAAAGATTAAGCGGCAGACACTTTCCTTCCGAGTCCTCCACCCGCTGTAAAAAGTCCCCCCAGAAAAAGTGTCGTGTCTGCCGCAAAGAAGGAATCCGAAAGGATTCTAGTTATTATTGGCCCTACCTGCCCATCTCTACCTGGCCTCTGCATAACCGAGTGCTTCAAAATTTATCATTACGCGAGCTAAAATTACTAAATCCTTTTCTGCTTTGTCCGATTACCCTTTGCTGCCTGTACCCGACTCATTGGCTTGTTATACCGACTACCCTTTGTTTGCTGCCTGTACCGACTCATTGGCTTGTTATACCGACTATCTTTGTTTTGCTGCCTGTACTGACTCATTGGCTTGTTATACCGACTACTCTTTGTTTGCTGCCTGTACCGACTCATTGGCTTGTTATAATACCGACCGACTACTCTTTGTTTGCTGCCTGTACCGACTCATTGGCTTGTTATAACGACTACTCTGACTTCTGGAATCCCTGAATTTTGGCCTGTCCCTGCTTACGTTAAGCCCAGCTATTCTAAAGTGGCTGCACCAAACAACTCAAAATACTAATTTAGAATCATTGGCGTGTCATCTTTGGAGCAATATTCTTTCTTGGTGTGCCATGTTTCTCTCAACATAAATCCTGAAAAATCACTTGTCAAATTACCAAAAACTAAATAAAAATGCTACATATGGGGTACCGTTGAATTCGTAACACATTGCCGAACACAAATATCAATGTTATAGGCCAGTAAAAGGTTGACCGAGCAGGATATTAGCAGCAAAATAACAGTTTTCGTGTAAAACAAATGCAAAACACAATCTTGAAAACTAAGTGTGGCCAGGGTTTGTGACCAAGTGTCTACTATAAAAAAACTGGAACATACCCCATTTTCAACACTCTGGGTTGTCTACTCTCTCAATGATATGCCATGATGGGGTACTCTCAAACCTGGGCTGCCATACCCTCTCTCAAATTCAACCTAGGCCCAGAAAACCAATCTGGCAAACTCTTACACTTTGATGTGTAACTTTCCAAAAGTAAATAAAAAATGCAACCATGGGGGTACTGTTGACTCGTAACACATTGCCGAATACAAATATCAATGTTATAGGCCAGTAAAAGGTTGACCGAGCAGGATATTAGCAGCAAAATGACAGTTTTCGTGTGAAAACAAATGCAAAAACACAATCTTGGAACACTAAGTGTGGCCAGGGTTTGTGACCAAGTGTCTACTATACACAAAACTGGAATACCCCATTTTCAACACTCTGGGTTGTTCTACTTCTCAAATGATATGCCATGTTGGGGTACTTTTTATACCTGGGCTGCCATACCCTCCTCAAATTCACCTAGGCCCAGCAAAACCAATCTGGCAAATTTCAAGTTGTAAAACCTGAAATGGGCAAACTCTACATTTTGACCCGTGTAACTTTCCATAAAAGTAAATAATAAATGCTACATCATGGGTACCGTTTGAATTCGTAACACATTGCCGAACAAAATATCAATGTTATAGGCCAGTAAAAGGTTGACCGAGCAGGATTTAGCGGCAAAATACAGTTTTCGTGTAAAACAAATGCAAAACACAATCATGAAAACTAAGTGTGGCCAGGGTTTTGTGACCAAGTGTCTACTATAAAAAAACTGGACATAGCCCATTTTCAACACTCTGGGTTGTCTACTTCTCAAAATGATATGCCCATGATGGGGTACCTCTCAAACCTGGGCTGCCATACCCTCTCAAATTCAACCTAGGCCCAGAAAACCAATCTGGCAACTCTACATTTGATCGTGTAACTTTCCAAAAAGTAAATAAAAATGCAACATGGGGTACTGTTGAACTCGTAACACATTGCCGAACACAAATATCAATGTTATAGGCCAGTAAAAGGTTGACCGAGCAGGATATTAGCAGCAAAATGACAGTTTTCGTGTAAAACACAATGCAAAACACATCTTGAAAACTAAGTGTGGCCAGTGTTTGTGACCAAGTGTCTCTATACAAAACTGGACATACCCCATTTTCAACACTCTGGGTTGTCTACTTCTCAAAATGGATATGCCATGTTGGGGTACTTTCTTTTATACCTGGGCTGCCATACCCTCTCAAATTCAACCTAGGCCCAGAAAACCAATCTGGCAAACTCTACATTTTGATCGTGTAACTTCCAAAAAGCAAATTAAAAACTGCTAAATGGAGGGTACCGTTGATCTCGTAACACATTGCCGACCACAAATATCAATGTTGTAGGCCAAAAAGGTTGACTGAGCATGATATTAGCAGCAAATAACAGTTTTTTGTGTGAAAAATGCAAAACACAAACATGAAGACCAAGTTTGCGACTAAGAGACTACTATAAAAAAACAAAACGTACACCATTTGGAATAGCCTGGGTTGTCTACTTTTCAAAATGGTTAATGACATGTTGGGGTACTTTTCATACCTGGGCTGCCATAACTCTCAAAGTCAACATAGGGCCAGGAAACCAATCTGGCAAATTTCAAAGTTGTAAAACGTGAAATGGCAAACTCTATATTTGACCCTGTAACTTTCCAAAACCTCCTAAAACCTCTACATGGGGGGTACCGTTGAACTCGTAAGACCTTGCCGACCAGAAATATGAGTTTTTTAGGCCAGTAAAATGTCGAGGGAGCATGATATCATTGGTAAAAGAACAGTTTTTGTGTGAAAAATGCAAAACACAAACATGAAGACCAAGTTTGCGACTAAGAGACTACTATAAAAAAACAAAACGTACACCATTTGGAATAGCCTGGGTTGTCTACTTTTCAAAATGGTATGACATGTTGGGGTACTTTTCATACCTGGGCTGCCATAACCTCTCAAAGTCAACATAGGGCCAGGAAACCAATCTGGCAAATTTCAAGTTGTAAAACGTGAAATGGGCAAACTCTATATTTGACCCTGTAACTTTCCAAAACCTCCTAAAACCTCTACATGGGGGGTACCGTTGAACTCGTAAGACCTTGCCGACCAGAAATATATGTATTTTATTTAATTTAATGCTAAGCGTACAATGTCATTCACACTAAAAATACAATGGAGAACTTTGAAAATTGCAAAATTTCCTTTTTTCCTCATAGTTTTTAGGTTTTTTTTCATACTATAATATATTTTATATATAAATCTTTGATGGAAGATGAAAGCCCTATTTCTCCTGAACAAAATGATATATAATAAGGGTGGGTACACTTAATATGTAAGAGGTAAATTATGGTTGAACAGCGAATAGCTGAAATTCTACTTTTAGAAGTGTTCAAAAGTGTTCCAAACTTGTAAAATTACTCCCGTCCTTAAGGGGTTAAGAAGGGAAAGTTTGATTTATTATTATTATTCTGTCCCACTACCTTTGGTCCCTTAACAAGTGGGATGCACATCTGCAAACTACTGTAAGTCCTACACCGTTCACCTGAGTTGGATGGATAGTCATGTAACACAGTGACTATATACAGAATGCGCCTGTAAACATGTAACACAGTGACTATATACAGAATGCTCCTGTAAACATGTAACAGTGATTATATACAGAATGCACCTGTAAAAATGTAACAGTGACTATATACAGAATGCACCTGTAAACATGTAACACAGTGACTATATACAGAATGCACCTGTAAACATGTAACACAGTGACTATATACAGAATGCGCCTGTAAACATGTAACACAGTGACTATATACAGAATGCACCTGTAAACATGTATCCTTACCTACAAAACCCTCACTAACTCAGCTCCCCACTACCTGTCCTCACTAATCACCAAATACACCCCAGCCCGCTCCCTAAGGTCAAACAGTGACCTGCGCCTAGCTTCTCCCCGCATCACCTCTTCCCATGATAGACTGCAGGATTTCTCACGCGCAGCCCCCACTCTCTGGAACGCTCTCCCTCGTGCTGTCAGACTTTCCCCTAACTTCTCTTCCTTCAAACGTTCCCTTAAAACATTCCTATTTAGGGAAGCCTACCCCCCCAACTCACTGACGCAACCATCAATCACTCTCACCTTACAGTCCTCTCCTCCTGTTTCCAACCCCAACCCTCCTAGATTGTGAGTTCCTACGGGAATAGGGCCCTCATCTCCTCCTGTACTGTTTGTCAAATGTTGTTCAATGTATTGTAACCCTGTCTATACTGTGCTTATTGTACAGCGCTGCGGAATATGCTGGCGCTTTATAAATTAATAATAATAATAATAATAATAATAATGTACATACCCTCAAATTAAAGCTGACAGTCTGCAGTTAAAGCACTTTGTGTTTGTTTCATTCCAACTCCATTGTGGTGGTGTATAGAGCCAAAGATGTGAAAATTGTGTCAATGTCCCAATATTTCTGGACCTGACTGTAGATGTATCCTTTATCCACATACAGTTGTGTTCAAAATTATTCAACCCCCAATGCTGTAGAGGGTTTTAGGGAATTTAGTGTACATTTGTAATTGTATTCAGAATGAAATCCTACAAGGACTTTTTAAAGAACCATATGCAACTAAAATGACATCAATTGGTTTTGTAATACAGTAGTAAATGTTTCTTTTGTGAATTCTTCATTGACACAATTATTCAACCCCTTAAAGACTACCACTCTGAAGAACAGAGGTTCATTCAAGTGTTTTCAATCAGGTATTGAAACACCTGTGGATGTCACGGAGCAGCAATAAACCATAATAAGCACCAATTAGGCAGCTTTAAAATGACTGTGATACTCAGCTCCTTCTAGACATTTACTGGTGTGGTTACAAACATGGTGAAGTCAAGAGAATGGTTCAGGAAGACAAGAGAAGAGGTGATTACTCTTCACAGGAAGGGCAATGGCTATAAGAAGATTGCAAAGATGTTAAACGTACCAAGAGAGACCATAGGAAGCATCATTCGCAAATTCAAGGCAAAGGGCACTGTTGAAACGCTATTATTATTATTATTCTTCTTTATTTATAAAGCGTCAGCATATTCCGCAGCGCTGTACAATAAGCACAGTATAGACAGGGTTACAATACATTGAACAACATTTGACAAACAATACAGGAGGAGATGAGGGCCCTATTCCCGTAGGAACTCACAATCTAGGAGGGTTGGGGTTGGAAACAGGAGGAGAGGACTGTAAGGTGAGAGTGATTGATGGTTGTGTCAGTGAGTTGGGTGGTAGGCTTCCCTAAATAGGAATGTTTTAAGGGAGCGTTTGAAGGAAGAGAAGTTAGGGGAAAGTCTGACAGTACGAGGGAGAGTGTTCCAGAGAGTGGGGGCTGCGCGTGAGAAATCCTGCAGTCTATCATGGGAAGAGGTGATGCGGGGAGAAGCTAGGCGCAGGTCACTGTTTGACCTTAGGGAGCGGCCTGGGGTGTATCTGGTGATTAGTGAGGACAGGTAGTGGGGCGCTGAGTTAGTGAGGGTTTTGTAGGTAAGGATAAGGATTTTGAACTTGATTCTGCAGTGGATGGGGAGCCAGTGAAGGGACTCGCAGAGGGGAGCGGCAGAGACAGAGCGGCGGGTGAGGTGAATTAGCCTGGCGGAGGCGTTCAGGATGGATTGTAGGGGGGAGAGGCGGGACAGAGGGAGGCCAGATAAGAGATTATTGCAATAGTCGAGTCGGGAGATTACCAGGGCGTGTAGGAGTTGTTTTGTGGTGACAGCGGTAAGAAATGGCCGAATTCTGGAAATATTACGCAGTTGGTATCGGCAGGAGGAGGAAAGAGACTGGATGTGGGGGATGAAGGAAAGAGCAGAGTCAAGTGTAACTCCAAGACAGCGAACTTGGTTTGATGGGGAGATGGTGATACCCTCCACCGTGATAGAGAAGTCAGGAGGTGGGGAGGCATTAGAGGGAGGAATAAGTAAACGCTACCTGGTCGTGGCAGAAAGAAGATGCTGACTTCGACTGCTGTGCGCTACCTGAAGCGTAGAGTGGAGAAAAGTCCCCGTGTGACTGCTGAGGAACTGAGAAAAGATTTGTCAGATGTGGGTACTGAAGTTTCAGCTCAGACAATACGGCGCACACTGCGTAATGAAGGCCTCCATGCCAGAACTCCCAGGCGCACCCCCTTGCTGTCTCCAAAGAATAAGAAGAGTCGACTGCAGTATGCCAAAAGTCATGTGGACAAACCACAGAAGTTTTGATAGTGTTCTGTGGACTGATGAAACAAAATTAGAACTGTTTGGGCCCATGGATCAACGCTATGTTTGGAGGAGGAAGAACAAGGCCTATGAAGAAAAGAACACCTTGCCTACTGTGAAGCATGGCGGGGGGTCAATCATGCTTTGGGGCTGTTTTGCTTCTGCAGGTACAGGGAAGCTTCAGCGTGTGCAAGGTACCATGAATTCTCTTCAGTACCAGGAGATATTGGATGACAATGTGATGCAGTCCGTCACAAACCTGAGGCTTGGAGACGTTGGACCTTTCAACAGGACAATGATCCCAAGCATACCTCCAAGTCCACTAGAGCATGGTTGCAGATTAAAGGCTGGAACATTTTGGAGTGGCCATCGCAGTCACCTGACTTAAATCCGATTGAGAACCTCTGGTGGGACTTAAAGAAAGCAGTTGCAGTGCGCAAGCCTAAGAATGTGACTGAACTGGAGGCTTTGCCCATGACGAATGGGCGAAGATACCCGTAGACCGCTGCAAGACACTTGTGTCAAGCTATGCTTCACGTTTAAAAGCTGTTAAACTGTAAAAGGATGTTGTACTAAGTACTAAGATTGAATGTCACTTGGGGGTTGAATAAAACGGATAATGATGTGAGCACAGAAAAGACATTTGTGGTTATTTCATTATAAATGTTATGTTATATTTGTCTGACCTACACGTGCCTCTTTGATTTAATTGTAAGTAAGATGACTGAATGATCAAAATCAATGTCAAACAGGCCAAAACACTCAATTTCAGTGGGGGTTGAATAATTTTGAACACAACTGTATATCCTAATTCTAATATATTGCCTCATTGTAAACATTTTATGCTGGGGGTTATTCATAGTATGGAAGCGGTTGATTATTAGGGTGACCATGTGGACCATATTTAAAGGGACATGTGAATAAGTCTTGCCCTGAAACCTGTATTATTTATATGCTGCGGCAGGGAAATTTTTGTCGCTCACCTGGCCTTCCTTTTGGATCTATTAAATGCAGTGTAAGGATTCCAGATGCTGTTTGGTGGCATTTATCATGCAATGCCCATCAGCCTTAATATATGTGTGCATCAAACCATGGATGACACTGTCACCTTGGAGGATTTTAATAATGCAGGGGTGTAAGTTATTCACTGGATGTGTCCATATTCAAGCTTGTGAGGGCGTGGGAAAATATGTATGGCCCGGCACTCTGCACTGGGAAAAAAAACCCTGTTCTATCCTGTACACAACCGCAATAGCCCTGGGTCTCAGCCCGGGTCTTAGAGTTTTCCTACCATGCACCAAACGACCTTGTTCATGGACTACTGCAGACAAGGTGATCTGTTAGTAGGTCGTCAAGCACTAAGTTTTAGCAACTCGCGCTAAATTTTTCCTTTTAGCGATGGCATTTTAAGCTCACACCAGGTGATAGGGCCCTTAGTTTTACTCAGTGGTATGATTTAGTGGTGAAAATTATTAGTGCCCCCCAGTTTTGACTGCGGTATCTTCTGTGCCCCCCCATAATATTGTTCCTAGAGTCGCAACTGCTCTCTGTATCCATACAGCGCGCTGCACAATGCTCTCTGTATCCATACAGCGCATTGCACAATGCTCTCTGTATCCATACAGCGCGCTGCACAATGCTCTCTGTATCCATACAGCGCGCTGCACAATGCTCTCTGTATCCATACAGCGCGCTGCATAATGCTCTCTGTATCCATACAGCGCGCTGCACAATGCTCTCTGTATCCATACAGCGCGCTGCACAATGCTCTCTGTATCCATACAGCGCGCTGCACAATGCTCTCTGTATCCATACAGAGCGCTGCACAATGCTCTCTGTATACATACATTGCTCTGCACAATGCTCTCTGTATACATACATTGCTCTGCACAATGCTCTCTGTATACATACAGCACACTGCACAATGCTCTCTGTATACATACAGCACACTGCACAATGCTCTCTGTATACATACAGCACACTGCACAATGCTCTCTGTATACATACAGCACACTGCACAATGCTCTCTGTATACATACAGCACACTGCACAATGCTCTCTGTATACATACAGCACACTGCACAATGCTCTCTGTATACATACTGCACAATGCTCTCTGTATACATACAGCACACTGCACAATGCTCTCTGTATACATACAGCACACTGCACAATGCTCTGTATACATACAGCGCGCTCCACAATGTTCTCTGTATACCTACAGCGCGCTCCACAATGTTCTCTGTATACCTACAGCGCGCTCCACAATGTTCTCTGTATACCTACAGCGCGCTCCACAATGTTCTCTGTATACCTACAGCGCGCTGCACAATGCTCTCTGCATTCTGCGCGCTGCACAATGCTCTCTGCATTCTGCGCTCTGCACAATGCTCTCTGCATTCTGCGCTCTGCACAATGCTCTCTGCATTCTGCGCTCTGCACAATGCTCTCTGCATTCTGCGCTCTGCACAATGCTCTCTGCATTCTGCGCTCTGCACATATGCTCTCTGCATTCTGCGCTCTGCACAATGCTCTCTGCATTCTGCGCTCTGCACAATGCTCTCTCTGCATTCTGCGCTCTGCACAATGCTCTCTGCATTCTGTGCTCTGCACAATGCTCTCTGCATTCTGTGCTCTGCACAATGCTCTCTGCATTCTGTGCTCTGCACAATGCTCTCTGCATTCTGTGCTCTGCACAATGCTCTCTGCATTCTGTGCTCTGCACAATGCTCTCTGCATTCTGTGCTCCACTCTAAGTTCTCTATGTATTAGTCCATGATCTAATCACAAATAGCTCCTCAGTTTTTAGCTCTGGTTCCATAAACCCTGCCTGTGCTTGGGATATTAACATTCATACTCTTAGAGATTCATATGTATGTGTAGCGCTCACTCCCGGAGGAGCCGCTGAATTTAAACCTCGGGTCAGTCTCCCCGCACTAGGGAATAAATATACACCAGCACAGTTGTGGATTTTAGAAGTTATATAGTTTACAGATCTCAAATAAACTGGCATATATAGAGCAGCACGGTATACATATATATTTACAGAAGTTCGTAATGCGAGAAACGCGCAGCGGAAAAGAAAAATGAATATTAACCCCTTCGTTATTGGAATGCGAGTCCTGTACAGGTTGTGTCCCAAGAAGGTGTACGTGTATGCGTGTGTTGGTACCCGGGTACAAGATTCAACTGGCCAGTGAATGATTTCAATGGGTCTTCGACTAGTCACGTTGGGGCCCTGTAGGTTTAGACAAACTTGCAGCGTGCTTTATTATTTTACTGTGGCCGGGAAGGCCTCTCACCCATCCGCCAGATACTCTGTGCTCTGCTCGACCCAGGACGTCTCTCCACTCGACTTGACTGGGACTCTGTGCCACCGGATCCGCTGGTCTTGCTTGTCCGTTTCTGTCACAAGATGCTCTGCTCACCACCTGCACTCCCACTAGATCATCGCGGTCTCCTAACTCGGGGTCCTTCAGCAACTCTGTATCTTTGTTAATTTCCCAGCGGTGGATTACTAGGTCTCTGGCAAGTAATGTGAACCGATCTCCAGCTCCGCAAGGCCGCACCTGCGCTCCGGCCGGGTCGCGATCGTTGTCTGTCTCACGTGCGTCTTGCTCTCCTCACTCCTCGGCGCGCTCTGTGTTTCCTCTCCACGAGGCTGCGGATGTAAGTCTTTCTCCCCACCCACTTCCTATTCCCCACGCAAAGCATGCTGGAAAACATAGTCCCATTGTCCAGTGTCTCTTATATTGCACTTGTCTCCCTCTGGTGGCCAAAAATAAGTACTACAGCAACCGCGTTTTAAACCAGCGCTACATATGGTTGCCACCTTTTCTTCAAGCCAAACCCAAACACTCATGTTGGATTTGGGCGGCCATTTTTTGTAGCGTATACATTATGTGCATATTTACATTATGCGTATACATTATGGCACGTGGCATGCATTGCATGTCAGGCTGGTATGCATGGCACACTGGTATGGCAGACTGGTATTGTGGCAGAATGGTATTGTGGCACAGTGGTATAATGGCACTTTAATGCTTACTTTGATGGAGCTTGGTCATCAGAGGACACTGGCACGCGGCTGAGCAGCTGATGCTGTGCTCGAAGTAGGAAGTTGTCTCAGTCGGGATGAGCCGCGAGCAAGCATGTGAACTCCCTCACGTGACACCGCACGTCACGCGATCACGTGAGCCGCAGAGCCTGCGCCGTTTGACAGCAAGCGGCTGATTGGAGGAGGCAAGGAGGAAGAGAAATGTCACCAACCCACCACACCACACTCACGCTGTTAGTGATTGGTGGAGTGGGCAGCACATCTCTCTCTACCAGAGGAGGACCGCGGTGGTATGGGTAAGTAGGAGACAGAGGTGGGGACTGCAAGCCGGTTCCTCCGAGTCATGTGTCTGGGTGACGTCAAACCCGGTCACATGACTCCAAAACCGGACTGTCCGGGTCATAAATAAATAAATAAATAATATATATATATATATATATATAATATAAAGGTCTCCGATGTGTTGTTACCATGCAATATTTTACTGTTCTGAATCTTTTCATTTGAATTGTTATGGTTATTGTTGAATTCTTTGGTAGGAATTTATACCAAATATGCATTGAAACATTTTTCTCCATCTTATCTTAACATTTGGTCGTCATATTCCAAAAAATTCTAATACATATCATACAGTCACTCCATATACCACATCTATACTATAAAAGAGTAAGGGCTGGCGTGTCTGTCACCAAACCCCTACTGCGCATGCGCACGCAACCAGCGGCGGTTGGCTGTGCGCGCATGCAACCGCCGCGGCACGAGCCGGCTGTGCGCTTGCCGCGGCGGTTACAAGATGCGCACGCAGCAGCCGGGTAGAGGCTGCGTGCGCATCCTGTAGAGCCGGATGCGCTCGCAGCCTCTACCCGGCTGCCGCGCGCGCATCCAACCCCTGAGCGGCGAAGGGAAAGTTTCCTCGCTTCCGCTCTTTGAAGGACCCAAGCCGCGGTCACGTGGGAGTCCCACGTGACCGCGGCTTGGATCCTTCAACGAGCGGAAGTGGGGAAACTTTCCCTTCGCCGCTCAGGCAGGTAAGTATGCTGGAGACGGAGCTCCAGGGGCGGCTGTCCGAATGCCGATAGAGCATTCGAACAGCCGCCCCATGTCTGGTCTGGGGTCTGAGCTGGGCCATACCCATGAGAGCTTGGGGGACAGTATATCCACGAGCTGCTGGGGCAGTATATCCACGAGCTGGGGCAATATCCGTGTGTGAGCTGGGGCAATATCCGTGTGTGAGCTGGGGCAATATCCGTGTGTGAGCTGGGGCAATATCCGTGTGTGAGCTGGGGCAATATCCGTGTGTGAGCTGGGGCAATATCCATGTGTGAGCTGGGGCAATATCCATGTGTGAGCTGGCTGGGGCAATATCGATAACGTGTCCACAGGTTGGGGGGGCCCCGGGCGCTGACAACCCACGCTACGCCACTGCCTATTGCCGTCTGCTCTGAGCACAACCAGCTCTACAGGATGCGCGCGCGCAGCCTCTATCCGGCGGCTGCACGCGCTTCCTGTTCTCCTGGATGCGCGCGCGGCCGACAGGTAGAGGCTGCGCGCGCATCCAGCGTCTTAGTTGGGGGCACTTTAAACCACGTGAGCTGGGAGCACTTATACCCACGTGAGCTGTGACCACTTATACCCACGTGAGCTGGGGGCAACTATACCCACGTGAGCTGGCAGCAAATATTCCCATGTGAGCGGGTGCCATAATACCCATGTGAGCTAGGGGCCGTAATACCCATGTGAGCTGGGGGCCGTAATACCCATGTGAGCTGGGGGCCGTAATACCCATGTGAGCTGGGGGGGCAAATCTACCCATGTGAGCTGGGGGGCAAATCTACCCATATGAGCTGGGGGGGCAAATCTACCCATATGAGCTGGGGGGGCAAATCTACCCATATGAGCTGGGGGGGCAAATCTACCCATGTGAGCTGGGGGGCAAATCTACCCATGTGAGCTGGGGGGGCAAATCTACCCATGTGAGCTGGGGGGGCAAATCTACCCATGTGAGCTGGGGGGCAAATCTACCCATGTGAGCTGGGGGGCAAATCTACCCATGTGAGCTGGGGGGCAAATCTACCCATGTGAGCTGGGGGGGGCAAATCTACCCATGTGAGCTGGGGGGCAAATCTACCCATGTGAGCTGGGGCAATTATACCCATGTGAGCTGGGGCAATTATACCCATGTGAGCTGGGGGCAAATATACCCATGTGAGCTGGGGCCAAATACACCCATGTGAGCTGGGGCCAAATATACCCATGTGAGCTGGGGCCAAATATACCCATGTGAGATGGGGGAATATATACCCATGTGATCTGGGGGCGATTATACCCATGTGAGCTGGGGCAATTATACCCATGTGAGCTGGGGCAAATCTACCCATGTGAGCTGCTTCGCTTAACAATAGACTGCCCTCTGGGCAGGCTTTCCACCTAGTATACTAATAAAATTGTTTTTTTTTTTTGTTTTGCAAATGGTAAAAACAAATCTCCCCGGATTTCATTTAAAAAATCTGGTCAGATTACACTAGATTGTATATAATCAATAGGTCCAGGTGGGCTTTGTGAGCCCTGGGTTGTTTTTAACCACATCAGTGTTTAAATAAGAGCTCTTCTATTTGCACCTACCCCCAGTGTTTATTTTAAGTGCAAGTCCAATGGGTATAAACTCTTTTGTGCTCTAATATGGCAGAAACTTTGGGCCATATTACATAGTTGGTGCTAACTTAACCAGAGCTGTTGTAAATTTACCAGAGCCATTATAGCCTATGGAGGTTTTAAGTTAACAACAGCTCTGGTTAAGTTAGCACCAACTTTGTAATACTGCCCTTTATGTCTAATATCAGTTTAATGGGGGTCATGTGCATTATATTTGGCACCAAGTGTGTTGGTTACTGGGGATATGGATCACCAGGTCCAACGGCATTATGTAGTTAATTGTCTTAATTACAAGTCTGTGTGGAGTTTGTCTAATGATGTATGCTATTTATATATGTTTTTTGTTCTTGTATGTTAGGTCTTGAAAAAAGTCCAGCATGGACTGAAACGTCAACTCGCTACAATAAAAATGTCTTTTTAATCGATATTAAGCCTCTTGAGTGCGCTGTTCATCCTCCATGATTTCTACCTACACGGTATAGCAGCACGGAAATATCTTTTGTCAAGGGTTGAATACCAGGCACATGTTGGAATATATCTATCTATCTATCTGGTATTCAATTTATAGATTATATAAAAAAAATATTTTCTAAGATGATTTTCCTCCCCTTTTCCCCCCTTGCCGCACATTGCTCCTCCCCTTCGACTCAGACTCCCGAACCCGGAGATCCCTGAAGCTTTTTGCGGTTCTATACAACTTGCATTCACTAAACACGGGGCAGGAACATGGGGGCATTCACTAAACACGGGCTGTTATAGGGGGGGATATTCACTAAACACAAAATCTTTAGCTCACAGTTTAACATCCGTCGTCGTAGCATAGAATCATGATCAAATTGAGGGCTGGACTGTTTGATTTTCTGGCAGGTTGTGATATCGGGGTTTTTTTACTCCTTTGGGGCGGCACCCTATCCCCTTCCCCCTTCTCATGAGGTCTCTTCCTCTTTTTCTTTACTCTAGGTTTGTGTTTCTTCGATCTTATTATTTTTTCTTCTCCCCCCTCTTGGGGGTCCCTTCCCTGCGGTCTTCTGGCAGGGGCTCATCAGGGCTAACCAATAGCAGTCTTTAAAATTGTGTTTTTATGGTATGTTGCCCCTTTTTGTCTTTGAAATATGGAAAAATAAAGAATAAAAAAAAAAGAATCACGATCAATAGAGACCCACACACGAAGTACGTGCGCACCGAACTGCGCACGCACAACGCAAGTGGCAAACTGACGCAAGTTAGGCAAGAACGGAAAACCGCTAAGACGGACACGCAGAGTGCGCCACGTCCGCATAGCGGCCTGTGTGTGTTATGCTGCGACGTCAGACTCAATGCATTTGCAACGTCCATCACGTTGACGCTCAGAAGTTTTTTTGGTCCGGCTGACTGTACCTGTATTTTAATTCCCATATTTCCCTTTTTTGTTCTACATCCGTTAAAAAAAAAAAAAAAAATGGACCGTGTGGGGTCTACAGTATCTTCCGCCGTATCGTCCGCTATGCACACATGCAGAGTGCGCTCAGACTGCATTCATCTGACAGCCTTAATCTGCCCCTGCGCTTCCATAATTACAGAGGGCCGGTCTGGATGAAGTCCGAGGCTGATTTTTTTTTTTGTCACAGTCCAGCCCTGACCGTAGCACTGCTGCGACGAGCGACAGGGCTCTGTTGGAACCCTGCATTTCTGATATTTACACTGTGCAAGCGAAAAGCCAGAGTCTGGCTGTTCAAGCAATACCAAATATGACCATGTAATGTATAAAAAGAGAAATTCGAAAAAAATTAAATGCAAAATTAACCACTGCAAGGAGAGCGGGGGGGTCCTTCGGACCCCTATATCATTCTTTACTCCCCACAAAGTCATGTTAGGCGTCAATGGACAAGTCAGTGTCTGGCTTTTCAAATTATACCAAACATGACAATGTAAAAAAATATATATAAATTGTTCATTTATTTTTTGTTCCATAGCAATGGCATTGTCCATTTGTCACATATAAAATGAGCAATACCACTGCCATTACTCGCCTAATTTCCAACGCCAGGAGCTAATTCAGTGTTTTATACGGTCATATTATTCATCTAACACAATCCTCCAAAACACAAGCGAAAAATGAAGGTTTTGACAGTTTAAGATTGCCTATTTTCTCAGAAAAAGTGCAGTAAAATGTTCCCATTTCTGTTTGTTGTTGTTTTTTTAACAAGAGTGCCTCATAGACTATATAACCAGAAATTCTGATGGGACATGACATGCATATAGTAATGATATATTTTGAATCTGTGTAATCTTCTAAAAAAAAAAAAAAAAAAAAAAAAAAGAGGATATATAATATGTCTGGGTCCTTTAGTAAACCATGACTTCAAATCGCATTTAAACATGAAGAGCACAAAACTATCAAAATGAGCTCAGGACACAGGGGGTTAAACATTAAACAAAAATATATAACATAAATTTCAATGACATTGCATCAGAGCATCTCTCATTGTAACTAGTAACACTATAAAAAGTTAAATCTCAATTTCAGCAGTGGTAGGCAACCTTAGCCCGCCAGATATTTTGGGACTACATCTCCCATGATGTTGGCAATATGTATAGAGAGAGCCATTAAACAAGCTCTTTATGACAAACTTGATAACAAATCTCTCAAAGGGAGTATGGAAAAATGGGGACCTGCAGAATCAATTCATTGCTGTGTGCCGGGCATATCATGCATTCCTCCTGTGCATGACTGTATATAATGTTATTAGGTTTATTTAATATAAATATTTATTTAATATACCAAGTTCAATGTGAAAGCCACAAAAAAAGGATGTTTTGCAATAGGATATGTTTAGTAGGGATGCACGATACCGATACTAGTATTGGTATCAGTGCCGATACTGCCATTTGCACGAGTACTTGGTACTCGTGCAAATGCCCCGATACCGGAAGCCAGCGTTGGGCTGGCTTGCCGGTATTCGTGGGGCTGGGGATGCTGGCCAAATGCATTAAAAGCATTTGGCCAGCGTTCCCCTCCGGCCGGCCGCATTGCCGAGCAGCCACCGGGCTGTGGAGGCTGTAACGCTGTCTTCAGCGAGATCTCGCGGGAGCATGTCACTGCCCTGCAGCCGCTCGGTAACGCGACCAGCCGGAGGGGGAATGCTGGCCAAATGATTTTAATACATCCAGCTTCTGCCAGTGGTAGGTCTTTTTCTGGGGACTGTGTACAACTGTACATGCATCTGGTCTGAGGGTCTGTGTACATGGATCTGGTCTGAGGGTCTGTAGACATGGATCTAGTCTGGGGGTCTGTAGACATGGATCTAGTATGGGGGTCTGTAGACATGGATCTAGTATGGGGTCTGTATACTGTTCTAAGTGTCTGTATACATGGTCTGGGGGTCTGCGTACATGGACCTGGTCTGGGGGTCTGCGTACATGGACCTGGTCTGGGGGTCTGCGTACATGGACCTGGTCTGTATACATTGATCGGGGGGTCTGTATACATTGATCGGGGGGTCTGTATACATTGATCTGGTGTCTGTATATATGAGTGGGTATATCTGGCCTGAGGTCTGCAAGTATACACAGTGGCGTCGCTAGGGGGTGCGGCCCACACCAGGTGACACCACCCCCTAGGGTGACACCTTAAAAAAAAAAAAAAAAAAAAAAACTTACACAAAAATATTTTGCCAGGAAGGATACATTGAGAATTCTCTCATTTTCAAGTATGTCCTGGGTAGGCAAGGCCTAGGCTGGCACTTTCCAGGAGGTGGCAAAAAAACACCACAAAAGAAGATATTCACAGAGCACCGAAATGACGCAGACATTTCAGTGCTCTGTTGTTCCCCGCACTTTGGGGAATCAAATTTCCCCGGTGAATTAACCACAGGGTCCCTGAAGTGCAGGGAATCAGCCACCAAATGCTGCCGCAGACCCGTCGCCTGCGGTTTTAAAAATAACTACTGAACGAAAAGGTCTGGAATTAACATATAAGTTCATATAAATGATAATAAAAAGGTAGGTTACAAAAAGAAAAAAAAAAAAGGAAAATTGCTATTAGAAAATAAAAGGATTTTTTTTGAAAAATGCCTGTAGGATACTAAAAAAATTAAATCAATAAATAGATTTTTTACTATGGATTAAAGGAATAAACGGTTTATTAGATATTGGATAAAAACAGTAATATATTGAACATTGAAACCTATGCAGGGTTATTCAAAGAGAATCGAAAAGCCACTGCACGTTTGGTGACTTTTCATTCTCTTCAATTCGGTGCGATTTGGCGATCCCATTTCGGCGACCCTGCGTTGTATTCAGCAAGCACCACAGGGCTGCCGTAATGCAGGGAAAAGTCGCCACAAACCCGCCGAAAACTCACCGCAAAAAGAGGGTGAACGCACACCGAAACTCGCAAAAAACATCTGGATTAACCCGCCGAAGACGCCGGAGAAACCCGAGCAGGAGCCGATCACAGCACAGAGCAGCAGTCGGAAAAACCCGACACCGCAGACTAAGGCTAGGGTCAGATGAGCGCAGTGCGAATGCGCGTGCAGGCGCACTTAATCACGGCCGTAGTAGCAGCAAGTGCCAGGCAATGACGGCCAATATATGAAGTACGGTCGCACAAAAGTCCGGCTGCGCAACGCAAGTGGCAAACGAACGCATTTTGTCGAGAACGTAAAACCGCTAGTACGGTCGTACAGAGTGCGCTGCGTCCGCTAGCGGCGTGTGTGCGTGAATTGGAGACGTCAGACGCTGCTAATGTCCGGCCAACATAACGTCCAGATGCACAAAGTGTTTTATTGATGATCCGTACAAAATCACGGACGGAAATGCGCATAGTATGACCGCTATCGCGTACTCCGTGAAAAAATGCGTCCATTCGTTCGAACGCACTTTTTCACAGACAACGCGAAAATGCGTTCGTCTGACCCTAGCCTAAGGAGGTGAAGAAAATAGAAAAAACAATACACTTTAATGTTTGAAAAGTGAAACGCTGTTTGCAAACAAACTACTGAGAGAAATGTCTGAAATTCACATGAGGTCCAATGAATGATAATAAAAAGGGCTGTTGCAGAAAAAAAAAAAAAACACAAAAAAAAAAAAAAAAAACGGAAAATAATGTTTGCAAAAAAATCCCAAAAAATGCCTAAAAGGTCCTAAAAAAAAAATCTAAAAATAAAGCGATTCTTTACTGCAGAATATTATAATGAACGGTTTATTAGATATTGGATTAAAACAGGAATATTTTTAACATTGAAGCCTATGGGATTCTCCTGAATAAACCTGCCGAATTAAACCACCGAATGGCAGGGCAATTCGGCAACTTTTCACTGCTGGGTTTTGCTCTCTGAATAGTTGAAGCATTGCTTCTCTATGGGGATTCACTGCCAACGAACCGCCATCGTATGTGCAGGCAATTCGCCAGGATTTGGCGAATTGCCTGTGCTCTGGATAGCCGAATGGCCAGGAAAGGTAACCGAACGCTGAAATTCAGCGTTCGGTTACCTTTCGGCCCCAATTCGGAGCTCTTTGAATAACCCTATTAGTGTTCGTTCGCCCTGAATAAACCTGCCAAATGAAAACACCGGACATCAGGACATTTCTTTGCTGTTCGGCATCTATGAACAGATTAACCATTACTTCTCTATGGGGACTTTCACTGCCTTTGAACAGGCACCCTACTTGCTGTCAGTTTGCCAAAATTTGTGTGTGAGCATATCACAGAGCTCCACAGCAATAAACCTCACAGTAATGTGCGCCGTGTATTATGAGCATTCAGTGTTATATGGGAGTACTGATTCATGAGTAAAAGTAGTTAAAAAAAAACCGTAAAACTCCGGGGGGTTGGGGTGACACCATAAGTTACCGCACCGGGTGACACCAACCTTAGTGACACCACTGAGTATACATGTATGAGGTCTGAGCGGTTATACCTCTAGTTGTGGTTTGTGTTTGGGGGCTGTGCAGTGAGTAAATGGGGTGTCTGGCCATACATTTCAATATTAACATAAACTGGACATACTTTCAGCAACATCGTAAATTATTTATTGGAAAGCGTCACATGACTTTAAATAAAATTATCGGTACGGGTGAGTACTTTTAAAAAAGTATCGGTACTTGTACTCGGTCTTAAAAATGTTATCGGTGCAACCCTACCGTTTAGTACTATGGCTGTAATGTTATTTTAAATAAAAAATACATTTAATAAACAACTATTCGTTCTGCAGATGTTATCATTTGACCCCTTTGTTAGAGTATAACCAGATGTCCACTTACAATAGAGATACTATTGTTATATCAAATATTTTATAAATTGCGGGGCATGGGATATAATCAATAAGCCATGAATTTGGGGGAATTGAAAACTGATTTACCTTATGGAAGTCATTATGGCGCAGATAGAAGGCAATTTTGAATTTTTCCAGATGTTTACATAGAGGCTATTTTGATGTATATTTGGCAAATCCATTTTGCAATGCACTACAACTCAGTGTTTAGTAAATAACTCCCTTTGATTCTTACATGTTACAATAGAATGCCATTCACCATCTAATTTCTCACAGGTTATACACAATGTAGGGGGCACTGGGCGCAGCACACACTGCTAGAGTCTACAACACACCAGAAAACATTATACATGGATTTATCAATACAAAAACCAACATCAAGGAGCCGAATTCCATCCATGGGAGGGATCCGTCAGACCCTGCCTCAGATTCCCATAAAGGGAGAGGCTCTCTCACAGCATTCCTTCCGAAACAAAGGAAGAACTGAGTTTTTAACCCCTTCATGAAGACAGTGGACCTGGTGCTTAGTGACGACAACAGTGTGATTTATAATGAACATCAGAATATACACACATATATATATATATATATATAGGCTGTGTATTAGACTGACATTCTGGCAGGCTTACGCAGTGTGTGATCATATATTCTAATTAAAATCACATGGTTTATTCTTAAAATCAGGTGATTTTCAAATATTTAAAGCTATATGAAAGTGGCATGATTAAAAAAGAAAAAAAAAAATCAAATATATATAAAACACCAATATCGCACACAAATAGTATAACCAAACATAAAAACGTACAGTTCAATGACCAGCAGGACTTTTCAAACTGAATTAGATATAAGTATATATAAAATCACGAGTATAACAGTATGTGGGGATACATTTTTTTATTGGACTAACGTTACATTTAAAAGACAAGCTTTCGTGAGTATATCTTCAGGTCTAGAAGCTTTACACACACACACACACACACATACATATATATTTTTTAGAAATATGTATTAATATCAACATAACATTTATCTGTGCATATGTATTAAAAGCGGCGAACACTCTTGCACTTCACCATGTCCTTTACATCAAAGCAGCGGGATGGCAGATGGATAAACCAAATCGGAGTCTGTCCAAAAGCATGCTGTCATTCAGTGCATGTGCTGGCTATAGTAGTGGCACAGTTATTCCTGTAGTAGGTCCCACATGCCTAACTGGCTAGTGGTGTGTCTCAATTTCCACTGCTAAAAGCGCTGATCTCTTTCCACTCCCAGTGCCAGCTCTTTGTCTCCTGGCATCCTCATACACATGGATCTCTCTATAGCATCTTCCTTTACCTTATATAGCAGGGAGCAGATGAATTTCTCACTTCTAATATTAATAGCCAGGAGGAGCTCAGGGGAGCTGCCAAAAATAGCAGGGAGGAGAGAGACAGAAGAGGGCTGGGGAGGAGATGTGGAGACAGGGGGGAGGTGGGGTGTGAGATAGACACCAGCACATTTTCTGGGTATAGGAGAGGACACTTGTGACCAAGAGTGGCTTTGTGCACCTGTACTTAGGGAGATCTGGAAAGTGCAAGGTAAGTGACCCCTGTGCCACACACAGCTTTATCCGCAGGTCAACTAGTAAAGTAGGTGCCCTAGGAGACCCCAATTTAGGGTCTAAATTGTGAGATACATCAGCCTTACTGTCCTGGGGCAGAGAGAATCATGTGCCAAGAATATTGTCACTCCTATCAAGACTGATGAGATGACAATATACTGACCAGTAGATGCAGCAAATCTGGTTCTAGATCTCAAAGGCACCTGTTAATCTGCCTCATTTATTCCTGCTAGTAGTATTAGACCTAAAACCCAAAATATTTAGAAAATTTATTAACACTGATTTGCAAAACACCAAAAAAGATTTGAGCAAAGCCTTGACTTTTTCTACATATATTCTGGACTACTACTCCTATGATACTCAAGATTGCCTTGTACTATAGTGCACAACAACATTATAGGATTTACGGTAATTACACCGCCTTATCACAGGTAAAACAAAACCCCACGTGCTTTACTTCTTATGATTTGACAGCATTTTGTCCTTTCTGCAAGTAAAGCAACTGTCAAGTGATGTTATGGTATATACACTGTGATATATAGGAGAAGCACGCTTAGGTCCTGTCTTTCATCTCCCTGTATTAAGTAATTGTCCTTTTAAGGGCAGCTGTCGAGACCTACTGTGATATTACAGAAGCTCCAATTTCCAGTTATGAATTGTAAACAAAAGGGGAATTTTCGATGGGTTTATACAAAGGCGTAGCTAGGCCTGTGCTGCCCTAGGCATTACAGATTCTGCCTCCTCCTACCCAATACATTTGTCAAAAACACAACCTATTGGTACTATGTCAATAAATTACTTTAAAACAAAAGCATCGTATCTTATTTGCACCAAATAATTTCTAAATATAGTAAAAAATGCTTTCCTCTAATAGGGTAAGTGTAAAACATATGCTGCCCCCTATCTAGGCCTAGTTGGCTTATGCAATACACCCCAGAGTCTAAACCAGGCTCTGGAAAATCCAGGAGTCAGGTAGTCATAGAAACTTTACCTCCGGCTCCTAAATATCTAGATTACTTTATGTAAATCCAAGGAGAAAGTTTTACGCGACTCTTAAAAATATTTAGTTGATTCCCAGGTTTTCCTACTGGCTGCTAAGACTGATATCAATTTATTGAGCCATGGTCTTTACAATGTTGGCAGTGTAGGAAATTGTCATTTTTATGTGCTGTGAAGGCACCAAATTTAAAAGCCACTGTTGTAGAGCAGCAAGGAGGAATCATAGGTATATCCTGTAGAACCAGATATACCTTCTGTGAGGTTACTTAGGATGCTCAGTATAATGTGATGGAAGAAGGGGATGGGTTTAACATAATGGAAACGTCATTAATAAATAAATAGAAAATACACAATAGTTTTATACTCCTAAGTTAGAGAAACACTTTCGCTAAATGCCCAATTTCTAAAAAGGTCTTTTAATTATTTTTTTTAAGCACAAACCTAGGGATTTAAAAAGAATCCAGTCAATGAAATCAGTAACGATTAGGCACTTTAAAACCAGCGCCCATGAAAGTATTTTTGGAAGGATCCCTGCCTACCTTCATGGTATGATGTGCTTTCATTTCTAAAAATTTAAGACATGAAACATAAAAAGGTTGGTGTATGTCATGTGACGCCCATGGACTCAACCAGAACAAGTAGGTCTGCCTTTGTCGATGTGCACAGTAACAGTGCTCTGGGCTTCCTTTTATAATCTGTTATAACCCATTTCACTTGTTGTGGTATGGCTCCAAAAGGTGTAATTTTGTTGTGTTCTAGTACATTTTTATGCATTATATGAAGAGATTTTTTTTAATGAATATTGCTAAATAGTAAAAAACAAAAATGAGTTACTAAAACTAATAGGTTCAAGAAAAATGTGAATGTACAACAGACTAACCAACTACAAAATTAAGGGGTAACCGTTAAAAATTGCTGCAAAAACTAGACTTTTCCTGGTCCCTGTTTACAGATATTTTTTTTATCTGTTATCGATTTGCTTTTGTGTTTTTTTCCTTTACCAAGTTTATTCTTCAGGATACAGTTTTGTAGGTGAAGCATTTTGTGTACATTCTCTCGCAGATCTAGCTTTTCTTCGCGAATATACAATAAAAGTTAGGTTTTATATTATTCACCAACGTTTATTCACTCCTTTGTTTTCTAAACAATAGTAAACAAATAATTATTAAATCTATTGGGACAATATTATTTTCACTGGAAGAAAGTAACCTGTCTTCCAGTACTTGGTGCTGTGGTTAAATTGGTACTGCTTCTATTATTCTGCTTTGGGTCAGCTGAATGCACTTTGCATGGACTGCACAAAGTCTAACGAGTAATAAGGGCTTTTGAACATCTGCTTATTTGGTCACTATAAACCACCGCTGCTTTGATATGTATAGGTTTGCTCACATCCAGTTTAACCCTAGCATATACTGTGAACAGCAAGGGCATAGGATGGGGCAGGAGGAACCTTAAAATGCTACCTTCTCGGACAGTATTACAAGCCGAGTTGTAGGAATTGAGTGAGGCTTGGTCATTACTGCAGGTTTTCAAAAGAATTTGCATTACAGCTCATCATTTTCACTTTAAAACACATTGGCTCCGGCTGTTACCTTATAACCAACTCATGGTAATAGTGCTTGACATAAAATGCCTTGCTGTTCTACTAGAATAGCAGTGAGTGCCCTTTGTTTCTTTATAATGTGCTAAAATAAAGCTGTTAAAAGTGACATTGCTCAGTGCTGTATTAATGGGCCATTCCAACCACCATGACAACATAAGCTCAATTTTATGGTCATGGTGACTTGTGCCTATTCCTCCTTGCATATGTCCCTGGCTACTGCAATCTTTTTAAAGTGGCAGTTTTAAGTCTGTCCTGAAGACTGTCAACCACTGGCTGCTTGACAGCCTTACAGGACTTCATTCAAGTGCACATATTGCTTTAAGTAGGCATTAGCGAATGGATTGACTGCAAGTAAGCTAGACAAACCATGGTCATCCTCAATACTTCTCATATGGAATCATATCTATGGATGGCTTGGAATCCCGCCATTTTCTGTAGTTGTAACATTTGTGCTAAAAACAATAAGTCTGCAAGGAATAAAAATGTAAAGGTTTTTTTCTTACCTTAATTTTTTTTAAAAAAGGGTGGGTGCCAGCAGGGGCTTATTAGTCTCCCTTTGAACTGGACCCAGAAAATGTGCTATGACGGTTTAGAATATTATATAAGAGAGTGTGTATTCAGATCTCTTAACTGGTTGTCTTAGTTGTAGATGTTACAGTCTTATACTAAAAACATTGAAATTATTTTTTCACATCAATTGTATACTTCATATCTTATGATAAAACAAAAACTAGGAGTTCTATACCATCCTTGATGGAAACAAGGAGCCGGCAAGGGAGAAAATCGTGAGACGGTTTAGGCTAGAGTCAGACGAACGCAGTCTGGACGCAATCTGCATACGTGCATAACAGAAAGACGTACTGACGGAAGATACTGTAGACACCACACAATCTGTTTGATGGACGTAGAATAAAAAAGGGAACTATGGGAAATAAAAATATGAAAAATGCTAAAAGTTTGAAAAGGATATGAAAAGCCATTGTGTGCGTCAAGGTGCTGGACGTCGCAAATGCGCTGCGTCTGACATCTCCTCACGCACACAGAACGCTACGCGACATGACGCAATCTGCACGTCCGTGGTAGCGGTTTTACGTTCTTGCCTAACTTGCGTCCGTTTGTCACATGCGTTGTGCGTGCGCAGTTCGGTTCGCACGTACTTCATGTGTGGTTCTCTATTGATCATGATTCTATGCTACAATGGACGTTAAACTATGTGGCAACACAGACGTGATCACTGCGTTCGTCTGATACTGGCCTTAATTTACTGGCTTCCTGTAACCAAGCTTATTCCAATCCAATGTGTTCAGGTATTCGATTTGGAATAATTGAGAGATGTTTGCAGATACAGGTATGGGCTCCTGGATCTGTAAGCGCTCTCGAGCTTGGTTGTGCAGGGGCTGCGTAAGAACAATGGGAGCTACTTGTTCTCAGTCTTCCGCTGCCCACAGCTGGAGGAAGTGGCAGATTCTGCTGTTCTCTGCAACACGAGACCCGAGGTAACTAAGGGATTATTGTCTGAAGTTAATTGATGTATTAATGGATTTTGTTTTTGCAAAAATCAGTTAACACGAGAGATATGGGCCAGCAATCGTTCATTAGTTTTTAAGACAACGGCTGGAGCGGGTTTGTCCAACGGCTCCAGCTGTTTAACAGTTTGGAATTGGCTCCTAGATTTTTTACAATATTCCACATTTATTAAGAAAACAAAACCAAATATCACTGACAAATATTCAGACCCTTTGGTTTAACACTTTGAAGTTAGCTCAGATGCATCTAATTGTTCTTGATCATCTTTGAGATTATTATTATTCTTTATTAATAAAGCGCCAGCATATTCCGCAGCGCTGTACAATAGGCACAGTATAGACAGGGTTACAATACATTGAACAACATTTGCAAACAGTACAGGAGGAGATGAGGGCCTTATTCCCGTAGGAACTCACAATCCAGATGTGTCTAAACCTTGATGGGAGTGCACCTGTGCCAAATTCAATTGATAGGACATGATTTATAAAAAGGCACATACCTGTCTATATATGGGATAAATGCATATTAATGCAAAACCCAAGCCATGTGATCAAAGGAATGGCTTACAGAGCTCAGACAGGATGCGTCGAGCCACAGAGGAAGGTTACAAAAACTGTTTCAGCTGCATTGGAGGTTCCCAATAGAATAGTGGCCTCCATAATTCTTAAATGGAAGAACTTCAACCAGCACTCTTCCTAGAGCTAGATGCCTAGCCAGCCAATCTGAGCAATCAGGGGAGGAGGGCCAAGGTAAAAGAGGTGACCAAGAACACATTGGTCACTGGGTGAGTTCCAGAGATCATGTGTGGAGAGGGAAGAAACTTGCAGAAGAATAACCATCACTGCAACAGTCCTCGATCTGGCCAGCTAGAAGTAAAACACATGAATGCTCATCTGTAATTTGAATGTGAGAAACAAGATTATCTGGTTCGTTAAAATGAAAATTGAGCTCTTTGAAACATCCACTGTTCATCACCAACTCAAAAGCATTCCAACGGTGGTCATGGTGGTGGTAGCATCAGGCTTTGGGGGTGTTTTTTAGTGGTAGAGAATGCTCAGGAGAGAAAGCTGAATGCAGCAAAATACAGAAAACACCAGTGCGCTCAGGACCTCAAAATTAAGTCAAAGGTTTCACTATAAACAGGACAATGACCCGAAGCCCACAGTCAATGCAAGAGTGGACTAGGAACAACGTGAATGTCCTCGAGTGGCCCAACAAGAGTCTGACCTTGAACTGAAGTCTATGGCTCTGCCAAGGAGTTGTTGCAAGTGTTTTCACAGGTGGGCATCCCAAAGGAAATCCTTACTGATCAAGGAACTCCTATTGTCTCCCACCTTATGAAGATGTGTCAGTTGTTAAAAATAAAAAAGCTGTAAAAAGCTCTGTATACCACCCGCAGACAGATGGGCTTGTGGAGAGATTTAACTGTACCCTTAAGGGGATGCTTAGGAAGGTGGTTAGCAGGGATGGGAAGGACTGGGATTTGCTTCTTTTATACCTACTGTTTGCAGTGCAGGAGATTCCCCAGAGTTCAACCTGGTTCTCACCATTTGAACTCCTATACAGTAGGCACCCACAGGGAATGTTTGACATGCTCAGGGAAACATGGGAAGAGCAGGGTGTCCCAGGGACTAATGTGATACATCATATTGAAAAAAATGAAGGAACAGATGGCTGTTATTGGTCCCCTGGTTCATCAGCACATGGAAAGTGCTCAAGAGGCCCAAGCCCGTTATTATGATAAAGAGTTTTAGTAAGGTAGTTCAATCAAGGTCACCAGGTCATGGTTCTAGTGCCAACACCTGAAAGCTTCTGGCATGTTGGCAAGGACCATATGAGATCTTGGAGAAGATCGGCCCTGTTAACTAGAGACGTAAGAAAGAGCAAGTTTTCTATGTGAACCTCCTTAAACCCTGGAACAAGAAAGAGGTGTGTATATCCCTGCAGCCGTTTGTTTGTGAAGCACAGGGCTGGTTTGCTCCATGGGACTGATGATGCATTGTCGCGAGTGCACGGGCTCTCCGCCATTTCCACTTCACACCCTGGTGTTGCACAGGGGAGGGGGATGTGTGACAGTGTGATTAGGGGCAGGGTAGACCACCATAAATATATTAGTAGGTTATGGAGAATGCCATTTTCCCACTATAGGGTTAATCCTAATCCAATTTGCCCTGCCCCTATGAGGGAGGGAGGGAAAGGACGGGAAAGGAAAGAAGGACTTTGTCATTTTTGTTCCATTTATTGGTAAGCGGCCTAGCTACCCTATATCTAGAGAGGACATCTTGTAGGTTTAGTCAGACTCCGCATGAAGGAGTAGGCGGTCATTTCATATTTTGAGGTTTTGCTGTACCCTGCTACTTTTATGAGTGCATACTAAAATAAAGGAAGTACTGATCCTTGCATCCAGTGTCTTTAGCACACTAGATTAATTTTCATTTTTAAATGTAAAGTTAAGTGTTTATTTCCCGTTTTAATTTTGTGGATTTTTCCCACAATGCAACATTTCCAAAAATCTTTGCTCCAGCTGTGGTAGAAGATAAAACCTAGAAAACGTACCTTAAAAATCATAGGGATGCAAAGAGGCAATGTGGTGTACATGAGATAAGAGATGGCAGCAGCTGAATGTGATCTGATCGTGAGCTTACAACACTTCAATCGACCCCCTGGTAATGTCCTTTGCATACATCCCAACACAATGCAAACCTTAGGAGACCTGACCTATAGACTCCATTCTATGGTCAATGCCACACAGTGAGGAGCAAGTGTTGTCAAGGCACTATGGGCAGCAGTTTACAACACAAAAACCTCCAAATTTGCCACCGTAGGGTGAATTTCACCATTTTTATATTTTGCAAAAAAAAAAATTTTTAAAGACTTTAAAATTTTGGGACAGACTTTTTCATTGTGTTTTGACAGACTTTTTTCTTTTTCAGTTCGGTGGAATTCGAAGATGCCAAATCAGCACTTCTCACTGTCTGATAACTGCTTCGGAGACTCAAATTTCCGAAAAATATGGTGAGAATGCTATAGTGAATTTACCCAATCTTCAAAGAAATGGAATCGCCAATTGGGCTGAAATGCAAAGCACCAAATTTGCTCTCAATTTCAGTGGCGTGTGAACACACCCCAGAATAATCACGAAATGGATGCACACAGTGACACAAAAATATTTTAACTAAACATGAGAAAAACAAAGTACATGCAAGATCAGCAGCATAAACAAAATAAGAATATTTCATTTTTGGTGGTATGGTCACAAATCTGGGGTATTCAGTGTAGATTGATGTGGAAAAAATAATTTAAACGGACCTGCTATTAAAAATAGAAACCCCTTTTTTACGCTTAAATAGTTGGGAAGATGCTGCTCACGCCATCTGCCCAAGAATTTTTTTTTTAGGCCCGTCAGACGAACGCAATGATCACATCGTGTCGCCACACAGTTTATTGATCGACGGACTTTAGAGACCCACACACGAAGTACATGCACATTGAACTGCGCACGCACAATGCACGTGGCAAACGGACGCAAGTTAGACAAGAACGTAAAACCGCTAAAAGAGACACAGAGTGCGCCACGTCCGCATACGGGCCTGTGTGCGTTATGCTGCTACGTCAGACGCAGCACATTTGCGACGTCCATAACGTTGACGCTCAGAGTTTTTTTGGTCTAGCTGACTGTACCTGTATTTTAATAATTAATTTGGATTCCCATATTTCCCTTTTTTGGTCTACATCCGTTAAAAAAAACCAAAAAAACGGACCGTGTGGTGTCTACAGTATCTTCCGTCAGTACGTCTGTCTGTTATGCACGCACACAGAGTGCGCTCATCTGACATTAGCCCTAATGTTTTTATTTAGGGGACTGTATTCACACCTTTTCAAACAAATGACGCTCCTTCAGCTCAGGAGCTTTCTAATCCAGAAGTCCCAGCAGTTTTGCTACACAATTTGAGTGTCTATGCAAATTGCGTAACATAGAATCTGGAAATTATGCATTGATCAGGACTTGTGCACTTACGCAAGTTCCACCACACTTCTGCGGAACAATGGATCGGAGGGGTGTGTGCAATTGCAGAATTGATCCAATGGCTACCGCTTTGACAACACTATAGGAAGTGGTCTCAGACTGTTACGTTGGCACACTTTCTGCCTGCCGACATCACTAGTGACTGGCAGCTGGAAAATGCAAAATCCCAGCTGCTGGGGATGTTCGGTGGGATGGAGGAAACATTCATCCAGCAATTACACCAGAATGGGACTGCAGGGAGGAGGGGGAACGCTCTTTTTAAAAGTGGTCAGGATCTGTAACGAGATCAGGAGGAGTAAAGTCCTTCTTTAAAGGAAAACTCAAACCTAAACTAGACCCCAATCCTTATTTACCCTGTTAGGAATGTGTTTTAGTTGGGGGGAGGGACCTTGCTCAGTGGCTCCGGGCTTCCCCTCTTCTAATCCAGGGCTTTCAAATGAGGAAGTCCCTGGAGTCTTTTGCATGCAAGTTTTGCAGGCGTCGCTCACACAATAAAGGACACTGATGAATTTGATAGCTCTGAATTCTGCCTTGGCCGAATTTGGCCTTAATTTAATGGGTTGCAAAAACCTGGAGAAGTCACTGGTTCCTGGCAGGCGGGATATACAAAATCAAGATGTGGTGGCAGAGGAAACCATCAGTTTCACACAGCTGATGCGGAGGGGGCAGTGAAGGGGGTACATGCTCATCTCACTCTGACCACATAAAAACTGGTGGTTAGAGTGACCCTTTAAGCAATTATAGATTAAGACAGCAACATAAAAAAATCAGCAACCCTGAAAAAAAATGGAGGGGGTTTGAAGGTTTGTTCATTGTATAATGGAGATGGAAGAGACAAAGTGGACAAAGTCCTTCCTTAATTATCAGGTCTGTACTGACCATTGTGCACACTGGGCATGTGCCCATCAAATCAGAGGATTGGCCAGTAGAGTACAAAAACAGCTGGCTGTCCATACAGGTTCCCATGATTCCCTGTTACCGAGTCCGCTGCTGCAGTGCTCAGTGTTGCCAGAGGCTGCCCACCCCTGTGCTGCTGTGTGCACTTAGCCACACTATGATTAGGAAGAGTGGAGGCTTCTGTGAGCTCCTGCACTGAATGCAAAGCGATGCCCAACACTTGTGCGGACACTCAAAAAGATGGTCCGCACAGAGTGGCCAGGAGGAGAGCAGTGTATTGGTGATTAGGATTTGTGACCATTTCTTTCAGTGTCAGGGTTTTTGTATGTGTGTATGTGACGGTCATTATTAAGGAGTATATATTTGAGTCTTTGGTCTATGTATTTTGTTCTGTTGTCAGATGGGATGAATACACATTCAAATCATCACAACGATCAGCACACTCATAACTCACAATAAGCTCCACATACACTAGCAAAACTCACAAATTTGAGTTGTATTATGCTGAATGACTATTTAAAAAGGTTTGTCATGACCCGGTACCTATCCACACCATCTCCTTTGAGTGTCGTTCATTGCCGAGAAATGGTGTTGGAGCTATGAATTTACATTAGTTGGGTCGGGAACCATTTTATTCCGTTTTAACATGGGTTGCATTGTAGCCTCTTAGTCACCTGTCGGATGCCATGTGTTTGTTTGAAATGTTCTTTTGTTAGATACTGTGTATTATGACGTCTCTCTATGTTTTTTCTTGGAGCTGATTCAAGACAAATAAAAAAGAAAATTTTAAAAAAAAAAATCCTGGTTCAAATCAGCCCTATGACTAGGTTTGTGTCTATACAAATGTATGGCCAAATATAGTAAATGCATGTAAAATTATATAGGCTAACATATGTAGTAAAAAGAGGGGGCTGCTCTGCTTCTAAGTGGCTGAGGCTCAGTTTTGTCCCAGTCTGGCCCTTGGTATAATAAATGTCAGAGTAATTTAAAATAAAAGCATTTGTCTCTTATGCTATTAAATGTTTCATAAACCTAGGTTACATTTTAAAAAAGACCCTCAAGACGTGGTTTTATATGTTTTAATACCAAATGAGAAATCATTGCCCTGTCCTAGGGATAGTAATCCATATGGAGGAATTTTCCACAAAGTGTTATTCCAAGTGGCTTTATTGATTTTCCTTATGTAACAATAATTCAAGGCCAATAACATGAATTTCAGGACCTGCACCGTTACTCATTACAGCTAATTAACACGCACTCCATCTGAAATATCACAGAGCACTTGCAAGTACAAGTAGCTCTCAATTGATCCGTGCCAATACTAAAATGCATGAAGTGGTTAGGCTAATCAAGTCCCATTAAATAACAGTGTCTATTTCCACTTAACGGGAAGCAGTTAATGGAAAATGTTAAACTCAACAGCTTTTACTATAGCAGCAAATAGTACGAACATTTATTCCTGATTCAGGTTTACTACTCAATGTTGTACAATACGCTACCACAAAATAGATTTAAAATTAAAGAATCTTGGAAAATAATTCCCTTTCTTTAAACCAAATAAATAGGAAATGCAGATTATCCTTATTTCTGGAAGTTTGCATCATTGCCCTATTTACAACTCAACACCCATTATTTTTAATGGGAAAGTATTTTACCAGGAAGGCTACATTGAGATTTCTCTCGCTTTCAAGTATGTCCTGGGTGGCGAGTATGTACTGTTAGGTGTCTTGCCCATTTAACATATGTAATGTTATGCAGTCACACATGACAGGAGATGGATGCATTTTAAAGTCTCTGACCAGCTTGATAAACCTTGCATTACGAAATTCACACTAAACCAAAATTTTACATAATTCAAATTTGCACCAATTTAACTGTATTTATGAACGTAACAGCCTTCCATTGACAATCTAGCATGTTTTGATAGGCTTCAATTTGAGTCGAGTAGTAAGGCTCAACCTATTTGAATATCAACCAACTTTAGGCACGATCTGAAATTGAAAATAGGGCAGTGTTTCCCAAACCTGTCCTCAGGACCCTCTGCCTCGCCAGGTTTGCAGGCGATCTGAAGCTCAGCACAGGTGATAGGATTTGCTGCTCAGTGATTGCAGGATTCAGTCTGCATTTCCCCAGGGTGATCTGCAAAATCTGGCCTGGTTGAGGGTCCCGAGGACTGGTTTGGGAAACACTGCATTAGGGGGAATACTAATGTTTTGCAGTGGCTATGTAATGTGCAACCACTCATTTGGTTTTATTCTGTATATTTTTAAGTGAGAATAAACTGGGTCTGCATAGCAGTGTTTTGGGATTTTGCAGCATTAATATACTTTCATTTATCCAGAACAAATGGGCCCAAGATCTAAAATAACCAATTTTAAAAATGGACTGTAATTAGTCATGGCCAATGGAAACCAAAGACTAGATCATTCTAAAAAAGGTTAATGCCTTCCAACATCTCTAAGGATTTTATTTTGATGCTAAGTGCATGTGAAAAGTAACACGGATCGGATAGGTTACATCATAAATCTACCAGTTTTTAGCACAGACATAGTGTTTAATTAACAGACTCACGTGTGTATTTATTGCCTTCTTTGTAGCATGCTCTCAGGTTCTAACTACAGCAAAACAAAAAAAAAAAAAAAAAAAAAACACATTGCTAAAGGCAATTCCTTTTTTCCATTTGCATTTATTAAATCAGTGCACTAAGGACATTACTCAAATTCTGCTGTAACACAAAAGTAAAAAATCATGTTGACATGATTTCAATAGGCCACAAGTTAAGTAAGGCGCGTGTCAGACGAATGCAGTGATCACGTATGTGTTGCCGCACATCTTAACGTCTGTCGTAGCATAAAATGATCAATAGAGACCCACACACGACGTACGTCTGCACAGAAGTGCAGACGCACAACACACGTGGCACCGGACGCAATTTAGGCAAGAACGTCAAACCGCTAGGACGGATGCACAGAGTGCGCCACGTCCACGTAGCTTTGTGTTAGTGTGATGGAATGTAGTCAGACGTCCAGCATTTTTGACGGACAAAATGGTTTTTCATACCATGTATCAATTTTTTTCATTTTACATATTAAATTTTATTTCCCATCTACAGTCAAAAAAAGTCAGGCAAAAAAAAGGACCGTGTGGGGTCTACAGTATCAGTCAGAAAGTACATCAGTTGTGCAGACGCACAGTGTGCTCAGAATGCGTTCGTCTGACATTAGCCCAAGGGTCCACTCCCCGTGGCTCAATTCAATGTATATTTTAATTCATTAAATGTAATGAATTCAATGCATTGTATAACATTAATTACAGATATTGTCAGGGGTTGCTGTATCACTCATGCCAAGTTGACTTCCTTGGCATTTCAGATCTGGCTGCCCATTGGGGTGGTAGCAGTCTGATTTGCACAAGGTATAGCCTTCTTTGTAAATGGCACCAATGGACTAAAACTAGTGATGCACCGAAATTAAAACTTCCGACCGATACTGAAAATTCGGGATCGGCTCGGCTGAAAACCGATACTGAAAATCAGTCATCAGAACCTGATCGGCTGGGCCTGGGTGGCAGGGATGATGTCACGGAGGCGAAAGCCTTTGATCCTGCAGACGCCAGGTCAAAGGCTTCCTCTGTGACGTAATCCCTGCGACCGGCATCTGACAGAGAGCGGGAACTGGATGCCGGAGGACTGTCACCACTCACCATGGGACTGCCAACGCTGGAAGAGCTCAGGGCCAATTTAGGAGAGTATGTGTAACACTATCTCAACCCCCCCCCCACAAAATCAATCCCCTGAACCTGGAGGCCTGGCCGAGACCCTACTCGGCCAGCTTTCAGGCTCAGGCAAGCCCCCTGCTCGGCCAGGTCTCCAGACCCTGGTTTCGGATGACTGATTTTCAGCGAACTTTTCCTTTTGGTCGAAAGCACCATTTTCAGCAGATAATTTTGGTGGCTGAAATTTCGGTGCATCCCTAAATAAAACCTTATGGGACCAGAGTGGGGATTCATTGTAGGGCAAGCTTCTAGTGCCTAGTGTATCTAAATACTAGCTAAAGACTAACAAGCTACCTTGAAATATCTTGTTATTCTCTGACTGCCTGCTAATTAACACCTCCTATACTAAGTAAAGAAACCATTAATTTACTGTTTGCAGCTTGCCTGGAATTACGCTGCCAGCTGTTAATATTACCAAGTGAGCTATTAACAAGTGGGGCCTTATACTTAATAGCTACAACAGACTAGAGCACTAGACATTTCATAGTATTTGCCTTAAAAATATAGCTTCCCTTAAAACGCAGTAAAATACATTCAATATACACTGTGCATGTGGTGACCAACACTGTGTCGTATAGTACAAAAAGATGTATACTTATATTATCGTTACAGTGGATCTCATATGGTCCTTCAGATAACCTGGAGCAAAATAGCAGTGATTGAGAAAATGATATATGAATAGAGTGTGCATTCGTTTCGTAATGAATCTCAAAACGTATTGTTTTCATCAGAGTTGAAACGAAACAGTATATAATAAATTTGATTTGTTATACGCTTTCAAAAAGAGAACCATTAAATTATTCCTGAGCAGAATTTGATTTATTGGGGTTTTTAGTTAGTCATCGAATATCCAAATCAATATCGAATCGATCCCAACTTACATTATATACAAGTAGTAAAGCAAACGACATTATGAAACAAATCAGAGTCGTTTTACTGTTTCACAAAGCACCCTGTCCCAGTAAATTGGCCCGTGGTGCTGAATCTGTTGTCAGCACCACAGGCAAATGGATAGTTTAATATTTAACCCTAGCTTGCTTTTTAACAGCAAAAGTTTATCGATTCGGATCACTATCAAATTGATCCCAAATTACAATTTTTTTTTTTTAGTGATCTGAGATACCAAAACGAACACAAAATAACGAAACGAATGAAAACGTTATGAAATACCGAAAACCAAGTTATTTTGAAACGGAACAAAACAAAAATTTTCAGCTGTGCACACTTCTAATATGTATCTGTTAGGGCTGCAACCAACGATTATTGTCATAAATGGATTATTCGGATAATTTCCCCCCATTGATTAAAAAAAAAAAAAGTGTTAGATATAAAGCTTCAAAATAACGTATTAAAAATGTTAAATATTTAAAATGGATTATTAAAATATTAGAAACTGTATATTAAAAATTATAAACTAAATCTTATGTGCAGTATCCCAGCCTTGGCTAGTCTGCTCCATGAACCCCTTGCAATGCCAGAACTCTGCCCTGCAGCCTCTGCTTCATTAATCCTCTGCAATGTCAGAAGTTCTGGCATTGCAGGGGACTTGATGGAGCAGATTGAGGCTGTGGGACTGTTTTAGGCTGGCACAGCATGGGTTAATAAAGCCAAGGTTTGGAATGGTACGTGCGGCAGGGACAGGCTCCGTGTCTCACGTTAGTTCAGCAGAGATTCAGAAAATGTCAGGCAGACTCGTCATTATGGTAAAACAGGCAGCTCCTGAGAGGTCTCGTGATCGCAAAGCCTGAACATCGCACAGCCGACCACGACACTCTGCCAACTAATTGCTGGTAACTAATGAGATTTGTTGACAACGAATTTCATAGAATCAATTCTATTGATTATATTCTAGGGCTGCAACAACTATACTTTGAATCGGGTAAAATGATGTATATGGCATGCATGGGTGCCAAAAGGATTAAAAATAATCAGAATCATTAATTTTAATAAAGGATTCACATTTAAGACAAATAGTGGGCAAATGTTCGTTAAAAACCCACAAAAAGGATGAAGAAGTTCGTACCACAACTGACAATTTCAGATATTGAAAAGGGCATTTCTATTTACCAGGCACAGATGTTTTTAATTAAAAATATATTATTCAATTTTCAATTGTAGTGACAAGAACATCAAACAAAAGGGGGAAAAAAAACTGTACTCGTTTGCCATACTGCTTAAGTATTAAGATTACAAGTACAGAGATCCAGTTGAACACACGGGTTCAGGATAATAGCGCAGTAAACACAACCAAGAAGCACAGATGTTTTAAGGGCTGTTTCTGCAAATGTTTATACTGTAAAATTCACAAGGTGGTCTGATTCTTTTTAGGACTTTGGGAATGCCAGGGCCGAACAACTAAATGGACAAGCCCCGACAAACTCTGCCTCTAGAGCACATACTTCTTTATATGCCCATATTGAATCACGTGGCTATGGAATGTTAAGAAGTATGTAACCTGAGGGTGGGTTCTCAGCAGGAGATGAAAGGCTGGACACTCAACTGCCGCTACATAGAGATACTACACCAATATGGAGAAACCGCTAGAAAAGAACCAATGGCAAGAATACTCTGATAACTTCACACGCCAAGTACAAATCATTTAAGAAATGGACCTTTTGAGCAGCTCTCAACATACTGTAAAATAATTTAATGTATGTTACCAATACTTGAGCAACAACTCCGTCTGAATACACATCATGGTTCAACAAACTACTTTTTGTCTGTAATATAGTGAATGTTGTATTATTTTTACTGGCACAGCACATTGTATCAGTATCCAACTCCAAGGACACATGCACGCACATTTTGAATAAGCAAGAATTGCAACATAAACCACCTGGCTGCAGCTGGTGAAAAGGAACCACATCAGCCCTGCACATGATTTGGTCCCCTTCAACCAGCCGCAACTGGGTAGGCATTGGCTGGCAGCAGATACTGGATCACATGAAGATTACGGGACAATGGACAAATATGTGCAATGGTTGCGCACATACATATCATTTCTGTATCACTCAACTTCCACAAGACTGTATTTACCAACGTCTTTCGTTTCCTTTATTTTGGTAGTGTTTAAGTGTTATGAAGACTCACAGTTAGAGAAATGTATATGGTTAAAGCTAACTAGGGGTACTATTCCAACCCTGGCATAAACATCCAGAGCTGTTGTAAACTTGGCAACTTTATACGGCCCTATTCTACGTTGCTGTTATGTACAATGTCTCCAGTAGTTATCTTTTTTTATAAAACTTTATTAGAAGATTCGGGTCAATAATACAAAAAGGCAAAACAATAGCCCCCCCCCCTCTACATCAAGTAGTTATCTTGACGTCTCCCAAATGATCTTAATGGTGTGGAATCATTTTTCCATTCTTACCGCAAACTAGGCTTGTGGCTCAAATAAAGCACTTCCCTACTGTAAATTAACACTTCTATTTTGCATAGGTAGTGGAAATTTGTGCCTAGGTTGAGAAGAGCTAATCCAAGGCAGCTCATTCTTCTCGTCTGGAGCTGGTAACTAAGAAATAACACCAGCTTTTGTAACAACTCTGAAATAGGAGTTGTGACGGAAGGCCCTCTACCATTTAAGAGACTATTAGGGAATTGATGGACCTTTCAAAACTATTTTGCTTTTCACGGTTTTAAACATCAGCCAGCAAACAGAGCTGATGTCTGTGTGTTATTCCCTTGACTGTATTTATTGTATGGTCTCGTGCATTTTGAATACATCCCCTCAATTATCAAACCCTTCCCTGTATAGTGTAGATCTCTGTATTAGTACCTGCTCTCTCTATTGTGTAAATGCTCGCTAAGAAATTCCTTTTGTTTACCCTGCTTTTTCCCTTCCGCATTCTCCATTGTTTGAAGGTCCTGTGTAGTTTTCTGATCTGTGCAGCTATCTGCTTGATTGTATGTAAAAGGAGGTTGGGGGTTGACTGTATCTGTGTCTCTGTAAATAAACTGGCATTCTACTGTTTGACTTAAAATGGTGAGCCTCATTCTTTCGGCTGCGGTCAAAGCTTTGAGGGAGCTGATGGGAAGAGAGCCCGCGGACGGAGGAACTCCAGGAACAGTCGCTCCGTCACATCTTTATGCGACAGAACACGCTGTCACTGTGCGACTTGGGAGGCGGCGGTGGGCTTGCCTCTTGCCTACAGACTATGGCCCAGCAGTTAAATGGGAGAGTTTGGGTCTGTTTGCCATCTCCTGCAACCATCCGACGCATGGCACACAGTGCAACGTATTTCTGCGGTCGCTGGTTTTTCTGAATCAGGCAAACGCAGCTTTTGGTAGCCGCGCGTCTGGAACTATTATGGGCTACTTTTTTATATTAGCCGAGCTATATGTATAATTTCTTGACAGACAGTGACGGTTTCCCTCTGGAAATTATAGGTGTTTAAATGGCTGGAGACAGAATTGAGTTTCTACAATGTTATCTGTGTATTTGAATAGGCAAACACAGACTCTCAAAAGCTGGTGTTATTTCTTAGTTACCAGCTCCAGACGAGAAGAATGAGCTGCCTTGGATTAGCTCTTCTCAACCTAGGCACAAATTCAAATACACAGATAACATTGTAGAAACTTCATTCGGTCTCCAGCCATTTAAAACACATTTTTTCCAGAGGGAAACGCTTTGGTGCATTTACTGTATTTGACACAATGATGGATAAAAAAAAGAAATTTTTTTTTTCCTGCTTATGGGGATTTTTATTGATCAGAATGAGATGTGTAATGCAGCCTTCGAAAAACACCAATATAAAAATACCTATGGAAGTTACAGTAATACCTTGTGATTGTACAATAACTACAACCACCTGAATCCTATCCCTGTACAATAGGGAGTGATTCCAGAGCTCTCCCTGGCAGTTGAAATCCAAAGTTCGTTGAATTTACAGCGAGGGTCGGGCTGCTTCGGTTTTTTTAAATTATTTTACAGTAATAGAGTGACAGGAGTGAGATTCAGAATTTCTCAATGGGAGCACAGTAATTTAAATAGGAAAAAAAAAAAATTTATTCAAAAGTGGGATGTTAAAATTTTTGCTTTTCAGTTTTACAATGCAAATATCTCAAAGTTTTTGGTAGTGAAAGGATTAAAAGAAAAGCTTTGAGAGCATGAGACTTGGGTAGTGAACCGCGGCTATTAAACTTTGATGGTAACCTTTTAGCAGCAGTACACCGTCGGCCATGTATAGGTCGGACAGGAAAAAAAAAGCATTGTAAGCATCCGTTAAATGAGGAAGTCACGAGAGTCTAGGCTGTCGTGGGAATGACCCTAGCACTCGTCATAATGGCGAGTAGTGTGCAGGGCTGGTGCTAGACTATTTTGTGCCCTAGGCAAGATAAGCAACTTGCGCCACCCCCCCCACAAAATAAAATAAGTCCCATACCCCTCAGATCCCACGTTCAGAGGCACCCTGGGAACAAATAGTTCCCAGTATAACTACGCGCATCACTCCACTGCTTGGCCAGATCACGTTCGCACAAACTATGCAAGAGCTCACGCATGATCGCATGTCCTGTCTCCATGGTGTCCCATGGACTCTTGAAGCAGATAACACCGACGGTGCTTAGTACTGTTGCTGTGATCATGTAACACGTCGCCGGTATTAAGTCTGGAGCTGCTGAGAAAGCCGCTCTGTCATAATATTGGTGTTAAAAGGCAGGCGCTCAAGTTTTCCATTGGCGTCTGCCATTTAGCACCAACCTTGGAATAGGGCCCTACCATTTTTCCATATGACCAGCCATTGCAAAGGATGGCTTTTTTACGTAAAGGAATATAGTTACACAGGAACCCTGTACTTTAACCCTTTCACTGCTGAGGACGTGTGGGGAACGTCCTTATTGACTCCTAAGGAAAGATTGAGGTTTGTTTGAACCCCGATATCTTCTGTTTTCAGCTAGCAGGGTCATGTTTGGTATCATTAGAAAGGCCAGAGCATAGCCTTTCCAATGATACCAAACATGACCATGTTTAATGTAAAGAAAAAAAAAAAAAATAGAAAAAAAAATGTGTTTTTTAAAAACGTGAAATGGCTCAGCAGTGAAGGGGTTAAAGCGTCTATTAGGTCAGAGGGAAAACAGAATTGCATATCTTTGTTTGATCTGTTTTTTTAAAGTACTGTATATCCATTTTATAATAATATGAAGTCTAAACTGTTGATAAAGTTGAATTTTGAGGTTTAAGAGAGTGTAGTTTAAAAACCTGTAAGTGCTTATACCTCTTGAGACACCCCCTCTGCTAGAAATGTTTTGTCATCTCTATCCTGTGCACACGTGAGAATTTGTGATTTCCATTGTTACCATATACAAAAGTGCATCAGTTCTCAAAATGCAAAGCAGGCATGTGCAGGTAAAACATGGGTGGGAGAGAAATTCAGATTGCCTGGCATATAAAGTGTCTGTAGATAAAGCTATATTAAAAAAGGAGCGGCTCACCTCGTCCTGCTCCTTCTTCCCACCCGCCACAGCAGCCAGCGAGTGAGGTCGGCACGCTGCATCACTCACGCCGCTGGTGTCAGGATTCAGGACTGGAGGAGCTGATTTCTTCTGCTGCTCCTCTGTCTGGACTCGAAGTATCACCGGCGGCTCCCTCGCCTGCTGCCACCACTGGCTGGTGCAGAGGGTCTGCCTTGTGGGCACTAGAACACAACCTTTTGGTAGGGCAAGGGGCAGCCTGTGTGAGGGGTCCAGACATGCCAGGCTGCCTAGTGCAACTCTGAAGAGGCAGACCCAGGCATGGCACATGGGAGCTTAGGAGCCTATGCCTGCTGCACACCGCAGCTCTCTACAGACACTGGGACAACATGGCGTGACCTGTCACATGCCAGCTCTGCCTCTGGGGAGCAAGGACTCCGAGCTGAGCACTGGCAGCCCTCCTGTAGAGGACACAGCCAAACAGCGCATGCAAGGTCCTCACTTCCCATACACACTAGGAGACCCACACTTGCTCCCTTGACCCACCACTCCCCCTGCCACTGTAACAAGGCTCTGACTACCCACTGCCTGTGCTGCATCACTAGATTTGTAGTCCTCAGCTGCTTTCTCCCATTTACGCTATCCAAGCGAACTACAACTTCCTTCAAGCAGTACTGCAGCCCAGCCATTGGCAGTGACTACTCCGGACTGGAGGCGCTGAATTCTTCTGCGTCCGGATTCGGAGTATCGCGGGCGCGATGGCAAGCCGCTCACCAACAGTGTCCGTGAGCGGACACCTTGCTGACACCTGGGTCGACTGTGCCCTAGCGGGAGCGCCAGCCCTGGTAGTGTGACAACATGGAAAGCAGGTTAAGCTAGAAACAAAAATGCAAAATATGCATACAACGTATAAAATTTCAATCATCCATTGCTAAAATTTAGTTTCTCAGAACCAAATTATATTGTTGCGATTGTAAGGCTTAGATCTAGCCCTTTTGCGAATGCTAGCATTTTCCTTTCAGAAGTACAGATAATTCTATGGAGTGGTGCAATTACAGAATCACATCTTTACCTTACGAAAAACGCTGAAACATATGAAAGAGACCTAAAAGTCAAAAAAGGAGTCACAGCAGCGTAACATACAATATAATGGAGATACTAAAACAGGATAAATGCACAAAATGTAAATTAAAAACAAAAATTATAAAATTATATTATATTAATCCAGGTGCTTTGTTAGAATGCGGGCATACCTCCCACTGCCACATTTTACCGAACGTGGAGTAAAGCTCGGCAACTGGAAGGCAAGCAAATTGGAACTCTGGATACCAGTTAAATACTACTTATTACGAAAAACTAAAAAACCTACATGTAACACTCATGTTTCATTTGATACGACAGTCTTTAAGGCTGGCGCAGACGAGCGTGCCAAGTGCACCCGTACTGACGTGCTTACCGGCGACAGTCGCAGCGTTGTGACGCTGCAACGGGGCCAGTTACAAGTTTGAGCACGATTCTGTGCACGCACGCGACAAGCGTATGTCATCCAAGCCTCTCCACCAAAGCGCTAGGACACGCGTTGACGGAGCTGCAAAGCGCGATTCTCTAAAGGAGAATTGCGCTTTGCAGCGTTGAGCGCACTGAGTAAGCTCAGCGAGGTGGCCAGACAGGTGCCGAGTGGAAGGAACGTCCACTCCCACGGATGTTACTTCCGCTCTCCAAAGACGCTCGTCTGACACTAGCCTAAACAGATATTATGCGGTGCAATAATTACAGGCGATAAAAAAAAAAAAAATACATACATATAAACCTCTTTCAACAACTTTTAGGTAACCTGGTCACCTCTTTAACCAAGGGATGGATGCCATTCTCAAAACACAGCCAGTGTCCCATCCTCGTCAGGAGAACTCAGGGAAATCAGGATCCAGATCCTCATTTTCAAAAGCAACTGAATTTCCATCCTTCAGCTTGCACTTCTTTGAGACAGCAAAACCCTCCCCTGAAGGGTCCTGGGTGTCCAGGGAGTGGGAAGGCTGACTTAAAATCCGCAAACGTCTGATGCAAACTATCCTGTAGCCAAAACACAAAGGCTGACAATTCAGATTTCTTGGGTATCCTCAGCCACCTTTAGAACGTAATTTCTAAATTTCAGGTTTTCTTCCTATAACAGTGGGGCATAGGTTGCGCACAGGTGTTGGAAACAAGGTGTTTAGACTTCGATGAAGCTTTCCCTTATCAGACTGAACTAAAAGGGCAGAATCCTATATGCAAAATAAAAAAAGGAAACATGTAACACCATCAAATCAGAGGCAAAGAATCCCAAACCGAAAAAAAAAAACCCACCCGCCTGAAGCAGAATCAGTAGATGCGGGGAGAGATAGAGATCCTTTGCGTGGAGAACAGCAAACGCTGACTCGCGCCCACATTTTTAAAACCGCACCACGAACTATGGAATTACCAAACTTTAGGGGGAAAGGATCTGGGTAGGAGTATTGATTCTGGAGAATGGGCCAGGTTATTTCGTAGGATGTGGGGGGGGGGGGTGACGAAAAATGCTAGAGACCAGCTGCACTTTACAGGTGGTACTGGACTCCAGTACCACCTGTAAAGTGCAGCTGGTCTCTAATAAAGTAGCATTTATTAGAGACCAGCGAAGGGTACGGGTGAGTCTTTGACGTGTTGGAGGTGTGGGGCAATGGATGGTTCTTCTATTCACATTTGGTGGCGATGCCAAATTAACGGCTCCTTCTGAACACAAGTAGTGGTACTAGCCTCGAAAGTTGTGGGAACTGAGATTCCTTTCATATTGGTGGGGTTTAGAGGCCCAGTGCTGTCTCAACAGCAAACCAAGATGCTTAATAAATACTCAATTACTAGATCGGTCACCTCCCAAGCAGGACCAGTGGGAATTATGCGATTTGTACTTGATTAAACAATGTATATGAGGGGCAGCCGGAGACTTATGAGAGGACTCAGGGGGGCCATCAGGTGCACTATGAAGTGGTACTGCCCCTTTGGGAATGATGTAATTTTATTTTACTCCTGGACCTTCAGTGTATGACTTAAGCAATGTTTTCTCAAGTGCCCCATGCCGTTATCTGCTGTGTCATTTTATGTTCCTTTCCCCTTCCTCTCCCTTATTTTTTTTCTGTACCCTTGTCCAAAATGTAATAATTTATAATTACGAAAAAAAAATGATGTGCTGCTGGTAGTCAAAGGGGTCAGGGGACGAGCTATATGTCAGGGAGGTGTTCACCTGTCCCTAGAGGTGTTCTTTTTTTATGGCTTCAATGAAAGCTTTTGTAACCTGTCCAAATGGAAATAAAAAAGAACCCAACCGTACTGCCACTCAACGTATGGAAAAACACAGGAAACCAACGGATACATTGGCAGCAGTAAGAGGTGAATAGCATCAGGTGAGAAATTTAAGCTTGGTTTGCAACAGGGGAATGTGGATGCTGGGGAGCCCCATAATCAGATTGAAATAATTACCAGACTGTTTATTAGGTCCAACTTTTTTATTAAAGTACAAAAACTTTTGTTTAGCTCATAAAAACTGTTCAGTGACAGCGGAGATACAAAATGTAAGTTAATGCCATGGGAAGGGGAAGCTTGATGTACCTCTCATGTATGTTACAAATGCCCTGTGGCGGCAATCTCAGAGAGAAGATACAGTTGTGTTCAAAATTATTCAGCCCCCACTGAAATTGAGTGTTTTGGCCAGTTTGACATTGATTTTGATCATTCAGTCATCTTGCTTACAATTAAATCAAAGAGGCACGTGTAGGTCAGACAAATATAACATAACATTTATAATGAAATAACCACAAATGTCTTTTCTGTGCTCACATCATTATCAGTTTTATTCAACCCCCAAGTGACATTCAATCTTATAACTGTAAAAGGATGTTGTACTAAGTACTAACAGCTTTTTTTATTTTATTTTTTTATAATTCAAAGTTTATTGTAAGAGTAAGAACAGAAATACAGTTATACATAAAACAAAGACCAATATACAAAATAGAAGCAAAGAATTACATAGAAAACAGAGTCCCCTAGGTCCTGATATACAATCGAAGAAATAGAAGGGAGGACCCGAGTTTCATGGTGGCGTATAAGTAATCAACTCAACAGATCAGGAGTAGTCAAAACGTCATTGAACTCTTTTTATTAAAAACCTCCAAGGCGTGCAAACTTCTGTACTATAGAGGTTGTCAGCAACTTCGGTTTCAGGACTGTAGGGCTAGGGGAGAGAAAGGAGAGATAGGAGGTAGAAAAAAAGGGGAGAATAAGAGTGAGTATTGATAATAAAGGTGAAGAGAAGGTAAGAGAAAGGAAATCTGGGAAGGAAAAAGAGGGGGGGGGGAGAAACACTGAGGTCGACACACATTTAACCAGACTTACACACTAAGTAGAGGAGGCCATCCCACCCTGCCCAAACATCGGGTCCCATCGCCCCCGTCCGCCACGTTCTCATCTCTATTCAGTCCGGTAGGGGTCCTCCCCGTCAAACCAGTCATTATAACAGCTTTTAAACGTGAAGCATAGCTTGACACAAGTGTCTTGCAGCGATCTACGGGTATCTTCGCCCATTCGTCATGGGCAAACGCCTCCAGTTCAGTCACATTCTTAAAGCAGTTGCAGTGCGCAAGCCTAAGTCCCACCAGAGGTTCTCAATCGGATTTAAGTCAGGTGACTGCGATGGCCACTCCAAAATGTTCCAGCCTTTAATCTGCAACCATGCTCTAGTGGACTTGGAGGTATGCTTGGGATCATTGTCCTGTTGAAAGGTCCAACGTCTCCCAAGCCTCAGGTTTGTGACGGACTGCATCACGTTGTCATCCAATATCTCCTGGTACTGAAGAGAATTCATGGTACCTTGCACACGCTGAAGCTTCCCTGTAACTGCAGAAGCAAAACAGCCCCAAAGCATGATTGACCCCCCGCCATGCTTCACAGTAGGCCAGGTGTTCTTTTCTTCATAGGCCTTGTTCTTCCTCCTCCAAACATAGCGTTGATCCATGGGCCCAAACAGTTCTAATTTTGTTTCATCAGTCCACAGAACACTATCCCAAAACTTCTGTGGTTTGTCCACATGACTTTTGGCATACTGCAGTCGACTCTTCTTATTCTTTGGAGACAGCAAGGGGGTGCGCCTGGGAGTTCTGGCATGGAGGCCTTCATTACGCAGTGTGCGCCGTATTGTCTGAGCTGAAACTTCAGTACCCACATCTGACAAATCTTTTCTCAGTTCCTCAGCAGTCACACGGGGACTTTTCTCCACTCTACGCTTCAGGTAGCGCACAGCAGTCGAAGTCAGCATCTTCTTTCTGCCACGACCAGGTAGCGTTTCAACAGTGCCCTTTGCCTTGAATTTGCGAATGATGCTTCCTATGGTCTCTCTTGGTATGTTTAACATCTTTGCAATCTTCTTATAGCCACTGCCCTTCCTGTGAAGAGTAATCACCTCTTCTGTTGTCTTCCTGGACCATTCTCTTGACTTCACCATGTTTGTAACCACACCAGCAAATGTCTAGAAGGAGCTGAGTATCACAGTCATTTTAAAGCTGCCTAATTGGTGCTTATTATGCTTTATTGCTGCTCCGTGACATCCACAGGTGTTTTCAATACCTGATTGAAAACACTTGAATGAACCTCTGTTCTTCAGAGTGGTAGTCTTTAAGGGGTTGAATAATTGTGTCAATGAAGAATTCACAAAAGAAACATTTACTACTGTATTACAAAACCAAATAATGTCATTTTAGTTGCATATGGTTCTTTAAAAAGTCCTTGTAGGATTTCATTCTGAATACAATTACAAATGTACACTAAATTCCCTAAAACCCTTTACAGCATTGGGGGTTGAATAATTTTGAACACAACTGTATTACAAGATGTTTTACTAGGGTCAAAAGCCCTCCTAAGACGAGAGAGATGACACTAGGTGAGGGAAACGCCACCACCTTAAGCTAACAATTGCTGGAGCAGTGTGTTTAATTTATTGGATACTGCAGCCTCATCTGAGCTGCATACATTCTGTGCCAGGCGCACCCTCAACATTGGCAAGTACCGAATTGTTAAATGCCAAGCATCCGGCAAAAAAAAATCAATTGGTCCCAATGCCTTAGTAAGGTCTGTGGGAGCCAATCACAGCAAAATCAATTAGTGCACTGTGATTGGCCTTCAGTGTCTTCACTTGATTTTAAATATTAGGGGTATGGTTTGGGTAAGGGATAGAAGAAATTTTAGGGTGTTAGCATCAAACAGCAATAGGGTATATAGAATTAGAGTGAATTTTAGTTTTACAGTAATGAACTAGGATGGGAATTTTGAAACCGGTTTGGTAAGGCACAGGGTCTTTAAATATAGGAATGCAAATTCTCATACAAAAATAAAACTATGTACACCTGCAAGCGTGATCTCAAATTGTACATAAAACAAACAGAATCACATAGAATGAAGTATGCAGTGATTGCTTATAGCAAATGCTTCCTAAAGGGATAAAACCCAGCAAAAAATTGTGCCATACACAACAATTCATAGAAGTGTACAAGCCATAAAGTGCATTAAATTAGGTGACAGGAAAGTAAAATGACAAAATAACTAATAAATGTGTACAGTGTTAACCAAATTGCAAAAGACCAGTGGAAGAAAAACGTGGAATTGAATCTAAATATTTAGAAGTACTTCTAATGATACTGGTGCATCCTTTTTCCTTATCTCAATGACTATCAAAGACAAAATGAACAAAACAAAAAATAGTGCAGCTTGAAAAGAAAAACCAAAAACAGACCAACTATTCAATGCACAAGAAAATAAAATGCACACTGCACAAAGCCTTGATCAATCCCAGCTCTGGGGTGTAGCGCCTCTGCCAAAATAAAGGGTCACAGCCCTTCTTTGGTGGTGTATGGGCACTTAAAAGGTCTAAGTAGCTATAGGTTTTATTTATTTTGTGCATATATTATAGCTAATAAATAGATTTATACTTGGGCCATATATTTTTCTTTTTTACTTTCTTTTTCCTGCACAATTCTGGATTATGGAACCTGGCTTCTAAAAAAAAAAAAAAGGGGTGACCACAAGGCGATAGAAGCGACACATTTGAGCCTATATTAGACCTGTGATGCTCTGAAATTGGTGAATGGAATTTCATTCCTGTTGACTCTATTCTGCACCAGTGGTTCAACCTGTTTTCATCTGAGTACCCTCTGCCAGCCCTTTCCATAAATTGTACCCCTCATATTAAAAAATGTTTTTTATATGCTTTCTCTCCGTCTCATAACCATCTCTTTTTCTCTGCGTTATCTAACTTGGTCCGCACCCCCAGCTTTTACGCTTCTCCCCATCGCCCTCCCCTAGTTTCTCCTTATCCACCCACCAAGTCCTCCTGTATCTCCTGCTCTCCTCACGAGATTTTACGCATCTCCTCCCCAGCTTGTCTCTTCCATAGCTTCTCATCATCTCCTCCCGCTCTCCTCCCAGCACCCCCCTCATCTCCACCCCATGTTGTCCATATCTGCAACCCTGCACTCCTCTCCTACCCAGCTCTTCCTTATCGGATCCCCAGCTTCTCATTATCGCTTCCCGTCATCTCAAATAGATTAAATGAACACATAATAGTTGGCAACTCCCTTAGTATGAATGAAAAATAAAATGGTGAGGAAATAGAAAAAGACAAAAAACAAACTCAGTAATATGCAGTGTGTATGAGCATATCACAGAATCAACAGCAATAAAACCCAGTCATGTGCGGTGTGTATGAGCATTTCACAGAGCACATTCACAGTAATGTTATGTCTGTCGTTTGCTGTGTATGAGCATTTCACAGAGCTCCACAGCAATAAAACTCACTCATAGGCAACACAGCAATAAAATTTAGAGTAATGTGCAGTGTGTATGAATGTATCAGAGCACATTACTGTAAATTTAATTGATGTGGTGCTTTGTGTAGGAGCATTTCAGAGCTCCACAGCAATAAAACAATAATGTGCACTGGGTATGAGCGTATCACAGAGCTCCACAGCAATAAAACGCTCATGGTGAACACAGTTATGAGCGCACACAGGATCGACAGCAATAAAACTCACGGTAAAGGCAGCAAGAACAAAAGCAATTATTTTAGTTTGTTTTTTCTGTATTTACCATCCGCCGTCAGGAAGCTTGGCCAGGCGCTGTGGGAGATTGATAGGGGACCGCATGCTTGAATTTCCCAGGCGCTGCAGGAGCGAGCGCCATCTCAGCCACACTCGTCATCTTAGGGATATGTGGCCAAAATTAAGAGCCGCGGCGGGCACGTAAGGACTGATGCGCCTGCCGTGAGAAGCTCCTAGGAGACCTTAGTCGTGGCCTGCAATGCTTGACAGTGAATCAGCAGGATCCACGTCTGAGCCGCGGCATCCACTGCTGGACAGTCTGCAATCCAAACTGGTTCGGATTGCAGTGCGAGTCTTGCTGGTGCGGGGGGGGGGGAAGGAAATAGAGAGCGACGGAGGGGTCCGCCATTACACAATTTTGCTATGCGTATCCCCAGGGGCCTTCGTATGTACCCCTGGGGGTACACATACCACAGGTTGGAAATCACTGTTCTATATGGTTTTGTGCTATGGGAGTGCCGTATCGCCACGTTTTGTTCCATATAACCTCATGCTGCATGGTGTACGATGCCATCCCTGTGACGGGTGGGCTTTAAAGCCATGGGTGGCATAGCACGCCCCGTTCGCTTCAATGGGCCTCTGTGCTCCCACCCACCAGTTGGCACATGGCATTGGCTGCCGCGGGATAGCCTGAACTCAAACCATCCCCTGCAGCCAATGACAAGCGCTGCGCATTGGCAGCAGCCAGCAAGCGGGGCGTACAAGTACGCTACGCCACCGGGCACATCCTGTCCTGCGGCAAGGGGATAAGGGATCTACACTACTAAAGGGCTGTGACACTTTATTTTTGAAATATATATATATATATATATATATATAGTTTTATTTTGAAAAGCAATCAGCATTACAACATATATTAAGAAAATATGGCCACGCAGGGCCCACAGAGACACAGTATGGGGACAGTAAGCACATAGGACCAAGCGACGAAAGGGAGACCTCAAAAATGTGAACCTCGAGAGGTACAAAAAAAGGAAATAAGGGAAGGGTCTCGAATCCCAGGTAGAAACCTCAGAAAGGTGGTGTCACAGGCGGGTGGGGACATCATCCAGCAGGGCCGAGGTGAGAGAGGAAAGGCACTCAAATAGGGTGAGAAATCTTCAAAAAAGTTCTGATTGGGACAGAGCCTCAGAAGTCAATGTCCTCTCACCTCGGCAGTCAGCCACGCCCCCAGGGCTGTGCCACTCTTTATTTGGCCAGAGGCACTACACTCCAGAGCTGTGATTAAGGCTCTGTGCAATGTGAGATTTTTCTCTCATGCATTGAATAGTTACCGTTTTCAAGTTGCCTTGTGTTTTGTTCAATTTGTGTGACATCAAGAGAAGAAAAAGGATGAACCAATATCTTAAAATTCGCATACAAATCTTTTTTAAAAAATGCTGGAAATAATGTAGAATTAGGGCCTACGGTGTCATTCTACAAGAAATGCATGGCCCTGGGATGGAATAGCACATCTGCATGACAGATCTAGTACTTGCCAATAAGCGAGGTCAAGCAATTTGTGTTAATGAGTGGGGTCATTATACTTAAAGGCTCACTTAACCATAATGGTCCTCTACTATTCCAACAGACCCACAGATGTCTCTTGTGCTTTTTTGGAGTTGAGGAGGGGTGAAGGAGAGTGGGGTGTGGGCACTTAAGATTTGCGCTTGCAAGCACCTAAACTGTAAACTCTCCTTTGGACTGAAACTGTAGGTAGCTGTGACAAAGGCAGAAGTGGAGCAAAATCTGATGAAAAGGACTAGTAGCCAGACCTTCAGTGTTCAAATCTAAAATAAAAATTGATTGTGCCATTACAGAGAAGATACTACCATATGCAGATCAGCTTGCTTCCACCTGAAACAAAAGCCAAAACGGAGATGCCAAGTAACGGTCCTCTGCATGAGAGTTACAGAATCACCCAATGATCGTTTTCAGCACCTTGTAGGATCTGAACGGATACACAAAGGGCAGGCTAGTATTGCGATTATGGCCTCAGAAAACAGTGAAATCTCTCCATTATGAAGGAGTTAACTAAAAAATGATCATTGATTGAAACAGTGATGTGACGGCACAACGGTCGCAGAATTATTTGTTGCCATTTTTGTTGTATGCGTTTAACACTTACGTGCTGGGCCCAAACCAAAATGTCGGCTCTGGCTATATGCCAACTGACCCCTGTTTCACACCTGGGCACTCCATCAGCCCTTGACCCTAGAACGGCACCCTTGAAGGGAATTGTCCATCATGGAAGGAGCCTGCCCTGGGGTAATTCTGGGAAAGTAGCTAGACTGGGAACACCACCCGCTGACCTCCCTTTTCCACCCAGGGAGCGCAGCTGCTGCTATGGAGCTATGTCCCAGGTGCATCCCGCCAGCACTTTATCAGTGCGGCTCTGTCCCCAGTTTATGGATTAAGAAGCTTTTTAGACAGTGGTATAAGGGAGGACCAGAGCTTGCCAGCGGCACCCAGAAAGTAGCGCTGCTTCCCCGGATTCACCCTCAAAACGGCGCACCACTTGCTACTGTTATGCCCAATAAAGGGCAGAGGCACTTTCTATGGTCTCATCCAAACAGGGCTCAAGACGGAGTCAGCAGTGCTGCACAGCACCAGGAGGTCTGAAGAGGGCAGGGTGTATGTGGCAAGAACACAATATTATTTGACTTTCTATTTGTATAAAAAGAGTATTCCTTGCAATAAACACACTGTTGTTTCGACAAGTAATTGGGGGAGGGGGGTGGGTAAGAACAATTTTCTACTACTCCTTGGCATCTCCAGCATCAAGGAAGAAATGAGTGGCGGAAATACTCTGAGTAGTGGCTTCTGTCACAAGTGGTTCCAGAGGAATAAAGAAATTGTGAAACAATTTAAATGAAATATTTATTAAAGATTTATGCAGTTACACAAAATACCTTTGTATGAATACATGTGGAACTGGATCATTTCCTGCTGTTGGCACCACATTGGGCAAATTGTGTGAAGAGTCTGGGTACACAAAATATTTCCAAAATCACCATTTAACAGATTTTTGGAGCAGGATTCTATATTTCATAGTCCAAATCCCACGTTAAAATAGAGAAAAAAAAATGTGAGCACAGAGTTCTGTAATTCAACTGTTAGACTGCACAAAAAAAAAAAAAAAAGAAAAAGAAGAAAAAAAAAGAAACAGCATCAGGGAGTAAGAAAAAAAATACACGTACAATCATTTAACCGGCTGCGAATATATAATCCAGAATAGTAAAAATATGAATAAAAGTGAACACAAATGCCATAGTAAAACACATCTCTTCACTCTTGGCTAGTTAGGGTTAGTTTTGCTGTCAAACTTTGCACTCGTTGTGGGCACATGGACCTCCAGCATACCAGCAATTGTAGAGTGTATATATAGCCCTTGGAGCTACCACCAGTTTGCTTTAGCACAAAATTACAACCCATCCATTGGTTTCAAGAAGCTTGGGAAAGGCAGCATATGTATTTTTAATACAGTTGTTTGGCACTGTATGAGTTGAAGCAACAGTAGATCATGTTTATGTTTTGCAAAGCATAAAACATTGTATGAAAGCAGGGCAAAAGCACCGAAGCTGGAAACTGCATATTTTAGTGAGTGCAGACTTTTGAAGAAAAAAAAATAAAATAATTTACAAATGACAAAGCAATACATAAGCTACAAAAAGTCTACTTGGCGAGTGCAAGTGGTTTCATTTTCCAGTGATAGGTGTTGTTAAAGGTTCTTTTCACTGGCTACATGTACAACACGTACCAGGAAAAGAAAAAGGTGAAAAAATACTTTCTTCCTCATCCATCTATTCGCTACTTTGACCATGCAGACAAACACTTGTCCAAAAAGGCTAGAGAAAACATGAAACCAAAATAATTCCACATGTGTAATCGATATTACAGAACTCATCCGCCCGCAGAAACAAAACCTACTTCAATTAGGATATACAGTATATCCTGCTGATCAGTAGTAGAATCGGTCTTAAAAGTCCAGATATTCGCACTTATTTTAGGATTGGTAGAATAAAAAGGAAAATCAGAACGGATAAGAGTCCATTTCAAAAAGACAAACCCATTTCATAAATCAGTGCGTTCAGCCAAAGAGAAATCTAGAAGACAAGAGGATACAGATTAGACACAAAAGATTCAAGAACAGACTAAAAACATTGCTTTTAACCACAAATGTTTTATAAAATCATACATGACAGAATAAGTGTTAACATTATATATACACATCACTACCAAAAGCATGTAAACTTGGTTTTGCTCTATGATACAATAGAAAAAAAATTGCATATAAAGTAGGGAGAGACTGATCTCATTTTTCCCAGTACCGATAAAGCGCTCACCTTTCAGACTAATAAATGATATGAGGTGCTGATATTCTGTACATTGAAATTTTAAGAAAAATAAAACCCCAGTTTCTAAAACAAATCTGGCATCAAATTGTAAACGTTATGGTGGCGCTGTAGCATGGTCCTCTAGGGCAGGGGTGGGCATTTGTTTTGACTCGGGGGCCACTTTGAGGGAGTGGAGGGCCGCACATTTTAAAATTAGAAAATAGTGGTAGTTTTATTCTATTTATTGTGCTAATTTTAGATCACCTATAGCTGCAAACACATTTAATTTTAAACCAGTTTCATGAGACAAACGTATCCTATCACACTTTTCTACAATTGTTTTGAAACCAGGAGTGAGATGCTTGTTGAGATTCTCATCACAGCCTGCAAGTTATATACTGGTATATATTGCCCCCAGCACACATGGGTATATATTATTTTTTTTAATTTTTTTTATTTAGCACAGATTTTATTCGGAGTCGTTAAAACTTGCTGCCCAATGAACTCGAATGAACCCACAGGATTACTTGGCAGCTGCCTCCTCCTTCACTGGCTTCTTTTTGATCTGCTTCTTTCTCTTCACCACTTTTACAGTCTTTGTCTCCTTTGCCTTTATATTTGCAGCCTGTCGCAGAATTGCATTGCGTCTTGCTGTCTTGGCATATGGATTCAGCCTCATCATGATTCTCAAGTTCTTCAGGTGGGTTCTTCTTGAGTTCTCTGCGTTTCACCTTTTTGTTGGGAGCACGTAGAGCTTTCTGGATTTCCTGGCTCTTCAGGATTCTGCTCAGATCTGTGTTTGTCATTTTATGCATTGGTAAATTGTAATCTGCCTTTAGAACAGCGGCTTTGCGCCATGTACCATACAGGTCATCCAGCTTGCGGAAGGCACTTTCTGTCCAGATACAAAATCTGCCAACATGGCCACCAGGAGCAAGTCTCAGAACATTGAGTTTGCTTACGTTCAGAAGAGTGATTCCTGGGATGTTTCGGAAGGCTTTAATAATGCCATTGTCTTTGTTATAGATTATACAGGGGCCTTTGCGCTGAATGCGTCGCCTGTTCCTCATTTTACCTTTACCAGCACGCAGACGTTGGGATGCATACACCTTCTTGATGTCATTCCAGGCCTTCAGCTTCTTAAGAAGAAGTACTGCCTCCTTTGTCTTCTTGTAGCCTTCAACTTTGTCTTCAACAACAAGGGGAACCTCTGGGATCTCCTCAATACGATGACCTTTGGACATAACAAGAGCAGGGAGGGCTGAAGCTGCCAGGGCAGAGCAAATGGCATAACGCTTCTGAGTAATATTGACTCTGCGATGCCATCTTCTCCAGGTCTTAATAGGAGCAAACATACACCCTCCACGACACATATTGCCAAAGGCACCCTGGCCGGATCTGTGAGTTCCACCACCACGGACACTGGGGATACGGACAACGGCTCGACCAGTTCCCCATGATTCAGCACTGGTCTGATGACCAGCGAGCTTGCTCACAGCATAGGGCTGCCTGTTATTCTTGCGCAGGTTGGTGTGCACAGAGTTGACGATATCTGGACGAATAGGTGCCCTGAACACCACCGGCAGGGTGACATTTTTACCGGATACTTCTCCCTTTTCAGAGAACACAGTTATCAACGGACGAGCGCAGGCCATGCTGACCGCCGGCTCCTCGCTGCTGCTCAATGGCGGCCACGAAAAGAAAAGCCACATGGGTATATATTGCCCCCAGCACACTTGGGTATATATTGCCCCCAGCACACTTGGGTATATATTGCCCCCAGCACACTTGGGTATATATTGCCCCCAGCACACTTGGGTATATATTGCCCCCAGCACACTTGGGTATATATTGCCCCCAGCACACTTGGGTATATATTGCCCCCAGCACACTTGGGTATATATTGCTCAGGGCCCCAGCTCACACCTCCTCTGTTGTGGCCCCAGGCTCCGCCAGCGTTCTACTACCGAGGCAAGCGGCCACTGGCATGCAGCTTTGCCGCTCGCCGGGGATGGGATCCACCTGACCAGCCCGTTCTCGCGAGATCGCACGCTGGTCAGGTGGTTCCCATCCCAGATGGGCGGCCAAGCTGCATGCTAGCAGCCGCTCGCCTCGGGAGTAGAAGAACGCCCCCGTCTCCCGATGGGGCTCACTACGGACGTCTGCGCATGCACCGTCCTAGTGAAAAATACGAGACAAATCTTTGGTTGCGCACGGGAAGGAAATCTCGGTTCAAGGCAGATTTTTCTGACCGTCTTGGCAGGCCACAAAAAAAAAAAAAAATCTGTGTCAGGCTACATGTGGCCTCCGGGCCGCAGTTTGCCCACCCCTGCTCTAGGGCAATTATGGCGCACACACACACGACAGACTAGTTTATATTTTTCTTGAGTGCCAAAATAAACAGAAAAAACAGAAAAACAGAACCAAACTCGTCTGAGTACTTACTAAACAATGTATCCCTAACTTAAGATAACCAAAAAGTAAATACCCGCTTTTGGAGTCTGTTTCAAGCTGCCAGGCTCAGAACTCCACTGTTCTGTGTGGGTCTTTCATGTCTTTACATGTCTTTACATCCTCCTCCTTCCCTCCACCCAGGAAACATTTAAGGGTTTTTAATTAGGTGGGGGAAAACTTTACAGCAAAGGGGAACAATTTAAAAAATAAATATTTTCCTCCTGGGCTCAAACAACCCAATCCCCTCTCAAACACAGGGGGAATATATACATACACCCAAAATCGCAAACCATTCCCCTCACCTTATCACAATTACAACTGAGAAAATTAAATAGCTTTCCAGAACACAGCAAAATGGAAGAAACCTATAAACATCACACACTAAATGTCAATACTAGAAAGCTACACAATATTTTAGATTATGGAATCTCAGCGCACAGCGTCGTGATGGGTAACAGTAATTTGCTGTGTTTATGTGCGTATACCGGGGGGGGGGGGGGGGGGGGGAGTTAAGTTAAAAAAAAAAAAAAAAAAAAAACACGTACATTGCTGTGAGTTTTATTGCTGTGAAGCAGTGTTACAGCAATGTGCGATGCACAGTCTGTGAGCGTATCACTGTGCTGCACAGCAATACAACTCACACTCATATACGCTGCACATTACTGCGTGTTTTATTGCTGTGCAGCTGTGATACATTAACGTGTGGTGTGTATGAGCGTATCACAGCTGCACAGCAATAAACTCACGGTAATGTGCGGTGTGTATGAACGTATCCCAGAGTTCCACAGTGCAGCATGTCATTAATCCCGATTTACTACCAAGCTATTTGAAACAAGGGACATATACGGTTAATTTGAAATTTACGTTAAAATGGCAAATTTGCATAAAGGAACACATCCTGTCCTCTCCTCCTTTTACACTGGAGTAGTTTCCACCAGCAGCTGGGGAATTTTAACTTCCTGGTTGTCGGTAACTATAAAATGATTATAAACTCCTGTATCACACAGATAGGAAAGTGGCCCATCATGTCATTTTCTGAAGCCTTCCTGTTTGCTATAAAACATAAGGCACAGGAGCACTCTGGCCAATTACCCAAAACCATCATCCTGGTGAAATATCAGCATTAAGAGGATTGGTCTTCTGCTATACTGCAGGTGGAACGCACAGGGGGAAATAGAGGGCATCCTGAAAATGGCTGTAGATTACAAAAACATGTCACCTCTGAAAGAGGGTATTTCCGTCAGATATTTGTCTTTTTATATTAAACAAATTCTTCTGCAGAAATCCTGGGGAGATTTCTTAAAACAGGATATATATCAATTTGTGATAAATACACTTTATATTAATTCTTCATCTAAATTCCCAAGATAAAACCCATTGCCAATCCTGGGTACTACACATTCTCACTGCAAGAATGAGCATCATACTGAAGGGAACACTGTAAGAACCCGTGGAGATGCAAAATAACCAGAGAGCAAGGTATGAAAATCCACACAACCTACATAGAGACATATTTAAAATAACCCATAATTTTAACAACACTGATGTGGATGCAAATTAACACAATGTAACATAAAATATTATTCCAAGTAAAGTTGTATTACTTGTGGCATTGAATGTTACGATTACGTGATCAACCATTTGTTAAGAGTTGAGCTGCAAGTTGAACCAAAAAGGTAATAGACTGGTTGGAGACACGTTTGTGGTTACGCCCTACAAGAGAGGGAATCTTTCAAATACAGTTGTATTTAGGTACGCTTTTAATTTTCAGCTCTAGTAATACCAGGGATTCAAAGTGGTGTCTAATACAATTTAAAAAATTTCTCAGAAGCTTTAGTCAGTGATTTTTAGTCTACGCATGACAACTCCAAGAGACACTGCTCCCAAGGCTGGGGTCAGATGAGCGCACTATGTGCACCCGTACGGACGTGCCTCCCAGCATCCGTCTCTGCGTTTTGACGTTTCGACGGGGCAGGCCACATGTTGTAGCGTGCGCTACAGCGAGCGTGCTGCAGATGTTCTGAAAACCTTCCAGTCGAAGTGCTACGACATGCGTTTGATGGGGCTGCAAAATGCGATCCTCCATAGGAGGATCGAGTCTTGCAGCACTGAGCGCACTAACTGCGTTCAGCAAGGTGGCCAGACAGGCATCAGAGTGGAAGGAATGTCCACTCGCACGGACGTTCCTTCAGCTCCTGAAAACGCTTGTCTGACCCAGGCATATGTGTGTGTTATCAGCTCCTGCATTTGTTTAGTTCACAAAACTGTACCTTTTAACCAAAAGCTGAACGAATCTATCAAAAATAAATGTGATGCATGACACTCACCATAAGATCATGTTATGCTTGGACATCCACTAGCTCAGGGGGCATTGGAGATTTAGGGTGTTTGCTCTCAAAATGTTGCTTGAAGGTCTTTGGATCTGGCATCTGGGTCTGAAAAAGGGGCACATTGTTGGTTAAAAATACATTATATCTGGCATAAAGGGACCATTGAGCATCAGTTATTTTTTTGAGAAAGGATCCATTGAGATTTCTCTCGTTTTCATGTACACAATATTAGATACAATTCAGTCATTCAACAGACCACATGTTTAAATGCAGACATGCGATGCATGGGTTGGTGGGGAGAGTAATTATATAAAATTCTAAGTGCTCCAAAATATACCAATCATGGAATTTTCTATGGCTTTGAAACACTAGAAAAGCAGGGAGAACAGTAAAACAGGGGAGAAAATTTTTAATTATATATATATATATATATATATATATATATATATATATATATATATATATATATAATCAACTACTTGCAGCTAGCAAAGCAAACAGAATTAACACTATTAACAGAGTAGAGGAAACGAAACACAAATGCTACTTGCATGTACAAGCTGGGAAAGCGTAGTTTATTCTATGGCAAGCTAAAAGATTTTTTTATTTTTTTTTTGCAAAACACTTACCCTGCACACAGGACATGTAAAAACCAAGGCTGCCTTTGCTGCTGCTTTCTGATCCGTGCCGTGTTTCTTTTTCTCCGCCTGCTTTTTGGCATTTTTCTGCTGGGACTGGATCTTCTGCTGCCCTCGGGTCATGCTGCAGAATCTGTCAGAAAGAAGCATTGAGTATTCATCCACAAAACAATGTAAATACCAAGGAAGATCATGGCCCACTGCATGGTGCGCACGCATGTACTTCGTGTGTTGGTATCTATTGATCACAATTCAATGCAACGACGGACGTGATGACTGCTCTCATCTGACATTAGCCAAAGGCCAAGCACCGCCCTACCATGAACTGGCACATGAAGGTTCGCACAGGGATGGCAGAAGATTACTGGGCAATATATTTGTTCCCAGTCTTCCATTGCATGCAGAAGGGAAATGGCAGATCACGTCACCCTTTGCACCATATAATAAAGGTTTGGAACTTTGGCTAGGTTTACATAATTTCTGAATACCAGCTTGAGCTGTAAAGAACAAGAGAAGTTGGAATAACCCATTTTTCACTGACTAGCTGCAAATTAAAAACAACTAGTGAGAGAAAGGGGGGGGGGGGTTGTGAGAGTCCTGAGAATGAGCGACAGCACTAGTGGCCTGCTCTACGGTGGGGCCCGCTCAAGTCTCAAGGTTTTAGCGTGCTTGTGCCACTACAGGGATAAATGTTCCATATGCAAACCAGCCTGCTTTCACCCAAAAAGGGTGGCCAGTACTGATTGCCAAGGACATCATCCCTGCCCGAGAGGTGCAGCAAGCAACCCCCAACGATCGTGTCGGCCTTGTTAGGCCTCGTCAGGAGGGTATAGCTGACACCCCTTTCTCTCAAATTAACAACAACTCCTATACAAAGTAGGAAAATAAAAATAAATTGCAATACGTATAAAAATAAAAAGGATATATAGATTGAGATTGATATACAAAAAAGTGCACACTACATTTAATTTACAAAAATAAATAAAACCCAATGCCTCGCTTCCACTCTACTAGGGTTGCACCGATACTAGTATCGGTGCCGATACTGGGTACTGCAGGAGTACTTGGTACTCGTGCAGTACCCCCCGATATTTTTCCCGATACCGGAAGCCGGCATTGAGCCGGCATCCGAGGGGCTGCGGCGGCTGTCCGAATGCTCTATCGGCATTCGGACAGCCGCCCCTGGAGCTCTCTGGCATACTTACCTTCCTGAGCGACGCCGGGAATGTCTCCGCGTGTGCGCTCGTTGGAAGGACCCCAGCCGCGACCACGTGGTACCATGTGATTGCGGCTGGGGTCCTTCCAAGGAGCGCGCGGAAACTTTCCCGGCGTCGCTCAGAAAGGTAAGTATGAACACAGTGAGCAGCTGCAGGGCCTGTCCGAATGCTGATGAGAGCAGCTGCAGGGCCTATCAGCATTCGGACAGGCCCTGCAGCTGCTCTCCGCAATGATACTTACCTTCCTGAGCGACGCCGGGAAAGTTTCCGCGCGCTCTCTCCTTGGAAGGACCCCAGCCGCGATCACATGGTCCCACGTGGTCGCAGCTGGGGTCCTTCCAACGAGCGCACGCGGAGACATTCCTGGCGTCGCTCAGGAAGGTAAGTATAGTCGCGGGGGGGGGTCCATGAGCTGGGGGGCAATACCCATGTGTGAGCTGGGGGGCATATCCATGAGCTGGGGGGCAATACCCATGTGTGAGCAAATCCATGAGTGAGCTGGGGGGCAAATCCATGAGTGAGCTGGGGGCAAATCCATGAGTGAGCTGGGGGGCAAATCCATGAGTGAGCTGGGGGGCATATCCATGAGTGAGCTGGGGGGCATATCCATGAGTGAGCTGGGGGGCATATCCATGAGTGAGCTGGGGGGCATATCCATGAGTGAGCTGGGGGGCATATCCATGAGTGAGCTGGGGGGCATATCCATGTCTGAGCTGGGGCAAATATGAAATATATATATATATATATTCATATCAGGGGGGATATACATGTGAGCTGGGGGCATTTTTATATGGTCTGTTCTTATTGGAAAGCGTCACATGACATTAAAGAAAAGTATCGGTATTCGGTGAGTACTTTTAAAAAGTATCGGTACTCGTACTTAAAAAAGTGGTATCGGTGCATCCCTACACTCTGCCCTGTTTAACAGCGATTAAAATCTTGCCCCTAAATGACATCCAATGAGAGCGTGGCAATCTCCTTTGACGCTCCGGCATTCATTAGGTCGGCTGAGCATCGTGGAGATGTAGTTTCACAACATCTAGATGAGCAAGGTTGCTGAACCCTGCATTAAAAAAAAAGTGTAAGCATTTGGGGAAAATTCACATTTAGAAATGAAATGCTTGTGTCCAAACTTGCTGGCCTCCTAAAGGAGAAACGAGTTTAAAACGAAACTAATGTACTCTGATATGCGGGCCGAGTAGTTCCACTGCTGAAATCTACCTTGCTCCGGAGATGCTAAGGAGAGGTGTTGAATAGCACTTCAGCCAGCCCCCCCCCCCATATCATTTGTCAAGACAGAATGTAGTGAAGAAATTCAATATTTTTTAATGAAGGCTAGATGCCTTTTTAATTTATACAGAACAGAAAATCTGATATTGTGCTCTTGCCATGTGGGACTGCCTCGGGCCCAAGTACATTCTTGATATAAATGGTAAACTGACGTTTTGCAGTTTGATTCCGGTGGGTGAGGCGATACTTCCAGGGTGTCACGGGAAAGCTCTGGTCACCAAGTCTCCAAAATGTGCTGAAATCCACAAAAGGGGGGCTGAGTGGCATCAATGACAAGGTACCCTTGGCCATCTGGGTGTAACCGTGACATAGCTCCATAGGAGCAGCTGCGATCCCTGCTTGGAAAGGGAAGGCCGGTTGACTAGGTTCCCTCTCAAGAATCACCCCAGATCAGGCTCCCCTTGAGATGGACAAATCCCCAAAAAAGTGTTGCTGTAGGATCATGGGCCGACGGAGCACATGGGCATAAAGTAATCTGCAGGGTTTTAGCCCATGTACAATTCCAGCCGATACTGGCTGGGGCCTGGCTAGATGTAGTGGTCAAAAGTCACAATAAAAGCGAACAAAATCTCAACAAATAATTGTGAATGGTGGCCCCACAAAAAAACCCCACATACAAGGAGTTTGATGCCTTGCCTTCTATAATTATTCCAAGACCTTGTTTCTGGAAGTACAGGTTCTCATTTAATTTATACCCAACTACGGTAATTTGGTCATGTGATATTTTCAGCTACCAACCTCCACCACTCTAGAACTTCACCTACCAGACTCCCATCTTCTGCTCACCTTATCGGTTCCCTGCCCATCTTCTGTTTTGGTTCTTGTTTTTTCCCTTCCTCTTCTCCCCTCCAGTTTTCTGGAAATGTTTTTCCCTCTCTTGCACCACCCTTCTCTCTAAATATACCCTCCCTCCCTATACACCCTACAAATTACACCAAGCAGAAAAAGAAACCTAAATACACCATAGCCTACTCAGCTCTTTTAACTTATCAGCCGAGTGCTGGTGGAGAGTGTTAAAATGCAGCCCCCCCACACAAAGTTTTAAGACTCTCCAATCACAATTATCCAAAAAGAAAACAGTGTCCAAATTCCTATTTATTCTGCTGCTTGTCCTGGCAAATGATGTTGAATCCAACCCTGGTCCAACAGATGACACCACATTTAGTCTCCCCACTAAAAAAGGCCTCTCCTTTGTGCACTGCAACATCTGCAGCTTACTCCATAAACTAGACGAGCTTAAAGCTTGGTGCCGACATTACAAACCTATAGTCATTGTGCTGACAGAATCATGGCTAACCCCTAAAGTACCAGACTCTGCCATATCAATACAAGGGTATTCATGTTATAGAAAAGACAGAGCAAAGAGAGGAGGAGGAATTGTTATTTATGTTGACAAGTCCACAAAGTTCACCCCTCTGCAAAACTCTAGATCCCCAGCTACTTTTGATTTCCTTTCTGGTATTATCGAGACCCCTTTCAGTAAACCAATTATTGTTGCTGGATTCGATCACCCACCGAGCTCCCCAGTGCACTCCCTTTCTGACATAACCCAAATCCTTCGTAATTTGGTAGCTCAAAACCAAAAAAGTGAACTGCTGGTCCACGGCGATTTTAATGTTGACTGTCTGAATCCTAAAAACAAACACTGCTCCCAGTTTAAGACTTTCCAGTTAACACAATTAATCTCCTCCCCCACTCGCATTAATCTGAAAAGCGATAACCATACCTTGCTGGACTGGATTCGCTCATGTCCTGATAGAATACAAGAGGCAGGCGTTCTCGCTAATAGCTTCAGTGATAGCTGTCTAGTGAACTGTGTGTGTAAAATAAAAGGCCACAATATCTCCCCCAAAAGGTAATAATCACCTTCAAGAAATTTAATCTTGAATCCTTCCTAAATGATCTCAAACAGCTCACGTGGTACAGGCTAATCCTAATCCCAGAAGAGAAGATTGGAAGACCTCAGCGTCTGAAATGGATCCCCGTTGGTCTATTAAACAGACCATGGGTATTGGAATCGCCAAAATTAACAAGAAGATGTGTATAGGATAAAAAAAAAACTTTTTATTCCAAATAGTTAAAATATAATTGCACATATATATATATATATATATATATATATATACCCAACACGTTTCGTCTATAAAACACTTTTTCAAGGGCAATAAAAATACATAAATTGTAAAGATCAAATAATATTACTACGATAATCGGGCCGATATTCAGGTTTTTCCCTGGTATCGGCATGTTTCATTGCCGATATACCGATAACCGGGATTTTGAATGGCAGCCCGGGGTCCTCGCGCTTGACTGGGGTTAGAGCGTGTATGTTAGGGGAGGGGCTCTGCGACACGTGCCATGATGGAGGCGGGGCTCCTCTATATTGGACAGGGCCTGTTGGAGGACATGAGAGCGGCGGGAGCAGCACGGTGGAGGCATGAGGAGCCCTGTGTGTCTCGCTGAATGTCAGAGCCGGTCAGAGCCAGTGGAACGAGGCCCAGAGATCTCATTCCAGCCAGGGGCCCCAATCGTTTGAGTGGTAGAGCAGGTGAATTGCAAAAGCAGGATATCGGGCAGGGATGCACATTGCGGGCAGTGCCTGGCGTGGGCTCAGGAAAATTATAGCCTCACAGCCCGTATGCACCCATTACTACCAGCCCTGCATGGTGGCCTCATGCAGAGCCCACTTCTGTGTCAGGGGACTTCGGGAGCCATGCAACTCTGTATCCCTGACTCCATCTATACCGAGCCCTGTGTCACCCCATCACCCACTCCCTTGCCCAGATCCCTGTGTCACCCCATCGCCCACTCCCTTGCCCAGATCCCTGTGTCACCCCATCGCCCACTCCCTTGCCCAGATCCCTGTGTCACCCCATCGCCCACTCCCTTGCCCAGATCCCTGTGTCACCCCATCGCCCACTCCCTTGCCCAGATCCCTGTGTCACCCCATCGCCCACTCCCTTGCCCAGATCCCTGTGTCACGTCACCCACTCCCTTGCCCAGAGGCCTTTTTAATTTTTAATGTACAGAATATATATCGGCACCCGATATCGGCCTGAACGGCTGCCAATAATCGGTATTGGTGCCTAAAGTGATATCGGTCTATCTCTACTGTGAATACCGAAAATGGCGGAATGCAAACAAAAATGGCCAAAGCCCAATACTTCAATGAAAATCTAAACAATAACATCACACCCGAGAAATTTTGGGAAAAACATAACATACAATCGCCCCCTGTCCACTCCCAACCAGCTGCTGTCAAAGTAAACAACTAAACCCTGCAACACCCCCCTAGATGTAGCAAATGCCTTTAATAACTATTTCGTTGGATGCGCCAACACCCTGATTGCTAAAGCTAGCAATTGAAACATTCAGAAAGGCAGCACCACAAGTCAGATCCTTCCAACTGTGCAAAAACCTGTATCAAAAGGGAAATTCAGTTTTAGACCGGTGCCTGTCAGTGCCATTACTAAACTTCTCTAACCAAAAAAATGAAACCCCAGTCAGGACCTGACCAAATCCCAGCAATGCTGCTGAAAATCAGCGCGCCTGCAATTGCAAAACCTGTCGCAACCCTAATCAAATGAATCACTGGCGACTGGATATATACACCCAAACTCTGGAAGACTACGAGAGTTGTACCTTTCCAAAAAGTGGAGACAATACTTTGGTATCCAACTACCGTCCAATATCATTGCTTCCTGTAATGTCAAAAATTCTGGAAAAATGTGTTTACACTCCATTACGCGATTACTATCAGTATTTGAACGATTTAACCCCAGATCAATGAGGCTTCCGTCCAAATCATTCAACCACAACTGCCCTTTTAAAAGTTTCCAATGATATCCAGGCTGGTATGGAACAAGGTAACCTAACTGGAGCCATCTTCCTTGATTTTGCCAAGGCCTTTGACACAGTAGACCATGGCATCTTATTACAAAAACTTAAAAACTCTGGTATTGGTGATCGCACGCTAACCTGGTTTCAATCATAGGTGTCTGATCGGTCGCAATACGTGTCCATTTCTGACAGCACTTCCCTCCCCCTCCCAGTCATGTGCGGTGTACCCCAAGGCTCCATACTCGGCCCCCAATATTCATAAATGATCTGCCCAATGTCTGCAAAGTCTCAACTGTACACATGTACGCAGACGACACTAATCTATACCAGCAAACCAGATCTCCCACAGCTGGAGGCCGTGTTGCAAGACCAATTCACAGAGGTAGAAAAGTGGATCAAACAATCTTTTTTCTTTTTTTTTTAATATACTGACAAAACTATCACCATGATCTTTGGAACAGCACCTAAACTACACAAATTGCAAACACCCAATTTATGTGTCAGGACAAAATCAAATGGCACGTTGACCACAGTCACTTCTCTCAAATATCTAGGTATGTGGTTAGACCCAAATCTATCCTTTGGAGCCCACATCGAAAAACTCAAACTTTACCCCAAACTAGGTGCCCTGTACAGAAACAAATCCTGCAGCCGCCCCACAAATGCACCTCCAGAAACTTACTACATTGTATAACTCATTCTGTCGCTTTGTGCTACAATGTAACTACATGACCCACCATTGTGACATGTTAAAAGAACTAAACTGGCCGTCGTTGGAATCTAGACGCACCCTTCACCTTTCCAACCTGGTGTTTAAAAGCTTTTCTGGGAAGCTACCACCCTACCTGAATAGGCTGCTTCCCACAGCAGTTCCCCTCATCCTATAACCTCCGATCCAGGACCTGCACCTTACTTGCAATACCACAATACAAAAAGAAAGTGGCTCGATCCTCATTTTCCTACAGAGCACCACAATTATGGAATAACCTCCCAGACGCCATCAAATCTTCCCCCAGTCTAAAGGTCACTTAAAAAGGGACATTAAGCAAAAATCCCTGTTTTTTTACATTAAAATATACCTAGTCACTCAATAACTAGGTAGGGATTTTTTTTTTTTACTGTAATACCCTAAAATCCACTTGTTTCCAACGGCGTCTTTTTTTTATATATACTCACCTCCCTCCTCTTCCGCTCCCGTCCTTGTAAATCTGTAACTTGGTTTACGTGAGAAGCGCGCATCTCACGTAAACCAGACAATCTGCAGGCTTCCTCTTCTTCTTGGATTAGTGTTACGCGCAAGAGGATGCGCGCAACACTAATCCCAGCCGCAGACTATGCTGGCGGCTCGCTCCCGCCAGCTACTGCGGCGAGTTGGAGACGTCATCGCGCTGAAAGCGCGATGACGTCTCCTACTCGGCAGAAGCGGGAAATATGAATCCCGCTCTGCTGACTGACAGCTGGGTGGGTGGAGTAAAGTCCTCCGCATCGCTCAGCCGTTTCAGCCAATCGGCTGAGTGGAGGGAGGGGGCAAAGGCATACTCAGGGCATCAGGACCACCTAAAAAAAGCTTAGGTGGTCATATTGCCAAGAGTATCCCTTTAAGAGCTCCCTATTAACATACCTCAAAGGAATGCACCTGTAAACATGTAACAGTCACTATTTCCTACATTTATTTTCTGTTAATCTGAATATTTGTTTTGTGTTAATATCTTGCATTTTACTACTTTGTATTTCTGTAACCATGTTCTTGAACCGACATACTTGAAAACGAGATCTCAATGTATCCTTCCTGGTAAAATCCTTTATAAATAAAATAAATAAATTTAGGAGTATTATGGAACAATTCCATCCTCAAATTTATCAGGATACTGGGGGAGATGGAGGGATTAACCATTGACTCCTTCCTCCAGTTTTAAACCTTACCTTAAGTCTAGTGCTTTGCTTTAATGGTCATGCGACCAGCGAGAGGCTGGATGTTCAAGCGAACGTCCAGCCTATCCAATAGTCCTCAATGCTGAGACGTTGGATAACAGAATACAGACCTCCAACTAAACAGAACTTGCAGAGGTGCGTTCGGTTGCTCAGCCGCTGCAAGTGCTAAGTTAGCAACTTGGCACTGAACGCTGTTCAGCGCTCAGCACTGCTAACTTAACATTTGCAGCCAAGTCGAGAGGTGCTGCGGGGGTTAGGCTAGGGTCAGATGAGCGCATTTTGTACGGACTGTGCGTCCGTGCAGTACAGACGTACTGACTGACAAGGTAGTGGCCACACAGTCCGTTTTTTTTCACTGACGTATTATTTGACTGATGTAGCAGGGAAAATAAATTACAATGAAAAAACATTCTGTCCGTCAAAAATGCTGGACGTATAAATGCAGTCTGTCTGACCACGTTCCATCACTCACACACAAAGCTATGCAGACGTTGTGGACGTGGCGCACTCCGCACGTCCGTTCTAGCAGTATTACGTTCTTGCCTAACCTGCGTCCGTTTGCAGCGTCCGTCATGCATCCGCACCTCTGTGCGGACGTACTTCGTGTGTGGGGCTCCATTGGTCAGAATGCTATGCTGCCACGGACGTACTTATGTGCGGCAACACGGACGTTAACACTGCACTCGTCTGACCCCAGCCTTAGCCGAGTGTGACGTTGGAAAGATGGCCATCTCCACGGAGCAAATAATCCAATAAGGAAATATTCAGTTTGAAGTTTTGGTGGATCAAAAGAGCAAATATTTACTTGAACACGGTAAACATTAACACTAAAGTGGTAATAAAATGGACAAGAGTGGATTTTGCAGAAACAGCACCTTTCATTAAGCAGGGCTTGACAAAGCCAGGAGCCTGGTAGCTACAGGCTCCTATCATTTTACTCCTGTCTCCTAAATTTCCAGTTTATTTTACACCAATCTAAAAACATCTAGTTGGCTGCAATGGATTAAAACAATGTATAGAGTCCTCGCGCTTGCACGGACGGTCCAGTAGGGGAGTAATACTTCAGGCAATCTAGAAAACATAACAGGAGATACACATTGCGCAGTATATCCTTATGACACCTGGATTCTAGAACGCTTGGTAATCAACTCCCTTTTTTTTGAGCCCCATAAAGTCAGCTCTAAACTATACAGGCATAAAGTTGTGGATGGAATCTCACCAACTCGTCCTACCGGCGACAATCTGCAGTGGTAACCTGGTCCATAGATTGGAATACTGGATCCCCCACACCACAAGCAAGGCGTCAGATGGATTAATAAATATTTTTATTGCGGCACTAACGCGTTTCGACCTACTGGTCTTTATCAAAGTGCATAAAATACATGACATAATACAATGCGCAACATTTATTTATACCCCAAAAGGAACAAAAGTAATAGTCGGTGTCATACCACAACTTCATCAACCCAATTGGCGTCGGCACACCCTACTTCAGGTCACTCGGGATCTTAGCACCGGCAAATCTCAGGCATCCAAATGAGCGCACGATAATTACGTCCATATGTCCAGACTTCCGCCAGCTTGAATCACCGAGCGCCATTTTGGGGAAGGGAAAGGGATATTTCAATATATCGTGTCGTTGCAGGATCTCAAACAAATTAAGTTAAAATACATCAGTTAAATGTTGGTCAGCGGTGACAATCTTCATAGCTTACACAGATGTTCCTCGCCAACCTAAAAAAACATATGTAATACCTTATACAACAACTAAATGTATTGTACAGAATAGCCATAATTCCCATTACTATAAAAAGCAATAGTAAACAATAAAAATGTAATAATCAAATTTAGATAAATACACTCCCCAAAAATTGTTCCAGGAAATGTATATTTTAAAGTAAAGCATTGATCTCCAGATCAATATTCAAGCCCTCAGGTGTTAAACATCCTACATCAAATATGCATTTGGATTCCAATCGATTTAAATTCTTTTCCATATCACTCCCTCTCCAATGCTTCCTAGCTTGCTGAATACCAGCAAAACCAAGGACTTTAGGGTTTCCATCATGAGATTTAGAAACATGTGCTGATACAATATGTTTATCATATTTTCTTTTGATATTATAAATATGTTCGGCTACTCTAGTTTATAACATTCTAGTTGTTCGTCCGATGTACTGTAGTCCACACGAACACCACAAAAGGTAGATCATATTAGTGAAATTAAATGTTAAGAACGTCTGGATAGAGAACAATTGGTTGTTGGAGTGAGATTTAAAATCTATAGTGCACCTATTACTGTCTGTGACTGTCCTACAGCACTTACATACCCCACATCTATATAGAAACCCTTTTTCCTAAATTTAGAAAGGAAAGTCTCTAACTTCTTCCCTATCCAAAACACTTAGTTAATGACATCTTTAAATTTTTTTGTCCCTCTATAGATAACTCTGGGGTTATCTCCAATGTATTCAGCAATATCTTTATTCTGATGTAATAGACTAATTTTTCTTAGAGTTAGAGACTTGCCTTTCTAAATTTAGGAAAAATCTACCTTTTGTGGTGTCCGTGTGGACTACAGTACATCGGACAAACAACTAGAATGTTAAAAACTAGAGTAGTCGAACATATTTATAATATCAAAAAGAAAATATGAAAAACATTGTATCAGCACATTTTTCTAAATATCATGATGGAAACCCTAAAGTCCTTGGTTTTGCTGGTATTCAGCAAGCTAGGAAGCATTGGAGAGGGGGTGATATGGAAAAGAATTTAAATCGATTGGAATCCAAATGGATATTTGATGTAGGATGTTGAACACCTGAGGGCTTGAATATTGATCTGGAGATCAATGCTTTACTTTAAAATATACATTTCCTGGAACAATTTTTGGGGAGTGTATCTAAATTTGATTTTTATTAAATTTTTATTGTTTTCTATTGCTTTTTATAGTAATGGGAATTATGGCTATTCTGTACAATACATTTAGTTGTTGTATAAGGTATTACATATGTTTTTTTAGGTTGGCGAGGAACATCTGTGTAAGCTATGAAGATTGTCACCGCTGACCAACATTTAACTGATGTATTTTAACTTAATTTGTTTAAGATCCTGCAACGACACAACATATTGAAATATCCCTTTCCCTTCCCCAAAATGGCGCTCGGTGATTCAAGCTGGCAAAAGTCTGGACATATGGACGTAATCATCCAGCGTTCATTTGGATGCCGGAGATCCGCCGGTGCTAAGACCCGGAGTGACCGGAAGTAGGGTGTGCCAACGTCAATTGAGATAATGAAATTGTGATCCTGCAACGGCATGATATATTTAAAATATCCCTTCCCCAAAATGGCGCTTGGTGATTCAAGCTGGCGGAAGTCTGGACATAGGGACGTAATTATCGTGTGCTCATTTGGATGCCGGAAATCCGTCGGTGCTAAGATCCCAAGTGACCGGAAGTAGGGTGTGCCAACGCCAATTGGGATAATGAAGTTGTGGTATGACACCGCCTATTACTTTTGTTCCTTTGGGGTATAAATAAATGTTGCGCATTGTATTATGTCATGTATTTTATGCACTTTGATAAAGACCAGCAGGTCGAAATGCGTTAGTGCCGCAATGAAAATATTTATTAATCCAACTGACGCCTTGCTCGTGGTGTGAGGATCCAGTATTCCAATCTATGGACCAGGTTACCACTGCAGATTGTCGCTGGTAGAACGAGTTGGTGAGATTCCATCCACAACTTTATGCCTGTATAGTTTAGAGCCGACTTTATGGGGCTCAAAAAAAAGGAGTTGATTACCAAGCGTTCTAGAATCCAGGTGTCATAAGGATATACTGCGCAATGTGTATCTCCTGTTATGTTTTCTAGATTGCCTGAAGTATTACTCACTAGGGTTGCACCGATACTAGTATCGGTGCCGATACTGGGTACTGCAGGAGTACTTGGTACTCGTGCAGTACCGATATTTTTCCCGATACCGGAAGCCGGCATTGAGCCGGCTTGCCGGCATCCGAGGGGCTGGGGCGGCTGTCCGAATGCTCTATCGGCATTCGGACAGGCTCTGCAGCTGCTCTCCGCAATACTTACCTTCCTGGGCGCCACCGGGAAAGTCTTTGCGCGTTGTGCTCGTTGGAAGGACCCCAGCCGCGATCATGTGGAAAAAATGACGAGACAGGAGATATGATAGAAACATTTAAATATGTAAAGGGAATCCACAAGGTAGAGGAAGGGAGTATATTTAAAAAGGAAACAAAGTAGCAAAACAAGAGGACATAGTCTTAGATTAGAGGGGCAAAAGGTTTAAAAGTAACCAGGAAGCATTATTTTACTGAGAGGGTGGTGGATACATGGAACAGCCTATCCTAAACAAAAGATAAATCCAGGTAAAGTATCCATGTAATTGGGCAGACTAGAAGGGCCGAAAGGTTCTTATCTGCAGACATTTTTCTATGTTTCCATGAGCTGGGGGCAATATCCATGAGCTGGGGGCATTTTTATATGAGGTCTGTTCTTAATGGAAAGCATCACATGACATAAAAAAAAGTATCGGTACTCGGTATCGGTGAGTACTTGGTCTTAAAAAAGTGGTATCAGTGCATCCCTATTACTCACCTACTGGACCGTCCGTGCAAGTGCGAGGACTCTATACATTGTTTTAATCCATTGACTATCCACACTTGGGAGTTTGTGTTTGTCCGTTTGTATATTATCTGCTCCATTTCACCACCTTGTTCATTTTTTAGTTAGTTGGCTTCAATGTTTTCTTCCTGTCGCCTACATTTAATGAGTGTGTGTGTGTGTCCAATGACAACAGAGCAAAGAAAATAAGTAACCAAATAACAGCAATAATACAATAAGTATATCAGAGTGGCCAAACTGATATTAGAAGCAACGGTCTACACTTGTAGGCTCAAAAAAGTAGCCAAAAGACCACATGCACAAAAAATACCTAACAGCAAAAAGCATAAGATAGAAGCAGCTAAAAATCATAATTTGGGTAAGTACAAACCAACTCCCAGATGCAGAGGCAAGGTTCCCAACGTTTTGGCGAGGATTCGCCTTTATCAAGGTATACATTGATAAAGGCGAACCCTAGCCGAAACGTTGGCTCCTAACTTTTGTAGCTGGCTCCTAGTTTCAAAGCAAATTTGGCTGTGAATATGGAAGTGAAAGGGCAGAGAGGATTGCTTAATGCAGGGCTTGACAAAGCGTTCAGTGAGACAGCTGCAGCAATGAAACAATTCAGCAGCTGGAGGAACTGAACTCACCTCTGTTCTCAGCTTGAGTGGGACTACACCCCACATTCGGAGCTGAACTAGCCCTCTTAACCCCGTCCTCTACTAAAAAGGTGAAATTAAAACACAAAAGCGCATTGCATAGAGCGGGGAGGGGGGGGGGGGGTCGACAACCTTGACCCTTGAAATGCTCTGGAATTACATCTCCCATAAGGCATAGGTAATCTAATGAGTGTCTGGGCATCAAAAAGGAGACAAAATTTTCAAGACCCATAGACTAGTGTCCCGTTAAAAAGTTAACTGTTTGGCACACCTTGCCATGGAGATAAAGAGAATCACGGCGCAGTTTGTAGCAGTGTACTCAATAGAATCATCCCATTCATGCTGTGATTTGCTGCAGTCCTAAACGTGCCCATTCCAGCCCAAATGGAAGTCACGTGATGTGCACTTGTGGCCAGCCTGGGTGAGGTCGTCATTGGGTCTCATTCCTGCTCAGGAAATAACAGCACCGCCTGCTGGAAGACGCGTGTCACAGGAAGCAACATCCGGCCCGGCGACCACTGCCCGCTACGTTACAGGAAGCGAAGCATCCCCGCTACAGGCTCTAACCGTGAGCCCTCACAGCCAAGCCTCCCCATTCCTTTGAACGGCCGTTAGCCCGCAGCTCCCGCCTAACAACGCCGTTTTACAGTATAGGTCCAACGTGCTGCCACAAACATCTGGCACTTCACATAGGTCTTCACCTACCGTTATCCACTTAGCAACAACCCTCTGCTCGCCTCTTCTGGCTTACTATGTCACAATATAAGAGAAAATGGTTTAAACCGCGACAACACGAGCGGCAGACGGAGCAGGGCTGTTCCGGTTGTTGCCAGCGCTGTGGAGAACGTCACTTCCTGTCCAGCGCGGAACGAAAGTGTAGCTAGGAGACGGCAACGATAGAGCGAGCGTCTCACGTGGCGGGATGATAGAAAGGCTGATGATCATAGAGCGGCTATGTTGAGTCTAGGGCGGCGCCTTGATTTAAAGGACAGCAATGAAAATGCCACATGATCATGCGCGTATGTGCTGTCAGCTGAGTTGACTGACTGAAATTCAGATATGAAATTTAATCTAGGTTGTATAAAACAAAGTCTATGGTGGGCATGGCGCGATCGCTGACCTGCCCAAACCATTCTTACAAACAGAAAGCTTGTTAGGCAAACCCAGGAATAAAACCCAACCCGTATTAGATCAATAATGATGAAGAAATGGCAAAAGAAATAGTGTTACAGTAGGAAACCCACCCCCAATGATCATAACAGTGATCATCCACCATTTTTATCCCCTTATCTAATGTGGAATGAAAATATACACAAACATAGGAAATTACCTACACAATAGGCATGAGCTCAGGAGACCCATTTAAATCCGAGGAACCACTGTAATGATTTCTGGGACCATTCAATAAGCACCAAGGTTTGCAGGGTTGTTTTTTTTTTTTTTTCCTTCTTACTATAAACTTTGATTTTTCTCTACGAATCCTGTCCTACTGCTATCTGGATCACCAACGTTAATAAGGGTTGGGGCGATGGCGATTTAAATATTTTTTTTCGCTTTGTAAACATAGCAGTTAATGGATAAACCGCTGTTACAGGCTGTGGTTATAAAGCGTCCAACTGACAACTCATATAGGCCCAGACCCAAGTTTTTTGTTACAGGATGATTAAGGAACTGTACCTTCTGTTATGTTGAGCACATTCCATCACAGAAAGCGGTAAAAGTTGCAGCTAGGTGGCAGCATAGCCAGAACAATTGCACTCCCATACTCTTTGGAAGAGCATAAGGTTATTTCATGCAAGATTGTCACTATTGACTCATAACATGTCTCACAATCTAGAGCAGGGCTGTCAAACTCATGGCCCCCAATTCCAATGCCTAAAATTCCCCGAACTCATTAAATAAATATAATAGATGGTAAGGGAATCATGGCAGTTGTTTTCCAGAAACATGGGGAGGGGGCAGAGTGTGACAGCCCTGATCTAGAGTTATCTTATAACAAGCCCCACAAGATCGACGCCTTAGCAAATAACATTAGTAATGTACATTGATGGTGCTATATTGAGGCGCATTAGTAACAACATAGAAAACGATGAAAAGTTGATGCTGTGCCCTATCCGGCACCAGTTCCAGCAATAGTTGTAGTAGGATGTGCTCAACATAAGAGGCGCTTGAGTAGCAGATGCCAACTCATTACCTACAGGTGAAACTTGAAAAATTAGAATATCATGCAAAAGATCATTTATTTCAGTAATGCAACTTAAAAGGTGAAACTAATACATGAGACTCATTACATGGAAAGCAAGATAGTTCAAGCCGTGATTTGTCATAATTGTGATGATTATGGCTTACAGCTCATGAAAACCCCAAATCCACAATCTCAGAAAATTAGAATATTGTGAAAAGGTGCAATATTCTAGGCTCAAAGTGTCCCACTCTAATCAGCTAATTAAGCCATAACACCTGCAAAGGGTTTCTGAGCCTTTAAATGGTCTCTCAGTCTGGATCAGTAGGAATCACAATCATGGGAAAGACTGCTGACCTGACAGTTATGGAGGGTGTCAATGGTGGTTTTCTGCACAAGGAGGGAAAGCATCAAAATGTCATTGCAAAAGAAGTTGGATGTTCCCAAAGTGCAGTATCAAAGCACATTAATAGAAAGTTATGTGGAAGGGAAAAGTGTGGAAGAAAAAGGTGCACAAGCAGCGGGGATGACCGCAGCCTGGAGAGGATTGTCAGGAAAAGGCCATTCAAAAGTGTTGAGGACTTTCACAAGGAGTGGACTGAGGCTGGAGTCAGACGGATCCTGGACATGGGCTTCAAATGTCATATTCCTCTTGTCAAGCCGCTCCTGAACAACAAACCACGTCAGAAGTGTCTTACCTGGGCTAAAGAAAAACAGACCTGGTCTGTTACTCAGTGGTCCAAAGTCCTCTTTTCTGATGAGAGCAACTTTTGCATCTGATCTGGAAACCAAGGACCCAGAGTATGGAGGAAGAATGGAGAGGCACACACTGCAAGATACTTGAAGTCCAGTGTGAAGTTTCCACAGTCTGTGTTGATTGGGGGAGTCATGTCATCTGTTGGTCTTGGTCCACTGTGCTTCATTAAGTCAGGGTCAACGCAGCTGTCTACCAGATTTTGGAGCACTTCATGCTTCCTTCAGCAGCCAAGCTTTATGGGGATGCGGACTTCATTTTCCAGCAGGACTTGGCACCTGCCCACACTGCCAAAAGCACCAAAACCTGGTTCAATGACCGTGGGATTACTGTGCTTGATTGGCCAGCAAACTTGCCTGACCTGAACCCCATAGAGAATCTATGGGGCATTGCCAAGAGAAAGATGAGAGACATGAGACAGAACAATGCAGAAGAGCTGAAGGCAGCCATTGAAGCATTCTGGTCTTCCATAACACCTCAGCAGTGCCACAGGCTGATAGGTTCCATGCCACCCCGCATTGAGGCAGTAATTGCTGCAAAAGGGGCCCAAACCAAGTACTGAGTACATATGCATGCTTATACTTTTCAGAGGTCCGATATTGTTCTATGTACAATCCTTTTTTTATTGATTGCATGTAATATTCTAAGATTGTGGATTTGGGGTTTTCATGAGCTGTAAGTCATAATCATCACAATTCTGACAAATCACGGCTTGAACTAGCTCATATATTAGGTTCACCTTTTAGGCTAGGGTCAGACGAATGCATTTTTCACGTCTACCGTCAAAAAGTGCGTTGATGCGTCCGAACGCATTTTTTCACAGAAGATGCGATAGCGGCCATACGATGTGCAATTTCGGCCGTGAGATTTACGGATACAAACCAGGAAACTTTGGGTGTCTGGACGTTATGTTGGCCGGACATGAGTAGCGTCTGACGTCTCCTAATCACGCACACACGCAGATATGCGGACGCAGCGCACTCTGTACTAGCGGTTCGACGTTCTTGTGAAAAGGCGTTGGTTTGCCGCTTGCGTTGCGCAGCCGAACTTTCGTGCGGCCGTACTTCGTGTGTGGGCCTGCGTTGGGCGTCATTTGCGGCTACCACGGCCGTAATAAAATGCGGCTAAACGCACAGCGTTCGTGTGACCCCAGCCTTAAGGTGCATCACTGAAATAAATTAACTTTTGCACGATAGTCTAATTTTTCGAGTTTCACCTGTATATGCTTTCTTTGTATTTTGGGTTGGAAAACCAGCAATACAAAAAAAATTCTTTGTTCATTGAAACCACACAGCTCCAAAAGGCTTGTTAACGGAAAAAAACAGAGTACATGCCTAGATCCCTTAAGATTAGGGGTCAGCAATCTTGGCCCTCAAGATGTTTTGGAACTTTTTATTTTCCATGAGGCTCAGCCAATTTAATGAGTACCTGAGCATCATGGGAGATGTAGCTTCAAAATAGCTGGATGGCCAAGGTTGTAGTCTACGGCCATAGATCCAAAGAACAAGTTTTTAACAGCACTAATATATAACATTGCATTACCACTATACAGTCGCTTACAGAGTTTACATTTTCCTTTATAACCGTCTATCCCTTATTTGAAATTTCCTCCATTCTGTTGATTTTCTGCAGTCTGTTTAAAATGTGTTTTATCCACAATTTATTGCACCATGGACACAACGCATCCCCAGCCATCAGCAGCCCATGTACAGTTTATTGTTGTGATCTCACTATATACAGCTAAAAAGGTACCATGGCACCTGTAGATTAATAGAAATGGTTTTTGCAGGTGTAGTTAATGTTTGTTTTAAAGGTTCTGTAGCCATCAACCATACTGAGGTGTTCAGAATGCCACCGCGTTTACAAGAAAGAGTGTTTGTGGTGGAGTCATTTGCTTCAAAATTCTTAAAGTCAATACTCGTGCGCTAAGTACTATTCAACAGTTGGTCAAGAAATTTCAGGAGTGTGTGCTAAATCAGACAGCATTTCTGCACATACCTGATATGATGGATGATACTGCTAGACTAGTGTTTCCCAAATCTGTCCTCGGGACCCTCAACCAGGTCAGATTTTGCAGATCACCTTGGGGAAATGCAGACTGGATCCTGCAATCACTGAGCAGCAAATCAAATCACCTGTGCTTCAGATATCTGGAAAACCTGGCGAGGTGGGGGGTCCTGGGAAACACTGTGCTAGAAGAACAGGTGAGCCCACAGAACTCTACACATCAGCTGTCACATCAAACTGGCCTGTCTCACTCAACTTGTCATGTAGTTGAAAGTGTACAAAGCAATAAGTGGTTAAGAGCTACTCCTCCAAATTTCTTGGATACCATCAGTGAATACAGAACGAGAGAACATCTTATGGATCCTCATCTGTAGTACATGTTGGATAAGGCTTGAAAAGTCAAAACACGATAGATATTGGTCCACCATGGATTCTAGAGAAATGCTCCAAACTCCAGTGTACGATGAAAAGATTTGGGTATGATACACACTTTCCTCATACAGCAATCATTAACAATCCATATTCTTCACCAATACCATTAACTCCAGCGGTATATAATTGACATTTAACATATTTGTTGAGCAGATGGCAATATAGGAAAAACTGAAAGCATACTTTCATACTGCATAAGCATCTTTGCATGAGGTGTTTTTGCTAGTCATTGCTGAGTGAACAATGTCCAAAGGCCGGTAGGCCCCCTCATTCGCCTGACTTCAGTTTGACTTATTTGTGGGGAAACCTTACAGGCAAAGTGTATTAAAATAACCTTACACATGCTGGATGAATTGAAGACCAAGATCACAACAGTAAACAGCATCATTGTGGGAAAATTACCCATTGTTTTCCAAAATATGCACATAAGAACTTTACTGTGCAATAACTAGGCAGAGAAAAACACTTTCAGCACTACCTGTGAGGACATGATAAAACAGTTGTAACCAGTGTTGACCTTTTTTCTTGCAATATTTGAACAGCATTGCTAGTATACATTATTGTATTCATTCTTCACGGTTTGCAGCCTGTGCTACCTTTATCTGGGACACTGTTGATCAGTTATTTTCAACATTTTCATCTCGTTGCAAAAGGTGGGGCAACAAAAATTTGTCAAGGTACAGCAGTAGTGTTTAAAGATGTATTTTAGCATTTTAAAACTGAGTATTAAGATTCTATTTAAAGTTCTATTCAATATTCCTTAGCCCTGTGGTGAAATTATTCCATTACAGCAACCTTTTGCCATGGTCCTATTACACACATTCAATTGCACAGTAAATTTCCATAGAACACCTGAGGAACCTTTTCAGCACACCAATATGCCATGGTACAGTGGTTGAAAAATCACTAACAAAAGGGGGTTATTCAGAGAAAGGTGAAAACCATGAGAATTGGCAGAAGAGAACAATCTAGACCAAACAGCCTATTTGGAGTGTGATAAATGAGAATTTTTCTGCTTTAGCTATTTTGACCTAGAATTTTCACTTCTCCTGAGTTTCACCTTTCTTTGAATAGACCTGAAAGACTACAGAGATTTCATTCATGTTCATTACAAAAACAAAAGGGCATATCTACACACCCCATTCTGTACTTCTATTATGAACTACAACAGACTAATCAATAGAAATAATACCTTGCAAAGAAAATAAATATATATATATATTATATATTTTTTTTTTAAAAGACGTCTCATCTTGAGAGGAACTCAAGCCTATTGGAGATAAGCCATCCTTTGACTAAATTATGAAAATGAAGAGAATTTACCTTCCAAATATCAACAGGTTGCAACCTTGCCTGCTTATTTTAATATTCTATTTAAGGGATCTTTCGCCTGGAAGCAGATGTCCCTTTATGGTTTTACAGCATCACATGTAGTTATTATTGTGCTAATTTCAGGTGTGGTGCAGAACAAGCATACGGCCTTTGAAACCTAGCCTCCTCTTTACAGCTGCTTGGGATGAAGCCATAAGGGATCTCAGAAAAGCTGGATTTAAAAGAATGAAAATACATTGGAACGTGACGGACACACGGCACATTGTATTAAAAACACAAACGGTGGTTTTATTGTACAAGCAAGATAAGAACTAACAGGTACACAAAACTGGAAATGACTACTTTGTCTTATAATATTAAACTCTTCTTACCTGCTAAAAGAAAAATAAAATAAGATGGGAGGTGGAAAAATGGCGAGAGGGAAGAGAAACTTTGGAATCCCATTACAACCAAAGGAAGTAGCACCATGCTGCACTGTAAATCGGAGCTCTCTGTTAGTTGAGAAGATGTTAATGAATACCAGCAAACGGCGGATTCACTTAAGAAACCTCTGCGTCTTCACCATCATTCTCTACCATGGCAGAGAAACCTATCTCTGGAATTGTTTCAGTCTTTATTCGTACATGCTGAAAAAGGTCATATTCCTTTATTGTTTCAATTCATAAAATAGACAAATTGTGTCTTTATGATCAGAAAAAACAGGAGAATCGTGACTTGCCTAATGTAACACCCTTTATTTCTGGAGGACAACTGGTCACTTTTGACCACATGGGTTTCTACCTTGGATTTAGAAAATGTGCTAAACAGACCATAAAGGATCTTGGACCCTAATGCCAGCAACAAGTCTTTGGGAAATAAAACTCACAGTCTGGTGCCCCTGATCAAAATCTTATGTTTCCGGTGGTTGCATTATAGCCCCCTTATATTTTGCGTTATCACACATGATGAACCTTACATTTTCAGAAAAGACACGGCTGAGACAAGGTACACTTCTTTCAACTAACAGCACATAGTGCTAGAGGCAGCTGATAGAAATTGTACCGGGTGCCTGCACATCTAGAATATCTTAATCCCAATTATAGGTGGTTGTTGTGTGTGGGTTTTTTAATTTCTCTTCTGGTAAACCATTTGAGACAGAATTTTAAATAAAATACAAATATTGCTAGTCATAGAGAAATGACTTCTATGTCGTTACCAAAAAAAAAATGCCAGATTACGTGATTACAATTTGAAATGAATAGGGGCACCTCTCTCTTTCACCAGGAGTTTTAAGTCATCTCAAATTTTTATAGCAGCAGCAATGTGGACCTTGCTGTTCCAACAATTTACAACTGGTGATTGTGAGCAATGAAGACGGTTTAGTTTCCTTGGATCCAACTCTGTTGTGCTCTGTGCATCTGGTTAACGAGTGCCAGGCAAGTGGCGTGCTGAACACTAGATGGTGCCAGAACCGTTCTTGTGTGGCATAAATTGGGTTAATGTTACAGCAAACACAGAGCATGTGGTTTGCTACCGAAACCCCTCCTGACAGTCCATATATGTTTTTAACAGTATATATAGATTTACAAACTCTGTAGAATAACAAATGATGATGGTGCCTTTATTGAGCACCACTTATACAGTGTCGATGAACACTAATATAGAAGGAAACCTTTCTTTCTTAACTGTCTTTTGCTGCCTCTCGCCCTCTTTGCTGTATCACAGGACATTTGGTAACAAAAGGGTTAAAAAAAAAATCACCTCCCTTATGCTCCAGTTAAAAAGATACTACAGTTCATAGCGCGGGTCTTGCACCTGTTCTCAGGTGTATCCCTCTTGAGGATTATGGAGTCATTTGTTTTTTCGCTGTGAATAATTTCCAACAGCTTAGGTTCACAGGATATCCGTGTTCCTTCTCCCACTCAGAACCAGCGAGGGAGATTTTCTATACATACAGGGATTCAGGGGAAATAGGAAGTAGTAGTGGATGAGTTGTTCCGGGGGATCGTCGTTGCATTCACAGTTTAGTGCTTGCCCCGCTTTGAGTAGAGAAAGGTTTTTCTTAGAAAGGGAGATAGGAGGATCTGACGTGCACTTAATCAGACAATTCCACATCGGAGTCCTCTTTTGCTTTGGTCAGCTCCTCATGAACCTCTCGGACCATAAGAATGCGGGTTAGCATGCTGTCCAACGTGCCTGGGTCAATTGGCATGTTGGAAAACCACATGGGACTGTTGGGCACACAGGAACGCTCTGGTTGCAGGTAGAAAACGTCATTTCGCTGCTTCACACTTTCAGAACTGCTTGGGGGAATAATAGAGAGGAGGAGGATGAAACAAAGTATGCAGTACGTAGAGAAGATGATCATTCAATCGTTTACATAATGCATTTACACTGACATTTAACCACCCTGAAAACATGTGAATACCTTAACACTGTATCAAATTTATTTTTAACACACAAGGATTAATGACAAATAAGCAGTGCAAAATTACCTACCTGTGCTAACTTTTAAGGACTGAAGTTCGAAGCATATCTTCTTCCCTATTACCTCCTGTTATTGTAGAGGAAGCCGTCTGCTCGTTTACTCCCCATTCTCAAGCTATATTTACCAAAAGGCATTGTTCGTTTCACATTTTAAATGATCAAATTTTAATACAAGGACTCTGAGGCTCATTTGCATTTCCTCCTTGCTTTATTTAAACAGCAGCATAGACATAAAAAAACAACAAAGAAAAAACCTGTTTCAATAAAATGACACACCGATCAAACTCTCCCCCCTCCATAAAAGAGGCTGCTCCCTGAACTTCGTCCTCTTTCCTGCTGCTGCCTGTCAGAGATAATTATTGTCTTTTGGTTTTGCGGTGTGGTGGCACGCTCCGGTCCTATCGGCCCAGCTAATCGCGCTGGCCTAGTGACGTGTTAATCTTGCGAGACTTCGTTCTCGTTCGGTCTGAGGTATTTGCGAATAACGGACACAGGACGTTGGTGTCCAAGGCCAAACGTAGGTCCCGTCAGGCGATTCTGGGGACAGCTCCCTGCATTTGGCCTCCCTATACAAATGCGCTTTCATGTCCATCACAAGGTCTGATACGGCCCTCAAAAGCCCGGCAATGGAACTGGCCCAGCTGGATCCTGCCATCCAGGTCTCTATCTCCTTGGCCGTCCAGGCAGGAGGCAGACACTTATTCAGTTTCCTTCAATTCTTCCCTGAAAGATGTTTTGGCGGCCGTGCAGGCCTTGCAACCGTCTGCTATTCCCAGCAGCCCAGGCCCTCTGTCTGTGGTAGGACCTTCCACCAGCCCGACTGAAATTTTGCATGTCTCTGCAATGAGCAAAAAGTCTACGTGAAAATCTAAACAGCAGACTAGAGGGCCACTACTACTGAACCCCCACCTCTGAAACGGGCCTTTAACACCCGGGTGCCATCGCACAGCATCCCAGAGGCTCAAACAGGCATTTAAGGCCCCTACTCAAGAGGTGGAACGTGATTGGGAGGACAATGCTCACACTGATGACCCCAAGAATCTGTCGCCCGGGGAGGATGAAGTGGTGCTTATTATGAGATTTTTAACATGGAGGACACAGGGCCCCTCCCCCTTTACTGGGACAGGGGAGGTCACCCCTGTGACCCACAAGGGGATCCCGTATTTTACCTCGAGGACCCGACCCATCCCCTGATCTATGGCATGGACTCACAAACAACATGTGGAGAAGTGGCTTGATGAGGAAACGAGATGTCCGTTGGACAAGGCTACTCGCAATAGAATGTGTGCCGAATGTCCTCGCCCCCCCAACTTCTGAGAAGTCCTTACCTACTCCCCTGTTAAATCCAAAATTTCAGAAGTACATCACAAAACATGTATGGTCAGCAGAGTCTGACAACGACCATGTTCTCAAAAAACGTCAAGACAAATTACTCATTTCACTAGGGCCCCGGGTTAAACTTTTTGATACTGCTGAGGATGCAAAATCCAGGGCCGCAACCCTAGATACGCTTATGGTGAGAAGATGGCCGCAATGCTCACACTGCTTTTTGGTTAACCCTAACACGGCTCTGTCTGCGGAATGTCATAGAACCATTCTATTGAAAGGAGATACCAGCTGACAGATCTTGCCAATTCAGACCTCGGCAATGGTGGCAATTGGCAATTATGTCATATAAAAGAGGCCGTTCCCTGAGAGAGACATTGGTACAGGCAGAATTTAGGGATAAGAAACCTAGGATGGAAATTTTTGGAAAGTCTAAACATGGGACACTTCCCTGTTTTGGTTGTTCGTGTTGGAACGCAACAATTAAAAGGAGACTCCTTTGTATACCCACACTCAGGACGAAAATTCAAGATTAAACGGTATTCCACTTGGAATTCCAGTTATGTTATCTATTTGATCAAGTGTCCTTGTGGTTGGGTATACATAGGTAAGACAACTCAAAAGGTTAAGCATAGTATTACGAAACGCAAATCAGATAGATGACTTGGAAATACAGAATTACCAATACCTCACCACTTTGCAGAAGCTGGTCATGATGTCTCTCAATTGAGGTTTCAGGTGATTGATAGAGTTCTCAAAAATCACCAGAGGGTGATTTTTCCAGTACCGATAATCGGCCACCTTTCAGGTCGATAACCAATATCAGGTGCCGATATTCTGTACATTGAAATTTTTTGAAAAGTCACTGGGCCCTATTACATAGTTAACAATAACGTTGGCGAGCAGCTGTGTGTGCGTTTAACGTTAAGTGGCTGTAGCGCGGGCTGACCATATTACATTCTGAACACTAACTGGTGAAACAAACCTGTTAGCGATTCGGAGCTTGCATTTTCAGAGCGAGCTTACTGTACTTTGCTTTCTCCATGGAGCCAAAACGGGGCCGCTAAGGAGGAAGCTGCAGGCGCAGGTTTTCCTCTTTAGAGGGCACTTTGTAACAGTGCCCACTATTTATACACAAACCTGGCATCAAAATTGAAAACATTACAACAACTGAGAAAAATAAAGTGCCTGCAAAATAACTTAAATAGCTTTCCAAAACACAGAAAAATGACAAAAAAAAAAAAGACCACCTATAAACATCACACATAAACGTCACTACTAGAAAGCTAGACAATATTTTGGGTTAAAGCATCTCAGCGCTCAGTGTGACAGGTAACTCTCAGTAATGTGCGTTGTTTTTGAGTGCATTACAGAGCTCCACAGCAATAAAATTCAAAGTAATGGGCGCTGTGTACGAGTTTCATTGCTGTGGATTGAAAAGTGAACAATAGTGTGCATTAGGATAGGATTTCCTTTTTTTTTCTTTTTTAAATTATACTTCATACGACCCTCTAGCATCCAAAGGACCCCTGTATCTCCCCCATAGGGAGTTCTGTTTCTGACATCACCACCTCCCTGTGCGATGACATGAGTGTGTGGGGATAAGGCCCGCAGGTGGCTGACATCCAAGATGTCGACCCCTGCGGGAGGGGTCTGTGATGGGCGCCAGACAGGCGGAGCCGCGAAACTTCATTGATGGGCTACTGATGCCTGCCCTGCCAGCAAGTGCTGGTACTGAGAACCAGCACATACTGGCAGTAAAAATGACTCCATAATAAGCTCTGTTAACACATTTCTAGCGAGTAATCTCTTCATGGAATATTGATTATATCCCATATGGTGGTACAGTGAAATTTTGGCCACCGAAATGTATCGGCTGGAAATGGTGTTATCAGCGCTCTGCCAAACGGAAAAAGTGGCTGAAAATGTTAGCGAATTCAGTCATCCCAGCTGACACCGAGCAAGCGTCCTTACAGGGCTGCTGCTCAGTTAGCTGGCTGCCTTTGCAGGGGCTTCCACCAAAGCATTTCAAGGAGACACTGGGACGTGTAAGCTGGACACAGCTCGCACCTTTCCCCCATCCCATTAAGACCCTTCCAGTCCAAGCAGCTGTGCCGCGTGTGTGCAGACTGACAGCTGAGGAGCGTTCAGTTCCTCAATCGCTGCAAGTGCCAAGTTAGCAACTTGGCACTGAACGCTGTGCTGCAGCTCAGCACTGCTAATTTAGCACTTGCAGCCAAGTTGAGAGGTGCTGCAGGGTTAGCGGAGTGTGACGTGGGAAAGATGCCCATTTCCATGGAGCAAATAATCCAATAAGGAAATGTTCAGTTTGAGGTTTTGGTGGAGAAAAACACCAAATATTTATTGGAACATGGTAAACATTAACACTAAAGGGGTAATAAAATGGACAAAAGTGGATTTCGCAGAAACCTCACCTTTCATCAAGCAATCCTTTGCCCTTTCGCTTCCATATTCACAGCCAAAGCATTCAGTGAGACGGCTGAAGCAAACTGAACTGCTGCACTGAAGCAATTCAGCAGCTGCTGAAGAACTGAACGCGCCTCTGCACTTCCTAGTTTGAGATCGTGGGAAGGTGATGTTAAATCACTACTCACCCTGACCTACAAAACCCTCACCAATGCCGCTCCTCACTACCTGTCTGCACTAAATCACCAAAATACACCCCAGCCCGTCCCCGAAGATCCAACAAATACATGCGCCTGGCATCCTCCATCATTACCTCATCACATGCCAGATTGCTGGACTTTTCTCGTGCGGCGCTGACCCTATGGAATGCACTCCCTCGCAATATCAGACTGTCCCCAAATCTGGCTTCACTTAAACGCTCCCTAAAGACCCTTCTGTTTGGGGAAGCCTAAAGAGACTCCATAACAAGACATCCAACCGACCCAAAATCAGTCCTCACCCCCACCCCCCTGCATTAACTCGTCACTGCAGTCCGTCCCTCTTGTTTTTAATCCCCTCACACATCTAGATTGCAAATTCCCACGGGAATAGGGCCCTCATGTCCTCCTTTATCTGCGGGCAGGAATACTGACCTGCCTCCTGTATGTATTGTAGAATTGTCCTGTCTTTACCCATTGCACCTTGTACAGCGCTGCAGAATGTGTTGGCGCTTAATAAATAATAATAATAAATCACCTCCTCTTTAAGAAACTCTGTAAGAAGCAGCAAGCTGCAGCCGCCATGAGATAAGATAGGCATAGAATGGCAGAGATATTATACACACACACATATATATATATATGTATACGCAGGGAAAATATAACTATTACACAAGGATATATGCACTAGGATGCAAAATAACTACACTTTTATTGAACATAGCACAGCAAAGCAAATTTGGATCGAAAATATATTAACATGTTTAAAATATTTTTTGTCCCGTTTTGGCATTCCATAAAAGTGCAGTTAATTTTATTGACTGGTTCGTCAATGTTAATAATTTTAAATTCATGAAATTAATGAAGCCCAGTATTATTGAAATTCTAAAATAAAAACCTATTTTAAAATAACAGGGGGGGGGGGGGGTATATCAGTCCAGAAATTTAATTAATTTCAGTGCATCACGAGTTATATGTGCGGTTTGCTGCATGTTTTAACCTTGTTTTGCTTGCTGTGTTCTCTCCCCTCAGCCTTTTGATTCCTTCCCTTGGCTGTTGATGTTATCCTCCTTTTTGATATTTTTAGGTCAGCCGGAATGCTGGTCTTTATCAAGAAAGAGGACGAAGTTCCGGGATGAGCCTGTTTTATGAAGGGAGGGGTGGAATCATGGAAGGGGAGGGAGTATTACAAGGGAGGGGGTGTGAGGCGAGGGTCGGAGCTCTGTCGTTTTATTGAAACAGTTTTTTTTCTTCTATGCTGCTGTTTAAATACAGCAAGAAGTAAATACAAATACTAGCCGTGGATTCTTTAGTATAAGTCCAACTTTCCGTCATAAACGAAGAAAATAATTGTTGAATTTTCCAACATAAAAGCAGCTTCTTTCAACATGTGCAAAATTACTATATTTCAAACTTACCATTTTGAAAGGTAGAATTCATAAAGTCTCACGGGGCACCTGAGTGGGTTGTCCGTGTTCTCTGCCATTTCCATTACAAACGGTCCTTCCTCTTCTTCAACTCTCTTCCGCTTGCCAACAGATATTTTATCTATGTAGGAAAACAGAAGATTCAGGGTTTGTTTTCATCATAGGGTGAAGGTGCCACGTTTCAGTGAGCTGCTGATGTCCATTCAAATTAATGAGAAACTCACCAGGTTCCAGCTCAGGTTTCTCGTATGGTGGCATAAAGCGAAGATAGGTGGTCTTTGTATTGTATTTCATCGTCTTTGTACGTCTCATGACATAAGCAAAAGAGAGTTGCTGGTGTTCATTCACAGTCTTTAACTGGAAGTATTTGGTGGTGAAGAAAAGGAGGGTATTAAGGAGAACAGTAGGAGAGTAGGCTCCCAACTGCTTGCATTCCCATAGATGTTCTTCTTCAATCCTTGAAACCATGTAACCTAGATGTGGAGTGGAAACAGAAAATATAATAAAGGGAATCTGAAGTCATCTAAGCATCACCTATAATTAATTCATGACCAGCCTTAAGGTAAAGTCATGGTGCCCAAAACAACTTTAGCTCATGCAAATCTATTGCATTTATAGAGGTATATTCAATGTTTTCCCTCAGAACAGTCTTCAAGTATGCTAGGAATATTTGACACAGGGTTGCAGTAGAAGAACCCATAGGGGCAGCATCCCACCAGATTTATTTGCCCCTACAAAAATCAAATAGAGGTATTAAGAAATATGTAAAAAAAAATTATAGTCAGGGCTGCTGTTTGTTTTTCATTACAGAGGAGTGGAGTGGAGGGGGGGGGGGTATTTTAAGAAGCTTATTCGCCCCCCCCCCCCTCATTCCTGGCTGGTGCTGAGTATATAAATCTTTATATGGATGTTTCAGAAATCTGCTTTGTCTGCAGATATAAAAGAGCAGTGTGCTGCATGCCTCCTAATGGGGATTAATGGTATGACCTGACCATGGTATGACCATCAGGTTTCAGATGGGCATCTTAGCCAGAATGCCAGCATTGACAGACTGTGCAGAGGAGGAGGGATTGCAAGAAGGCAAGTCAGTGAGATGGGCATTTTGAATGGTCGGCATGCAGGCTGCTGAATAGCAGGTCATTATGGTTCTGGCATATTCAGGTGAGGAGATATCTCTACTCCATCCAGACGGTAACATCACTGCTCTATAAACGTGGAGACTCCAGTTCAAATCCTGGCCAGAGCACCTCTCCAGTAAGTGTCTTTAGGCAAAACACCTAACGATATTGTGTAGTAGGAAAGTATGTACCATCTGTGGAATCTGTTGGGAGTCCAGTGGCAACGTCTCTGCCGCCTTTCAACCGTGGAGAAGCAAGTCAAATCCCATGCAGCACATCCCTACAATACAACTGTGGAGAAGTCTCAACTTCTACGAGAAGTGGTGGCGTCTTCTGAGTGGGATCGAGTAGTCTTTCCATGATGGTAGAGCCTGGTGGTTAGGTTGAAGTTCGTTGAACCCACTTCTCGTAGAAGTCGAGACGTCTTCACAGTTGTATTGCAGGGATGTGCTGCATGGGATTTGACTTTAACAATACGGATGTGCCTACCTCACAAAATACTTTTAAATCTCATAGATTGTAAATTCCTTTGGGAACAGGGACACCCTGAATAAGGCCATATCATCCATGTGTGGTATTCTAATGTATGAACTCCTTCTACACTGATAGAATGTATTAACTTCAATCACTTAAGGCGATGAGATTTTCTTTTTGCAGCCTATGAATTCTACATACTGCAGGCGAGCAATTCTTAGTCCCATCACCCTCCAGTTAGCATGTAGAGATTATGTGTGTCCTAGAAAACATGACCTTTCAACCCCAATTTGTCCATTCCATATATACAGATTGAGTGGGTGCATTTAAAACTACTAAGGGGTGGGATTAATTTCAAGAGTAATCTGGCACCACACAAACTAAAACTGCACCAGTCGCCACTGAAAGAAACCGTCTACTAGCGGTTTAGCTCAAATTAAGCTCCTTATTATCCTCAACAAAACATATACAAGGCTTCCAAACATGGTAACTAACGACAGGTATAGAAGTTAGTGTAGCAATATGCTGCAACTGAATGCCACAGGAAGGCCACCAGGAACAAGCCAGTCAAGTATACCACTACTGGGATGTAGAAATCTACAGAAATAACAAATCCAACAGACCCCAAGCAGCAATGTGTGAATAATTCCATATAGACAGAAATGTTGGTTTTCTGTAGATGTCCCAGGTTTTTCAACAAATTCTGCTTGTCATCAATGGCTGTCTAACATATTTTGAATTTGCGTGTCAGCCTATGCTAGTCAGGAGAGAACTGAAAACGCAGGAAGCTGCAAGGTGGCATCTCTTTATTGCTGTAGTGCAGGGGTGCTCAATTTAGGTCCTCCAGATGTGTTAGATCTACATCTGCCATGAAACTCATTAAGTCGACAAAACCTTGTGGGAAAAGTAGTTTCAAAATATCTAGACAGCCAAGGTTGAGCATCCCAATGGAAGGGGATTTTTGGGCAGATGTAATCTCATAAAGCAACAATGTGCATCACTGGTCTTCAACATTTGGCATACTTATGACATAAGGTGATATCAAACGAAAAGTTGTTTTAGTCATGGCAGGTTCACTTTAAAAAATTGGCTGTATAACCACACTCTAGACTTACCATTGGCCAGTATGGGCGGGTGCCAGTTTTTAAGCAGCTTCGTAAGTTCCACCATGAATCTCGAATAGGGCTCAGTAAATATACTGTCTGTTCTTCCATTTTCAAAAAGGTACTGGGAGAAAGGGGAATAAAAAAAACTGTCAAATTGTCTGATTAGTACATATGTTCATCATAAGTAAAAATGAGATTTGTAAAGTCTTCTGCCTATTACCACTCCGTATATTGTTTTAATAAGATAAAAAATGGCTACCAACACCTAGATGTTAAAACAAGATCATGTACAAGACAAGAATACTGTAGAAAGACAAATGTATACAATAACACCACAAGGCTACATTGTGTTATACTAGAAAAATGTTGTCTAAAATTTTATTACAAGACACCGAGCCTTCCCATTACAATGCATTTCTCTTTGATACCACTTCCAGAAGGAAAATAAACAGGAATGTCACATTGGCTTAGAGGTCCCCCCATAGGTATTCCAAATAGTACAGTCTAGTCCCATAAAATGTCAGTGCAGTAAAAAGTCTTCCTCTTTCTGGCAAGATAAGTATACATTTTATTTCTCTAATTGATAGTGGTGAAATTTCAGTATATTTTCTAATTTACATATATTGTCCTTTACGTCTTGCAAATTTATTAGTTGATAGTGCATAGTAAAATATCTTACAACTTGCTGACCGGTTGGATCGCGGTTCTGTTTTCCATTTCGGTGTCATCTCCAGCGGTTTAATGGGCCTGCAGTATGGACTTCCGCTGGGTGGCTTTAATGGTTCACCTTTATTTGTAGATTGTTTTGCAACCTTTCTGGAGAGTTTTGCAGTGCGCTCGGCTGCCATTTTGTAAGCGTTCACTTATCTGCTTAGCAACAGCCGTAAAGCGGCAATCGCCAAAGGGTGTGGCTTGCTTTCCTCTCCTCAGAGCAGCCTCTGTGTGGAGGATCTATGTCCCCAATGCATACACGATTGTACACCTTTATTAACAGGGAACCCGGAAGCAGGACACGCCGCAATCTGACGGAGGTGATTGTGGGAGGACATCTAGGGAACGCGGGAACAGGTTAGCCCGAGTGTGGCTCGGGGTTACCGTTTTCGCAACTGAAATTTAACCCCTGCCACACTCGGGAATACCGCCAAAGAGGTTAAAGAGAAATTCATTGTAATACTTGAATTCAGGATTTTATTAAAGACCCTGAGGCAAGTTATGGATTAGCGAAATCTTTAATTACGTTGCCTTTCCAGAGATAAGGTAGGATATTTTTTAGTCACCCAAACCACAAAATGAAGCTTAAAGATCACAGTCCCTTTAAATCGGATATGCAAACAAGTTTCTATTATCTAAAAATCAAACAATTAAATGGACACTTCTAAATAAACCCCTCTCCCTGTTAACCCGAAAGTTTAATATTGTTAAATATTTATTTTCATCCCAACGCCGGGCTTCCTTGGCACTGATGGTCAACTTTCTGGGTTATTTAGAGTCCCCACCCCCATTTGGACAGCTGGTTGGGCAGAAATGGTGAGATACACAATGAGGTCAACATGACCATTCATACTACACTAAATAGTCATGGTGCCTAGAGTGCCTCTTTAACCTCCGTGGTGGTTTTCCCAAGTGTGGCTCGGGGTTAACGTTCCCTGCTGAAAGCGGTAACCCGGAGCCACACTCTGGCTGGATACATTACCTGTCCCTGCGCTCCCTCGCTGACCTCCGCAATTGCATTCTCCTCCGTGCGATCGCGGTGTCCTGCTTCCCTTCTTGCGAGAAGGGAACCAGGAAGTATAACGTCGCGATCGTCTGGAGTGCGAGTGTGGGGGACAGATAGGGAGCAGAGGGACAGAGAATGTATCCAGCCTGAGTGTGTCTCGGGGTTACCTCTTTCAGCAATGCATTTAACCCTGAGGCACACTCGATATACCACCAGGGGGCCAAATAAATTGTAACGATTCTGACATAAAAAATGTCAGAATCGTAATGCCAGGGAGATTAACTAATTTAGCTAGGGTCAAGGAGAAAAGAATCTGAAGTTGCTCTATTCCAATATTGTAGGTCCAGGTTGAAAATGATACAATGCAAAAGTAAATAAAATGGAGTTATTCTTTCCTGATGCCCGACCCCATTTTTAGCTTGTAGTATCTTTAGAAACTCACCTATTCTCCAGCGCCAGGGTATAATTTAGCATTACTCCCTATGGACAGATTTGTTTCCTGCAGCAATCACTGTCACTATGCTAAGTTCTCAGCCAAACCATTTTCTCTCAATGCGAATCCATGGAGAGGCATTGGCAATATGATGTACGCATCTTGTTCAGTGCATATCTAAACAATGGAAGGCTGCCCAAGAGTAAACAAATTGAAAAATCCTCTGGCGGAGGGTAGTTCTTAACTTGATAGCTCATCAGAAACCTCAGCTCATAGCACTCAATACACCATGACAATTAACAGTAAGTTAATTTGGCCATGGAGGCTAAAGTGTCCTTTTATGGTTTGTTAAGTGTAACATTTTTACTTTCAATTCCACTTCAGTACAGACAAAATCAGGTTTTAACAAATATATACTATAAAAGATTGACTTTCTGAGAGGTCTATGCAATGCTGACTGTATAATCAACAGAGAAGAACATATTTATATTCAAGGAAAAACACTGAGGACAACCAATTACACAAAGTATACATCTGTGGTTTCTACTCATCGATAACATTGTTGGTATATGTTGTTATTCATGTGGGTTACCTGTTGGATGCCAAGGCACAGATATAAGATGCTGTCGGCGCTATATTTCTCACCATTCGGCCGGCATACCTCCTGAATGAACTGACACAGTCCATAGCTAACTTCAGCAAGTGAACATGATAATATGTCTTCTTTTAGTTTCACAGGCCGGACTGCGAGACAACAAAGCAAAGGTCAACAAAGTTCACATAATTTTTGGAAAATAATATAGGAAACCAACTCTTACTGGTTTTGAAAGGACATTCTAGTATTTTTCGTCCCTTTAAATACTTCCTTAAATCAATTCAGAACATTAAAGCAAGCATTTTCCTAATCTACATCCATTACTTCCTTGCAGTCATATAGAAAAACCAAATCATTCAAAGTATCACTGCAACTAATGTTTATACACAGCTTATTGTACCATAGCTTGGCATGCACTGTCTGTTCTTGTCAAATCGTATTTAAATTAACTCTCCAGACTCCTGTAACAAACGTTTCACTCCTGTTCAGGCTTAGGTTGCGGGCACACGAGCATTTTTCAGAGCGGACAGAACGTCCGTAAGAGTGGACGTTCCTTCCCCTCTGGCACCCCTGTGGCCACATCGCTGAGCTCAGCTAGTGCTCTCAGCATTACAATGCTCCATAGGAGGATCGAGCTTTGTAGCCCTGACTGCGTCTGTTGCAGCTTTTTTTGACGGGGAGGGCTTTTAACGTCTGGTGGTAGCATGCGCACCCTCCCTGTTGATCCATCAAAAAGCTGCAATGGACGCCGGGAGGTGCAGTCAAACGGACGCCGAGTGTGCTCGTGTGCCCGCAGCCTTATTGTAATAAAACTTACCTCAGATTATCGGTCCTAATCAAAACTGGACATGGGAGGTGGATTTATTTACTAGAATCCTAATTTCATCCTCTCATCTCTAGACTGTAGATTCTAAGATGCAAAAAATATACCCAGACCTGGAACCTGGTCAACTGTCCCTTATCCCACAATCCTCTGATGAAATACCATTAGAAATGACCGAATCAGTTGCACATGCCCAATACATTAAATACCCAGCACCAGCATTTCTCAAAATAAAATGCTGGTAAAGAACACTTTTCAAGTAGACGACATCGCTCAATATTATAATTGTTAAATGTTTTGTTGTTATATTAATTTGAAGTAAAAGCTATCAAAGATATTTACAATTGATTAGCTTTAATTGACATCTTGAGAAACAGAAAACATCCTCCACAAAATGCTGAGGTCTGACAAATTAATGAATATTAATGGGAATGAGGTCTAACACATAGTTTTCCGTGCTTTTTACATACCCCCAAACTTTATATCTTCTGGATCTTCTTGAGCATTTTTCCATCTCACCCAGTTCTTCCAAGCATTAACCCCATATATGTATTTCAGTGTGGAGCCCAAGGCAGAACAACCTGGGTAAGACCCTTGCATGAGGTTCCGCGGTTCCACCGCTACAACAGACTTTTTCCGACCCTAAAAAGAGCAAGGGGGGGGGGGGCACACTTGCAAGTTAGAGAGCTAAACCTACAGAATACAAAAGGTTTGGTTGGACATCTGAACTAGAACTGGCCTTTAGAGTTTACTAATTATTGTGGCTACCAACCATGGAGTGGTTATTAATACAGCATTTTCCTGGATATAGGTCTTACTGCTGCCAGCAGGGGTCTCTGCAAGACCACATACACAGCACAATAAGTAAATGTTTTGTGTAAGACAATTTAATGTACACAGCTAGGATGGTCTTTTCACTTTTGTTTAGATCAAACAGTATTGCGTTAAGTGCCAAGAAGAAACCGAGCAAATACTATACTCTAGGTTTGCCATGGATCTACTACCTCCCCTAATTTTCTTTCCTGTTCACAGAACAGAGAGAACATAAACCACCAAAACTACACAGACGAGTATTAAGAAAAGCACAAAGTCCCTCTCACCCGTCTTTTAGGTTGGGGAAAGCCATCTCTGTGTTTTCGTCTGCCTCGGGTGCGTCCAAAAAGAGTCGAACCCTTTGTGAGTGGGTCAAATGCTTCTGTAATTGGAGAATTAGAGATTTAGTTCACTTCTACATGAGTCTATTATGCTCCAGTATAGTCTAAGAAAGCACCGGTTATTACTGAGAGATCAGCTGAGCAACCTCTCTAAAGTAGAAGCTAGTTTGTCAACATAACTTAAATAAGGTAAAAGCACAGAGAATGGTCAAGTTACAAAAATAAACATCACACACACACATATTATATATACACACACACACACAACACACACACACACACAAGCCGTCCCTGCAGCGGGTGAGCTTTGAAGACGTGGGATGTACTAGTACGCCCCGTTGACTTCTATGGGCTGCCTAGGCCCCGCCCAGCAGTCCGTGCACACCCCTGGCTCCTGTGAGGCAGCCTAAACTCAGGTCGACCCCCTGCAGCCAATGATGCGCATCATCTGCGTGGGCTGAAGGAGAAGCCCACCGCAGCACTTGGCAGCGGGGCGTACTAGTATGCGTACCCGCCACCGAGCACCACCCACCTGGCGTTAAGGGGTTAATGAAGTTAAGTCAATTAGCTCAAGATTTGTAAATAAAAGAGAAACCTGTTGGGAAATCTGCTTCAAGATCCTGCTCAGTTCCAGCTCCAGAGTGGTGACGTAGCTCTGTGTCTGGCTCCTGGACATTGTTGGACCTCAAAGTGTAGTGGTTTAATTCGTCCTCCCAGCTGTGTGGTGTGGACACTGCCTCAGACTCCAAGTCGCCACTGTATGTGCTGCCTTGGTCTGTGGTAAACAAAAGTCCAATTAGTGAACACGTTTTCCAATGATCAGCTTTGATTGTTGGGCATGGTGGAAATTTTTTTTATGCATATGGATGGAACAAACAAGAAAACGAAAAAAAAAAATCTGGAATTGTACTGTAAATGAAGACTAGAAATATAAATTTCAAATAAACTACCAGTTAATAAATGATCATGGTTTACCTCTTAACAATACAGATGTTCACAGCACTACAAATGTAACAGTTGAAATATCAGTCCCTGTTAAAAGTCGATCAGACAGACGTGGGCATTTGTACGAGTTACTAGTACCTTTGCAAATGCCCCCAATACGCATACCGGAAGAGTGCACTGCGTTGGCTTGCTGGGTGATATGTGAGGGGTGGGGCAGCTGGCAGAATGCTGTAATAGAATTCTGCCACGTTTGCTGGCTAGCTGCATTCCAGTGAGTGACCGCCAGCATGTGTAAGTTATAACGCTGCTCCGCCGGGGCCTGCAGCTGCATGCTCCTGAGATCTTCACAGTTTAAGGCCCAAGCAAAGGTGTGTGTGTGTGTGCGTGCGTGCGTTGTGCGTGTGTGTGTGTGTGTAGAAGGGGTCAGGGACGGACTGGGCCAGGGGGCAGGGGGACAGATGTCCCCCGGGCCGCCGCAATGCTCCCTTTGACTCTACAGCTGCTCCCAAAGTAAATCGAAGACTGTCTGACAGGCTGCCGCGTGCCTCCCACTTTCAGACCATGAGCTGCAGTGGCACGCCCCCTTCATCCACATGATGCTCAGTCCCGTTGTTGTGCACGCAGAAGAGGAGGGTGTGGCCTCAGGTCAGACACCGATCCTGCAGGGCCAGCCAGCCACTCAGCCAGCCTTTAATCAGAGCAGACAGACCCTGATGACAGAGGCCCAGGCCATCCAGACCCAGAAAAGAAGAATCAATTTGAGGTGGATGGTGAGTGATAATAGAATCAAGTGAGGGGGGGGGCTGGCTGCTGTGATGGGAGAATCAAGTGAGGGGGGGCTGGCTGCTGTGATGGGAGAATCAAGTGAGGGGGGGCTGGCTGCTGTGATGGGAGAATCAAGTGAGGGGGGGCTGGCTGCTGTGATGGGAGAATCAAGTGAGGGGGGGCTGGCTGGATGGAGAATCAAGTGAGGGCTGCTGCTGTGATGGAGAGAATCAAGTGAGGGGGGGCTGGCTGCTGTATGGAGAATCAAGTGAGGGGGGGCTGGCTGCTGTGATGGAGAATCAAGTGAGGGGGGGCTGGCTGCTGTGATGGGAGAATCAAGTGAGGGGGGGCTGGCTGCTGTGATGGGAGAATCAAGTGAGGGGGTGCTGGCTGCTGTGATGGAGAGAATAAAGTAAGGCGGACTGCTGTTTGGGGGAGGAATAAAGTGAGGAGCCTGCTGGCGAAGGGATTTAAAAAAGAATGGGGAGGGTGAGAAATGTGTGTGGGTGTAAAAAAAGGCTCTGGTGGAGCTCCGTGATACACTTATACACACACCGCACATTCTTGTGAGTTTTATTGCTGTTAAGCTCTGTGATACCTTCATACACACAGCACATTACTGTGAGCTTTATTGCTGTGGAGCTCTGTGATACGCTTTAAAAAAGGGCCCGAGTTGCTGCACTATGGGCCTCTGCGTTGTACTTGCCCCCTGGGCCAAAAGTTGCCAGTCAGCCCCTGGAAGGGGTCTTGGACAGGCTTGCAGCAAAATTTTATAGGGACACTACCACTTACATAAGCTGTTACTAAATTACAAATAAAATGCACGCTGACGTTTTTTTTCTTTCTTTGAAGTAATTGCATGTAAAAAGGGAAAATAAATTTTACATTTTTATCTCTTATTTCCATTTTCTGTATTTTTACCATGATGCAACACTTACGAAAAGCATTGCTTTGTGATCTTATTTATTTAATTTTAATACAAGGACTCAGAGGCTCCTATTGCAATCTCTTTCTTGCTTTTTAATACAGCAGCAAAACAGAAATGTCGAAAAAAGAAACATTAGACATTTAAAGAAACACTTTGCTAACAATAGACCAGTCTAACCCCCCTTCCCCAGTGAGTCAGTCCAAAGTCCATAAGTAGATCCCTGTTCCCGCCTTTTCTCCCTCTTTTTTGCTGCTGGAGAAGATAAGTATAAAGTTTTGTTTCTCCAGTTAGAGGTTTTCTCCCGGTCGTCCGGCTCTAACCGAGGCGACCGGTGTGCTGTTAGTATCGTTTTTATTTACTGAAATCGCGAGGGTTTCTACGCTGATATTTCTGTTACTTTATTTAACTGAGTTATTTGCAGTAAGCGTGTCCGCGATAGCAGCGGTTACTAGGGGGCGGGGCGCATGCGCGGTAGATTTGCGCGCTTTGCCCGCCACCATTTTAGCGTTACCTCACACCTCACGCATGAGCTCCAAGAATTCTTCCCCTACAAGGGACTCAGGATCGGAAGACAGCTCCTCTCCCATGGATAAACCTCCCGATAAGGCTGGTAATGCGACAGGCTCCAGAGCCGCAGGCCCTTCTGACCCCACACATAAAAAAGTGTTAGAGCCCCATATCCAAGCCTCAATAGAAATCGGCAGTTTTCAAGGCAGTTAATGCCCTTTCTAGTTCATTTACTCAGTCCCTTAAAGAGGCTATTTTAGAGACTAAACTTGATGCAACACCGGTTCTCCCGGTTAAAGATTTGGGCGATTCTCTCACCGAAGTGAGGCCCTCTGATTCTTCCCTAACCATGGGGAAACAGCCTGATAATAATAAAGATAAGCGCAAGGCTGGAGGGGCTGGCATCCCCTTATCACTGCCCGGGGATTCAATGCCGGGGACACACACGCCAAGAAAGCGCTCACACAAAGCTCATCATATTGAGTCAAACTCCATCAAGCGTAGTAAACGCTCTGACCACTCTCATACCAATGATCACCCTTCCTCCTCCAGTAGACAATATAATCCCCCTTTATCTGGAGAAGAAGGTGGTGAAGACGCGTTAGAGGTTTACGCGTCTGACGAGGAGTTTGCTGATAAGACCTTAGTGCCCTTACAGGGGCCTGGTACAGAGAGGCCCATTTACGACCCAATGGGGAACCCCATGTTCGCTCCTGAGGATTTATCTCACCCTAGATCCACAGAGTGGACCCTCACCCCACACGTGGAGGCATGGATCGATGCGCGTGTGCGCAGGCCTCTTGATAAAACTTCCAGATCCAGGATGAGAGCGGAGTGTCCCCGACCTACTACAGTAGGGAAAACATGCTGGACCCCGGATGTGGACAAAAAATTTATAAAATTTGTGGAGACAAAAGGATGGTCCCAGAATAGAGGCATAGACCTGGCTTTCAAAAATTGTCAGGATAAACTCCTAGACACGATAGGTCCTTTGGCCAAACTGTTAATTTTAGCCTGTTCGGCCACATCTAACGACGCTGCGCTCGACCCTTATGAAGTTACTAATTGGGTCCAGAGAGCTATTAGTTTCGTAGGCAATACAAATACAGCTCTGGCTACGGAGAGACGCAAATGCATTTTGCTTAAGATGGATGCACAACTGGCGGCAGTTGCAGATAATGAACTTTGGGTTAAGGCCCAAGGAATGCTATTTGGTCCTGGGTTCTTACGAGACATGACAGAGTATACCGGAGCCTTTACTACAATGGAGAAGGTTACTACTTCCATAAAGAAGGTATTCACCGTGGGGTGTTTTTGCACGGGCCGGCAGGGGTCGCGCTGCCGGCCGTGCAAGGGCAGGATTCTCCCGCCAATTCACAGGCTCCGTGGCGTATGACGCCTCAAGAGGTTCTGTGGCGTACGACGCCTCACAATCAGAGACAAGAGTCTCAAATTTTTTTCCCTCCCGTTCCCAACCCTGGCGTACCAGAGGCTATTGAGGAGGACGCAACTTCCGGTACAGATCTCCAGGTACTGCGCTCGCTGATTCATCACATGAATGTGCAAGTGGGGGGCCGTTTATCCACATGCCTTCGACAATGGCAAAAGATCACATCCGATACATGAGTGCTACACACAGTACAGGGTTTCGTCATAAATTTCATCTCGACCCCCGTTCAGCACTCCTTTCCCCCGCCGTTGATCTTCACGGTGGAGGAGGGAGTGCTGGTGGACGAAGAGATTGCGGATCTTCTTCGGAAAGGAGCCATAGAGCGGTCCTCAAGGGAAGAAGTGAGATTCTTGGGAAATTTATTCCTGGTCCCCAAGAAGGGCGGGGGGAGTCGACCCGTCCTCAATCTGAAGGAGTTGAATTTATCGGTAATTTACAACCACTTTCAGATGGAAGGTTTGCACCTGTTAAAAGATCTTCTTCGACAAGGGGACTGGTTGGCGAAGGTGGATTTGAAGGATGCCTATTTAACAGTACCTATGGCGGCGGAATCCAGGAGATTCCTTTGTTTCCGATGGAAAGACGTCACGTGGCGTTTCCGCTGCTTACCTTTCGGACTCTCTTCAGCGCCTTGGTGCTTCACATGTCGTCTCAGATCGCAAGGGGTCCGCCTTATCATTTATCTGGACGACATCCTTCTGATGGCAGAGTCCGCCGGGCTGCTGCAAATTCATATTCAGCAGACGATAAACACTGCTACAAGAATTGGGTTTTTTAGTGAACTCGGAAAAATCGATTCTCCATCTAGTTCAATCTCTGGAATTTCTAGGATTCACGGTTCAACCTTTACCGATGTCCCTGGTACTCCCAGTGCACAAGTGCAAGTCTATACTAAAGGAGGTGCGTGCGCTTCAACAATGTCACCCCGACCTTGCGAGATCTCTCACGCACATAGGGCTATTGGGGGCCTCGAAATTGGCGGTACATCCAGCGCCTCTCCATTATCGAGCCCTCCAACGCCTGATGGCCCATTTCCTACGGGAGGGTCGGGATTATTCAGATCGGGTTCAGCTCTCGAGGGGAGCATGAGAGGATCTCCTCTGGTGGATCGAGAACCTCCAGTGCTGCAACGGCAGGTCTATCACATCACCACCTCCCACGGTGACGATAGACTCCGACGTTTGCCTGTCAGGCTGGGGGGCCAGGTTAGGAACCTTGATGACGGGGGACCTTGGTCGACACAGGAAGCTCGCAACCATATCAATGGTCTGGAATTATTGGCGGGTCTGTTTGCCATGCAGAGCTTTCTCAAGTCAGCAGGTCAGGAGTCCGTTCTCCTCCGAATGGACAATTTCCCAGCCGTGAAGTACATCAATGCCCTGGGGGGTCCTCGATCCTCCCTACTGAGAGATGGCAACGCGGCTTTGGGATTGGTGCTTTCGAAGGCAGATCTTCGGTGCAAGCCCAGTTCATACCGGGTGTTTCGAATCTACTCGCAGACTGGAGCTCGAGACACACGGAGGACTCCGGGGATTGGCGTTTGAACTCGTCAATCTTTGCCGTTGTGACAGAACTTTGGGGTCCGTTTCAGATCGACCTCTTTGCGTCGCGACTGAACAACCTGGTACCCAACTTCTACAGTTGGCGTCCGGATCCAGTTGCGATAGCCACCGATGCATTCCTTCAGGACTGGAGGGGACATCGTCATTATGCTTTTCCTCCGTTTCAGTTGGTGGCTCGGACGTTTTCGCCAGGTGCGGATGCAGGAGGCGGAGTTGGTTTTAGTGGCCCCATTCTGGCCCAACCAACCATGGTTTCCCCTGTTTCTGGAACTCCTGGTGGATTTCCCGCGGTTATTACCGAGATGTCAGGATCTGTTGTTGGACGGTCAGGGACTTCCTCATCCACTGTTACTACGAGACTCGTGTCGCGTCCTAGCCTCCCTAGTCTTGGGGAACCCGGGACGTTCGGAAGTGTTTTGAGCCGGACTAGGGCCCTCCTACGGGCCGCATGGGCTCCAGGCACACTGTCCTGTTATGACTCCGCCTGGGCTCAGTGGTCTGGTTGGTGTATGCCACGGAATCTGGATCCCTTTCAAGCCCCTATTACCTTCATCTTAAACTTTCTATCGGAATGTTTTGATGAGGGAAAGGCTTATCGAACTATTAATGTTTATCGGTCAGCCTTGTCGGTCTATCATGTGGGTTTCCAGGGGATTCTGGTGGGCAAACATCCCTTGCTCTGTCGTTTACTGAGAGGCATTCGGTGTTCAAGACCTCCGCTCCCTCGGTATTCAGAAACTTGGGATGTGGCAATTCTGCTCAATTTCTTGAGCGAATGGCCCTCTAATCAACAGTTATCGTTGAGACAGCTTTCGGCTAAACTTTTGGCCCTTCTCTGTCTCATCTCGTGTAAGAGGGTGGGGGATGTCCGGGCATTAGACTTTCAGATCAGGTCTTTTGTCCCGGAAGGGGTCCGGTTTGATGTTTCTCGTCGGACTAAGACGTCTATAAAATCGGTGTTTTATCCGGCGCTTCCTTCTCAACCGGCCCTGTGTCCTGTAACTTGTTTACAAGTGTATGAAACACGTACGATGTCACTGCGATCGGATGGTGTGGCACCTCTTTTTATTTATTTTCGCTCGCCGCATGCCGCGGTCGGTTCCACTACTCTGGCGCATTGGCTTAAATGGCTGTTGGCGCTAGCGGGGGTGGATGTGTCTAGATTTGGGGCTCACTCAGTTCGTAGTGTGACTGCGTCTGCCGCGCTATCTGCGGGTTGTCATTTGGAGGATTTGCTCAAGTCGGCTGATTGGTCTAGGGAGACCACCTTCCGTACTTTCTATTTTAAGCCGATTGTTCATTGGTCGTCCGCTCTTATGGACCAGCTTTGAACTTGCAATAGGAGCCTCTGAGTCCTTGTATTAAAATTATAGAATTTAGCTAAGTATGACGATAAGTTAGAATTTTAATAAAGGACTCAGAGGCGAGTATTGCCCACCCTGCCCTCCCAGGGCGGACTTATGGCTTGAGTGCGCATTCGCGTTGTCACGCTGGTATCTCACTCTTCCTTTTATTTCAGCTCGGTGAGATGTTGAGATCCATCTGTTGGCAGTTCCTGCTCGTCTGGCATCCGGCTGGATCGTATTTCTTCACTTCTTCACCTAGTTATCGTTGTTGGCAAGAAAAGAGGGAGAAAAGGCGGGAACAGGGATCTACTTATGGACTTTGGACTGACTCACTGGGGAAGGGGGGTTAGACTGGTCCATTGTTAGCAAAGTGTTTCTTTAAATGTCTAATGTTTCTTTTTTCGACATTTCTGTTTTGCTGCTGTATTAAAAAGCAAGAAAAAGATTGCAATACTCGCCTCTGAGTCCTTTATTAAAATTCTAATTTATCGTCATACTTAGCTAAATTCTATAATTTATATTATTTAACATTTAATGAGGTGGAGGAGGGAATGTTTAGATAAGGCTGAAGGAGGGTATTGTTCTCCAGGCTGAGATAAGAGATGGCGGCTGAATGAGAAATGACAGGGTGCTTAAAATACTTCTAATCTACCCCCTTGGTGATGTTCTTTGAATACATCCCACACAATACAATGATTTGAGTCAGTGATCGACCCATAGACTCCACTATATGGCCAATGCCACACAGTGAGGACCAAATGAAGTAAAAATATGGAGGAGGGGGGGCAGATTACAACACAAAAGATCACACAATGGATGCACCCAGTGACACACACAGCAAAATATTTTCTTAACTAAACAGGAGAAAAAAAAAGCACATGTAAGATATCAGCAACATAAAATAAACACAATAAGGTCATTTCATTTTTAGTGGTAGTGTCCCATTAATTATTTTTTGGAAAGCTGTCACATGACATTAAATAAAAGTATAGATAATTGGTGTCAGCGAGTACCTGAAAAAAAGTATTGGTAATTGTACGCTGTCTTGAAAAATAAAAAATGGTAACAGCACATCCCTAATAAATGAGGTGCATGTCGTTATACTTTTGTGATTGCGGACCACTGGAACAATTTTAAGTCAACAGTTATACCAGTGGTTAGACTTGTAAGGGTTTCAGATCCCAAACAGTAATACCAGCAGATGTAGTCTGTACTCTACACCACCAGGACTATTTATTCCAGGAGTAATTTGAACTCAATTGTGTGTTTATGGATTGCACAAATTGTCTGAAATACACAGTAGAACCATTTGCTTCTGTGCCCTTACAATTAAAGCAAGAAGAGGTGGTTATCCTCCCTGGCGTTACGATGCTGACATTTTTATATGTCAGAATCGTTACAATTTATTTAGCCCCCTACCGGTATCCGAGTGTGGCTCGGGATTAACTTTCATTGCTGAAAGCGGTAATCCCGAGCCACACTCGGGGCTAGATACATTCCTGTCCCTGCGCTCCCTCACTGTCCCCTGCAGTCACACTCCGGACGATTGCGACGTCATACTTCCTGGTTCCCTTCTCGCGAGAAGGGAACCAGGAAGCAGGACGCTGCGATCGCACAGAGGAAAATGCGATCGCGGAGATCAGTGAGGGAGCGCAGGGACAGGTATGTATCCAGCCCGATTGTGGCTTGGGGTTACAGCTTTCAGCAATGAAAGTTAACCCCGAGCCACATTTGGGAACACCGCCAGGGAGGTTAAAAAGTACTTTACCCAGTCTGCGTCAATCTTTAAAAAAATAAATAATAATTTCTAGGGGGTGAACTCCCTTTCTGTGTTTGAATTTTTTGTAACTTCAGCGTTGAAGAGCTAACCTCCATGTGATAATGTTTTTTCTTTCTCTTCATCCTCTGCAATCATTTCAGCCATTTGAAGGATGTCAGCCTCAAAAGGATCTGATGGGACTTTTTCTTTCAAGTCTGCAATGGCGTCTATGATCTTGTCAGCATTGTCCAGGGTGGTAGGGATAAACATGGGGACGGGTATCTGTTTAAAAACAAAACTGAGTTTTCAGACCTTAGGAGTCACAAGAGGTGCCAATGAGTCATTGAAGACTATTAATGGGATATTCTAAATATATGTTGCTATTTCAAATTAACAGCTGCTTGGACTTTATAACACCTTTAAATTATTGGTTTCTCAAAAGGATGGTGGCATAAGACCCAATTGTTAGTAATTTACCAGAAGAAAAAAAAAAAAAAGAGAAAATAAATCAGATATAGGTAGGACTAGTGATGAAATTAAAATTTGGGACCAAAACCCAAAATGAAGGATGAGCTTCGCCGAAGACCGAAACTGACTTTATTTTAATATTTATTAACCTTAGCCTTAATTAAGGAGGCCCCAAACTGAGCGCCAGGCTCGGCCGGGCCCGGAGGCCCCAATCAATCGACAGGCTCGGTCGGCCTCTAGGCCCAGGTTTTGGCTGACGTTTTCTGCCGTTCTTTCCTTTCAGCCGAAAGCACCATTTTCAGACGATACATTTTAGCCACCGAAATTGTGGTGCACCCCTAGGTAGGACACCTTGTGTGCTCATATGAAAGTACATATGTACAACTAATGATATACTGGGATGTACTTTGTAGATCTTCTACTGAACAGACATTAACCATAACCTGACACTATAGAAACAGACTACTGCATCTCTTGTTCTCCCAAAGCCCTTCATGATAGTTGATAGGCAAACAGTGCCCATACACTAAGGGCATGCATTACAAAATGTACAGAATATAAATATTTTTTCTTTTACAAGACAAAAACTCACAGGTAGCGGGACACTAAAGGGAACTGGAGCAAACTGGGTATATAGGTGCATGGGCACAGGAATAAAGACTGGCACTGGTACTGGCAGCACAATGACTTGCGGTTGGCCATCACCTTCTGCAAAAAGTAAAAATACAGAGAAACAAACAATATTAGAACAAACAATAGAAGTTTGATAAAACACAGCACAATGTGGCATGGATCTACAGGAAGAAACCAGGAAACGAGACAATTCGGAGCCTCATGCTCTGGTCTAAAGATCCTTAGAAATCATCTTCCAGTTCTCTCAGGAAGAAATCAGAGGGTTATATGTTAAAAGAAAAGCTTAAGAAGAGATTAATCATTTTTGATAGAGTTTATTTAATGTTTCCTGCCTAATAATACGATGGAAAATACAGGAAATGCAGAGCAGGCATTTAAAATGTCTAGGTGTACTTTGCTACGATATCCTATTAGGTGATGGATATCACATTGGTCTTAATGCAATATGTCAACCCTTGACGAGATATCACAGTTTGTGGGCACTCTAAATTAGCATCGCAGGCTGCCAAGTTTGGCTCTCAGTGGTGATGTTGGCCCAGTGACTTGTCAGTGAGCGCGTTGATAGTCAATCTGTTGCCCGGAGCAGTTGGAAGGCTGTCCTGCAGGATGACCCTCTGCCCTAGGAGTGTCACTTATCCCCTCCATCACCGACAGAGACAAGAGGGACTGTGAAATTTTGACAGTGAATAATAACTCACTTTATCAATTACTGTAGTAGCAAAAGAATAAAATGCTGACATATATAAATGGAGTGATTCCATGTCAGATGAGCCCAACTTGCTTTTAACATGACACTGTAAAGAGAAAATACTTTTCTAGTCCCTACAAAATGAGCTGCCATTGAGGCTTCACAGTTGGCACACAAACTCTTGATGGCAAACTATATTGTAGCGTGATTATGCTGCTGAACAAATTTACACTGAGGGGTAATAAATGTACAAACATAATGAAAACTAGGTAAGTGGTTTAAAAGTAAATAAACAATGCATTTTAATGAGACCGTGCTAGAAAATACAGCTAACAGGGCTGCCCCTGTCTGCATTAACGGACATCTATTTCCCTTAACAAATACTCTATTTTCACAGGTTATATTTTCACAAATTAATAGCACTGGGAATTGTTTAGCATGTGTTATTGTTTAGCTTTCTGTATATAGTAAATATTAAAGCAATGTAAGCAGTCCACAATATAGAACAGAGCTGTGATGTTTGCATGACATCTATCAATGTAATAACTAAATGCATTGTTTAGGGGTTGTTTTTTTGCCAAAAATACCTGTCTGGCACTCCTTGTGCTGTGTGTGAGGTTTGCATGAGGTGGCCTTAGTCTGTGTTATAGGTTTGCAAAGCAGCGCTTTATTCTTCAGGAGTCGTGGAGGATGACAGGGGGGGAGTTTCAGAGCATCTGTCTGGGTACTTGCCTTGAAAACAGGAAGAGAGTTAAATCCATAATCAAAACATTGGATATGAACTTTTGGAATTTCTAACTTGGAGCCACCAAACCTCCCATTCATAATAATATTTTATAATAGCCATGGATATTGTCAAAACCAACTTCAAACCAAACGTTGCCCAATGCTTTAGTACCACAACAACTGGGATACATTCAACATCAAACCAAAATGCACAAAACCATGAGAGAATACGCCCTCAATTTCAATCAAAGATACTGCACAGAATCTCAAAGAGAGCTCTGTTCAGAGAGTAAAAATTTTATGAAACATTACAATTTTTAATGATTTTAAATAAGCGTGTCTTACATCTCCAATGATTTTCTGGGTCAAGGTTGGTACAGCACCTGAAGAAAAAAGAGAAAGATTATGTGAATTTCATGAATTTAAATTGTGCTATTAAAGATAAAAAAAAGTCACGAGAAAATACGCATTTAATCTACAAAAATAGGGAAAGTGGAATCCGAAAGTATTGTAACTACATCGAACAAATGAAGGACTGGAGCTGGAACCTTGCAGCAAATCCCCCACCCCCAAAATATTTAGTCACAATCGGAGCAGTGGTTAACACGTGTAATAAAAGGTGTGGGGCAAATTTGATAGAATACCATTGACAACATCCAAACAAAAATATATGTATTTCCAAAGTAAGTGGATTTGCCTTGTCTGAGCAGGCATTCGGTTAGGAACGAAAGGACCTGCCGTGAAGAAGTACACTGACGCTGTGGCAGGATTATATTTTGTAACCAAAATCCTATGGGTTTGTTCCACAGTCAGATTTTTTATTTTAATCTTTAAAATTATATTACAGTCTCTGAATTTTTGTATATTATGATAAATGTTTTCTGGAGCTCTTGCTGAGAGCTTTCATGAGGTATCTGCCAAGGTTTGACTTCGGCCATCAGCCCACCAAATACCCCAATGCCTCTCAATGTGTGTTTTTTTTTTAAAACGATTTTACCAGGAAGGATACATTGAGATTTCTCTTGTTTTCAAGTATGTCCTGGGTGGCGAGTATGTACCGTTGGGTGTCTTGCCCACTTACTGGAGAGGTGCTCTTGCTGGGATCGAACCGGTGTCTCCACAGTCTCTCTCCACGCAGAGCATTGATGTTACCTCTACTCCACCCAGCCCATGGTAGGTAGGGGTCAGGAGGGGTTAATAGTTAAACCATCTGGTTCTCACACACTTGTAACCTAATATTTTACAAAAACTAGTCAGTGCACCATGATTCCTTGTTGAGAATGTAAAATGAAGGGTCTTACCCAGCAGGACATTGTTAGAGTTAACAGTGGGCTGAGCTGCAGGAGCACTTGCTAGGGATACTACATTGGCAATCACTGGTGTGGAATCCTTGGCCCCAGATGAACATGGTGAAGCAGGGACTGCCTGTACCATGGGAACATTGGCTGCAATGCAGAGAAAAGTAAAACAATCATTTCCTAAATTACACATCAGTACGGTGAAATTATGCCAGATGATTGTGCTCATTGTTTGCAGTCTAGAAATATACTTTTCAATACTTTATAATATCGCTGAACAAACAAGTTCAGCGATATTATGGCAAATTCAGTGTCTCGGATATATGACATATTGATAGCTGCTAAATTACAATTAAATATAAATTTAAACTAGGACAAGGGTGTTATTACATTGTTATTTTAGGTTTGCCTCAATAAAACAAGATGAAAAAAACAGGATCTTGCATAAATGTTGTAAAAGACAGCAGCTGTTACATACCTGAGTTACTAGGTGAAGATGGTTCTGCACAATGTTGGCTGCAGAAGCCAAGGACACAGAACAAGTTGCAGAAGTGTTTCACCTCCCCTCTCCATTTGAGAGACTCACTTAGCTTGCCTTGCCGTAAACAGCTGTAACATTTGCCCATCTAAAGAGCAGGAAGAAACACGTGAAATAAAGTTAACTGGGAACCTGATCAATAGCCCACATCTAACTGAAGGCTTTTGTGCAGAAAATGGGGGGGGGGGGGGAGGGAGAGAGAAATCAAACCAAAATATTAATAAAAATCACCTCTGCTCTTTGTAATTAAAAAAAAAAAAAAAACATGCAGTATCCTCGATACAATTCATACAATTGTTTTGCACAAAGATTTCCGGTTAAAAAATAAATGTAAGGACAAACCAACTTAAATTTTTCTTGCCCACTTACCTGGTAGAACAAGACTGTGAATTTAGACATGCACTCTTCACCACAGAACTCCTCAAGCTTGCCCCCAAAATGATTCCGGACCAGCTTGGGTGATATCTGGTAGCAGTAGCTGCACATTTTACAGTAGTTCCCCCACTTCTTTGCCAAGTCATGTTTGTAAAGAAGTTTGCAACCTATAGTCAATACACAAAATGTTATGAATTTAAGAAGCACATGCAAGAGCTGCAATGTTTGTGAATGGTTTCCTTTTCTATTTGTTTTACTTTTACAAACAATACAAAAATGTAATAATGGAAAAACTACCACTCTAAAATCTATTAAGTTCTATTACAGCACACGTTAAACATTCACATTGCTTGAATGGACTTGCTCACCCTTAAACCACAGTATGGAACAAAGGCTTTCAGTGCTATTTTTGACGCTATTAAAAATATGAGTGCTCACCTTCACTACAGAACACCTTCTCTTGTCCCGAAAATCGAACAGATTCCTTAATAATCTTCTCTATCTTGCAGTACTCGCACATTCCCATAACCATATTGATCTTCTTGTATTCATCACAGCAGGATTTTCCACAGAACTGATACATTTTACCCTGATAGAAAAAATATAGAAATTTCTTTCATATACTCCAAAACACAAAGCACTGAAATTATTGGAATGGACACCTTGCTAGTAAACCATCTTAAAGCAATATAAAAATTTATTTCTGCACTTAATATGCTGAATTTCAGCAACTTACTCCAAATTATCTCTATAGGAGTACTATTAGAACAGTACATGGATATAAGCAGGCTCGTCAGACATATGTTCATAATGAAATTTGTTTATCCAATTATTTTATTTGTATCACATGAAACTGGAAGCGTTATATCATTATCTTTAACCATGAAGAGATGTTAAGTTTCTGAATGTAATTTGACACAACACACTGTACCTTGTAAAATAGAAGATCTGGTTTTGTGACAAACTGTCGGCTGCAGTGCTGGCACCTTAACTTCACTGCAACACGTGGTAAGGAGCCTTGCTGCTGTTGCTGTTGTTGCTGCTGCTGCTGAAGCTGCTGTTGTTGCTGCTGCTGCTGCTGCTGTTGTTGTTGTGGTGTCTGTGATTGAGATTGTGCTGCTAATCTCTGTAACCCTACAGTTGCAGAGTTGCTAACTGATGAAGTCGAGGAGGTGGAGGTGGCTGAAACCACAGATGGAGTGGTGCTGCCAGCTTGTGATGCAGTTGCTGCAGCAACACTCATGATAACTTGGCCCTGTGACAGCGGAACCACGGAAGCATTCATGCCGGTTGGTTTGTTGAAGAGGCTCTGTAGGCAAATTGGGAATGAAGTGCATGTGTTACAGGATATTCACCAGCAGCAAAGTAGAAAACCCATAGTTTTATATATTTACAGTATATCTGAAGCCATGATGAAAAAAAATTACATAAAAGAATTAACCATATAGCATAATCCACATATGCTACTCAACATCAACCGGATTAACATTATGGGCCCCATTACACTCTCTGCGCAATTGCGCACAGCGCAATTTTTTTGCGCACAAATAAAGACGTTACCGCACAAAAATTAACGTCGGATTTCGATCAGAGCGCATTTTTCCGTCCGTCACAAATTTTCGTGCGCAAAATCCACGCGCAAAATCGTGCGCGCATTAACGTTGTGCGTAGAAATCAGTGGGCAGACTGTTTATACACGGGATTCAGCCAATCAGAATTGAGAACCACCATTTTCGAACGTATGGTTGTTGCGCCTGTCAAAGTCAATCTGTTTATATATGCTGCAGCAAAAAAATAAATAACACAATTTATTAAATTTTATTGTTTGGGTATGTGTAGAATGTGTAACTGTACTGTGCTGTATTTTTTATTTTGTGCTGGTGTATTTCGTTTCGGCCAGGACGATCAAATTTACAGTTACCACCTGCTTTTCAAAGACGTTACGAAAATGCGCGCAAACTTTCGTTGCGCAAAGATTGTAATACCATCCGCGTACCAGCGCACGAGCGCGGTCAATGTTAAGTATAGGATGCGCGCACGGACTTGCGCTCGCGCTGGGTTCGTGCAGGGTCAATCGCGGTAGACGATTAAGCGCATCGTTTGAGCGAATGTCAAAATACGTTCTGCGCAAATGGTTTTGTCCTCGCGCAAATGCGCATTTGCGTGCGCGCAAAACCGATGCGCGAGGAGTGCACTAGAGCCCTATAGGTGTACATTTTAAAATATTCTTCATCTAAAGTCCTAGTTTTAGACCAGAGGTAGATATTCCAAAAGCAACACTCCAAGGTTAAAACATTTACCAATCTATCCTCTCCTGTTTTACACTTAAAAGGGACATGCATGCTTTGCTAGTGTGCTTTTAAAAAAATGCTATGCTTTTGAATGAGTCAGTAGTCTCATTCAGCAGGCATAAAAAGCAAGTAAATATGGTATTTATTCATATTTACCTGCTTTTCTTTCTTGGTGTTTTCCACGCCCACCTCAGGAGGCACTTTGAGCTAACCAATCAGTGTGTATACTTAGGTATACATAAGCATGCACTGAGCATGTGCGAATGAGTTGCTCCTCCCTCCTGCACTCTGAGCTGAGGGGAGGGCGGGGCTGACCTTTCACCCCCAGCTACTGCAGAGACAGGGAAGGAAAGAAATCCATACACACGGAGAAAAAGACAGCAGAGATAGGTACAACAAAGAAAAGCAGAGACACAGCAAGAAACGTTAAAGAGAGAAGAACAGCAAGACAAAGCAGAGAAAGCGCCCACAAAATAGACAGCACACAAACGTGTGAGAGTGAGTGACTGTTTGAGGGAGTTTGAGTGATACCGTGAGTATGTAAACCATGAAAGAACACAAGTGAGAGTGTCGGTGGGTGAGTGAATGAGTCTGTATGTGAGAGAGCGTGAGTGTGTGGGCGAGTCAGCGGGTGAGTGGGTTTTGCTTTCGCAGTTGCAGAGATAGCTAATATTCAGTTCCTCAGTTTCCCCAGTCTGAGGTCCTGAGCTGCACAGCTTGTGCTAGTTCATATAGTCACAGGTATTTATAAAGCACTAGCAAGCTCCGTAGCGCTGTACAATGGGAGGCAGAATAACAAATGTCCATAAAAGTTAAACACACAGAACAGAAGGAGAGGACCCTGCCCAAGAGTTTACAATCTAAGAGGAGAGGGGTGACACGCTAGGTGGAGGTAATAGCTTAGTATGTGAAGTAGTGGGGTGCATGGGGGCTGTGGGCAAGATGGAGTAAGAAACGTAGTTCATGTGGAGCTTTGATAGGTGGAATAGTGGGGGGAGTAGTGGGCAGGAGGAGGCGGGGAATATTCAGGAAGTAGGAGATGAAGAAAGACCCCTAGCTGAGGGGCGTCACCGGAGAAGATGAAATGACAGTTTAAAGCAAGAAAAATAAAAAAAATTTACACATTTTTAAAACTTTTGATTTATTCTAGTTTGTCTATTGGTGTTTAAATGTTAGTTTAAAAAAAAATATATTTCTACACATGCATATCCCTTTAAAGTGTATTAATACTAACCCTCTCTCCAGCGACGGGCTCCCTCAGAGCTGGTTTGGAACTGACAGTTGTGGTTTCTGTTAAAAACCTCAGCTGTCACCTGACTGGGATTTAGGCCAGATGCTTGTGTAGTTGTCCAGCTAATGCATTGGTTCTTTATGTGAGAACAGGGGACAATCAGGTCACCATGACCATTCAAAATACAATGAAACATGCCTTGTTCATGGTGCCTAGACTGTCTCAAATGTATCTTTTCAACACTTTGCAATTACAAGATTCAGTTTAATAAAGATACAGTCATCAAACAAGCTAAAAGACTGCCTCAATAAACATTGCATTAAGAAAGAGGCTTAAACGTAGGAGCAAGCAAGTATAAAGGCCAGCTATCAATATGTAGAAGCCAAGTAAGGTACCTTGACCAATTCATGAATGAGGTCTGGGTGTACCTTTAATGTTTTAATTCTACAGAGATTGTAGAAACATATTGTATTTGAGAATAAACATTGACTAATTCTAATGGCTGAATCAATACGGACATCTAAAACGTTAGCGTGAAAGGGTATGAAGAGCTGCACTATAAAAAGCATAACATTGATTAATACACTACTCAAAATTAATCTGAGCCTTTAAATTAAATATATGAACTGTAATGCAGCTTAATCAGGGACGTTTACAGCTTAACCACTTCGCTGCGGAGGACGCGCTCAGCGCGTCCTGCCGCAGGAAGGGTTGGCTGCGGAGGACGCGCTGAGCACGTCCTCCCGAAGCAGCCTGCGACCGGCCGGATTCCGGCCGATCGCTGTGCCCCCCGGTGCGGGCTGACATCTTGGATGTCAGCCCGTCAATCCGGGACCGCCGCGGGCACAATAGATGTCATCACGGTGGCGCGATGACATCAATTTCAGGCGCCCCCCCGCGTGTGCGGAGGAGGCGCCTGAAAGGGAGGGGGGGCGGACCTCTCTTCGGACCTCTCTCCCTCCCGATCGCAGGGGTCCTCAGCTTAATGCCAGGCACCGTTTGGAAGGGCACAGCCTGCCCTTCCAAATGGTACCTGGCATTAACCCCTGGGGAGACGGATCACGAATCGGCGCTGAAAAGCGCCGGTTCGTGATCCTTTCCCAGAGCTGGCCGACATCTTGGATGTCGGCCAAGCCTCCGGGAACTCCCCCCGAGGACTGGCGTCATCGTGCATAGCACGATGACGCCAGTCCTGGAGTTAACCCCTAGCTGCCACCGATGGTGGAGATAGGGGGTTCCAATGAACCCCCTATCTCCCGATCCGTGGCAGTTAGGGGTTAAAGTTTGGTACTGTTGAATCGGCCAGAGCATGGCCGTTCCAACGATACCAAACACGACTGTGAAAAAGTTTTTTTTAAAAAAAATTAAAAATAAAATTAAAAAAATATTTTAAAAAAAATTATAAAAAAAAATAAACAAGTTTTTTTTCTTTTTTTTGGTTTGTTAATGCAGCAATATTGTTCCCATTTCAATTATAATGTGAACAATGATGCTGCACTAACGATTTTTGTATGCGGTGCGTTTGTTAAAATGTTAAAAATCGCGTAATTTTCCCCAAAAAAAATGTAACGAGACCCCATTTCTAATTTTTTTAACAAGCGCACCCCATACAAAATATAACCGCAATTGCTCGCATCTTAAAATGTGAAAAAAAAAACACTTTACACGTTGTGAATTATTGAAAATTCATATTTTATTGCATTTTTTTTATAATATACAGACAGGTCATGACGTATACATATAATAATTACATATTATGAATCTGCCGAGTCTGACGGAAAGAACGATATATAATATGTCTGGGTCATATACTAAAATAAGCCTTCAAAACACGTTTAAACATGATGAGCAAAACCGGTAAAAATGACCTCAGCACAGAGGCGGGAAAAGCCTCAGCAGCGAAAGGGTTAATATATGGATCAGTGCTTATTGAAGAAGGTCGATAATGCAAAAAAATGCTATTTAAACACACATTTAGGAAACTAAACCTAGACACTGTCCAGTTAAATTCAGATTTACTATGAGGAAGGAGGGGAGAGTGTAAGTAAGCAAAACAAACAGAATACTTCATAAACATTGTTAATAAACTGAGTAATATAGAATAAAACTTGCAAATCACTACAGAATGTTGTTAGCATAGTACCCTATATATAGGGCACTATTATAATCTTAACATCAACGTTAGTGTTTGGTTCGAGGCCACTTAACCCCTTAATGCATCGGGGATTACGCTTTCTAGCACAAGTTTACTGTACTTTGCTCTCCCTATGCTTAACCTCTTCACGACGAGCGGGTGTTGCCCTTTAGGGATAAGTGAATGCCGGCGACAGGTAGGACTCGCTGACAGGTGCCGCCGATTTCAGCCCACCCCGCGACACTGGCTGCAGGGGCACAGCCTGAGTTGGGCCGTCTCTCTGCAGCCAAACAAGCGTGGCAGCTGCAGGAAGGGGCCAAGGCTGCCCATTGAAGACAACAGGGCGTACATGTACGCCTTCAAAGCGCTCAAGTACAGTAACCTGCCACCTTCAAAAGAGCCATAAGAGGAGTTTCCCGTTTGCCTGGCATAAGACAGGAGTCCGTGCATTTTGCAATAATGAGGGGTTAAGTATACCAGCTCAGCTGGAATAAGGTCCCAGTCTGCATTAGAAAAAAGCCAATTGCTGCAGTTGCTCTGCCCATACCAACGTAGTTTCCTAAAAGCATTGCAGTGGAAACCACTATGCATAGAATCATAGAATAGAAGCTATTCAAAACTGAAAAGTTTTTACACAAATCTGTATGATAACCCAAATCTAAATGCATAAAACAAGTTAATCTTCATTTGAAGGCTGTAAAGCAGGGCTCAGCAACATTGGTACTCCAGAGGTTTTTAAACTACATCTCCCATGATGCTTGTGTATTCATTAGACAAATTAAGCCTTCAGAGGAATGCGCTTCCGAAACATCTGAAGAGCCAAGGTTGGTGACCGCCTGATGTAAAGCCTACTTTATCCTTGCATTCAACCAGGACTAAGAGACTATTCAAAAGATACTGCATAGTATAGCTGCATCTGAATTACTTTACGCATAACACTTTATGTAAGGTCACCTGAAATGCATTCAACTGAAATCTCACCTGGAATGAAACTACGCAGCTGTAACCACAAAAGTTGCGAATACTCCCATCAGACATTGCCAGGTGATATTGTGGCACAGCCAGAGTCTTGCAGCTGTTACACTGAACAGATGTGCCTTCAGCCATGAAATTAAAAAAAGTGATTAATGAAAGTGAAAACAGTGCTTAGGCATGACACTGATGAAATAGCTGGTTTATACATTTTCTAACGCTAATATAAATATCAATCAGGCCTATTCACTAAAGGTGAAACTTAGGAGAATGACTGGAGAAGTGAAAATTCTAGGTCAAACTAGCCAAACCAGTATAATTCTCCCATTTATCTCACTTCCAAATTGGCTATTTGGTCTAGATGGTTTTCTTCTCTTGAGTTTCACCTTTTAGGGAATAGACCCTCTATGACTAAGGGGCCAATTTATATTTATATAAACCCCTCTGCAATCCTACGATTGTCTAGCGTTGCAATACTGCGATTAGTTTACTGTTTAATGACCCCTGATTGCTTCCAAGCTTCCCGTCTGAACTGTCTCATAATTATCTTTATGGACCATACCTGAAGAAGTGACCATCTGAACCCTGTAAGCAGACAAGCAGTTCACAGAACAAAACAACTCAGTGCGGCCCACGTTGTTGGTGTTCTCTATCATTTCTGCTGAGGAACGTAGTGTCTTGCACAGAGTGCAGGGTGTGATCTTGGCAGATTTCTATTTTGTAGAGGGAAGGAAGACCAGAAGGATTTGAGAGACAAAAAAAAAGGAAAGCACTAAAATTATTTATTTTCATCTTCTCTTTACTAAATCCAAAAGATCAAATACAATTTTTTAAAATGAAGAAACAACATAGAATCCACAAAGCAAAGCAATTGTTTTTTTTCTATTAAATGGAAAAAGAGAAAAAAAATATTTTGAATGATGTGTGTATATATTTTATTCAAACAACTTGATTTACTGGTCTTGAAGTTTGGATTGCAAGTTCACCCAGACTCCTGTTACTCAGTAAGCTTGATCATGAAACTTCCTCTCTTTCACTGCAAGATAGTTTAAAACCGAGGTCTCAAAGTACTGGCTCGTGGGCCATTTGTGTCCTGCTTTTTCTACTTTTGGCCCTCACATGAGTTCATCGTAGGCACTTCTGGTCCTGCACGGGGGTCTGGAGATTTCACGCATGCGCACTTTCGTTCGATGCGGCCATCTTGGATTTAACATACACATGGACGGCGGAGCTAGGTAAAACGGTTATCGGTTTCTAATTGATTTCATGTGTTAAGGGAAGGTCTGGCTGTCCCACCTCATATATATATATATATATTCATGTCTGTTTTAGGGTTAGGGCACTGCACACTGAAGAAGGGGCTGTGACCCTGAAACGTCTGTACCAATTGTGGTCCTCATTGGATTAAACCTTGGTAGCACGAGTGCACCTTTCTAAGCAGTGCTGGTATCGTTTCCGTTCTTGTTTTCTATGTGAATTTTTATGTTTTTATTAACATGTTACCATTTGATACTAGCTAGGAAATCTTCGTGCGAGTACTATTTTATTATTATTATTCTTTATTTATATAGCGCCAACATATTCCGCAGCGCTGTACAATGGGCATAATATAGACAGGGTTACAATACATTCAACAACAATTGACAAACCGGTACAATAGGAAACGAGGGCCCTATTCCCGTGGGAGCACAATCTAGAAGGGTTGGGGCGGAAACAGGAGAAGAGGGCTTTTACCTGTTTGAAAGTTGTGACGCACGCAGTACTACAGAATTTCTTGCACTGTCCATCAATGTTCAATAGGTGACATTGGCCAGAGCCACTATAGCAGTATCCACCACAGTTCTCACAGCAATTCATAGTCAGATTGTTAGCACAGCGGAATTTAGAAAAACAGGTATCACTACACAGCTTATGGACCACATTCTGGTAGTTCACTTCATGCCGAATCTATGGAAGACAAGAGTTAAATATGATGGAGGTGGAAATAAGTAATCATAGTAAATGAAACCAGAGTAACTACCAAAGCAACCAAATTATGACAAACAGTAAATTCGGGGTGAGAGAAGAGGCAGAACCTTCTTCCCTTGCAGTAGCATATGACTTAAGAAGACATTCTAATGTCATTTTAGTCAGATTTTTTTTTGGAAAGTGAGGTCTTCATCCACTTACCACTGCATTCTTTAAACACACACTGCACCTTGTAGAGATGCTGTTTGTATGGATGGTAACAACGGGTTTTTGCTTCAGCTCATAGGCAGAAAGGCAGACCTGGCTGCAGAAGTCTTTGCTGCCACTAGGATTGTCAAACTGAGCTGTAATGACATCCTTGGGATCTGAAATGTACCTAAATAAACAAAAGACTGGATCAACAACTAGAAAATGTAAACAGCTACAGGTAATAAACCAACATAAATCACTGACAAACATTCAATGAATTTGGGAATAGAGCAGGGCAGATTACAAAACATAAAATCAATCTGCTAGTAACTCAGAAAGTTGATCACCCACTCTTGTGACACACTCTTTAATATAATCGAAGCAAGGCAAATCATACACTTACCCCCTTCAATTCCAAGTTACTTTCCAAAAAAACATTGCCAGAAACCAGTGTTCTTTTTATAAAAACAAGTAATTTTAAAGTAAGAAATATTTGATCTTATACCCATTTTATTTCTTACTGTAAATAACCTATTTTTGGCCAGTAGATGGCGCCATCTACTGCAAAATTGAGTTAGAGGTTTTAAACAGCAGATCTATTTTCTTCTGTTTCTCCATGCTTCGCTCCTGAAAGCCCAATACTTCAGAGCATTGAGCAGCTGATTTTACAGTTTTAAAGTGGGAGAACTACGTGGGAACTACATCCGTGTACATCCTCGCAAGAAGGGAACCAGGAAGCAAAACGCCGCGATCGCTGGAAAAGACAGTGGGGGTCAGCGAGGGAGCGCAGGGCCAGGTAATGTGTGCAGCCCAAGTGTGGCTCGGGGTTACCGCTTTCAGTACTGAAAGTTAACCCCGAGCCACACTCGACACCAGGGGGCCAAAAAAATATATATATATATATATATCACGAAAAAAGAGCACTCCATATCAATGACCACCTTCATCCACCATTTTGTGCAAGAAAAAAACACATTTCAAAAAAACCCGACTGAGGTAAAATGATGGGGATTCAGTTAACAAAGTATGATCATAGTTTGCGTAAGCCTGTCACAATCGTCAATGTACCCCATCGTTGACAGGTCCTATCTTACTTGACTGTATCTGCATTTACAGAATTGACTCACCTTAGAGCTTCCCAGCAGGCACTAGCCTTTGTGACAACCTATAAAGGCTAGTGCCCGCTGGGAAGCTCTAAGGTGAGTCAATTCTGTAAATGCAGATACAGTCAAGTAAGATAGGACCTGTCAACGATGGGGTACATTGACGATTGTGACAGGCTTACGCAAACTATGATCATACTTTGTTAACCGAATCCCCATCATTTTACCTCAGTCGGGTTTTTTTGAATCTTTGAAATGTGTTTTTTTCTTGCACAAAATGGTGGATGAAGGTGGTCATTGATATGGAGTGCTCTTTTTTCGTGTTTTGTATTTTAAGTTTAGATGCACCCGCTCATGTTGCAAGTTTAGGTTGAGTGCAACCCACCCTGTGGTTTGCTATATATATATACATATATATATATATATATATATATATATATATATATATATTGCGCGTATGTGCACGCACATTACGCAAAAAAAACACCGGCGTATCCGTGTGAATGAGGCCTTAAATCTAAGCATAAACAATCAATTAGGCAAATCATCCTATAGAATACAAATAAATCAAAACACTAATCATCCTATAGCTAAACAAGCATTAACAAATACACTCATTATTTGTATCCATATCTCAGGCTCGTTTCCAAAAACAAGATGGTTCGATGCATATAGAGTGCAGCCAAGTAGCTAAAAAAGCCTTAGAAATGGATACACTCCGCTAATCTTCCCTACTTGCTTGAACCCCTATAGTAGTGGAACAAAGTATCCCCTCACCAATCGTTCAAGGGATCAGCACACTAAAATAGAGGAAACAAGAAAAAAGATAAAGAACCAAGAGACAGGCAAGTTAATCATATATTACAGTGAGAGCTGATGCAGGTAGTAAAGGTGAGTAACTGAAGGCAAGATTCTGTATATTAAACAGTAGAATATTAGGAAATAAGCAACAAGAGATGGTCCAACTCGACCAAGATGCTCTAAGCATTATGTATGGTATAAAGGCACCTGCAAAAATGATGGTTGTGTACTGTTAAGCTTTGCCAGCTAACAATATGTGTAGCATGCATATCACCGCTAACAAGGCGGCATCCTCAACACCCTGGCATCTGTAATGTGTGTTTTAGAATTAACGTCTCCTTGGTTAAAGAATTTTTATGCAAAACAATAGGTGTGACAACAAATTTACTTTTCAACATTTTTTTTCCAGAAGTTGTGAGACAGATATTTGTGGATGGTACAAAGGGAAGAAAGGAGTGTAGGCGATCTTTTAATTACTTTGTGCAACTTGAACAAGTCCTCCGAGTAGGTGGCTGTACGGGTCTGGGTGGAGGCACAGTGTAGCCAGTAAGACAAAGGGTGGAGCAGAAGAGCTGGGTTGACCCTTTCCTCTGATATGCCGTCTGCCCTTTCTGCAAAGTCTTTTTGCAGCCTGAGCAGGACACCCTCACTGCTGTTGTGGGGACTGCAGGCACGGCTTTCGCTGCTCCTGAGGAAACGTCAGTTAGCTGCGGGGCTGTGCAGAAATAAAAAAATATATATAAAAACATGCGTGTTATCATTCCACTATCAAATTGAACAAAACAGACAATGTAAATATAGGGGATTATTCAGGTACCATCAGCGTTGCAACGCTGACAAACGCCGGCATTTGACAGTGCAGTTTCTCTTGCCGTGCCCCACACTTCAGTTTTGTGAAACACCAGTGATTTCCCAGTTACAACACTGGCAGTACCAGAATAATCCCTACAGTGCAATATGCCAAGTGAATCAGACGATACAAGAAACATAAATTGCTTGCATGGTTTATTATCCTTTATTTATATAGCGCCACAAATTCCGCAGCGCTTTCCAAGATCGGTGTACAATTCTCCTATAATATATCCAACTGCGTAATGCAAACGGACATTGGTGTCATCTCACTGTAAAACCATCATTAACACCTATATGAAAACCAACTTTACTAACCAATAATTTCCTTAAAAACAAGAATCAATGCTCTGAATTAAAGGGACCAGAACGAACACCCATGTACGCTTTGTAAAGGGATCACAATGACGTTGGGGTCTGTCCAAGCATAAAGAACAGCTACAACCTTTTACATTCTTATTTTCTTCTCCTGCACCAGAGACTTTTGTAACTCTTCTTCTGGTCCGCCAGAGCCTTCTGCACCAACTATATAAATGCCTACCATAGATTCTTCAAGACCAGTTTTTAAAAGACACTTTAGGGTCACTGACCAAACTGTACAGCTCTTTAAGAAATGGGCCAAGATACCCAAAGCAAAGCTAAACCCCCCAAATAACCAGATGCATCACCATTTTAGGAGGAAAGCCAAACCACAAATCGCTTTATTACACACAGGAACTGAATCATAAGCTGTCTCCATTTAACAGGAGGTCATCCACTGGGACTGGAACAAAGATGTTGTTGTCATCTACAAAATTAAACTTTTTTCGCATTAAGAATAAAAATATGTAATTCTCTCCCTAAAGATATTATTTCATCCAATTCAGCCTGCCTTTATAAAAAGATCTGGATGTTTTCCTGGTAAAATAAGAATGGATGTAAGAATTAAAATTACAATGCACTACCCGTTTCTCCAAGGGGAATCGGATTTCTATAATGGAATCAAGAAGGAATGTTTTACAGTTTTGGGCACAGCTGATAATGTTTTTTTTGCCCTTTTCGGGATCAACAGCAGTCATAGGGATATGTGGAAGGTTTAACATTAATCTTTTTTCAACCCATTTCACTGTGTAACAGGATCTAACAGGACTCTAAAGTGAGAATCACCCGTACCTCTTTATATACCTCTGCCAAACCGGTTGGAGAATAAGTTCCTAGAAAAAAGTCTAATCTAACCAGAACTTCTACATGAATAGAACTCCAAGCAACAAAAGCAATAAAGAAAAAATAAATATCACCCATTACAGTCTTCCACTCTATGATCTGCCCTAATGGGATAAAACAGGCCATCCGAGATGAAGAAATATTGGATTTAGGTCTTAGGAGTTAAATGTTATACATATGGATTAATAGAATGCATATAAAAATACAGATTAAACATTTGCCCGAAATGTTGTGCCCCTCAAAGAGACGCTTCCAAAGGTAAAATGCACTTAAACGATCAAGAATTCTTCCTTGTAAATCCATGAATGTCCCCCCCCCCCCATTGAGGCCAGGGTCAGAAGAGCGTTTTTAAGAGCAGGAAGACCGTCTGTGAGAGTGGACGTTCCTTCCACTCTGACGCCCGTCTGGCCACCTCAATGAGGTGCAGTTGGTGCGCTCAACACTGCAAGGCTTGATCCTACTATGGAGGAACGCACTTTGCAGCCCTGTCGAACAGGTGTCGTCACGCATCATCGGGAGGCTTTCAGCACGTCCACTGTAGCGCGCGCAATTCGTGCGCGCACTACAACGTGTGGCCGGCCCCAGCTGTGACTGTTGCCGGGAGGCACGTCAGTACAGGCGCACGTAGTGCGATCGTCTGACCCTGGCCTGAATTCTACCCTCTTTGTAGAACCCACTTCCTAGAACAAACAGGAGGATGACATTCAAACTCATTCAGCTAGAGCATGGTTCCCTTAGAATTTGTGGGGCCCTGAGCAACCCAGTATATTGGCAGGGCCACAAACCTACTTTGGAAGCAGTGCCTCAATATTTATGTATATTCACAGACAGTCAGATATTCACATGTATGCAGGCAAGCATACAGGTATGCAAACACACACACATAGACACCAATACACTTTTATGCAGACTTAACAAACACACACCCGTATGTAAACTCACATAAACACACATCCCTGCATGCATTGTGAATCCAGTGTCGACACATCCCGCTTGCCGTGTGTGGAGAGGGAGAATGCCAAGCTCTGCCCCTACACTCCGAATCCTGGCAGCTTCACACAGGGGCACTGCAGACATATACTTTGCAATGGGAATCAAGCAAGTGGCACCCCAGAATACGTTAAAAAACAGGAAACGAAACCCCAAGTAAACTAAAACCGCTGAATGTCTTCAAGTACTTGTTTTGTGGGGCTCCCTGAAGTGTGTTGCCAGGCTTTGCTCACCCAAAGGGCAGCCCTGCCCTAGCGGGTGGCATGCTTTTGTATGTCCTACTGCACCACCAAGAGAATAATAAAGGAAACGCCATTACAAACCATAGATACGTATGGGACATTTTCTTATTATTTCTCATAATAGTTATCTCCTGAAAGCATTATTCATTTAATTCTACTGTGTATTGTATCACACGAACGTGACCCGTTTACCCGAAACCTATTTCCTATAGGTATGGCGAAGTGGAAAAGGTATTTGAGGGATATTAGGATATTCATAATTGGGAAGGAAGTCTGTGATATGCTTTTATAAATTCTTTAATATTTTCAAGACTAGGCATGTGTGTTAATAAGACAGAGCAAGTATAATGGGATTATGCAGTACAATGTAAAATCAATATGACAGTAATTGGGTACAGAACAGCCGACCAGAGGTCTTGAACACAGAAAACAAATAACCTATAGCATCATATCCAGCAGTAATTAATATCCAATATCCAGTAATTAATATAAAGGCTTATTATGGCAAAATAAGCATAATTTGGGGTGGGGCGGGGGAGATGTGATACGGGACGGACAAAGTCCATCGGGAGCATTCTGTTTACACTAAAAAGGGTATTTACACAATAATTTACACGAATAAGGGTATTTAATGATATAGAGTACTCACCCAGGGGGCTGCCACTGACAGAAAACACAGCACTAATTTTCAACTCCCCCTCAGATGGTTTTGGCTGCTGTGAATATTCCTGAAGAATATAAAGAATACATCAGTAAACACACAATCATGTGAGTGCCTAGCCAATCCAATGGTTTTGAATGCCGTGCAATACAATGCAATGCATTGAGACCACACTGGATTCACAGCTCAAGAGCCTGTGATCAGAAAAATCTGGAGCCACCCCCCCCCCCAAATGCCAAAATTACTTTAATTTTTGCTTTTGGGGGGGGGGGATTAACATTTAAAAAAATAAATAAATCAAAAAAGACAGTTTCTCTCTGTGCTCACATCAAAAGAAGGGGCAGAATCTGTTGCCTTAAAATGAAGCAGAATGTTGGAGCTCGGGTTAACCAAACACAAATAGTAACTTAACACTAACCCTAATTTTTAGGGATGCACCGATACCACTTTTTTTAAGACCGAGTACCGATACTTTTTAAAAGTACTCGCAGATACAGAGTACCGATACTTTTCTTTAATGTCATGTGACGCTTTCCAATAAGAACAGACCATATAAAAATGCCCCAGCTCACATGTATATATCCCCCCCCCGATATATATATATATTCATACTGCCCCAGCTCATGGATTTGCCCCAGCACACACATGGGTATGCCCCCCCAGCTCACACATGGGTATGCCCCCCAGCTCACACATGGGTATGCCCCCCAGCTCACACATGGGTATGCCCCCCAGCTCACACATGGGTATGCCCCCCAGCTCAAACATGGGTATGCCCCCCAGCTCACACATGGGTATGCCCCCCAGCTCACACATGGGTATGCCCCCCAGCTCACACATGGGATGCCCCCACAGCTCACATTCCCAGCGTCGCTCAGGAAGGTAAGTATCGTCGCGGAGAGCTCCAGGGGCGGCTGTCCGAATGCTGATTGAGCATTCGGACAGCCGCCGCAGCCCCTCGGATGCCGGCTCAATGCCGGCTTCCGGTATCGGGAAAAATATCGGGGGGTACTGCACGAGTACCAAGTACTCCTGCAGTACCCAGTATCGGCCCCGATACCGATACTAGTATCTGTATCGGTTCAACCCTACTAATTTTTAAGCCAAACCCTAATTTCTAGCCATAGCTATGGAAAATTATACTCCATCTTGGCCCAGAGCATCCAAAATTCCTGGCATGTAAATACGGCCACCTGTCTTTTCCGTCCCACACCCCTACATATTGCCCCATTTCTATTGAACTCCGTCCCCCCTACAACATTTGCCTTTCCAGTCCTTCAAGAAGTCTCTGAAAACACATTACTTTAGAGAAGCCTATCCGTTCACTCCATAATCCCCCACTGTACCACCGGTCTTGCTCCATCAATTTGCCTTATCAATGTGTGCTTATTGCATTTATCCACCATAACTGAAATCAAAGGCACCCTTCATCTCAAATGTACGGGTACATTAAATTAATTTTATTTATTTATTTATTTTTAGGTTTTGGGGTGTTTTTAGGGTATGTAAATGTACTATAAGAGTTAAAATTTTATTTTAGGGTTTACATTGTCACGTTCAGTTTCAGGGTGTGTTGTAGAATTTCTGGCTCAGATCTGTGTTATAGTACAGATAGTGTCATAACACAAATTTAATTATTTGTCATAATTTAGAGGGGCTTAGCGGTTTAAGAAAGTTTTTCTGTCACCCCAAACCATGTGGGGAACCAGACTACAGAGGAGACATAGGCTGAAGTTCAGCCTATGTTGTAAAAAAGATACAGTGCATACAGAAAGTATAAGGCTAGGGTCAGACTAGCGCAGTTTTAACGTGCGTTTAGACGCACGAAATCACGGCCGTACTAGCAGCAAATGACGTCCAATGCCGGGGAACATACGACGAACGGCCGCACGAAAGTTCGTCCGCGCAACGCAAGTGGCCAACGAACGCATTTTTTCGAGAACGTCAAACCGCTACTACTGACGTACAGAGTGCGCTGCGGACGCATAGCGGCGTGTGTGTGTGATTAGGAGACGTCAGACGCTGCTAATGTCCGGCTAACATAACGTCCAGACACAAAAAGTGTTTTATTGACGATCCGTACAATATCACGGACGAACAGGCGCATCGTATGACCGCTATCGCGTATTCCGGGGAAAAATACGTACGTTCGTTCGACCGCACTTTTTCACGGACAACGTGAAAAATGCGTTCGTCTGACCCTAGCCTAAAGACCTTTAATTTCTTCAATTTTTATGTTGCAGCCTCATGCAAAAAATTGTGTCATCTTTTTAAATGTCAATCTGCACTCAATATCCCATAAAGAGAACACTCCCCTCCCCCCAACATTGAACATGTCTATTCACAAAGAGTTTCTGCAGTAATAAATGAGACAGGTGCTTCCACAAAGTGTTAGTTGAAAGTGCGTCAGACTAGTGCAATCAGGTATTCTATGGTTTCTAAATTTCCAAAAAATTTATGACTGTTTGTCAAGTCTAACATTTTCTTGTCATATTGCTTTTCATGGGGGGGGGGGGGGTCCGGTTTTGTGGACCTTTTAAAAAGCAAACGTAAATTACCGCAAATAGCTGTTATTTCTGTATCTGAATACAAGAGATTTTGAAATTCTAATAATAACCATTACATTTCAGTGGTTTTGTGTTTTTGAAGAAAGCAAATGCAAAACCACCACCCAACAGAACATAAAGAATGGATTTGATAGAATCGGTCTATGAAATGGTGTAAGGTTTAATAATCTCCATGCTGACAGATCCTTAACAGAAAAGGTTGATGTGCCTCTAGGTAAATAACCTGGGATATCTAGTTTATAAAAATATATACTTTTGTGAAGTTGTTTTGGATTCAGTAGTCAATTTGCAATCAGAACATTGGACATTTTTCAGAATGTTTTTGTAGAAATTTGATACATATTGCTATAACTTTATTGGAATCCAAGACACGTGGAATATTCCTAAAATCAGGACCAAGCTATATCTAAAAAGGTATCCTCCGCCAGATGCACTATTTGCGTCAAGATGATTTCAAGAAAAATTGCAAAGAAAAGTCAGTTTTTAATTTCTCCCCATGTTTAAACCGTTTTCTTCACTAGTTTGTATTTTTTAGTACCTTCTGCCCAATGAACGGCGCTGCAGAATATGTTGGCGCTTTAAAAATCGTTGTACTTTTACTGCCCCAGATTCTAAAGACTTGACATTTGAAAAATCACAAACACTATACACGGGAATATAATGTTGGGCATTACAAACACTATACACGGAAGAGGTAGACAAACTTACCTCTGCATTATCTGGCTCATCCTTAATTTTATCTGTAAAGACCGGAGGAGCTAAGGCTCTTTCATAATCCTCGTCCATTGGTTCTTCCTTTATCCTGACCCCAGAATTATATGCGTTACCCAGGCTCTCCCCCATTGGAGACTTGCTACTGTAGGTGTAGCTGGATTCCTAGGATACACAGATGAAATGAAAAGGAATAAACATATGGGAGTGCAACTCATACACTTGTCACCATCACAACAGATTAACACCTCTACTGGAAAGGATTGTTTGATAGGGTCATGAAGTTCTAGTAATATCTACAGAAAAACATTTTGTTTGGTTACTAAATGCAAACATAGATTTATTTTTTGCTACTGAACAAACTGTATACTTGTAAAATAGTACTTTACACCTCTCACATGAATTGCAAAGCTGCTTTATATTATTACATTACTAGACCCAATAATGTGCACTTAAAGAAACAGTCCATTAGAAAAACACTCCCCTCCTTCAATGTTTGGGCAGACATTTCTGACACCATGTACTAAGTTTTTTTTTTTAGTTTAGCTGTAAATACTCACCTTTCTCACACGGTGTTGGGCTGCGCCTCCCCGTTATCTCAGAGCTTCTGAAATACAGAAGTCCCTGCAACGTCCCAGGCAATTTGCATAGCGTATGTAACTTTCGTACATTTGATAGGCAAATTGTGTATCTCGCGGAGCTTGAATACTTTCACACTGTCAGGGATCAGTACATGTGCATAACTATACCTGCATGTGTGCATACATGTAAAGTGCTGCCCTCAGTCCTGTCCAGCATTGAGGGGGGTTAACAGTGAAAACACACATACACACACCACACCCCCTTGTCTAGCAATAAAAGAGTCACTTCCCCCTATGCAACTTGACTTTGCATTAGAAGTCATACTTTGTAGTGAGCTGACCTATTCTGTGATCCTGCTGATACCGTGTACCAGACCACCTGCATTGCCCACCGACCCTGCCTTCTTGCTGCCAGCCCATTGACCTAAGGACCGTCCTGACCACTCTTTATATATACCCTTTTGTACTGCGCCATGGATTACTACCAGCATCAGTCAGCCTACTCCAAGATACAACCTGCATATCCCTGCGCTTAAAAGCTCAAACTCCTTGAACTGGGGTCCCACCACGGCGTATGCCAGGTGCCACCCTGACACATACACAAGATACGTAGTGCCTGCGCAGAACAATGGATTGGTGCTTACAGTGCAGCGCCAGTCCATGGTTGATGTCCCCCAGAATTCTCGCTACACGCGTTCGGAGACCGGATGACAATAATTAGATCCCGAGTTGGTCCCTGGCAGGCAGGAAACTCACAACCGTGTCTGCCAGGTGACAGCTGCATGGGGGGAAGGGGGAGAGAAATTCTTGCAGAATGACTTAGCATTGTTCAACCCCCCCCCCTCCTTTGTATTCTTGCACTTTAGACGTGTAGTGTAAAGTGGAGATGCAGGTTTCAAAGGACCCAGTCTCCACTGCTAAATATTCTCCAACTCTGCTGGAATTAAGGGGTTTTCCTGACATCAATGGACTACCAGGATTCCCCGGATAGCCCAGATGGTCGGCAGAGCAATCCAGGCGGAAAGGAGTCTCCAATCACTGGGGGCGTAAATGGCAGGTTGTTGATAATGACAACGTATTTAGGACACAGCGCCCGTATCGAAGAGGTTAAGGTTTGGCTAAATTTTGGCACTCGATTAACATTACCACTGGGTTTTTCTTTTTGTTTAGTTTATTTAGAAACAAGGCTAAAGTGCCTCTCTCATGGGTAAAACAAGTTTTTCCCATTTGACAGCCCGTTTCCCACTTTATATAGATCAGCATTTTTTCGCTGACCTATATAATAAAAAAGTATATATTTCAGTTTAAAGTTCTCCGGTCCCCAAGTGACATGCTGCACACGTGAGGGACTACTGCAAGCAGACAGCATACCTACAAGACTACTCCACTCAGTATTTAACTGTTTGTCACAATCCAACTAATTTTGCCCATGATAGTAAAAGTGTTTAACGTGCACCCATCAAAAACTTGTAAACTCTAATTTGCATTGTAAATGTAATACAATGGAAAGCAATTAGCAAATCAAAACATCATTGGCTTATTTAATGCAAGATTAGTATATGCAATGGAGAGAAGCAAAATTATAAGAGGACTTTTGTGATCTTGAATTACTGTAAAGCAGATACAAGGTGCAGCCCCTGCTCTCACTGTAACAAAATTTACTGCACAATTACAACAGCCAGGGATAGGGCAGAACACAGTGACAGCTCTGGAGTCACTGCTGCACAGGGATAAGCTTCGAGGGGGGGGGAAATGACGACTGAAAATTTCTGTACAGTACAGACACAGATATTTTTAGATTTCTATTGGTATTTTCGAAAGCTGGATTTCTAATAATCTCATTATGATCACTACAAAACCCCATAAGCAGGAGATCTGAACATTTTTATTCTCTTTATTTCCTGTATTTGACACTGATGCCATTTCTGTCTGTAGGTGAATAATGCAGACCCCCACTTGAAATTGTGAAAGCTAAAGGATACCATCTAGCGATTTAAAACCTTTCATCTCACCAATATTAAATGGGAACAGTTAATGAAAAAATTTAAATGCACAAATTTACATTTTAATCTAATGATCTCTGAAAAACAATCTTTGCACGTAATTGCCATTTTACCCTACATTTAATTGATAAGTAAGCATTTGAAGTGTCAAATAATTTTTAGAATACTTTTTACAACAATAAATACTGGGTAGTGAATGGATTAAGCATAAGGTCATACATAAAAAAACTCTTTACTTACCCTGAAACTGCTGTCTGGGGCCGCTAGCTGTGCTCGCGCTGAATCCTCCATTTGACCTAAACCTGACAAGGAGGGGAAAAAAAAAAAAGGATTTTAGTTTAGTCTAAAGTTATACCTTTAGGGTTTGCAGAAATACATACACTAAGCAAAGTAAGCTCTTGAGCATCCGCTTTCTCAACCTTCTCCATGTTTCAAACTTATTTAATTTTAATGGAAAACCCGTTGTAAAGCACTGCAGACTATGACAACGCTTTAAAAATAATCGAGTTTTATGTGGTTCCAAAAGTAATAGGCAGAGCAAGGGAAAAACAATATGATGTTACTGGCGTCCCAAATACATACTGTTACCTGGATTTTTAATTAGTCGGTAGTTTGTATACAAACTTCTTTAACAACTCACATAAGAGGATGAAAAGGACCCAGTGTCAATCAAGCTCTACATTCAATCTGTACATCCTGCTAGTAACATTTCTAGGAAATGCATAGATTTGTTCAAAGTAGATGGGACACATTCACCCTCGACACATATCACATTTGACAGAGAGATAGAGAGGAGAACAAATAGCCCTCCTATTGACCGGTTAAATCATACTCAAGTTATCAATGAAGTCACCAGTCAATGTGTTTCAAACCAGTCACCCAATAGGTGCAAAAAGCACAATTACATGGATGCTGACTCATAATCACATTGCTGCAGAGTAAGAAAAGGATTTTGCCATTAATCAATAAGATATATCACTGATCTTTGTGACCAAGCATATATTCATAATTATTGCTTCTTTTTTCTTCAATTTGTAACAGGTTCACAAGACCAGCTCTAATCTCGCAAACAAAACAGCTGATAACCGGCTCAAATGGCACAGAATAGTCCCCACAATACACTGGGCATGATGTTAATGCGCATCCTAAAGAAATCCATGTCACATTAACTTACAAAGGTCACAGTCTTACTACACAGATGTACAAAACATCTAAGAGATGGTAAAAATGTTTAATGGTTTACACTGGCCCCTGCTTAGCATATACTATAGTGCAAGCCTTAACAATGTTAGGTGTCAGGGTGCCAATATCAATACAAGTCCCTGGCTGCTACCCACCCCTGCTGGATTCAGGTTTTGCACTGTGGTTCCAGTTGGGAGACTGGATTTCAGGAAGCAGCCACGCGTTCTCCCGGTGTTCTGAATTTTCTAAAGCGGTTGACAAAATTGATGCTGACAAGTATAACTTGGCCATTATATATTGAGTCGCACTAGTTAGCACCAACTTGTTACTGTATTTAATGAACAGACCCTAATGGCTTTCCTCTGAACTGTAAGTATGCAAGATATGGTCAGGCTCACGATGCATCTAATTTTTATGGATGTTATAAAAACATAGAAACATACAAAATGTCGGCAGATAAGAACCTTTCGGCCCATCTAGTCTGCCCAATTACATGGATACTTTACCTGGATTTATCTTTTGTTTAGGATAGCCTTATGCCTATCCCATGCTTGCTTAAATTCAATTACTGTTTTGGCCTCTACCACTTCAACTAGAAGACTGTTCCATGTATCCACCATCCTCTCAGTAAAATAATGTTTCCTGATGTTACTTTTAAACCTTTGCCCCTCTAATCTAAGACTATGTCCTCTTGTTTTGCTACTTTGTTTCCTTTTAAATATACTCCCTTCCTCTACCTTGTGGATTCCCTTTACGTATTTAAATGTTTCTATCATATCTCCTCTGTCTCGTCTTTTTTCCAAGCTGTACATGTTAAGAGCATTAAGCCTTTCCTGGTTACTTTTCTCCTTCAAGCCGTACACCATTTTAGTAGCCCTTCTCTGAACGCTCTCTAAGGGGTCTATATCCTTCTGGAGATACGGTCTCCAGTACTGCACACAGTACTCCAAGTGAGGTCTCACCAGTGCTCTGTACTGTGGCATGAGCACTTCCCTTTTCCTACTGCTAATACCTCTCCCTACACAACCAAGCATTCTGCCAGCATTTCCTGCTGCTCTATTACATTGACTACTTACCCTTAGATCCAATGCAATAATAACCCCTAAATCCCTTTCCTCAGATGTTGAGGTTAGGACTGTATCAAATATTCTATATTCAGCCCTTGGGTTTTTACGTCCCAGGTGCATTATCTTGCACTTATCCACATTAAAACTCAATTGCCACAGCTCCGACCATTTTTTTAGTTTACCTAAATCATTTGTCTGATCCCTCCAGGAACGTCAACCCTGTTGCAAATCTTTGTGTCATCAGCAAAAAGACATACAGTGGCAAGAAAAAGTATGTGAACCCTTTGGGATTACATGGAGTTTTGCATGATTTGGTCATAAAATGTGCTCTGATCTTCATCTAAGGCACAACAATTTGAAAAACACAGTCTGCTTAAAATAATACAACACAAACATTATATGTTTTCATGTTTTTATTGAACAGAACATGTAAACATTCACAGTGCAGGGTGGAAAAAGTATGTGAACCTTTGGACTTAACTGGTTGACCCTCCTTTGGCAGCAATAACCTCAACCAAACCTTTTCCTGTAGTTGCAGATCAGACCTGCACAACGATCTGAAGTAATTTTGGACCACTCCTCTTCACAAAACTGTTTCAGTGTAGCAATATTCTTGGGATGTCTGGTGTGAAGCGCTCTCTTAAGGTTATGCCACAGCATTTCAATCGGGTTGAGGTCAGGGCTCTGACTGGGCCACTCCAGAAGGTGTATTTTGTTTTGTTGAAGCCATTCTTTTGTTGAATTACTTGTATGCTTTGGGTCATTGTCCTGTTGCATCACCCATACTCTGCGGAGCTTCAGTTGGCGGACAGATGGTCTTACGTTTTCCTGCAAAATGTCTTGATAAACTCTGAAATTCATTTTTCCATCAATGACAACAATCCGTCCAGGCCCTGAGGCAGCAAAGCAGCCCCAAACCATGATGCTCCCTCCGCCATGTTTTACAGTGGGGATGAGGTTTTGATGTTGGTGTGCTGTGCCTTTTTTTCTCCACACATAGTGTTGTGTGTTTTTTCCAAACAACTCGATATTGGTTTCAACTGTCCACAGAATATTTTGCCAGTTGTGCTGTGGAACATCCAGGTGCTCTTTCGCAAACTTCAATCGTGCTGCAATATTCTTTTTGGACAGCAATGGCTTCCTCCGTGGTGCCCTCCCATGTACTCCAATCTTGTTTAATGTTTTCCTTATTGTAGATGTGACAACAAAAATGTTAGCATGTGCCAGGAATTTCTGTAAGTCTTTAGCTGACACTCTAGGATTCTTCTTTACCTCCTTAAGCATTTTACAGTGTGCTCTTGCAGTCATCTTTACAGGACAACCACGCCTAGGGAAAGTAGCAACAGTGCTGAACTTTCTCCATTTGTAGAAAGTCTGTCTTACCGTGGACACATGAACATCGTAGGTCTTCTGAGCGCTCTTTTCTGCGAGGCATGGTTCACATCAGGCAGTGCTTCTTGAAACCAGTAAACCTAAAACTGGTGTGTGTTTTTAAAGGGCATGACAGCTTTCAGCAACACATCCAATAATATCACACTGATTGGACTCAAGGTTGGCTCACTCCTGGCTCCAATTAGCTCTTGGAGAAGTCATTAGGCTAGGGGTTCACATACTTTTTCCACCCTGCACTGTGAATGTTTACAGGTTATGTTCAGTAAACACATGAAAACATATGTTTGTGTTGTATTATTTTAAGCAGACTGTGTTTTTCAAATTGTTGTGACTTAGATAAAGATCAGAGCACATTTTATGACCGATTCATGCAAAACTCCACGTAATCCCAAAAGGGTTCACATACTTTTTCTTGCCACTGAACTTTACCATTAATACCTTCTGCAAGCTATCACTAATAAAAATATTAAAGCGAATGGGTCCAAGTACTGACCCCTGAGGTACCCCACTGGTAACAAGACCTTGCGCCGAATAAACTCCATTTACCACAACCCTCTGTTGCCTGTCACTCAGCCACTGCCTAATCCATTCAACAATATTGGAATCCAAGCTCAAAGATTGCAATTTATTGATAAGCCTTCTATGCTGAACAGTATCAAAAGCCTTACTGAAATCTAAATAAGCACCACCTTTGTCTATAATTTTTGTTACCCAATCAAAAAAAAAAAAAACAATAAAGATTAGGTTTGGCGTGATCTCCCTGAGGTAAACCCATGTTGTTTCTGATCTTGTAATCTATGTGTTTTTAGATGTTCAACAATCTTTTACTTAAACATGGTTTCCATTAATTTCCCCACTATTGACATAAGACTAACTGGCCTATAGTTCCGATTCCTCCCTACTACCCTTCTTGTAAATGGGCACAACATTTGCTAATTTCCAGTCTTCTGGGACGACTCCCGTTAACAAGGATTGATTAAATAAATCTGTTAACGGTTTTGCTATTACACCACTGAGCTCTTTTAATATCTTAGGGTGGATCCCATCAGGCCCCATTGACTTATTTGTCTTTACTTTAGACAGCTGCTGTAGAACCTCCTCCTCTAAACTCATATGTAAATGTCTCTTTAGTGTTTCCTCCCAACTGAGATCCCTTTCCTTCCTTTTCTTCTGCAAAGACTGAACAAAAATATTCATTGAGGCAGTCAGCGAGACTTTTATCCTCTGCTACATACCTTCCTTCCTTTGTTTTTAATCTAACGAAACCTTGTTTTACTTTTCTTTTCTCGTTTATGTATCTAAAAAATGTTTTGTCCCCCTTTTTTACTGACTGAGCTAGTTTCTCTTCTGCGTGTGCTTTGGAAGCTCTCATAAATTGCTTTGCCTCTTTCTGCCTAATCTTATAGGTTTGCCCATCTTCTTCACTCTGAATTTTTTTATAATTATTGAATGCTATCTTTTTGTTCTTCACTATTTTATCCACTTCTGTAGAGTACCACAGTGGTTTCTTCTCTTTTTTGTTTTTGCTGACAAGTCGATTGCAATTGCCTGTGGCCTTCAATAATGCCTCCTTTAAATAATCCCATTTCTCCTGGACTCCCTTTAAACTCCTCCAGTCTGATAATGACTCCTTCACACAAAATCTCATTTTAGAAAAATCAGTTTTTGTTTTTAAGTCTAAAACGTTTGTTTTTGTGTGGTGCGGCTCCATCTCTGTTCTTAGATTAAACCACACTGACTGGTGATCTCTAGATCCCAAATTTTCACCTACAACAACGTCTGATACCAAACCTCCATTTGTGAGTATTAAATCCAATCTGGCCTCTTTACGGGTCGGCTCCTCAACTACTTGTGTTAGAGATAATCCCAGTAGGGAGTTTAGAATATTGGTACTCCTGGTGCACCCAGCTATTTTGCTTTTCCAGTTCACATCAGGAAGATTAAAGTCCCCCATGATAATAACTTCCCCCTTCATTGTCATTTTGGCCATTTCCTCAAACAGCAGATTATCTAGCTCTTCTACTTGTCCAGGGGGGGGGGGTCTATAGATCACAACTACGCGAGCTACTGTATGATTACCAAATGTTAGCGTAACCCAAAGCCTGGCCTTTCTGTGAGTAATAAAAAAAATGGGACAAAAAGAGGTGCGTAGATTAGTTCTAAAGGATGCGGTTTTCTTTTCCATTTGGAGCCACTTTCCACAGCACTGTGACCTGCAGTTGGATTGATCACGGTCTAATAAAATGCTTCCTCATAGAAAGGTATTGAGGACATTCAGCATATGGGTCTTACAGGTAAAACAAGTCAGCATTATGTAAAGCAGTACCTCCCTTATCACTTCCTCTTTCTAGCTCCTCACCAAGGTCAGGGTATGCAGTTTTCACTGAAAATTGCACTGTTAGTTACTCCACTTTCTTTTCCCTGAACATTGGTTGTACAATTTAGTTATGTGCACATACGTTGTGATTTCCCTGGTTTTGGACCTTTACTGTCTTCTATACATTTTCCTCCATTCACCAATATCAGCATACTGTGGACTCGTCAACACCCCAGAGCCTCCAAGTGGAAACCAAGGGGATTGGCTTAATCAGATCTCAAAAGATGCCCTATTTCAATAGCTATTCATGAGCATTTAAGTTCTCTTAGTTTTCGTTGGAAAGTTTGGCAGTTCACCAGTCTTCCATCCTGACAAAGTACAGCCCTGTGGTACTTCACCAAGCTCCGAAAACCAATTTCTTTCTTGTGCACTCAAGGCATACCATCCATTGCATCGGATAAATTTACCACCTCCTGCTGTTCAATTCTGTTGTGTCCAAGAAATGATTCTCAGACAAACTTTTGTTCTTCTGGAGTCTCTTCATTTTGCAGTTGCATTGGGACAAAATCAGCCTGGATGCTTTCCCACATGGTACAATTTATTAATTTGCGATCGATGTGATCTTGGTCCGATAGACATCTATGGTTTCTGCTTTTAAATTAAAATTAATCATCAAGAGTAATTACCAGGAGCATCCAATTTCTCCACAGATTTGATTTCTTGCCAAAGACAGGATTTCAGTGATTGGATTCTGCACGTTTCCATCTGTTGGATCAATTAAAAGGGTCCATCTCTTCTGGATCTGTTTGCATCCTGGATGAACTGACAGAGTCTCCTATTCTTCTTTTGGCTGCCAGATCCAGGAATCTTACGAGGTGGGTACATTCCTACAGAAGTGGCATGCTCACAGGGATCTCCTGGAGATGTCAATCATTAGTGTATTCTGTACTCCTTTCCAGAGCAGGAGGGAGGGGGGTGTCTCATCCTCATTCTCCAAGACCAACTCCCCAGTCTTACCTGGAGTTCCTGGGATGTCTCGACTGCTTTACCAACAGAGGCTCAAGACTTCCTATGGGATTCTTGAACGTCAAGTACTAGCCGATCTGTGAATGGATGCATGGTGCGGCTGACGTGTGGAACAGGATCTCAGACTCTCTACTGCATCTGTTTCTCTTTGTAAGTTTTTTCCAAACCTCATTTTACTTATTAATAATGCTAATTTTCTTTTTGAGTCACTCCATGTCAAATCAACCAATGAAATATTAATTTTGTAACTTGATGTTATGGATTTGGTACATTTGTACCTTACCATGAGAGGTTTAAAAATTATTTTTTCAACATTTTTTGTCCACCGATTTTTGATATTGAACTTTAAAATTGCCTAAAAACGCCAAAATTCACTAGCCTCTGTAACTTCAAATACCATTATGATAAACCTATGTTAGCTACAGACATGGAACATGTGTCATTGTAAAGCTCATGAATAGGGCTTCCATTTGATATAAAACATGACGCAATTGTAAAATTTTAAAAAAAAATAATTGATTTGCGTTTTTGTAAAAACTGATTTTTTTTTTAAATTAAAAAAAAAAGGTATATGTCTTGTAGCCAGTTGGTCCAAATTTCAAGATGGAATCTCAAATGGTATCATAAAAAATGTAATTAGCTTATTGGCAGGGAGAAGGAATTAAATTGACTTCGCCCCAAAAAAGGACACAATTTTCTATACCTAATGATAAAGAACCTCTTTTTTCTTGGCTAACATTTTGGATGCTTTTGTTATCTCCTGTGGGGTTAGTTGGTAGGTTCTCCCTGTAGCTGTAATTGGGCCCAGTTGCAAAGGATGACATTTCCTGGCATGGTGAGAACATCTGGTTTCTAAGCTGGGGTCAGACGAACGCAGTGCGAACGAGCGTTTAGCCGCACTTTGTTACAGCAGTGGTAGCAGCAAATGACGTCCAACGCAGGCCTACACACGAAGTACGGCCGCACGAAAGTTCAGCCACGCAACGCAAGAGGCAAACGAACGCATTTTTGCAAGAACGTCGAACCGCTAGTACTGACATACAGAGTGCGCTGCGTCCGCATAGCGGCATGTGTGCGTGATTAGGAGACATCAGACGCTGCTCATGTCCTGCCAACGTAACGTCCAGACATCTAAAGTTTCCTGGCTTGGATCCCTAAAAAATCACGGCCGAAATTGCGCATCGTAGGACCGCTATTGCGTCTTCTGTGAAAAAATGCATTTGGATGCATCAACGCACTTTTTGACGGTAGACGTGAAAAATGCGTTCGTCTGACCCTGGCCTAAGATAATAGTATGATGTTGCTTGTCTAGCTGGATGCAAAAATGATCGCTTGACTTCACGTTCTACCGCATCCATTGAGAGAATACATCCCATACACCAGGAGTTGTCACAGGCAATTGCCACAAAACCTTTCATACAATCCAAATTTTACATCTTGAAATTTGGGAATGACTTTAATACAAACAGGACCCGGAATCTCATAATTCTCAGGAGGAATTTCCTTTTCAAACATATTGTTTTCCATCTGACACGGCATCCCTTTTCATAAATGCAATCTGAATGAAGTGCATACTTTCATGTGTGGTTTGATTTCACAATTTAGTGAAACCATCCAATCAGTTACTTTTATCAAGTCTTTACTAACCCAGTGCCCCGCCTTTTTTTTTTTTTGTAAGGGTTGCAACAGTTTTTTGACCACTTATTCTCCTCCGTATTTCAAATTAGAATGTAAATGTATCAAATGGTTAATGAATTAAAACTTAAGACTATTAAAGCAGCTTCACAAAAAAGGTCCGAGAAATCTTCACTATAAACACCACCATATGAACTGAAGTGCGCACACACCCAGAGCCAGTCCACAACGAAGCTGTCTGAAAGGTAAAATGGTGGGGTAAGGTGACATGAATGAACAGGCACAAACATGTCAGGGCTGGTCTTGCAGTTCCTTTAAAAAGATAGCCTGCCCTATCTACATACACCTCTCTCTCACTCTGTAAAATCCTGTTATAATTTTTTTGGATTCATTTAAGTTTTTCACATAATTGTATCGATGTAAATTGTAGAAAAATGGACTTGAGGGGTTTAAGGCCGGTGTCAGACGAGCGCGCTATGTGCGCCTGTACTGACGTGCTTACCGGCGTCCATCGCAGCGTTGTGACGCTGCAACGGGGCCCGGTCACACGCTTGTGCACCCACAAGAAATGTGCGCTCAACAAGCGTCCGTTATCCAAGTCTCTCTGTCAAAGGGCTAGGATGCGCATTGACGGAGCTGCAATCGCGATTCCCCATACTTTCTAGTAGTTATAGGGAGTATAATCAGGAAACCTTTCTGCAGGATGGTCCTTTTGCCAGTACACATTACAAATCACTATGCAGAACAAACCGGGAAAGCTTCATGAGGGTTGAAAATGAAGAAGTTCAGATCTTCTTACAAAGTCATAGGTCATTGAATTTTATTTAACTTTCAAACAATGGGAAGAGAAAATTGTTATGTTCTGGTGCCATTTATATAAAATTACCATTTGATCTGTGTTAAATGTCAAACTAAAAATTAAATATGAGTATACTATCCCAAATGAATTATAACTAAGCAGAACACAAATGGTTCCTAGCCAACTGGCGCTCCCGGTAGTCACACTGAGCATTTTTGGCATTTTGCATCAGCCAAAGGTCTATGGAATAAGAAAAATAAAAATTGGTTCATTATGACGGTTTAGAAAGACAGAGAATCAGAGATTCACTAAATTCATTACTTGCCACATAGCAAATGCAATAAAGTGGCAGCATCAGAGTTCTACTAAATTATTCGAAGGAGAACAAAAGGGTGGCCTGTATTTCCTGAACGCATACAATTCTTCAGTTCGTATAAGTATTCAGAGCATTCTGGTGTAGGTCACCTGTTGATGTCACTAGATACTTATGGCCTTTGGTCTCTAATGATAAATGAACTGGTGCAAAATTTTCAAGCAAATCAGCTAAAGTAATCTTTAGTGATCAGCTGTATCAAAGTTCCAATGCTACTGAAATTGTTCTTATTTGTCTGTAATGTGATGCCTAGTAAATCAGGTCTCATCCACTGTTTCCACTCATTAGCTGAACAATGTGAAAACATCTGAGTAAACAGATACTTTAGCAATCATGACTAAATTGGTCAAAGCTAGTAATTGGTCATAGCAATGCAAGGGCCTCCTTCTCAGCTGACCTGGCAGTTGACAGCCTTCCAAAAGCAGAGAGCTCTGCCCGGAAAGGTTGCCAATCAGCTTCTCCTTGAAGCAGATTGAGTTATTCCAATACTAGACGAGTGCTTAAGAAGATTAGGGTGCTGGAACAAAGGTAAAATCGTTTCTCAAATTTTGTTTTAAAAAATTCAAAGCTTAAAAACTAAAACAACATGGTCGGATTCTGATTGGTTTCTTTTGCCTGGGAGAAGGGGGGGGGGTATGGGCCTGTTCTGGAAATTCCACGGTATAAAATTACTTGCATGGGATTAGTTTCTAAATTTAATTACACCTCAATATTTGTCAACTTTATAGACAACAAAAATTCGGATAACACAGGCAATACAACAAGACAATACATTGTAGAAGAAATAACCATACATGATTTTAATGACATCCCATTTCTCCATGCACATGCCTAACTAGAGCTCATCTTGCCCTCAGACTGGACTCTCCCATTGGCGGCATTGGCGTTTGTGAAACAATAAAGACATACCCAATGCCCTTACCTGCTTTAGTCCCAAAACTTCCTTTTAATCTTGAATCTGCTTCCCTTGAGTAACTGTCTGGGAATATACCTCCCCTCCCCTGCTCCTTGGATAAGTAAGCCTCCTGGATTTCTCTCTCTCTGGCCAGGCTAAATTCCTTCCTGATTGTTTGAAGCATGGAGTCCTTACTTAGATGTGGAGGAATACCTGTCAACCTTAAACTGCTGAGATTAGTTTCTCTCTCACTTTCTATGCTGTGTTCGCTGTGATTCCGCTCTTCTTCCATGCTCCGCTGGGAGCGCTGTGCAGAGGAAATAGTGCCGTTCAACAAGTAATTATGTTCCTCTTCATTTCCAAAAACAGGAATTCCAGGCAGAACTTCTGTGTTCATGAAATAATTCTCATCCAGAAGAGATTCGTCTGGCACCTTTGGATTCTGCAGGTTATAAGGGATCCCTCTTACAGGTTTTTGGTTAGTATTGCTGTCTGCATCCATTCTTCCATCTAAAATGAAAAAATAAAACGTATGTAGATATTTATATACATCTCTGCTAAAAGGCCTTTTTTAAATCAAGAACAATATACCTTATCCAAAATGCTTCAGACCAGAAGTGATTTGTATTTTGGAATATTTGCATACAATAATGAGATATCTTGGGAATGAGGCCAAAATCTAAACAAACATTAATGCTTCATACAGACATATTTTGATGGTAATTTCATACAATGTTTTTGTTTTTAAATTTTTCCCCCCACCCCCAGCAGGTCAGTTTTGGTGTCAAGTCAGCGTAGGAAAAGGTTTCAGATTTTGGCGGGAAACACGACATTAGGAGTTCAAGATGCACTCTGCTCAGGAGATAGAGGATGCTTAGGTATATTACAAGTAAGGGTACCGGCACGCGAGCACACTGAGTGCTTGCTTGCGTGCGCCTGCACTTCCCTGCGTCTGTGCCGTTTTGACGGGGAGGGCCAACCACTGGATGTGAAAAAGCACTCCCCGTGTAGACGGATGCTGATGGGGATACAAAGTGCGATCCTCCATAGACGTATCACGCTTTGTATGCTGAACGCACAGAGCAGAAGGAAAGTCCACTCTCACGGACGTTCCTTCCTCTCTTTACAAACGCTCGTGTGCCTAAAAGCGAAAAAAATGTTGAGAATTGGTTGTAAGAGGTAAAATGGTATATAATGAACCTAGAATAAGTAAACAAGGCAACTGCAATGATAAATGAAAACCTTGCATATTATAGAACTAAATGTTTTAGTTGCCTGTACATTGAAACCTTGTATCTGTAATTTACAGGGATTCAGTATTTGTAAACCGGATTCTTATTCCTGTACAGTAGTGAGTGACTCCAGAGCTCACCCACATTGTGTGTGTGTGTGTATATATAATGTACTCATTGACCAGTAACTCACCACCATGGATATACAATGTATGTAAGTCCTAGGAACATTTCCGCAAACAACATACAGTATACATACACACTCCAAAGCCTTCAGTAAAACCCTCACGAGTCAAAACATTGATGTACACATGCGCACACCCACACTCTTAGGCTGGGTTCCCACCTAAGCGTTTTACAGCGCACTCCTGCGCGCTGTAAAACGCTCAAACAGTGAAATACCATTATTCCCTATGTGGGCATATCACACCTGGCCGTTTCTCAGCGCGCATGAACGCGCTGAGAAACGGCCTACGTCCAAAGAAGTGCGGGAGCTTCTTTGGGGCAGTTATCAGCGCGTTTGCGGCCATATCATAGCCGCGAACACGCTGCAACGCACGTTCGCGCGTTTTTTTTGTATGCGCGAACGCGCGTAAAAAAAAGCGCGCATTGCGCGACGCTGCGCTGTGGTGTGAACCCAGCCTTAGTCTTCCGTTAAGGGAATCTTGCCCGGTCTATCTGGCTTTAACGATATAGAAACACAAAGGATGGCTTGAGCACGTTCGAGATCCTGATGAAAGTTTGTCAAAATCAAGAAAGTCCTCAAGTGTGCTATCCTTTTTGGTACATAATCACACACACACACGGAAATCAGTAAGACTTGATTCAAGTTGCTGAAGAAATGAGGCATCCAGACACACAAACAGCAGCTCAAAAAGATAAAAGCACCCAACCATGCAATATTTCAGTCCAAACACTGACCTTTGTCAAAGTCTTGCTTTTTTCAATATAAAGACTCATTCTTGCTGGTTGTCACAATCATTAATATATGCATGAAATGGAGATTTCATATTTAGAATTATGACCTTTCAGATTAGTTTTAACATTTATTGAACACCAGATCTGATTTTGTTAAACCTTTGACACAGTAGACCATGGCATCCTAATACAAAAGCTTAAAAACTCAGGTATTGGTGATCGCACGTTAACCTGGTTTCAATCGCAATATGTGTCCATTTCTTACAGCGTTTCCCCCCCTCCCAGTCACGTGCGGAGTACCCTAAGGCTTGATACTCGGCCTCCTGCTATTCACGATATTCCTAAATGATCTGTCCAACGTCTGCAAAGCCTCAACTGTACACATGTATGCAGACGACACCGTAATCTAACCTAAACTTTACCCCAAACTAGGTGCCCTGTACAGAAATAAATCCTACCTGAGCCCCGTGGTAAGAAAGCAGATTGTACAACAAATGCTTATGCCGGCTGTTGAACACGGAAATGTTGTGTAAGCAGCTGCCCCGCAAACGCATCTTCAGAAACTTACTACATTGTAGAACTCATTCTGACGTTTCGTGCTACAATGTAACTACATGACCCACCATTGTGACATGTTAAAAGAGCTGAACTGGCTGTCGCTGGAATCCAGACACACCCTTCACCTTTCCAACCTGGTGCTTAAGAGCTTTTCTGGGAAGCTACCACCCTACCTGAATAGACTGCTTCCACCAGCAGTTCCCTTATCCTATAACCTCCGATCCAGGACCTGCAACTTACTTGCAATATCACAATACAAAAAGAAAGTGGCTCGATTCTCATTTTCCTACAGAGCACCGCAAATATGGAATAACCTCCCAGACGCCATCAAATCTTCCCCCAGTCTAAAGTCCCTTAAGAGAGATCTATTAACATACCTTGATACAGAATGCACCTGTAAACATGTAACATAGTGACTAGATTTCCTACATATTTATTATCTGTTAATCTGTATGTGTTTTTTAATGTTGCATTTTATTACTTTGTATTTCTGTACCTACTAAGGCTGTGCAATATTGACAAAATAATTATATTGCGATTTCTTGAATGAATATTGCGATTTTATTTGCGATTTAGCCAATTGTTTTTGCTTTTTCAAACATGCTACATACATTCTAAATGTATTCAGTATTCAGCACATGGATATACTGCCCCAGCACATGGATATACTGCCCCAGCACATGGATATACTGCCCCAGCACATGGATATACTGCCCCAGCACATGGATATACTGCCCCAGCACATGGATATACTGCCCCAGCACATGGATATACTGCCCCAGCTCACGGATACTGCCCCAGCTCACCTCTGTGCGCCACGTGTTCGGCTCCCTGTTAACTTCCGGCGGCATGGAGCTTGGGCGCTCGCCTGGGGGAACCATGTGACGAACCGCGAGAACGCGGCTTGTCGCGTGGTTCCCCCTGCGAGCGCCCAAAGCACCATGCCGCCGGAAGTTAACAGGGAGCCGAAAATTGCAGCCTTATGAGATTTAGAAATTGCAGGGTCGGAAATCGCGATTCAAATGCGATTGCAATTAATTGCACAGCCCTAGTACCTACTGTAACAATTCTATGTTCTTGAACCCAGGACATACTTGAAAACAAGAAAAATCTCAATGTATCCTTCCTGGTAAAATACTTTATAAATAAATAAAGATCATTAAAAGCACACAGATAATGATGAAATTACTGTAGGGTGAACCATCTCCTGTTTAATCTGGGAATCACTCTTACTTGGAAAAAAACTTAAATTGTTTGATATAACTAAAGCAACAGTATTACACAGCATACATATCCTTGTATTTACCTAACCAATTCCAGTTGCAGGGCGTGCTATGCTGTCCTTGCGGCCTGCGGGTCTAAACGCAGCGGGTCAGAGTAGAACGCCCCACTGGCTCTGCATATCCACCTACGGGACGTCCCCAATGCGTGCTCGCTGATTGCACCATTGACTGTTGCAGGTCTGCCTGAAATCAGGCTGTCCAGCGTCCGCCAACGATGCTCTCGCCCACCAGAACTTAAGGAAGGCCATAGAGCCTGCAGGTGTGCTATGTTGCCCCACAGTAGGGCTGTGCAATTAATCTCAAAAAAAAAAAAAAATCGCGATTTAAGCACATGCGATTTCTAAACCGCATAAGGCTGCGATTTTATCTTCATTTTAGGGCTGCGGAAAGTAACATGTTCAGCTCCCTGTAAGCTTCCGGCGGCATGGAGCTTTGGGCGCTCACAGGGGGAACCACGTGTACAGCCGAAGTCTCGCGGCTCGTCAAGTGGTTCCCCCAGGCGAGCGCCCAAGCTCCATGCCGCCGGAAACTCACAGGGAGCCGAACACGTGGCGCAAAGAGGTGAGCTGAGGCAGTATCCATGTGCTGAATACTGAACACATTTAGAATGTATGTAGCATGTTTAAAAAAGCAAAAACAATTGCCTAAATCGCAAATAAAATCGCAATCTTAATTAAAAAAAAAAAAAAAAATCAAATGTGATTATTTTGTCCATATTGCACAGCCCTACCTCACAGCATGGAGGAAGGCCTTGCTACCGAGAGGCCCCCGGTGGCAAGGGGGTTAAAGGAATACTTTATTAAAAAATAGTGTTCCTTTTATTTGCCCTTATGTAATTGGACAGATGCTGCCGATAGCCTATGCCCAATTATTTCCTTTTTTTTCCCTGTTAGTTTTAGGGCTGCAACTAACATGTTCATTAATTGGATTAAAAAAAAAGTTTACTTAAAAAGGAACACTATGTAAAGATCAACTGCATCCTTCTTTATCATACCTTTTTTCTTACACAATTTGCATAGTGTACGTAACAAGCGCCTGGTCAGGGTGATGGTATGATGCGATGTGCGCAGCTCAAGACCATGTCTGCTTCCTACTTGAACGAATGGTGCTGTGCGCTCTCTGATAGACATGATGATGTCAGTAGGGATGCACCGATACTAGAATCGGTGCCGATACCGGGTTCTGCATGAGTACTTGGTACTCGTGCAGATGCCCCTGATTCGTCCCCCGATACCGGAAGCCAGCATTGAGCTTGGGAAGCCCCCTGCCGCAATCTCGAACTCTGCACAAGATCGCGAGATCCCGGCAGGGGGCTTCCCAATGAGCAGCCGTTCGAAGACTTTGCCGGCGGCGCTCGTTGGAAGGTAGAAATGTGGTAAGCTGCAGGGCCCTGTCTGAATGCCGTTAGAGCATTCGGACAGCCGCCCCATGTCTGGTCTGAAGTGTGTGTATACATACACCCACCCCCTGGTCTGAGGTGTATAATAATATACACACACCTGGTCTGAAATATATGTGTGTGCACACACACACACACACACACAGTGGTATGGTGTCTGTTGGGTATACATGTATCTGATGCCTGTAGGTTATATTATTTATATATGATATACCCCACAGGCATCGGATACATTTACACCCAACAGACACCAGATGTGTGTCTAAATGGGGTGTCTGGCCATACATTGCAATATTAAAAAACAGGACAGGCTCTCGGCAAAATTTTTAATTATTTATTGGAAAGTGGTCACATGACTTTAAATAAAAGTATTGGTACTCGGCATTGGTGAGTACTTGAAAAAAGTATCGGTACTCGTACTCGATCTTAAAAAAATGGTATCGGTGCATCCCTAGATGTCAGCATGAAAGCCGGGTGAGAAGGGGGGCACTCCAAGCAACCTGACCACAATAATAAGCTAGAGTGGTCAGAATGACCCTTTAAAATAATTTCATGAACAAACTGTAGTTAGGAGGAAGTGAGTTTGGGCAAAGGATCAGACTCAAGCGTGGGGAAGGAACTGGACCAAAGGGACGGCAGGTAGCTTCGGACTGGAGAGCGGGAGGTAGAGAGGGTGGTGGCAGAGGACTCCACCTCCAAGTAAGGATAAAAAAAAAACAGCGGCATAGTCCCTTCACCCAGGGTCTGTGCTATAGTTCTGCTACTGCTAAAACTAAACAAAAAGCAAATTTGTTATATCTGACATTACCCTAGAACTAAATCATATTAAGTAAAGCAGCGGCACACCTTCTCCAATCAGCTTTTGAGGTTAACGTTTATCTCAGTCTGACTCTAAACAGTGTGTGCTGTACATATGCCGATTAATCGATAATGAGAAAAGTTGACAAATATTTTCATTAAAAATCGATTAGTTGTTTCAGCCCTAGTTATTTTACTCTGCTCTTTTCACATGCCGCTCCTCCTCTTTGGGTCGAGGACTCCCGAACCCAGAAGTCCTTGAAGATTTTTTACAGTTTGTGTTCCTACTCAACTTGCATAGTGTAGGAAACCACAAATTGTGCACCAAAATGGGACTTCCGCACTTTATTTAAGTTGGTTCCATAGCGCCTGCACAGAACGATCTGCAATTGCAGAGTCGATAAAACCGGTGCCTCTCTGAGACCGATCACTACTGCAATTGGTCTAAGAGAGTGATGTTGGCACACTCTCTGCATCCCATCACCCCTGGCGATGGGCAGCCAGGAAATTCAAAAATCTCGCCTGTTGATGACACTGAGTGGGGTGGAAGAAACCACTCCACTCCTCATGACCAGAACACTTTAAAAATATTAAGTGGTCAGAATGAGTAGAGTGTTCCTTAAAAAAAACAGCAATATTTGTTTACTGAATTCTTTTCATTTTAGCATTTCTCATGCAGTTGTTTCATTCCGATGTTCTGCCCATCGAGCGAACGTGCAACAATGGCGAACCCGCTTCACTTCCGGTGCACCTACGTCACCAAAAGTGACGAAAATCAGCTGTGTACAGCATCCGGAGGTAGGACTCTTGAAATGGCCCGTCCCAGCACCTCTCCTCCCCCTTATCCTACACGCTGGGAGAGAGAGAGTGTCTTTTAAATGACACCTCAACCAGCCCGCTATGATGCTCAGGGACGGAGATCCAGGACTCCAAAGGATCCCTGGGTCCTCCTGCAGTCCAAGGTCCCCCCAGGGGAGAATACAGCAATCCCCTCCCGGAGTCTGTGACCCTCGATGCGGGGAGAAGTGGTGGGACAGGGGGCTGATACACTCCCTTCCTGTTTGAGCGGGCGGGGGCTGCCTGGGGGAGACGCTGGGATGGTTCTTTCGTTCTCCCTCTCTCCCAGCGTGTATGATGGGGGGGGGTGCTGAGGGGGGCCGTTTCCAGAGTCCTACCTCCGGATGCTGTACACAGCTGATTTTCGTCACTTTTGGTGACGTATGTGCACCGGAAGTGACGCGGGTTCGCCATTGTGGCAAGTTCGCTCGAAGGGCAGAACACCGGGTCCCCAGGCCTTGCATTTCTTTAATACATTCTGCACACCTGCTTCATCTTCTAGTTAGAGGAAGGTCAATAGATATTCCCAAACCTTGGCTCTGATGGCCTGCTGTCATTCTTTCCCCTGAGGGAAGGACAAATGAATATCAAGCAATGTACACCTTCACAAAAGATCCCAAGGCCTATAAGCTGCTCAGGTTTCATTTTCATTCTTACTGATCCTTCATGATTCCCACACTGCAATCCCAGTGCAGATCTATTTCACTCCAATCTTCTATTAATTGAACTTCTTAAAACTCTGCACTTAAGGTAATGTGTATATTGTAGGGATGCACCAATACCGATACTAGTATCGGTACCGATACCGGGACCTGCACGAGTACTTGGTATTCGTGCAGGGGCCCCGATACCGGAAACCATGGCTGGGCTGGCTTGCCGGCCGGTTTCGTTGGCGCCAAATGCAATGTTAGGCGCGCTGTCAGGCTCCTCCGGTGTCTTCGAGCTGCTGCACACAGAGGTTGTAGCCTGGTCGCTCGTTGAGAACCACGTGCACAGCCTCACGTGGCTGCGGCTGTGCACGTGGTTCTCAACGAGTGGCTGGTCTACAAACTCAGCGTGCAGCCGCTCGAAGACAGAATACTCACCCTGTCAGGCTCCTCCGGCATCTTCTGTCTTCGAGCGACCGCACGCAGAGTTTGTAGACCGGCCACTCGTTGAGAACCACGTGCACAGCCGCAGTCACGTGAGGCTGTGCATGTGGTTCTCAACGAGCGGCCGGGCTACAACCGCTGCGTGCGGACGCTCGAAGAGAAAAGACGCCGGAGGAGCCTGACAGGGTGAGCTGGGGGCCAACATGAGCAGGGGGCAAACATGAGCTGGGGGCATTTTATATGAGGTCTGTTCTTATTGAAATGTGGTCACATGACATTAAATAAAAGTATCGGTACTCGGTATCGGGGAGTACTTTTAAAAAGTATCGGTTCTTGTACTCGGTCCTAAAAAAATGGTATCGGTGCATCCCTAGTATATTGTTGTACACAGATTTGCAGAATAACAATTGAGTTAAGGTTTATCCTGAACTTTATTTTTTACTGTGAAAAAGTGCATGTTATTTCTGCAGATACAACTTCTATTTACTTGGAGTAATGGATTCACCATAAATATAAATAATGCATGTATATACAGTTACATAAATAATGTCTGTTACATACTGAATAACCTTTGAACTTAAACAGAAAACCATCTTCAGATTGATTTTTGACTCCAAAACCATTTTATTGAATTTAAATAAATATTTTTTTCATATGTCTATCCACCCTGAAAAATAAAGCAAAACTACTGAAAAGATTGCTGTAGAAATGCCTTCATTAAATTTATGCTAATGGCGGACAAAGGACTTTGGTCAAAATGGATGCCAGTCCTTGATGCTACATATAACTTTGCTTCATAAAAATATCCTGCATGGACCAGATCTTTGCCTTTTAGTTTTGTTATGTGGTACAATGGCTTAGATCAGTGGTTCCCAAACATGTCCTCAGGACCCTCCGCCTCGCCAGGTTTGCCAGATATCTGAAGCACAGCACAGGTGATATGATTTGCTGCTCAGTGATTGCAGGATTCAGTCTGCATTTCCCCAGGGTGATCTGCAAAATCTGGCCTGGTTGAGGGTCCCGAGGACAGGTTTGGGAAACACTGGCTTAGATCATGACAAAATCAGTGTTTTTTTTCCCATGAATCAGTTTGGAAACATTTTAATAATGTTCGCCCATCTATTGGGTGAAGCAGGCATGCAAGCAGTGCAACAAAAGAAATGCAAATCCAGGTGGCCCCAATTAAACAACATTACATTTTCTATAAAGATATTCTGTTCAATGATTAGTTTTACAGTTTAAGCGAATACGACATCTATGTTAATAGAAATGTACCAATATCAAAGATCTGGATCGAAATATAAGGATGCTTTTTGGGGGAGGTGGGGGAAAATCGGCTTTGTGAAGCTGAGGAGTGTCCCGAGTCCCCACCCTTTCATTCTGCCTGTGCCATGCGGCGCCTGTGGAGACCTGGGTAGAAAAGTACAGCACAGCTGCTTAGATGGGGATGCTGTTAGTGGTGTGCAGGGCCTGGGTTTCCCATTGGCTAGTAAGCCGCGCCCAGTCCCTCACAGCCGGTGATAGGATCGGCTACTGAAAAAGTGAGTGGTACCATTATGGTATCGGGACTCATATTGGCTAATCCCAATTTATTAAAGACTTGGATTGGACTGGGTGTACAAAAAGGCAGCTCGGGACATTCCCAATACTAAATGTTATTGGTTTTAGTTAAATAAAAGCATTTTTAGGTCATTCTCCAACTACAACGAACAAAAATGTGTTCATATGTGCTCCCATCTACCTACAAATAAAAACAGATTCTCTGAGCTGAAATCGACAAGGAGGCAAAAAAAAAAAAAAAAAAAAAGGGATTTTGCTGAAAATGAAAAGAATAAGGCTCGTGTCAGACGAGCGCAGTATTCACGTCCGTGTTGCCGCACATTTTATCGTCCGTGGTAGCATACAACTTATGATCAAGAGACCAACACACAAAGTACGTCGGCACAGAAGTGCGGACGCACAACGGACGCGGCAAATGGACGCAAGTTAGGCAAGAACGTAAAACCGCTAGAACGGACGTGCAGAGTGCGCCACATCCGCATAGCTTTGTGTGTAAGTGATGGAGCGTAGTCAGACGTCCAGCATTTTTGACGGACAAAATGGTTTTTCATATTAATTTTATTTCCCATTTACATCAGTCAAAAAAAACATCAGTCACAAAAACAGACCGTGTGGCCACTACCTTGTCGTCAGTCAGAAAGTACGTCCATTGTGCACGGACGCACAGAATGCACTAGTCTGATCCTAGCCTCAATGCCACGGGACGTGCCATGACATGCACGTGGGCCTTGAAGACGCAGGGTGTACAGGTACGCCCCGCTAACTTCAATGGGCCGCCTCAGCCCTTCCTTGCAGCTGCGCGCACCGTTGGCTGCAGAACTCAGGATGCCCCTGCAACCAATGATGCATGCAGCACATCAGCTGAGTGGGCGGGCCAAATTAGAGGCCCGCGGTGGCACCTGTACGCCTCGTCGTCGTTAAGGGGTTAAAAGAATAAAGATAAAGAGATTACGTTTTTACATTGAATCCTATGGGATTCGCCGGATTAAAACTGTCAAACTGAAAACCCGAAAATCAGGGCATTTCGCCAGAATGTCGGTGCAGTTCGGCTTTCTGTAAATAGTGAGAAACAATAGTCTATGGGTCAATCTTGGCAAACTGCATCGTATTTTGCTGTCAATTCGCCAGTATTTGGCGAATTGACAGCTGATGAATGAATAGACGAATCGGCCCAAAATTGCATTGAACGGTGAAATTCACCATCCGGTTGCAATTCGAGGCCAATACAGAGGTTAGTGAAGAACCTCTTTTTAAATACATGAAGAGAATGAAAGAAGAATATTGAACTACATATTTGAGGCTGTCTCCTTAACAGGCACTTTATTTTATTGGGGGTTCTTTTTCACAACACACTTTTATTTTGGTGTGTGGCTTTGTTGAAACAAACATTTCAAAGACAAAGCACAGATTACCAATTTTGTCAAAATAGCCTCTAAACCAGGGCTGTCAAACTATGGTCCCAAGATGATGATAGCCTACAATTTCCAGGACACTTTGAATGCAATGATGGTCAGAGAACCATGGGAGATGTATTTCAGCATCATCTGGGGACCGTACTTCGACAAACCTACTCAAAAAAAAAAAAAAATCAGTTAACAACTGACTCTGAAAATAAAGACCTATGACAACGTACTGAAATGTACCAAGAACAGCAAAATTTTAACAACTGCGAGGAATTTGGCTAGGACAAAGAACAGACGATGGCTAAAGAACGTATAGATTTTCTAAAATTCCATCTCAGGTTACCAAGTCATGTTATGCTTTCCAAAAGCTCTTGCGCACAGTAGGTTCTCCTTCCTTTGCCAGCACATTGGCAGAGAAAAAGAAGACAAGCTGCATTTTGGCTCTCACTTGTCACTGAAGCCTGGCAGGCAAGAGTGCTATATCCATGATCTGACATGTGGTGAGAGCGGCTCAAATGGAATGGGATTTTCTATCACTGTGCAATCAAACAAATACAAAAGAGCAAGCAATGTGATCAACAGACGCAACTCTACGTTTTCTAAACCATTGCAAAAAAAATAAATAAAAAAAATAAGAGATGGGTTCCCCAATATTTTTACATTCCTTGGATGTCTTCAGGAGTTTTCCAGGTAAGGCTAATGTCAGACGAGTGCATTTTGTACGCAATGTGCGTCCGTGCTCAACGGACGTACTTTCTGACTGACGACAAGGTAGTGGCCACATAGTCCGGTTTTTTCACTGACGTTATTTTTGACTGATGTAGCAGGGAAAATAAATTAAAATGCAAAACCATTTTGTCCATCAAAAATGCTGGACGCACAAATGCAGTCCGTCTGACCTCGTTTATCACACACAAAGCTATGCGGACGTGGCGCACGTCTGTTCTAGCGGTTTTACGTTCTTGCCTAACCTGCGTCCATTTGCAGTGTCCGTTGTGCTTGCGCACTTCTGTGCGGACGTATTTCGGGTGTGCCTCTCTATTGATCATAATTGTATGCTACCATGGACCTTATAATGTGCGGCAACCTGGGACGTGATCAGTGCGCTCGTCTGACACGGGCCTTATTGTTAAACTTATTTTTTTTTGCAGGAAAAATGTTTTATAGCCTCCAAAACACAGAACCTTATCCATTTTGTTTCAGGTTTTGTTAGGAGCCATTGTACAGGATTCAAATTTAAAAAAGAAGAAAAAAAAAATGCAGACACACTACAGCACGTCAAAGAAAGGTGCCGCAGCCTACTTCGGTAGGCGCCAATGCCTCTCCCCGTGAGATCTGCCAAAGAAGGGACGCCAGTGTCCCAAAACACATCCAGAACAAAAAAAAAGCAGCAGGACCTCAAGCGGAGAGTAGTTGGTATATTCAATATTTATTGGAGGAAAGCAGCCCCACAAGTATAAGAACATCTCGGCCTGGTGGCCTTAATCATATGTCTACAGCACGTGTCACCTGGTATGCTTGACAGGCTTTGGAGGTGCTGGCCAAGTAATGGACATATTTTTGACACGGCTTTCCAGCTTTAAAAAAAGAAAAAAAAAACAACAACTGAAAAACACTCTAATCACAATCCACTATTTGTTTAGTTGCAGCCCTGGCGTTCACTAATCGATTATTTGGCCAATTAAGTTTCCAATGAATAGATCAAGTGGATTAAAAGAAAAAATTTAATTTTTGTTAAGACAAACCTAGCAAAACAAAATAAAAGTCAACCCCTTCTCCCTTACACAAACTTTTGTACGTACATGTCCAAATTGCGTACTTTTCACACACAATGTACGTGAGTGACTGGTCAGAGTGATGGATTGACAATGCAAGCGCAGCTCAAGCCCATTTCTGCTTTCCTCCCAAATGAATGCTGCAAAGAGTGCTTGGATAGACATGAAAGTGCTAGCACGCAAAACAGGTAGGGTGGAAATGGAGAGGGAGATGGTCACACAGAACTCCAGCTCCAAGTAAGAAAACACCAGTGGTACAGCTTCTCCACCCAGTGGCAGTACTTCAGCGTCCATGTGATAGTTCTGCCATTGCTATAAACTAAATGGATACAAATTGGTTATGTCTGACATAACCCTAGAACTAAACCATACCTAGTAAAGCAGTGGCATGTCTTCTCCAATCACCTCCGAAGAAGTGAGGTTATTAAATTTTAACTCAGACTGACTTTAGACATTGTGTCCTGTACACAGACCGATTAAAATCTACCAACAGGGTTATTCAGAGAGCGTGAAAAGCAGGAGAATGACTGGAGAATGAAAAATTCTAGGTCAAAATAGCCGATTTGGAAAGTGAGAAGGGAGTATTTTTCTGGTTTGGCTATTTTGACCTAGAATTTTTCATTCTCCAGTCATTCTCCAGCTTTTCACGCTCTCTGAATAACCCTGTATGTGATTAATCGATGAGAATAGTTTTCAACTATAGATTGGGCTCATTTGACAGGGGATCAACCCCTATATAAGTATATATGCAATATTGTGTTTTGTTGGAGTTTTTTACAAAACACATAGGGAATCACTCAAAATCTCTCATTCTACTAAAGTTTAGCTGTCACATCTTGTGGCATGCAGCCAGGGTGAGTGACAGCTGTGAGCTAAAAGGCTGGCATCCCTTACCTTACTCCATGTGCATGACTGCTTGTCAGTCCTTAAGAACCAATGCAACATCCACCCCTTATAGGACATAAAAATAAAAAGGCTGTGATGTTGGCACTCTAGTTAGCCTACCAGACTCTTTCCCAGAACCACTCTATCAATATGGTACTAGAAAGGGAGGGATAGTGTTAACACGCAACCTAACATGTTTTGAGATGCAATTCTCTATACTAGTTGTTTTATGAATGAGAGGATATAAAAAAAAGGGGGACAATTCAAGGACTATAATAACCTACAATGCAGCTAAAACCCATGAGATAATGCAGGAAATCAGAAAGTTGTGCAATTTTATCAACTGGAAATCAGACTCATGAACAAAACCTCCCTGAAACTAGCTCAGGACAGTTAAGCAGCGATACTTTCTAAAGTTTGTAAACCTCACACAGAAGAAGCATAACCTGGGGAATAACAGCAAAAGCAAAAACATCAAATGAATATTTTGAAAGCATAATGTGTTGTTGACTAATGTAAGTTATCTATAAAATTGGTTGAGGTTATAGGCCCAACTACTCTGTTCCTTCCCTGAAAGGCCAGATGGAAAAGATAAAACTGAAAGCGAATAGAAACATTGATCAACTCCAAAATAGGCTGTATACATTGCTGTATATATTTAATTAAAAAAAAATAGGACGGGAGTTAATTATAGGGATGTTCGGAATGTGATTGTCGGGCCCCGATTCTAGTCTGAATTTGATGATATCAGATGACAGAGCTCCAATCTGGTACCTCACAAAACGCAGCTCCCCGGTGAAAGGGAATTCAGGGGCCTTGGTATTTACTCACCGCATCCTCCCCATCTCCTCCATGACTCGAGAGCAGTTAGGGAAAACTCCACAATTCAATACAGAGGTGCGGGACTCCAGCTGGGAGTTTTGCTACCTGGAATGTCTATGACCCATGGAACAAATCGGCTTGAGAAAGTGGATTCCTTGAAAAATGTAGAGACCGGATCCCGATCCTTCAGATTGGGACATCCCTTTTGATAAACCAGTTTTATGTAAATCAGAACAAACACTAGGTAATGCATCCCAATTGGAAGTTCTATTGACAGTAATCCAGATCTAAACCCTGTCTAGGCTTCGGTTACTAGGGATATCCATTGATACCATTAAACAGAAAGATCCTCATGGGTGAACCACTTCCTGGTCCACAAAGATCTCTCTTTACGAAGCGTAATCTCTGGCGGCCAACCCAGATGTTACTGCACTAGAATTCCCGTGACCCAATAGCCATCTACTAAATTCAAAGAATTATGAGAATTGTACACAATCAACACTCCCTCACCCCAGGTTTTTCTGGGAACAGTGTTCTCTTCACCCTTATTGCATAGTGCTGGAAAGTCTTTGTGGGAGCAAAATAATGTCACCACACAGATGTAAATTAATATCCTTCCTGGTAAAATACTATATAGATAAGGAGCAGTTGCTGGTTGAACCAACTGTCTGTCTTTCTGCATTTAAAGTAGTCAATTTGGATTTCTATACACACACGTCATGCAGGAGCTGAATGTATGCTGTTGGTGTGGAAGTTGCTTCCTGCACTGAGACCGGCCAACAAAAAAATGGAGTGTGGAGAGAAAAATACGTACTAAAGACAGGCAAGTTTTACAGTTACAGGCTAAAACCAGTAGAGTAAGAACAATCGGATATAAGAAGCTAACCATTTGTGTATCTTTCCCACTTTATTTTTATTGCTAAGTAGTGTGTCCCTGTATCCAATATTTCAATGCATTATACGTTTTCATTGACTTCATTGGAGCTGGTACGTTTACCCAAATATTGAAAATCTTACTAATAGGTCTATGTGCCCTTTACAGTAGTTTTTGAACGTTAGATAAAGTGATTTGACTGTAAGTAGCGCATATTCAAATCAAAGCTGGGACCATGTAGTCCCTTATAAGTAGTGTCCTGCAAGGCAGGGTGGCCATAACACATTATCTATAAATGTCTTCATGCGATATATATATATATATATATATATTTTTGTCTGATGAAAGTTCCAGGGTGATACTGAAACGTTACCTATGGAATACCCAATAAATTAACAGCAAAAAAAGTAAGCCTTCGAGTGTCTTCATTCCTCGCCGTATCTACATGCTTTTAAGCCACTGCGACGGAGCACCAGGCGAAAAGAACAGAATTTTGTTTTTAAAGAGTGTGAGTGCATGACTTACAACACACACATATATATATACATAGATATATATATATATATATGTATGTATATATATCACGAACCGCTGGTTCCTGCACTCGGAATATGAGTTCCCTTGCCCGGTGCCACACCTGGCCAATATAGTCATCCATGCGTGAACATACGCTGATGGCACTCTGGGTCTCTTAAGGATTATTTATTGTATAAAGTTTCAACGTTTCAGTCCGCTAACCCCGGACGTTCATCAGGAATTACAATAAGAATTGGGCATTTTGATTAACAAATTTACAAACTTTTTAATCAGAGACAAAGGGTGTAGACGGGGGGGATCTGCTCACAGGAGCTTACAATCTAGAGGAAAAGGAGTGACCCCGACATGTTCTGCCCAGATCACCCTTTGTGTATAATGGGGAACTGATGAGCACAGTTTACACTGGGGTTGGGGGAAAAACCAAAGCCAAAACACATATATGCCTGCAGATATTCCTAAATGCATAATGCATGCCAGTAACCTGTGCCAAACATCTCACACGTGAAAACATTGTTGCAAAAACACTCATTGATGGAAGTTTCTAATCAAAATACACAGAGTCACAGAGCCAACGGAAATGCAAGCCCTGATCCCCTCCCCCGTGTAATGGAACATGCCAGGAAGCACAAGGCACACAAGCATTGTGCAGACACACATGTGAAATCCTGCTATAAGAAGGGAGGCTGTACACGCAGCAGTTTCCACGGGGAGAGGCCACAAGACACCGCACACAGCAGATGTGTGTGGACGTGTTGTTGGTGGTGTATTGTAGGGCGCTGTATTGTGTTCTGTTCCATCACATACACATGTATGGAACACTCTTTAAGGAGAGCCGATGCTTTATAAGACGGTTTATTCGGCTTCTCCCCAGATTTCCCGCCTGTGTAGCCACCCAAGGCGCCCCGCCCCCTTCCCCCGGTTCCTTACCCCCCTGACAACCCGGGTTCTGTGTCCCGCCGCTCCGCCATGTCGGCCCCGGAACGTTCCAAGTGCGGCATTCCGCAGGGGGAGGTGAAAGGAGTGGGAGGGATTAGATTGAACCACAAACAAAAGAGAGGGGTGCAGAGGCGGATTCGGACTCTACCACTAGTTAAATTTACGCGATACGAAGACTGAAAAGGCAAAGCGCCACGTCTGAACCGCTCGCAAAGATCCGCACTGCAAGGCTGTAACGGTGAAGGAGGGCAAGGGAAAGCCGAGAGAACGGTATATACGTTTAAACGGAGCGTCGGTTCCCGTCTAGCGGGTTGGTTTGAACCAAAGAGCGGGATAAATCCGCATGCGCAAAGAACATAGGCAGGATGGAACGCAGCACGCATGCGCCAGTGGGAGGTCGATGCGTCTGCGCACTAACCGACAAATGTTCCATGAGCCTGAGGCTCTTAAAGGGCCAGGCAAGTTACTTCCATTTTGTTTACCCAGCTCTGGCCCTTACAATAAACATAAAACCAGAGAAACAATACTATGTGCAGCACTACATTCTTTATATTCCTGAATATATTAATTTATTAAGAAATATAACAACCTAAGCAATATTATATGGGTACATATAAATGTACATCATATCTATTCCTGAATTCCACATTCTTTTAGTGTTAATGTGGCCCTTTCACTCCAAAAACAGCTTGAACGTACTTGATAGGGATTTAAACTCTAGAGACATGCTGACAATCTGATTAATGCAATGTACAAGAAAATTTTGTGCAACTTCGCATCACCAATTCCATATTACGCTCTTCCAATGGCATGGCGACAGCGTTAAAGAGCGCAGAAGACTCTCCTCACAAGACATAAATTAAGGGACTCCTGACTAAGCCAGCACTTCGATATCATCACTGAAATCTACCAATCATGCAGATTTCCCTTAGTATGTGACGCCCACAGTGAAGGAAAATGGCGGCCCCCAGGACCAGATAAGCAGCAATCTATTATTTTATTATTATTTATTAAGTGCCAACACATTCCGCAGCACTGTACAAAGGTGCAATGGGTAACGAAGGGACAATTCTACAATACATACAGGAGGCAGGTCGGTTTTCCTGCCAGCAGATACAGGAGGGCCCTATTCCCTTGGGTATTTACAACCTAGATGGGTGAGAAGTTGAGAAACGGGGGGGGGGGCTGAATTGATGAGTTGTTAATGCAGGGAGAGGTGACGACAGGTTTTGGGTCAGTCAGATGTCTTGTTACAGAGTTAGGTGGTAGGCTTCCCTAAACAGAAGAGTCTTTATGGAGCATTTAAATTAAGCCAGATTTGGGAACAGTCTGATATTGTGAGAAAATGCATTCCATAGGGTCAGTGCCACATGAGAAAAATCCTGCAGTCTGGCATGTGAAAAGGTAATGATGGAGGAAGCCAGGCGCAGGTCATTGTTGGATCTTAGGGAGTGGGCTGCGGTGTATCTGGTGATAAGGGAGGACAGGTAGTGAGGAACGGCATTGGTGAGGTTTTTGTAGGTCTGGGTTAATAGTTTGAATTAGATACTGCTGTGGATGGGGGGGCCAGTGTAGGGAATCACAGAGCGGAGCGACATTGGGTGAGATGGATAAGCGATGGACTGCAGGGGGGAGAGGCAGGAGATAAGAAGGCCAGTCAGGAGTTTGTTGTAGTAGTCCAGACGGGAGATAATCGAGGGGTAAGTTGCTTGGTGGTGTTCGCAGTCAGAAATGGACGAATTTTGGCAATATTGCGGAGCTGATTGCGGCAAAATGGGGAGAGTGATTGGATATAGGGGCTGAAGGAAAGGCTGGAGTCAAGAGTCACTCCGAGGCAGTTGACTTGGGCTGGGAGAAGGATTTTAATATCGTCCACAATTATGGAGAGGTCAGAAATCCAAGGTAGAGTTAGAGGGGGGAATTAGAAGGAGCTCGGTCTTGGACATATTGATCTTCAGTTAGTGAGAGGCCACCCAGGAGGAGATACCACACAGAAAGTCACTGAGCTGAGAGAGATTGGGAGTGGAGAGGTAAATCTGAGTCGTCAGCGTATAGGAGATATTTAAAGCCATAGCAGGTGAGGAGTTTACCCAGTGAGGAGGTATAGAAGGAGAAGATCAGAGGACCTAGGACTGAACCTTGGGGTACGCAGACTGACAGAGGCATTGAAGAGGAGGAATTGCCAGCAAGGGATACAGAAAAGGATCTATTGGAGGTAAGATTTTAGCCATGAGAGGGTGGTATCACAGAGACCAAGAGAGAAGCGTGTCTTTAGGAGGAGGGAATGGTCAACTGTATCAAAGGCAGCTGAGCGGTCAAGTAGGATCAGTATGGAGTAGTGGCCATTGCATTTAGAGGAAAAGCGGTCATTAGTAACCTTTGTGAGAGCGGTTTCTGTTGAGTGTTGGGAGCAAAAGCCAGATTGCAGGGGGTCAAGCAAGGAGTTGGAGGATAGGAAGGGGTTAAGCGGTCATAGACTAGATTTTTTAGCAGTTTTGACACTAGTGGAAGTAGTGAAACTGGATGGTAGATTTCAGGAGAATGTGGGTCGAGGGAGGGTTTCTTGAGAATGGGTGTGATAGTGGTATGCTTGAAAGGAGAGGGGAAGGAGCTAGAAGAAAGGGATAGGTTGAAAATGTGAGTAAGAGCAGGAGTGATAGGAGGACAGAGAAGATAGTAGGTGGGAATGGATAGGGTCTAGCAGGCAGGTAGTGGGATTTGAGGAAGACTGTAGAGAATGGACTTCATCCTCTGTGGTTGGGGCAAAGAGGCTGAGAGTCAAGGTGGGGTTGGCTGGGGGAGTAGTAGTGCTATATGCTTGTGCTGAGATGTTACAGATTGTGAGTATTTTCTTTATGAAATAGTCAGCAAGATCTTGAGCACTGAGGTCAGATGGGGGAGGTGGCGCAGGTGGGTAAGGGAACGAGTTCTCCTCCCTGACGTTCCGATTCTGACATATTTTATATGTCAGAATCGTTTAAATTTTTTAATCCCCCTAGCGGTATCACGAGTGTGGCTCAGGGTTAACTTTCAATGCTGAAAGTGGCAACCCCGAGCCACACTCGGGCTGGATACATACCTGTCCCTGCACTCCCTCGCTGTCCCCCACAGTCACACTCCTGACGATCTTGACGTCATAATTCCTGGTTCCCTTCTCACGAGAAAGGAAGCAGAGATCGCATAGAGAATGCGATCACGGAGGTAAGTGAGGGAGCGCAGGGTCAGGTATGTATCCAGCCCGAGTGTGGCTCAGGGTTACCGCTTTCAGTATTGAAATTAACCCCGAGCCAGACTCGGGATTACTGCTAGGGAGGTTAAAGGTTGAGCAAAAAAGGGGTTTGTGAGGGTTCTGAGAACGAACAACTGCACTAATGGCCTGCTCTACAGTGGGGCCCGCTCAGATCTCACAAGGCTTTCTCTCGAATGTGCCATCACAAATCTCTTTTTCCAGTACAAGTATACAGGGTAATCCAGACGTGGACCCCTTGCTCGGGGTGCCTAGAGGAGTGTCAGCTATACCCTCCTGACAAGGCCTAACAATGCTGAAATGATCGTCAGGGGTTGCTGCATCTCTCGTGCAGGGACGATGTCCTTGGCAATCAGTACTGGCCACCCTTTCTGGGTGAGAACAGGTTGATTTGCATATGGAGCATTCGTCCCTGTAATGGCACAATCAAGCGAAAACGGTGTGAGACCTGAGCGAGCCCCACCATAGAGCAGACCACTAGTGCCGTTGCTCGTCCTCAGGACCCTCACAAACCTCTCTTTTTTTCACTACAGGTTAAAGGTTAAGACCAGTCTTTTAGGGTTGTAAGAAAGTGAGGATATAAGAGGGGAGAAGTTTGTTTGGCGAGGTGAAGTGCAGTTGTATAAAGAGCAGAAAAGGAACTTCTAGTTGATGAAGTCAGCTTCAGAGTGAGAATTCCTCCAGGCACGCTCAGCAGCACAGGAGCATTTCTGCAAACAGCGCGTCTGCTTAGAGTACCAGGGCTGAAACTGGCGATGTGGAAGTTTATGCAGTTTAGAAGCAAGAGAGTCCAGAGCAGAGGAGAGAGTGTTATTATAGTGGGATGTGGCAGTGTCAAGACAGATTATGGTGTTAGTGTGGGATAGGGGGCTTTGTATGAAAATAGAGGATTGCAGAGGATCCAAGGCCTGGAGATTCCTCCAGGTACAGGGATGAGATGGAGGCGAGGAGGTTGGTTCCGTTGATGGATTGATATTATAGGAGAGCAGATGGTGGTCAGAAATGGGGAATGACTGGTTGGTTAAGTCAGAAATGGTGCAGAGGTAGGAAAACACCAAGTCAATAGAGTGTCCATCACGGTGAGTAGTCTGCAATATCTCATGTACTAATGCAAATTTTTCTGATCAATGTGATAGAAAGTGAATTGGAGAAGTACACGTTCACTTCACTGTGTGGAATGACAATTCAGTACCATACAAAAACACATTGAAAATAATTAAAATAGAATTACAAACTCCTCTGTAAATGTTGACAATTTAGATTTCAGAATCAGTCCTATTTATTTTTGCCCCCTAGCGGTATGAGTGGCTCGGGGGTTAACTTTCAATACTGAAAGCGGTATCCGAGCCACACTCGGGCCAATACTTACATGTCCTGAGCTCCCTCGCTGTTCCCGCAGTCACACTGCAGCCGATCGCGACATCACACTTCTTGGTTTCACTCCTCGCGAGAAGAGAACCAGGCAGTGTGACTTTGCAAGCGGCTGGAGGAGACTGCAGGATCAGCGAGGGAGCGCAGGACATGTAAGTATACAGCCCGATTGTGGCTCGGGGATACCGCTTTCGGTTCGAAAAGTTAACCCCGAGCCACACTCAGGGATACTGTCAGGGAGGTTAAAGCAACTTTTGGTTTCATTAGGTTAGGACCCACCTTAAAAGAGATGGCCGTGACGTGGCGGGTGGGCTTAACACTTTATTGGCCATTCAAGTAAATTAAAATATGTTTTGTTTAGCACGGAGCCATAGGAATAAGCGCAGACGACAACCTTTTTTCTTATGTTCTGTACATGAAGGGCTCGATTACCTCCTTCAAGCCAACACTAGTTTAAAGGAGGTCATAGCGCTGCAGTCAGATCACCTTTGAATCGCAAACGGGTTAAAAAAGTTAACGCTCGTTAATTTGAGATTTGTAGCGTGAGCTTACTGTACTTTGCGTTCCCTATAAAAAAACTCAGAGTGAAGAAGATAGGCAAACCTATAAGATTAGGCAGAAAGAGGCAAAGCAATTTATAAGAGCTTCCAAAGCACACGCAGAAGAGAAAATAGCTCAGTCAGTAAAAAAGGGGGACAAAACATTTTTTAGATACATAAACGAGAAAAGTAAAACAAGGATTAGTTAGATTATAAACAAAGGAAGGAAGGTATGTAGAAGAGGATAAAAGTCTCGCTGACTGCCTCAATGAATATTTTTGTTCAGTCTTTGCAGAAGAAAAGGAAGGAAAGGGACCTCAGTTAGGAGAGAACACTAAAGAGACATTTACATATGAGTTTACAGAGGAGGAGGTTCTACAGCAGCTGTCTAAAGTAAAGACAAATAAGTCAATGGGGCCTGATGGGATCCACCCTAAATTATTAAAAGAGCTCAGTGATGTAATAGCAAAACCGTTAACAAGGATTGGTTAAATAAATCTGTTAACGGGAGTCGTCCCAGAAGACTGGAAATTAGCAAATGTTGTGCCCATTTACAAGAAGGGTAGTAGGGAGGAATCGGAACTATAGGCCAGTTAGTCTTACGTCAGTAGTGGGGAAATTAAATGGAAACCATGTTAAAGGAAAGGATTGTTGAACATCTAAAAACACATAGATTACAGGATCAGAAACAACATGGGTTTACCTCAGGGAGATCATGCCAAACTAATCTTATTGATTTTTTTGATTGGGTAACAAAAATAATAGACACAGGTGGTGCAGTAGACATTGCTTATTTAGATTTCAGTAAGGCTTTTGATACTGTTCCGCATAGAAGGCTTATCAATAAATTGCAATCTTTGAGCTTGGATTCCAATATTGTTGAATGGATTAGGCAGTGGCTGAGTGACAGACAACAGAGGGTTGTGGTAAATGGAGTTTATTCGGCGCAAGGTCTTGTTACCAGTGGGGTACCTCAGGGGTCAGTACTTGGACCCATTCTCTTTAATATTTTTATTAGTGATATTGCAGAAGGTATTAATGGAAAAGTATGTCTTTTTGCTGATAACACAAAGATTTGCAACAGGGTTGACGTTCCTGGAGGGATCAGCCAAATGACAAATGATTTAGGTAAACTAAAAAAATGGTCGGAGTTGTGGCAATTGAGTTTTAATGTGGATAAGTGCAAGATAATGCACCTGGGACGTAAAAACCCAAGGGCTGAATATAGAATATTTGATACAGTCCTAAGCTCAACATCTGAGGAAAGGGATTTAGGGGTTATTATTTCAGAGGATCTAAGGGTAAGTAGTCAATGTAATAGAGCAGCAGGAAATGCTAGCAGAATGCTTGGTTGTGTAGGGAGAGGTATTAGCAGTAGGAAAAGGGAAGTGCTCATGCCACTGTACAGAGCACTGGTGAGACCTCACTTGGAGTACCGTGTGCAGTACTGGAGACCGTATCTCCAGAAGGATATAGACATCTTAGAGAGAGTTCAGAGAAGGGCTACTAAAATGGTCTACGGCTTGAAGGAGAAAAGTTTCCAGGAAAGGCTTAATGATCTTAACATGTACAGCTTGGAAAAAAGACGAGACAGAGGAGATCTGATAGAAACATTTAAATACGTAAAGGGAATCCACAAGGTAGAGGAAGGGAGTATATTTAAAAGGAAACAAAAGAGCAAAACAAGAGGACATAGTCTTAGATTAGAGGGGCAAAGGTTTAAAAGTAACATCAGGAAGCATTATTTTACTGAGAGGGTGGTGGATACATGGAACAGCCTTCCAGTAGAAGTGGTAGAGGCCAAAACAGTAATTGAATTTAAGCAAGCATGGGATAGGCATAAGGCTATCCTAAACAAAAGATAAATCCAGGTAAAGTATCCATGTAATTGGGCAGACTAGATGGGCCGAAAGGTTCTTATCTGCCGACATTTTTCTATGTTTCAATACCTAATATGGAAAGTGCAAGCACAGATTAATTAGTGTTAGGATCACTTGGTCCTAACTTTAGTTACCAAGAGCTGGCGCTAACGAAAAAGTCACCACCAGCTCAGAGGTGTAGGTAACTGATTGCGCTGCTGCAGAATCCGCTACCTGCAGCTCAACCCCCCCCCCCAACATCACATAATTACCGCTCATTCCATGGCCAGTCAACCAGCAGCCAGCAGGCTCTCGCGAGAGGCGAGATCCTGTCGGTCATGTAACCCTAACGCCATGGAAGGGATGCTGATGACTGCACTGTAGCACTGCCCCAAGCATCCGCAAGCCTAGCAATCGTTAAGGGGCAGGCTGCTGGACTTGGTGCCTGCCTGAGATCTGCTTGGGAAACTGGGAAGCAAAGTGGAAATTAGCAAACGCTGATTTTTCCCCTTAGCATCCCGGTTTTAGCGATAGGCACGAGACAGTGCCCTAAGTGGGCTGGATACTCCTGGTTTACGCAGCCACCCAGGTAGGTGCGCAAAACCGCTTTTTGTGTATATTTATTAAAATCTGTTTAAATTCTGTTTAACACGCTTCGTGGGGATAGTCACCTACAGCCTGGACATGACCTTGGCTGATATTGCACTCATTCCGAAGGACAGGAGGGATGCTTTAAGACCCGAGAATTTCAGCCCCATTTCCCTCCTCAACTTCGATATTAAACTTTTAGCCAAGATCTTGGCAGATAGATTGAACCCCCTGCTGCACTCACTGATCCATCCGGACCAGGTCGGCTTCATTCCTGGCCACCAGCTGTATGAGAACACGCGCTGTGGAGCCGACTTTGTGTGGTGGACAGATTACACTCGAACGCCTTCTCTGCTCCTTTCTCTAGATGCAGAGAAGGCCTTTGACAGGGTGGAGTGGCCCTTCCTCTTTCGCCTTCTAGGTAGTCCTGGACTGCCCGAATTCCTGAACGTTGTCCGGGTCCTTTTTATAGGAACCCAAGAGCTCAGGTTAAGCTCCCGGGCGCCCCCGTACACCCTTCAACATCTCTAATAGTACGAGACCGGGGGTGCCCACTGTCCCGCCTTTACTCCCTCCTCCTACATGCCTCAAAGATTCAGCCTCCCAGATACATGGGGAGGTGGGAGACTGTTAGGGATATCTCTGACTGAGGAGCAATGGTGCCGCATCTGTGACTTCACACACCACTGCTCCGTTTCCACCAGAATACAGGAGTCGGCCTATAAATTCCCTATGTGGTACAGAACCACTCAGGTTCTCCACCGAATATACCAGAGTTAGCGGATACATGCTGGTGTTGCGGCACCTGGTTCCCTCTTACACCTATGGTGGGATTGTTCCTTGATCTGCCCTTACTGGGTAAAGATAGATAGCATTCTGGGCCTATTCAGACCCCCCCCCCTCCTGATTTCCTGCCAGCCCCTATGCTAATGCATCATGTCCGATACTCTAGGTCTACATATAAAAATTCTATTGGCTTACGCATTCTTAACACTGAAAAGCCTGATTCCCTTGTTTTGGCAACGTACTGAATGCCCCCCTCTGGAGTTATGGCTCTCCAGGATGGAGGATTTACACACCACAGAACACTTGTATTTCACTGCCAACCACATGCTCCCACGATATCTGGCTATCTGGACCAGATGGCTCTTACTCTCCTCAGGGTCTGAATTCAGAGCAATACTCGCCAATATATCTGCAGTAGTGCCTCTAAATGCAATTTATGTACCTGTTTACACTTCTGTCGCCTTGTGCACCTTGATGTATATATTTTGTTTCATGCCAACATCTATGTTCTGCTGAATCATATTTCATATGTCGTGTGTCTCTCCCATTCCTCCCTTACTATTACCCTTGTTTTCCCTAGTAATGATCATGCTCCACACCCCGTTCCCACCACTTTTTATATGATAATGCAATGTCGTTATTTGACCAGCCTGCCTGCCGAGTCTGCTATTCCTGCAAGATTCTGTATTATCTTACCCTTTAAACACAAGCATATATTTACAAAAAAAAAGTGGAGTGCACGGATTTTTGGTATGTTGTACCAATGGGTACATGGCTGCTATAGTTTTCCATTTGAGTCTATATAGACACTAATGCTAGCAAAGTCACACGTGTAGTACAAAATGTGGAAACAACGGGTGAGATGCCACATAGGAATATTTAGAGAGTTGCTGGTTGCGTGACAAGTCAGCAGTAGGTTGTTACTGAATACACATCTCACAATCTAAGAAAGAGCATTTATTCCCAACATTCATAGCAAAACAAGCTAGGTGCATTAATTTCATAAAGATGCCATGGGGTCAATTGCTGGCTTTCTAAATCAAGCCACTAGCTGGGCAAACCTCTGAAAGTGTTGGACACAAATTAAGATCACTTCATACGAATCCACCCCAAGCATGTGGATACCTGGCAGTCTTTAGTACCCAGGAAGTATCTTTCCTTTCAGTAGCATCAGTGAATATTTTATGGTTAAAGGATTGCTATGGTGTCAAAAGGGGTGGAGTAGAGCTGGCAATGTGAGCAGACGCCCTAGGTTTGAGCTCCTGTGAAGTGGCCCTAATTGAACAGTGCATAGCCACCTGAATGCTGCCTGATTGCAGACTGAAACACTGCTTGGTCACAGCCGGATTGCAGGGCAGAATTTCCCCACCGTGAAGAGCTGTGGAGAGTTTGAGTTTCTCTGGCTGGAGATAGTACAAGGGAGCATGCCACCAAAAAAGAAGAGACCGGAGGAATTGGCAAACAGTGTGGTGGTTGCCCCAATTTTTGTGCCACGCAGCCGGGCAGTGGGAGGATCACATGATGGTGGTAGTTCCTCTCGGGAGATACGGAGAAGTCCCTCCCCGGGCTCTGGAGAGGTGGTGGGGGAGACGGAAGTGGAAACAGAAGCAGAGTTGGGCCCTGCTACTCGGCTGGATATACAACGTCTTCAAAATTTTATTGCAGAGGAATTGGCCCGCACTACAAGGTCTCTGACACTGGAGATTCAGGCAGTGGGATCACGCACAGCATGATTGGAGGAGAGAGCTGAGGCTATAACGGATTGTCACAATGCCCTTGCTCAGCATGCTGAAAATTTGGAGGTAAGGGTGGGGAGTGCTGGAGAATGCCCTGGAGGACTTGTCTAATAGATCCAGGCGAAATAATATCAGGCTCCGAGGCCTTCCAGAATCAGTACCTACAGACCAACTTGAAGGGACACTAACTGGTATTATGAAAAAGGTATTACCAACATTACAGCTCTCTGAGTACCTGATAGATAGGATTCACCGTACCCTGGGCACACGTAGAGGTAAAAATACAGCCCCCCGGGATGTGGTGGCCAGGTTTCATTATTCCTCTACTCGAGAGTCCTTTTTACGGGCAGTCCGGTAACAACAAATTGAACATGAAGGACATCAGATATTTTTCTTTCAGGATCTTGCCCCTTCAACATTAATGGAACAACGTGAGTGGCGGGTTGTTACAGAGGTGCTACGTGCTCAAGGCATTCGATACAGTTGGGGGTTCCCTTTTCGTATATTAGTTAATAAAGAAGTTCGAACGTACACCTGCACACAGCTGTATAATGCTCGAGACTTTTTACGTCAATTAGGGTTAGAGGTACCAGAGGCTATAGAAATGCTGGTACCTCCTGAACCACTGCCAAGGCTCACAAGAGAGTGGTCTACGCAGGTGACATGACCAGTAAAAAGATACTAGATATTTGAAGGGGTGAATTATGGACTCTCTCGCTCTCTTTTTCCCTGTATGGTTGTTTATTGTAAACCTGGAAGTTAACCCCTTAGTGACCGGGCGGTTTTACACAAATCCGTCTTTTAGTGACCGCTGCTGTTTTTACGATTCTGCGCTGTTAGTGTTTAGGTCAAATTTTCCTCTTACTCGTTTATTCAACCCACACATATTATACACCCTTTTCCCCGCCATTAAATGGACTTTCTAGAAATACCATTATTTCCATCATATCGAATAATTTACTATAAAAAAAAAAATATGAAAGGAGGAAAAAAAAAATGGTAAAAACACACTTTTTTGTAATTTAATCCCCAAAATCTACAACCACCCAAAACGACCCCGGCTAAATCGGTTCAAAATTTTGTCCCGAGACTAGAAATACCCAATTTTTACATGCGTTTGCTTTTTAACCCCTTCACTGCTGAGACAGTTCACCTATGTGCGCTGCGCTCATTCTGACCATTTTGTGCTAATTATTTTTAGATGACAGCCTAGGTCCTATTTAATTAACCCCCCCCCCCAGACAAAAAAAACTTTAAAAAAAAAAAACACTTTTTTATTTTATTTAATTTTTTTATTTAATTTTTTAAAACCAAACCTGGTCATGTTTGGTATCATTTGAAAGGCCATAATCAGGCCTTTCAAATGATGGCAAATATGACCATCTAGCTGCCATGGATCGGGAGATAAAGGGATCCTTAGGATCCCCTTATCTCTACATGGCAGCTAGAGGGTTAACTGGCCCACTGACATCCTCACACATATGGTGAGGTTGTCAGTGGGTGGGGGGGGGACCTGGAGGCTTGGCTGACACCCCCTCCAGGTTTGAATCGCGTTTTGGCGCCGCAACGTGATCCGGCGGCGAAACGGTTAATGCCATACACCGCTGGAAAGGGGAGGCTCTCCCCTCTCCAGCGGTGCAAACGGCATCTCCCTAGCTTCAATGGTTGGGGAGATAGAGGGCTCCGAAGGAGCCCCCCCTCCCCTCCATTGAAATCCATGGGGACGCCTGCTGATGACGTCACCACGCAGCGTGGTGACGTTATCAGCCTCGCCTGCCCATGTAAATCACATGGGCAGGCGCCCATGTAAATCACATGGGCAGGCTTCCTCCCTGCCAGATCGCCGTGGGATCCGGCGAGGGAGGTGAGTATCGGGCGGGAGGGGGATTAGGCGCCGCTGACGTACCCTATACGTCCGCGGGTCTAAGGGAGACCCGAGGACAAGACGTACAGGGTACGTCAGCGGCCCTTAAGGGGTTAAGGTTATGTATATCCAGGTAAATTTAGCTACGGGTCACTGGTTATGGGGGTTTGATAATCGGGACTCTCGGTCTGCAACGTGTCAGTTTTTCTGTTCTTTTCTGCCCCTGAAATCCTGAACCATGGGTACTATGAGGGTATGCCCATTCGTTTAGGTTTGTGTTTTTTAAAAAAAAAAGGCCCGGCCTTTTTTCTATCTTTTATGTATACGTGTGAGTATGCTTTTCATTAAAACTTTTGGCAATCTATTTTTTCTATCATGGTACCAGGCACAAAATTTTTATCTTTGAATGTTAAGGGGTTGAATTCACCACGAAAGCGACGGTTATTATTTAGGGATCTTAAACGGAAAGGAATAGCTATTGCTTTCTTGCAGGAGACAGGAATTTCCGCTGTAGCAGCCCCTCGCCTCTCAGATCCGTCTTATTCCAGAGTGTATACCTTGTGTGCCATTCCAAAAAGAAGTGGTACTGCAATATTGATTCATAACTCATGTCACCTTCAGATCGAGAATGTGCAGTCTGATAACGCGGGTCGATATGTGCTAGTACAGGGAATTTATTCAGCTCAAAGATACACTTTAGTATCTGTATATGATCCTAATGCCCCAGATTTGAAGTTCTGGACGGATCTATCTGCCTTGTTATCCCTTCCTATGAGGGGACGGATTAGAATAGGAGGGGATTTTAATGCGACCGTGTGTCCACCTTTGGATCATTCTTTAGGCCCCGCACGTGCTAATACAATCCCCACTGTGTCCCATCAAGATCGACAATTCCATGCATTTGTTCATTCCCAGGGGCTGGTGGATATTTGGCGGGTATTAAATCCGTCTGTTAAAGATTATTCATATTATTCGCCAGTCCATCATACCTATTGGCTCTATAACGTGGTCGGATCATGCGGATCTATCCTTGCAGATTAGACTCTTAACCCATAAAGGGGGGGCGACAGTGGAGATTAGACCCACTCCTTTTGAAACCAGGGGTTCAAGATGCAGTTAGTGCTGCTCTGGATACATATTTTCAGGTCAATGATACTCAGGATATATCTATTCATACACTTTGGAATGCTCATAAGAAGTAATAAGGGGGACTTTAATAAGCCAGGCCTCTTACCATAAACGAAAAAAATTACAATCTATCGTTACTATGCAGGCTAAGGCTAGGGTCAGACGAACGCATTTTTCGCCGCGAACGTGAAAAAGTGCGGTCGAACGAACGTATTTTTTAACGGAATGCGCGAAAGCGGTCATACGATGCGCATTTTCGTACGTTTTGTTTCACGGAGCTGGAAGAAGAGAGATATGATCAACCAAATCAATTGCAGAATGAATCAAATAAAAGGGAAGGGGTATAAAAAGGCATTTTGGGAATGGTGGCATTTTCCAAGATGGATGCAGTCCAAGTGTTTCTTTTTGCTGCACTGGGATACCTGTACCTGAAGAAGAAAAGACAACGGCGAACATGGGTCCATCCACTCAACACTGCCAGACACACGCATGGCCACTTTGTGACACTGTACAGGCCACTGCGAGAGAGGGACCCCGTGAAGTTCTTCAACTACCTGCGGATGTCCATCCACACCTTTGATGAACTGTTGATGAAGGTGCGTGAGCCGCTGACCAAGAGGGACACCAACATGAGGGCTGCCATACCACCGGAGGAGATGCTGGTCCTCACTTTGCGGTAAGTACTATCAAACACCTGCATTCATGACATCGCTGCCAGTCATCAGACATGTGCTCGGTGTGCAGAGGCTCTATTGTAGGTCAGTAGTTATATGCCCACACACACACGCATGCATCACCTTGCAGAACACGTAACGAAAGAGTAATGACACTGACAACGATGTGAAACAAATAAAATATTTAGTCCCGAAATAATATGACAGAAGATAACAATAACATATTAAACACATATATTATTGCATGTCCAATGAAGGTAATAAAATAAAAATAGTAGAACAACATGAATAAACTGTGACAAACATAAACGAACAGACGATACACCTCACATGGTATGATACCGAGGAGCATCTGGGTCATGAGGACCGTGCATATGGCTGCGGTGGTACTCTGGCTCCGGGGGTGGCCCAGCAACAGGGGACATGGGTGGGCGGGCAGGCAACGCCTGGCAGTGGTGGGAATAACCATGGGGGTATTGTGGCACGACACCGTGATATACAGGTGCCTGTTGTGGATGGGACAGTATCTCATGTATCAGGTCCAGGCTTCGGCGGCGATAATCCAGCTTCTGCGCTGGGGTCATTATGTTGAGCAGGGAGAGACATGAATTGAAAAAGGACATGTCCTCGGAATCAGCGACCATGCAGCGTGGATGTGTATGGTGCGCGTCCATGAATGCGACCATGGCCTGCTCGACATCAGCTGATGGTGGCTTCTTCCTCCTGGGAGCCGTACTGGTGCTGTCTGTGGGTGCTGTACCCGGCACCTGCTGGGACTCCACATCCTCCACCTGGGACTCCGCACCACCCTGCTCGACCTCCACCTGGCAGCTGCCAGATCCTGCGGGCTGCAGGTCTTGCCCTTGTGAGCTAGAGGTGGATGGCCGGTCAATACTGCTCACAGTCTTGCGCGGCTCCTGGCTCTTCCTCAGGAAGGACAGTTGGTCAGCATACAAATAGCTGCGCCTCTTCTTTGCACCAGCTCCAGAGCGAGCAGCTTCAGCCTCCTTTTTCAGGACCCGGGTATGATTGTCCCTCACCGTGCGCCATTTATTGATTGCTTCATGTGCTGCAAAACATGATGAGAGTGACATAAGGTTAGGTTTATATGATGTGATCATAACACAGCTTCTTTCATGTTCTAGGTATCTTGCTAGTGGATGCAGTTTGAAGGATCTGCATTACAACTTCCGCATTGGCAGATCGACAGCTGGTGAGATCGTCCGCAAGGTCTGCCAAACAATATGGGAAACCATGAAGGACCAATGTTTGCCAACACCCACAGGCGAGACATGGCTGGCAATTGCAGCAGGATTCTGGGAGAGCGAACGATATCCCAACTGCCTGGGAGCGGTGGACGGCAAACATGTCCGCATTGTGAAGCCACTGCACAGTGGCTCACTGTATCAAAATTATAAACATTATTTTTCAATTGGCCTACTGGCGGTGGCAGATGCCAACTATAATTTTGTGTATGTGGATGTCGGATCATACGGCAAGGACTCGGACTCAACACTGTTTCGGAACTCAACACTGTGGAATGAGATTGAGGGTGGGAACCTGAACATCCCCAGACCCGCACCTTTGCCTGGCAGCGACGTGTCAGTCCCCTATGCCTTTGTGGGTGATGAAGCATTCGGCTTATCCACACATCTCCTGCGGCCATACTCAGGGACACACCTGACTGTGAAGAAGCGGGTGTTTAATTACAGGCTGTCGCGGGCGAGACGGTATGTCGAGTGTAGCTTTGGCATACTGAGCAACAAGTGGAGGATTTTTCATCGGCCACTTGATGTAAATGTGGATTTCTGTGTGGATATAGTGAAATGCTGTTGCATCCTACATAACTATGTTCGTGCAAGGGATGGGGTTAATTTCGAGGATACCCTCACAGTAACGGGTCTGGATGAGTATGCTAACGATGACATAATACCTGTGAATAGACACACCAACAGGTTTCGCGATGCTCTGTCTAATTATTTCACTAGCAATGCAGGGCAGGTGCCATGGCAGATGGACATCATTTGACATGTGACACCTAGGCTTGTGCACCGATTATTTTTTCTGTTCGAATTTTCGGATGTTTAAAGTTTTCGATTCGGCTCATTTCGAACGAACCCTGTTTTGATTCGATTCGGTTCGACTTGTTTTTCGGGGATATGTCATCGGAATATGGACCATTTTTCGTTTTTTGTGTCACTTTGCTCGTTTGTTGGATCTACTTTTCGTGATTTCGTACATTTCTCGTTTTTCGCAACGTCTGTTCTCGTTTCAAAGCAATAAATTTCGATTTGACACAATTCAAGTCCAATCGCATATTCGTACAATATTTTGTTTCGGCTCGGAAACATTTCGGATCTGACATTTTCGGATCGAAAAATTATCTGGGAATCGCCCGCATCAGAAAACACGAATCGTGAAAATGTCGTTTAAATTCCGAAATTCTGAAAGCCGAAACGCACATCCTTAGTGACAACGATAATTCGTTATGCCATTTTGTTTGATATTACATTCAAGTTCAATGCAATTGAATTCTATGCAATAAAATGATCATTTACTCACTCTGAAGCTTCTGCTCTTTATCAGACCACGTCTCGTACTCTGGGTACACCACCCTGGACACTGTGACCCATGCACTGGCCTTCTTCTGCCGGTCTTTGTAGCTGTCGCAGGCCGTGTCCCACAGCTCGGGATGATCTGCCACTGCATTGATCAGCCTCTCCACGTCGATGTCAGTCCCAGCCATTGTCCAACGCAACTTGCAGCTACCCCCAGACAAGACAGGAAGTGTTTGGTCTGTGCACGTTATGTTGGCCGGACGTGTGCAGCGTCTGACGTCTCCCAATCACGCAAACACGCCGCTATGTAGCCGCAGCGCACTCTGTACGTCAGTAGTAGCGGTTTGACGTTCTCGAAAAAATGCGTTCGTTTGCCACTTGCGTTGCGCGGACGAATTTTCGTGCGGCCGTACTTCGTATGTTCCCCGGCATTGGACGTCATTTGCTGCTAGTACGGCCGTGATTTTGTGCGGCTAAACGCACGTTAAAACTGCGCTAGTCTGACCCTAGCCTTAGTTGAGGCGTTTAGAACTTTTACATAAAAGCCCTACGGACGATATTTTTTCCCCATCTGGTAAATACTCGATTTGAGCTTAATAGACTCTTTTTGGATGATGTGGGTCGTTCGTTGATATGGTCTAGACGACAATATTATGAAAGGGGTAACAAGGCAGATGCGCCGTTAGCTCGAATGCTTCGCCCTAGACATCCTATTGGGATGATCCCGATTATTAAGGACACTCAGGGCAAGATCTATCGTTCTCCAGAATCTATCAGGGACGCTTTCACGACATATTTTGCAAAACTGTATAAGCACTCCCCTACGCACACCCTAGAGAATACTTATGTAGTGGATAAAATAAAGGCATATCTGAATCAACTAGCGCTCCCCTCTCTTAGTGAAGTACAGATCAATACATTGGCCCTACCTATTAAGGAAGAAGAGATAGTAAGGGCAGTTGGTAGATTGCAGCCCCGGAAAGCTCCAGGTCCGGATGGTTTTATGGGCCTTTATTATAACACATTTTTGTCTAAATTATCACGTTACTTGTGTCGATTATTTAATGAAGCAAGAGACGGGGAGCCTTTTCCAAAAGAGTATTTTGTTAGCATCAATAATCCTTCTCCCTAAACCAGGGAAGGACCCTGAGGCTATAGCTAACTATATAGAGCAATTTCTCTTATTAACACAGATGTAAAAATTTTGGCAAAAATTCTTGCCTGTCGTCTGGAACCTTTCCTTACCACATTAATATCACCTGACCAGGTGGGATTTATTCAGGGACGTCAAGCATACGATAACACGCGTAGGGCTGTAGATCTGATTTGGCTGGCTAAAAAGAATAGAAGCATAGAATACCCTCATTGTTTTTGTCACTGGATGCTGAAAAGGCCTTTGATAGGGCAGAATGGCCATATTTATTTAATTTATTGACGCATGTGGGTTTCCCCCCCCTCTTTTTTACGACTTATATCCGCCCTTTATGAATCTCCTGGAGCTCAAATATTGATCCCGGGAACAGATAGGATTCCTTTCCGGGTATGGAATGGCACTCGTCAGGGTTGCCCTTTATCTCCGGCTCTATTTATTCTTTTTTTTGGAACCCCTCTTACAGACAATTAGGGAGGATCCGGAGATAAAAGGGTTCTGGGTGGGAAATTCTCAGTTTAAATTGTCAGCCTATACGGATGATATACTTATCACATTGACAGACCCTAAATATTCTTTGATTAAGTTATTGGAAAGGCTGAACGATTATTCAGAGATTTCAGGGTATAAAATTAATTTGGATAAATCTGAGGCCATACCAGTAGCGCTTTCCCCGTCCATTCTCCTCGACATCACTTCCTCCTCTTTAATACGGATAGTTGATTTAGGAATTCTTATACCATCATGTCCTACAAAACTATATGATGCTAATTACCCACGTCTGATAACTACTATTAAAGGGGAACTAGAGACATGGAGTAAGTACTCTATATCATGGTTGGGCAGAATTAATTGTATTAAAATGAATGTGTTACCTCGATTATTATATTTTTTTTCAAACATTACCCATCCCTCTGATCATTAAGGATTTTGTTATATTACAATGTGCTATTGATCAGTTTATATGGGCTGGGAAATGTCATCGGGTGGCAAGACACACGCTCTATTGGCCAAGAGCATTGGGCAGACTGGGCTTGCCTTCATTACTATCTTATTATTATGCTGCCCAACTCGCTCAAATAATGGTATGGCATTTACCAAAAGGTACTTGTAGATGGGTAGATTTGGAGGCTGGCCTTATGAAGCCTAGTGTTCTTGATCAATGGATTTGGATTTGTCAGAAATATCATTCTAAGTTACAGACGGATTGTCCAGCCATTATCAATTCTGTTCGTATTTGGAATCAACTAGCATTAAAATGTGAACTAACTAATTTTCCCTCTTCATTAACTCCGATTTTTGGTAACAGGGATTTTATTCCCAGACTTAATGCTGGTCCCTTTCGGTGCTTACAGGATGCTGGTGTGTGCAGGTTGTACCAGCTTTACCCCAAAGGGATATTACTTTCTATAGAAGAAATTATTACAAGAATAGGGGGGAAAGATTTTTCATTTTTTCATTTCCTGCAATTAAAATCGTATTTCTATATGCCCCCACGTTCATAGTGCTGCTACGGCTAAACAAACCGTTTTTGAACGTTTATGCAAGAATGGTAAATATCAACGAGGGTTGAATATATATATATATATATATATATATATATATATATATATATAAATATAATGGAGCTGACGTCTAGACTAGACTGGAAGGAGCTATCTTATGTACGGTTATGGGAAGTGGATTTAGGTGAATCGCTGGATTCAGAAGACTGGTTGGACATTTGGGAACTGTCAAATTCGGTATCTATATGTGCCTCCCTACAAGAACAATCTATTAAGACAGTAATGCGATGGTATACTACTCCAGCCCAGCTGGCTAATATGAATCGGAATATGTTGGATGTATGCTGGAGGTTATGTAATATGCGAGGGTCTTACTATCATATGTGGTGGTCGTGTCCAGTCATTGTATCTTTTTGGATGAAAATAAGGGATTTATTGCAGACGGTTTTTTTCTAATTCTGTCCCACTAGACCCGTGGGTTTTTCTGCTGTCCAGACCAGCCCCAGGTTTTACTTTCCATGAGAATAAACTAATAGCTAAAATTACATTGGCTGCAAGACGGGCAGTAGCAGAGGTTTGGAGACAACCTTGTTTACCAAAGCTAGCAAAAGTATTCGTAAAAATTAAAGATACACAGGTCATGGACGAACTTGCGGCTTTGGTTCATAATTCTGCGCCCTCTTATAATAAGACCTGGGGACCGTGGCTGGATGCAGGATTGTAACCGGTTTTCTTTTCTCTTTATTTTATTTATTTTTTCTGAGATATTATATGGGTCCAGGCCGAGCCTTCCCCCCCCTTTTTTTTCTCCTCTCCCCCCTCTTCTATTTCTTTCTTCATTTTCTTTGTAAAGTATAGGTAAAATTAAGATGCTTAAGCTGTTTTTCTTGTAGATGTATATTCAGTTGATTTTCAAATATGGAGCTATAATATTTCCATGTAGATGTATTCTGAAAATGTTATGCATCTAATAAAATATCCACAATTAACAAATGAAGAAAGCGCCGGTGTAAACTCCACAACCACGAAACACTGAATTAATCACACCCAATATATTGTCAATATATGACTAAAAATGGGGGAATATAATTACCAGAGCATGTGAATGTAACTGGATCAACGTTCTTATAAACATGTAAAAGAAAAGAGGCAAAAACACATTGCGCAATACATTTGTAATAAATGATACATGGGCCAGAGCCTGTACAATTCAAGGCTCTATATGAAAGCGTTGGGTCCCTTCAGGGATGACCCCGTCCTTCTTCATATACCCTCCGAGTGTAGAATGGATGCCATGTAAGGATGAACACAGAAATGGACCATAGCATAATACAGTAACATAAGCAAATAATTTGAGCTCTCAATAGGGCCAAACTCACGTGGTATAGAGCCTGTGTTGGGGACACACCAAACCCCCTTGTACCAAAGAAAAAACGTATTTTGTAAAGATAAAAAATGTAATCGTTGATCCAGTTACATTCACATGCTCTGGTAATTGTATTCCCCCATTTTTAGTCATATATTGACAATATATTGGGTGTGCTTAATTCAGTGTTTGGCGTTTCGTGGTTGTGGGGTTTACACCGGCGCTTTCTTCATTTTTTGTTAATTGTGGATATTTGTTTGGGTTTTGTAGGGATAACCCTTGTGAGATATAGCAGCCGGAGTTGCCTGTAACCGCGGTGCCTTTTCCTCCACCTTTTTGCCAGTTCAGCGCCACTTATATATTTTTTATCTAATAAAATGTTTTTAAAAAAAAAAGGATTGCTATGGTGTCAATAGCAAAGTGGATATGGAAATTAAAAACTGCCTCTGGAGCATAGAAGACAGTTGTGATCAACGATGAGAGAGTTAAGGAAACCTATTATCCCCTGGTGCTCTCATCTCTACAAACCAAACACACTAGTAAACCAGAAAAAATGTGGCAAATCCTTATTTAGAATAAAGAACAAAATACATATCTTGTTTGCTCTAAGAACGTCTCCTCCTCTTGGCGTTCAGAAAAAGACAGGTAAAAAGGTAAGGTTTGAGCAAATCTAGATAAAAAACATGACATAGCGTGATAACGTCACAAATACTTCATTATCAATGGCCCCCTAAGGGATACACTCTCAAGATTGTGAAAGTATTCAAGCACATCAATAATGGTTGCTCACTGTTACCCCACTCTGGTCACTCAGGGGGATCCCAGGAGTCACCAGACTTTAGACATTCATCTCCGTATCACTCCCCGGATTGAAGGGTAAACAGGGTCCTCAGGAAAAGCTTAGAATCAGAGTTCAGGAATCAGCTCTGCACTGCAATAGAGTCTGTAACTTTAATGTTCAAGTCACATGTCTGTAACTTCACTAGTGTAAGTTGTAGGATATGGTTGTTGGAGTGAGGCATAATTTCCGAGAAGTGTGGGTCATCAGATCCAGAAACATATGTCTGGGGAAACTATTCAATATTCCTGTTCCAATGCCTGAGCCTGAAAAAAAATATCATGATGGGGTCTACCGTATTTTTCGCTCCATAAGACGCACCTGACCATAAGACGCACCTAGTTTTTAGAGGAAGAAAACAGGAAAAAAAATATTCTGAATCAAATAGTGTAATAATGGATATGCCCTCATGGATATGCCCCAGCAGCTCTCATGGATATGCCCCAGCAGCTCTCATGGATATACTGCCCCCAGCTCCTTTCATGGATATACTGCCCCCAGCTCCGCTCATGGATACTGCCCCCAGCTCCGCTCATGGATACTGCCCCCAGCTCCGCTCATGGATACTGCCCCCAGCTCCGCTCATGGATACTGCCCCCAGCTCCGCTCATGGATATACTGCCCCAGCAGCTCTCATGGATATACTGCCCCAGCAGCTCTCATGGATATACTGCCCCAGCAGCTCTCATGGATATACTGCCCCAGCAGCTCTCATGGATATACTGCCCCAGCAGCTCTCATGGATATACTGCCCCAGCAGCTCTCATGGATATACTGCCCCAGCAGCTCTCATGGATATACTGCCCCAGCAGCTCTCATGGATATACTGCCCCAGCAGCTCTCATGGATATACTGCCCCAGCAGCTCTCATGGATATACTGCCCCAGCAGCTCACCTCCTACTGCCGCCGCCACCACGTGTTCGGCTCCCTCTGAGCGTCCAGCGGCATGGAGCTTGGGCGCTCGCCTGGGGGACCCACGTGACCAGCCGCGATCTCGCGAGTTCTCGGCTGGTGACGTGGTTTCCCCAGGCGAGCGCCAAAGCTCCATAGCTTCGGACGCTCGCAGGGAGCTGAACACTGCAACGTGCAGTATTCGCTCCATAAGACGCACACACTTCCCCCCCCACTTTTTTTGGGGGAAAAGTGGGTCTTATGGAGCGAAAAATACGGTAATTGACATTTTGTATAATTGCACACTGGTCCTCCAAATTGTAAGACAGACTGTTGGGAGGAATGGCAGAGGTTGTATTTCAATTGTATACACACCACAGGGTCATGTGAGGTGGCATTGAACAGGTCTTAGTCTGGACTTTCCAATAATAACATGACCTTTTAAAAAGGTTTTTTGAAAATAAATAATTTTAATTTTCTTTTGACTTTGGCGGTGATATTGTTCACTTTTCAAGTATAAAGCAAACAATGCTACTGCTCTTACTCGCCTTACTTCCCATGTCGGGTAGTTTATGAAAAAGTAAATTATGCATGCTGAAAACGATTGAAATCTGAATGGAAATTTACATTATTGCTATTTATTGTTATAGCAGTCCGTGACATTTATTTATTTATTTATAAAGTCCCCACTCTGCCTCTGCCGCTCCTTTCTGCGAGTCCCTTCACTGGCTCCCCATCCACTGCAGAATTAAATTTAAAATCCTTAGCTCCCCGTCCTCACTAATCACCAAATACACCCCAGCCCGCCCCCTAAAATCAGTGACCTGTGCCTAGCTTCTCCACGCATCACCTCTTCCCATGATAGACTGCAGGATTTCTCACGCACAGCTCCCATCCCCTGGAACGTTCTTCCTCGTACAGTCAGACTTTCCCGTAGTTTCCCTTCCTTTAAACTCTCCCTTAAGACATTCCTATTTAGGGAAGCCTACCACCAGACTCACTAATACACCTCACTGCCCTAACCAGTCCATCACACTCACCTTGCAGTCCTCTCTTCCTGTTTACTCCACCAACCCTTCTAGATTGTAAATTCACACGGGAATAGGGCCTTCGTTTCCTCCTGTACTGGTTTATCAAAATGTTGTTCAGTCTCAATGTATTGTAACCCTGTTTATATCGTGCCAATTGTTCAGCGTTGCTGAATATGCTGGCGCTATATAAATAAAGTATAATAATAATATTTTACCAGGAAGGATACATTGACATATACACATAAGGGGTTCTTTACTATATCCAAATTGCACCGAACAGTGAATTTCACCATTTGGTGCAATGTCGGGCCAATTTGTCTATTCACTAAGCTGTTAGTTCACCAAATACTGCTGAATTGACAGCAAACTATCGTGCAGTTCACCACAATTTGGCAACACCAAAATTGCCTCATAGAAGACTATTGTGTTTTCTATTCACAGAACACCGAAATTCCATCAATGCCTTGATTTTCGTTGTTTCAATTTGATAGGTTTAAACAGGCAAATCCCATAGGATTATGCGATCGGCCAGAGCTGACTGCGGGAGTACAGTGAGGGAGCACAGGGACAAGTATGTATCCAGCCTGAGTGTGGCTCGGGGTTACCACTTTCGGCATTGAAATTTAACCCTGAGCCACACTCGGGAATTCCAACAGGGGGCTGAATAAATGCACCGATTATGCCATATAAAAATTTCAAAATCGGACCTCCAGGGAGGTTAAGGACCACTGATGTACATAGTACATCCTGGGGAAAATTCCCATTAAGAACAAAGGACATACTATGTACGTCATGGTCCTCTAACTCCCCCCCTCCCTCCCTATACCCACCTCTCTGGCTGAGGTCCTACGTCAGACTGGCTTCCTTGAAGCCAGCCGGATGGATTTATGGGCCCCGGCTGTCGCGAGGACGTCACTGCCATGCGCCTGCAGGGATGAATGTGAAAGGGGAGGGGTGACTCCTTTTGGAGCCCTCTCCCTCGTGAACTGCTGCAGATAGAAAAAAAAAAGGCCCTGCTGGAGAGGGCAATTGCCGGATTGCAATTCAGTCCCGGAGGTGGCTGACATCTTGGGCAGGTTTCACCGTCACCCTAAGGGCGGGTGTCTCACCCTGCGACGCAGTGTTCGGCTCCCTGCGAGCGTCTGAAGCTACGGAGTTTCGGCGCTCGCCTGGGGGAACCACGTCACCAGCAGAGTTCTCGCGAGATCGCGGCTGGTCACGTGATTCCCCCAGGCGAGCGCCCAAGCTCCATGCCGCCGGACGCTCAGAGGGAGCCGAACACGCGGCGGCGGCAGGAGGTGAGCTGGGGCCTGGGGACAGTATCTATGAGAGGAGCTGGGGGCAGTATCCGTGAGAGGAGCTGGGGGCAGTATCCGTGAGAGGAGCTGGGGGCAGTATCCGTGAGAGGAGCTGGGGGCAGTATCCGTGAGAGGAGCTGGGGCAGTATCCGTGAGAGGAGCTGGGGGCAGTATCCGTGAGAGGAGCTGGGGCAATATCCATGAGAGGAGCTGGGGCAATATCCATGAGAGGAGCTGGGGCAATATCCATGAGAGGAGCTGGGGCAATATCCATGAGAGGAGCTGGGGCAGTATCCATGTGTGCTGGGGGGCATATCCATGAGAGCTGGTGCAATATCCATGTGTGAGCTGGTCTGGGGGCACTATATCCATGTGTGAGCTGGTCTGGGGCAATATATTCATGTGTGAGCTGGTCTGGGGCAATATATCCATATGTGAGCTGAGGCACAATATATCCATATGTGAGCTGGGGCAATATATATCCATGGGTGAGCTGCTGCGGGCAATATATAATTGTGAGCTGGGGCAATATATCCATATGTGAGCTGAGGCACTATATCCATATGTGAGCTGAAGCAATATATATCCATGGGTGAGCTGCTGGGGGCAATATATAATTGTGAGCTGGGGCAATATATCCATATGTGAGCTGGGGGCAATATATATCCTTGGGTGAGCTGCTGGGGGCAATATATATCCATGTGTGCTTTCACTGCCTTCGAAAAAGGCACCGTACTTGCTGGCAGTTGGCAAAAATTTGTGAGAGCATATGAGAGAGCTCCACAGCAATAAACCTCACAGTAATGTGTGCTGTGTGTATGAGCATTCAGTGTTATATGCGAGTACTGATTTAGGAGTAAGAGTTGTTAAAAAAAAATCCGTAAAACTCGGGGGGGGGGGGTGACACCATACGTTACTGCACTGGGTGACACCAACCCTAGTGACGCCACTGTTTGTGAGTCTTTACAATTTGCAACCTGAGAGGTGGCATCGTTCTCATGGAATATCTTTAAGAAATCGATTTTACTTCAGTATGTTGTTCACTATGTAGCTAAAAATTGAAGTAAAATGAGCCTGAGCTGAAAGGAAATTTGCCATAAATGAAGACATCCATATATTATTTCAACTATATCTACCATATAGGAGGCTTAGCCATCAGAATCTCTAGTCAGGAACACTTTGTTGATGTGATCACTAACATTTACTGTAAAAAAAAAAAGCCTTACTAGTTTAGCAGATGTTGGCACACAAAGGGAAAGTGACAGATGGGACGGCTGCCTAACAAAGAGTTTCCAATGAGCAGGTTCACAAGAAATGAACCCCTACCAGCAGATGATCTGACTCTGTGGCCTGGATTTTAAACTAGAAGGGAAAAGGCTTTAGGTTTCAAAAAGTGATGTATACACCTATATGCCTGCTACCGAGTAGGGTGCTCGGACCTATATTTCTTATTGCGTGCCCTGCATAGATAAAACTAATAGATATTAACATATAGCTATAAAATGTATTTGCGTCAATAAAATACATTATATTATAACCAACCGAACGCCTCTAATTATAGAAACACCAACCATATTTTACTAATATTTTGGCAACTGAAATCCTGTTCTGTTTAATTTCCTATTTTATTAAGCAAGACAAACATAATGTTGGTTGCCCACCACCAAAATCACGTGTTACCATTTACCATTTCATACACACAACATCCTGTAATGTTTAGTTATGGTGTTGCTGAGGTGCAAGTACCAATAAACTCAAATGGTCACTGTTTATTAAAAGTAGGGATGTACTGATACCACTTTTTTTTTTAAGACTGAGAACAAGTACCGATACTTTTTTAAAGTACTCACCGTCACCGATACCGAGTACTGATACTTTTATTTAATGTCATGTGACCGCTTTACAAGAAGACCTCATATAAAATGCCCCCACCTCACACATTGCCCTCAGGATATTGTACAAGGACTATTGCATAGCCTCCCAGGTAGACATGTAAAATTTCTGGAAATTTTGAAGCCATGGAAAAAAAGAAAAATCCCGTTTTTTTCGCCCCCGGCAAAAAATGGAAATTTTTGGAAAAATTTAAAATATGCACCATAGAATAGATTTACAAATTAAAATGGTCACACTTGAAATAAAAGTACAGTTTATTTAGTAACTAATTTACTTTTTATAAATTTTATTTTTTGTTTCAAATGGAATAACAAGCAAGGCCTGTATATGATCATATAAGAACAAGTAACTACCCCTCCGTTTCCTGAAGAGCAAGAAACCAGCAACATAAAAACAATATCAGGGTTATTCAGAGAAAGGTAAAAACCAGGAGAACTGGCAGGAGAAGAGAACAATCTAGACAAATAGCCAATTTGCAAAATGAGATAAATGGGAGAATTTTTCTGGTTTGGCTATTTTGACCTAGAATTTGCACTTCTCCATTTATTCTCCTGAATTTCACCTTTTTTTGAATAGACCTGTGTATATCAAATTTGCCCCTTAGCACCAATAGCTAAGGGAAAAAAAGGAAGTAACTGATTGCATTATTTGTGCCTGTAGGATATGGATACATCAATATTTAAGCTCCATGCGGAGGTTTAACATTCGAGCGGTGCTTAAAAAAAAAATTGTGAAAAGGAAACAAAAGTCACAACCTAAACATGCAATTTAATCTCATTTTCTGATTCTTCTTCCTCTCCATATTTGTCATTTCTCATTGACTTCTAAAAACGTAAGGTTTGCACGGATTGAAAAGTGTTTCTCCCCTTTCACAGGTTAGTTTGTTTCTTTATTTTGGTTTGAATATTAGCAAACAGAGCAGATTCTTTCACATTCAGCAGAAGATGCAGAATCTGCAGGAAGCGAGATGCAAGAGGGGTCAGAGGTCGTGTTGTGCAGAGACCTTGTCACCATGTTGCAGAAGGGATAGGTTTTGCAGAATCCCAGACTGTACTGGAGAGACCATTAATAGGGACAAATTTAACCTCTTGCCGGTCAATTAAGGAAAAGACAAACTATCATCAACTGTATCCCAACAACCACTGTAGGAAGTGGAAGATGGAGCTCACAATCAAACTAAACTGAAGCCTTTTCCCTGCAGTGCCCCCTAGAGGCTGAAATGCTTATTTTTATTGTCTGAGTATTGCATTGAGACGTGTTACTTGAATTGTATTCCAGGATTTGCTAGTCTTCAACTGAGAGAAATTGCACGGATTTAAGACTTTAGTTAAAGTCTCTGAAGTCTTTCATTATGGTATTAAATTTATATAACCTTAAGACCTTAACCTTAGACATAATATATATCATTGTAAAAGAACATATTACACACTTTTGTTTTTTTCAACTTTTCCAGAAAAAAAAACAAAAAATGGCTTTGGGGAAAAAACAAAAAAATGCATTTTACCCCCCCCCCCCGGATTTTTCTGTTTTTTTTTTCTTTCAGGCCTTCCCGTCTCTACTCCCAGACGATAATTGGCATCACATAGCACAGAAAGGAAAAAAAAAGGCACAGCATTATGGACCATATCCGAGGGGGGGGGGGGAGAACATGGCTCAGGTAAGAGGTAAAGCCTGGGTGGACCAAAACAACCAGCGCAGACTATGTTACGAATTTTGATCCCAGGCAGAGAAAATTAAGTACTCGAAGGAGCATATGGATTTGACATTGGTGAACCAGTCCTTGAGGAGGGAGTCAGAGGACGCCCCAGTATTTTAGAACAATCAGTTTGGCAGCATTGAGACGCCGAATGACCAGAGATTTTTGATATATTTCCATGTTAAAGGTTGTATGATGCAGTAGGTAAAACCCAGAGTGAAGTCTGGAGGGGGATCCATGAAGCGGCAGACCATGCAGTGAATCTGGAACCGTTATGGCTCGAGAGCTGGGCATTAGGGATAGACCGATATCCTTTTTCCAGAACGGATCATGATTATCGGCCATCTTTCAGGCCGATAACGGGCACCGATATTCTGTACATTGAAATTTTTGAAAGATCACAATTTCTACACAAATCTAGTGTCAAAATGGTAAACATTACAACGGAGAAAAATAAAGTGCTTGCAAAATAACTTAAATAGCTTTCCAGAACACAGAAACATGGCAAAAGAAACCCTATAAACCTCACACACTAAACATCACTAAAAAACTAAACAATATTTTTGGTTAAAGAATCTCAGCGCTCAGAGTGACGGGTAACTCACAGTAATGTGCGGTGTATATGATCATATCCCAGAGCTCCACAGCAATAAAACTCACACCTCATACACAAGGCACATTACTGTTTTACATTACTGTTTTAAAGCGCGTTCCAAAACGCATGAACAGGGAAATCCCAGGATTTCCTATGGGACCTGTTCACACCTGGGCGTTTTAAAGCGCGCAGGGACACGCTTTCAAACCTCCTACGCACAAAGTAGTATGGGAGCTTCTTTGGTGCGTAGTACAGTGCGTTTGCGGCCACTGACATAGCCGTGAACGCGCTGCAATGCGTTTTTTCGTATGCGCGTATTGCGCTCATTTGAAAAACGCCGAGGTGTGAACCCAGCCTTACTGTGGAGCTCTAGGATACATTCATACACACTGCACATTACTGTATCACAGAACTGCACAGATATAAAGTTCATGCTCACAGACCCCACAGAGCTCCAAGGCAATGTGTTGTCATGTGGCACGCCCAGTGACCTAATCAGTGGGAGCCGGTCGGCCCACGCTGATGATGTCACGTGGCGCTCCGTCTGACCTAATCAGTAGGGGCCAATGGCTGGTGGGCTCCCTCTGATTAGGTCATAGGGCTCACCGGATGGCCGGCTGCTCTCTTCAGTCAGCCTAGGCTGCCTTGCCGGGCAGCTGGATATCTCGGCTGGCCGACCGGCATAGGAGGCTAGTGGCTGACCGGCCCGGTAAGCTTGCCGTCCGATGGCCAGTCCGGGCCTGCTTGGCAGAGTGCTGTTAGAGCACTCTGCCAGTCGCCTCAGGGTCTGGAAAAACATACGGATCTTTGCATGTACCCTGCGTGTCAATCGAAAGTGAAAAGGAAGTGTATGGGGACTTTAAAAGTATTAGGTCATTTAAATGGGGTTCATGTGTAACATCATGCTGTTCCAGTCCATGAAGAGGTTAATGAATAAGTCAGTCTGAGGCATGGCCGTGCCCAGATGAGCATTGGGTATATATATTACCAATGAAGTGGAAGCACTCCGGGTCTTATATAAAAAATAAAAGTTTATTAGCAAGTCATATAAAAAGGGACCGACGTTTCGGCTCCTAGAAGCCTTTGTCACGGTAGGACAAAGGCTTCTAGGAGCCGAAACGTCAGTCCCTTTTTATATGACTTGCTAATAAACTTTTATTTTTTATATAAGACCCGGAGTGCTTCCACTTCATTGGTAATGTATTTATAAAAAATTTGGCAGCACCCGGGCAGTCTTGTTATTCAGACGGAGTGATTTCCCCCTCCTGGACTCATATTAGACTGTTCTTATTGGAAAGCGGTCACATGACATTAAATAAAAGTATTGGGGAGTACCTGGAAAAAAGTATAGGTACACGTAATTGTTCTTAAAAAAGTGGTTATCGGCAGGGCTTGAGTCCTGTGGGAACGGCGTTCCCGCACTTCTCCCGCAGCGGGAATGCATGTTTCCGCTGTGGGCTGATTTAGTTTATCGCTGGGGCTGCTAGCGGAATGCATTAACCGCATTCCGCTAGCAGCCCCCTCGATTGGCCCATGTTCCGGGAGCGCTTCCTACCTGCTCCTCTCGTGCAGCCGCCGTCTTCAGCCTTGTGAAGGCTATGACGCGGCCTACTGCCGAGATCTCGCGAGATTGCGTCACAGCCTTCACATCAGAAGAAGCCAGCGGCAGTGTGCAGGAGCTTGGAGAACCACGCGGGAGGAGATCTGTCTGGGTATGTATAATTCTGGGCTCTGCCGCTGGTATACACAATTCTGGGCTCTGCCGCTGGTATACACAATTCTGGGCTCTGCTGGTACATATAATTCTGGGATCTGTGCTGGATATATATATAATATACAGTATATTATATGCCTGTTACACATGATTCTCAAGGGGGCGGGTGTATATATACACATCCTTTTTTTTTTTTTCTTCTTCAGGTAATGAGGGGGGGGGGGTTGTGGAATTCTTGGATGAGTTCCCTCGCTTTTTTCCCCAGGACTTGACCCCTGGTTATCGGTGCATCCCTAGTCCTTGGTCCTTAAGTGAGTTTTTTCTCAGGATGCACCCTGTACATCATTGGTCCTTATGGGGCTAAATAAACCAACAACAAGCTGTAATCACAGGCAAAATTAAAATTTTTATTTCAGCGCTCCCAGGGACAGAAAGATTTTTTTATTTTATGTGAGAATTGTGTCCTTAGTATTTGCACTGTTTTCCAGGTTTTGTTTGTCCTCGGGACAGTGGATTTGCAATGACCAGAGTCTTTCTATAAAGTCCCATAAGTCTTTCCTAAAACCAATTTGGTATATAGTTTTATAAATAATACTAGATGTATAGATGGATGTAAACTTTAAGGATTATTCAGAAAGCACCGAAATTTCAGTGCTTTCTTGTTCGGCGTGCTTCGGCGATTCTAGTTCGCCGACCCTGCAGTGAAATAACTATTCACCACAGGGTCCCCGAAGGGCACAAAACGTGGAGCCGCTGCCAACCACCAGACTGAAAAACTCTATTCTTCTAAAAGGTGTTTAAACCAATAAAAATGCATGACAATGTGTGGAAATGATAAAAAAAAGTCCTATAAAATTTGTAAAAAGGTCTGTTACAGAATAAAAAAAAACGCAGAAAAAAATGTGAATTAAATTCATCAAAAGGTTTCCAAAAAAATCAATAAATAAAAAAGACGGTTTGCTGAAAATGAGAAGAGCAAACGGTTGAATAAAAGCGTTAATACTTTTTATTAGATTGAATCCTATGGCATTCTCCGGTTTAAATCTGACTAACTAGAAAGGCCTGAACATCCCAGAAAAACGCCACCGTCTCTTCCGGGAGGTCCGGGCGCTGAGGGCGTCGGTGGTCTTCCTCCAGGAAACACACTTTCGATGAGATGCTGTCCCGTCTTTGAGTGATCCAGCTTTCCCGACGGGCTACTACAGCAACTACTCCGGGGGCAAAAGCCGTGTAGTGGCGATTCTTTTCTCTAGGGACACCCCTGTGGTCATCGATGGCGTGCTTTCTGATGACGAAGGCCGTTTCTTGTTTGTAAACTGTACAATAGTGGATGTTAAATACACCTTCGCATCGGTCTACCTCCCAAACACTAATCAACACCACTGCCTAGCAGCGATCCTTCGTCGCCTTACTTCTTTTGCGGTAGGAACCCTGGTATTGGCAGGCGATTTTAATGTCCCACTAGACCCAAGTCTAGATACCTCCGCGGGTCACTCTTCCATTCCGCCCTGCATCTCTCGCCATATCCGCCGCACTCTAGACGCCCTGCAGCTAGTGGATGTATGGAGGGCTTTCCACGCAGGGGAACGCGACTATACCTTTTATTCCTCAGTCCACGCCACATACTCGCGTCTCGACTACCTGTTTGTCCAACAACGCTCATTTTTTTTTTTTTTTATTTATTTATTATTTTTTTTGTGAAAGGATTTTACCAGGAAGGATACATTGAGATTTCTCTCGTTTTCAAGTATGTCCTGGGTGGCGAGTATGTACCGTTAGGTGTATTGCCAAGGACACTTACTGGAGAGGTTGCTCGCTGGGATCGAACCCATGACTCCACAGGCTCTCTCCATGCAGAGCAGTGACATTACCTCTACTCCACCCAGTCGGTACTCGCTTTGTGTCGAGGACTCTGTTATACATGCCCAAACGTGGTCCGACCACTGCCCTCTCTTGACAACTTTCTCCTCCCCTTTGTCGCGCCCCTCGGAACGACAATGGCGATTAAACACATCACGGTTACAGGATCCCTCTTTCTTTACAGAAGTTGACACTGGCCTACGCAATTACTTCTCGGACAACGCGGATTCGGGCGTTTCACTCCCTACGATATGGGAAGCACATAAGACTGTTGTGAGAGGTGTCTTCCTTAGCAGAGCCACGGCACTTAAACGAGAGAGGTCGGGCGCTCTAGCGGCTCTCTTTGCAGAAATAAGGGACCTTGAACTTGCCCACCACGCGTCAGCACTCCCTGCAGACTACGACCTACTGCTCGCCAAGCGTAGGGCGCTGAATGATATCCTTGACAAAGACATCCGCTTCGCGGCCCAGAAAGCTAAATGTTCTTTCGCTCTCAAAGAAAACAAGCCGGGCAAATTGTTAGCCAAGATCCTCCGCGGGAGAAGGGAAGCAACTTATATAGCCAAACTTAAACTCCCCTCTGGGGAGATCGTTACACGACCCGACCAGATCTTGAGCGAATTTCGCAGTTTTTATGAAAAAGTTATATAGTATGGACGTTACATCCAACAACAACATACCTTCCTCAGCGAGCATTAATGGATATCTGGAGAGCAAGCTGATCCGCACCCTTCCTCAGGAGTCGTCTAACTCTCTTGATGCCCCAATCTTGGCTGCAGAGATACGGAGGGTGGTGACTGGACTTAAGGGTGGTAAATGCCCAGGTCCTGACGGCTTACCGGCCGAATATTATAAGTCCTACTCAGACGTCTTGACCCCTCACATGGAATCCCTTTTTGCTTCCCTGAGAGATGGAGGTAAATTTCATCCTCATACTTTATCAGCCACTATCTCGGTCATCAAGAAATCTGGAAAAGATGACACGGACGTGCTTAACTACCGCCCCATTTCCCTACTGAATACTGACCTTAAGATACTAGCGAAAATAATGGCTACCCGCCTCGCACCTCTCTTGCCTCCACTCATTCATACCGATCAAGTGGGTTTTATCCCTGGACGAGAGGTGCAACGACTCGAGTCTTAAGCGCTATTGGTCTGGCTAAACGCACGCATACTGGACTACTCTTGCTTTCCACCGACGCGGAGAAGGCCTTCGACCGGGTGAGTTGGCGCTTTCTGTTTTTGGTCCTGGCACGACTGGGAGTGGGCGGCTCTTTCCTTTCTTGGTTGGAAGCCCTGTAGGCTAATCCTACGGCTCGGGTAAAGGCAAATGGTGCCCTGTCCGAGATATTCAATGTTCAAAATGGGACACGTCAGGGTTGCCCGTTGTCCCCCCTTCTATTTGCCCTATCGCTCGAACCCCTGCTGGAATCGATCCGCCTCAATCCCTCTATCACGGGCATTCAGGGACACGCCTCGGAGCACAAGGTCTCAGCATACGCTGACGACCTCCTGTTCCTTCTCACTAACCCAACTACTTCTCTTCCCGCAGTCGTACAGGCGCTTGAGGAATACGGCACCCTAGCTGGATATTGTATCAACCGAGCTAAATCGGAATTTCTTGGCATTTCCCTGGGCCATTCCTCCATCTCCTATCTTAGACGTTCCTACTCGTTCCGCTATTGTCCGGACCGAATGAGATACTTAGGCGTCTGGTTAGCTTCCTCGACCAGATTACTTCACGATCTTAATTTCCTTGCCATCCTTCATTCCTTTCGCACAGACATGGCGACCTGGACTGGGGGGATGCTGTCATGGTTTGGTAGAATTGTAGTCCTCAAAATGAACCTGATGCCCCGACTGCTCTACCTTTTCAACGCCCTACCGATCACGATCCAAATGTCGTTCTTTACAGCCCTCAGATCGGAATTGTTAAAATTTGTCTGGCCCAGAGGTCGCCCGCGAGTGGGATTTGCGGTGCTTTGTCGCCCTAAAGCAAGAGGTGGCTTGGCCCTGCCTGACCCTAGAAAGTACTACCTCGCCTGCCATATGGCAAGAGTGGTTGAGTGGTCTGGAATTGGCCTGGACAAAAGGTGGCTGGACCTGGAACGAGCACTTACTGACCGTCCCTTATGGACATTACCCTGGCTGCCCCCTTCCCGACTGACAGCCCAGAGAACAGACCCTGACCCGATGTCGGCAACATTGCACATCTGGCATACACGGAAAATCTCCCTTTTACTTTCTTCTTCCCGTTCCCCACTACTCCCGCTGTCGCATAACCCGGAGCTGTTAAGCGGAATATTGCCCTCTCTGCGAGCCCGGATGACGGACTCGGACAGGCTTCGGGCGATAGACCTCCCTCCAGATGGCAACTTGGAACTATCCCCTCGCTCGATCCAACAGGGCCCTCTTTCATACTTGGAGCGATTTAACTTCTACCAGCTAAAGTCGTACCTAAGGAGCCTCAACTGTAGCTACAGTTTGAGTCGACCTTTACTATCTTTTGAACGCCTTTGTCATACGGGTCACTCCTTGACCAGGGGGATCTCCACCCTTTACGGGATGATCATGTCTACGGACACAGAGGCCCCCTCTTTCGAAGCTAGATGGGAGAGGGAACTTGGGTTCTCGATCTCCCCAGACCAGTGGTCGAAAACGTATACCCTGGTTCATAAGGGTAGCAGCGCCACTCGCATCCAAGAAACGTCCTTTAAATTGCTTTCTTTTTGGTACAAGACTCCTAGCCTTCTTCATAGTATTTACCCATCGACACCCGTCAGAGTGCTGGAGATGCGCCCAAGACACCGGGACACTCACACATATGGTGGTCTTCCCCCGAATCAAAGACTTTTGGTGTGTAGTTCAGGACGCGATCCACCAGGTCACCGATGTCAAGCTACCACATACACCGGAGTGTTTCCTGCTATTCCACATTGACCTACCTCTTAAAACACTCAAACGATCGGTGCTCCTCTACATGCTCCTGGCGGCCCGCGCACTCATTCCCGCTCTCTGGCGAACTGACAGAGCCCCTTCCACAGGTGAATGGGTCGGCCGAGTTGAATCTTTTCGATCTATTGATCATCTTGATGCTGAGTCCCGGGGAGAGATGGATGGCTTCGGTCTGAAGTGGTTCCATTGGGAGGGATGTGCCGCGTCTTGGCGGTCGGGGCCCGGGAGAGGTCGGACGGCGTAACCTCCTCACCCTGCACTCATTGTACGATACACTATCACCACTCCTGGCCTTTAGACTGTCTCTAGTTGTAATGTACATGTCTCCCATATGCTCCGACCCGCCCCCTCCTCCCCCTTTCTCTCCCTTCTTTTCCTCCTCCTTCTTTGCTGCCACTCTCTCTGTCTTCACTTTACCTATGTCCTTTACCTCTTTCTCTGATACTTACCTCACTCTTTGGATGGAGTCTCTTGCCATAGACATGGGCGAGACGCACTCCTCCCTCTCACAATTTTATTATCTTGAACAATTTACTATGGTACCCTACAAGGTCCTGACGGACCACCGACCATTGTGAGATTTGAGAATTGGTTAGGAATGTCGAGATTATTTACTCTGCTTCAAGAAAGTGAATGCTTACTGTACTGTTTTCTCCTTATGTCTATGTTTTCCATATATATTATGTTCCTGTATTTCTCTGTTTATGGTCGTTTGACCAAATATGTATTTTCTTTGTCTACAATAAAGAAAAATCTTGAATTTAAAAAAAAAAAAAATCTGTCTAACTAAATCATCTACAATCAGGGCATTTCACTGACCCGTCGATGCAGTTTGACGTTTTATGAATAGATTAACCATTACTTCTCTATGGGACAATTTTGCTGGTGACGGAGATCACCGAATTGAGGTGAACTGCACCGTAATTGACAGCTTTCTGAATAACTGATCTGCCACGAAATTGCACCATATGATGAAATTCATTGTTCAGTTCCCTTCTGTGGCAAGTTTGGCGCTCCTTGAATAACCCCTTATGTCATATAATATTCTTAAAAAGAAAAGTCTGCACAGTCTCCATTCCCCCCCTCCCAATTCTTCAGAAAGAAATAAGGGGGGTAATTTTTACATTTTCATTTTTCTGGGCCTTGCCATCTCTATAAATCGAAATCTTTTCGTCGTGATAGAGACTCATCTATCTATATATATATATATACTAGTTGTAAAGCCTGCCCAGAGGGCAGTCTATTGTGGATATACTGCCCCTGCTCATGTATACTGCCCCAGCTCGTGGATACTGCCCCAGCTCGTGGATACTGCCCCAGAACGTGGATACTGCCCCAGCACGTGGATACTGCCCCAGCACGTGGATATTGCCCCAGCACGTGGATATTGCCCCAGCACGTGGATATTGCCGCAGCACGTGGATACTGCCCTAGCACGTGGATATTGCCCCAGCACGTGGATATTGCCCCAGCTCGTGGATACTGCCCCAGCTCGTGGATACTGCCCTAGCACGTGGATATTGCCCCAGCACGTGGATGGATACTGCCCCAGCACGTGGATATTGCCCCAGCTCGTGGATACTGCCCCAGCTCCTGGATATTGCCCCAGCACGTGGATACTGCCCCAGCACGTGGATATTGACCCAGCACGTGGATATTGCCCCAGCACGTGGATATTGCCCCAGCACGTGGATACTGCCCCAGCACGTGGATATTGACCCAGCACGTGGATATTGCCCCAGCACGTGGATACTGCCCCAGCACGTGGATATTGACCCAGCACGTGGATACTGCCCCAGCACGTGGATATTGCCCCAGCACGTGGATACTGCCCCAGCACGTGGATACTGCCCAAGCTCGTGGATACTGCCCAAGCTCGTGGATACTGCCCCAGCACGTGGATATTGCCCAAGCACGTGGATATTGCCCCAGCACGTGGATACTGCCCCAGCACGTGGATACTGCCCCAGCACGTGGATATTGCCCCAGCACGTGGATATTGCCCCAGCACGTGGATACTGCCCCAGCTCGTGGATACTGCCCCAGCACGTGGATATCGCCCCCCCCGCTCGTGGATATGGCCCCCCCGCTCGTGGATATGGCCCCCCCGCTCGTGGATATACTCACCTACATCGGCCCTCCAGCGATGGCGGTCCCGCGTCCCGCTTCCTCTCTCGCTCCGTTGGTCGCCGGATGACGTCACGAAAGCCTTTGACCCCCGGGGTCAAAGGCTTTCGTGACGTCATTCCGGCGAACAACGGAGCGAGAGAGGACGCTGGAAGCGGGACCGCCATCGCTGGAGGAGCTAAGGGCCGATGTAGGTGAGTATGTGTAGGCAACATCCCCCTACATTGGCCCGGAGCCTCAGCGGTGGCTGTCGTAGGCTGCTCGGCCGGCCTCCAGGCTTAGGCGAGCCCCCGGCTCGGCTGGGCCTGTAGGCCCAAGCCAAGCCGGGGGCTCGCCTGAGCCTGGAGGCCGGCCGAGCAGCCTGCGACAGCCGGAGGACAGTCACCGCTGGAGCTCAGGGCTAATGTAGGTGAGTATGTGCTCTCCACACCCACCCTGCTTACTCGGCCGGTATCCAAGCTTAGGCGAGCCCCCGGCTTGGGCCTAGAGGCCCAGCAGAGCCGGGGACTCGCCTGAGCATGGAGGCCGGTCGAGTTGCATGCTCGGCCGTCCTCCAGGCTCAGGTGAGTCCCTGGCTCGGCTGGGCCTCTAGGCCCAAGCCAAGCCGGGGGCTCGCCTGAGCCTGGATGCCGACCAAGCTTAGGCGAGCCCCCGGCTTGGCGTGGGCCTAGAGGCCCAGCCGAGCCGGGGACTCGCCTGAGCCTGGAGGACGCCCGAGCATGCAACTCGACCGGCCTCCATGCTCAGGCGAGTCCCCGGCTCGGCAGGGCCTCTAGGCCCAAGCCAAGCCGGGGGCTCGCCTAAGCTTGGATACCGGCCGAGCAAGCAGGGTGTGTGTGTAGAGCACATACTCACCTACATCGGCCTCGAGTCCTCCACCGGTTCCACACATACTCACCGACATCGGCCCTTAGCTCCTCCAGCGATGGCGGTCCTGCTTCCAGCGTCCTCTCTCTCTCCGTTCCTCGCCAGGATGACGTCACGAAAGCCTTTGACCCCCCCGGGGTCAAAGGCTTTCGTGACGTCATTCCGGCGAGCAACGGAGAGAGGATGCTGCAAGCGGGACCGCCATCGCTGGAGGAGCTAAGGGCCGATGTCGGTGAGTATGTGTTAGGCAACATCGGCCCTGAGCTCCAGCGGTGACCTCCTCCGGCCGAGCAGGCTGCTCGGCCGGCCTCTACGCTTAGGCGAGTCCCCGGCTCGGCTGGGCCTGTAGGCCCAAGCCAAGCCGGGGGCTCGCCTAAGCCTAGAGGCCCGCCGAGCAGTCAGCGGCAGCTGGAGGAGGTCTCCGCTGGAGCTCAGGGCCGATTTTGGGGTGTATTTTTTTGGGAACTTCGGCCCCGATCCTCCAGCGGTGACCTTCTCCGGCTGCCGCTGGCTGCTCGGCGGGCCTCTAGGCTTAGGCGAGTCCCCGGCTCGGCTGGGCCTGTAGGCCCAAACCGAGCCGGGGGCTCGCCTGAGCCTGGAGGCCTGCCGGCAGCCGGAGGACGGTCACCGCTGGAGGATCGGGGCATCTGGCCGTGTAAACACACGGGTAGCTGCGCGCGGCTCGTGCCATTTTTTTTTTCACGCGGCCGGCACGCGCAGCTACCTGTGTGTTCTAACGGCCGCTTTCAAATGTCCGTCGCGCATGCGCAGTAGGGTTTTGGCGACGGACAGTTTTTAGCTTATTCTTTTATAGTATAGATATACGCGAAAATCCTGACTGACTCACCAACGCCCAGCTGAAACCGTTTAACCTAGGAACGTGAAATTTTGAAGGTGCAGTTTTTATGATGTAGGCACCCACTAAGGAAGGATTTTTGGAAACTCAGTCCCTGAGGGGGTGAAAAAGGGGGTTGAATATTTTAAACAGGATACTTATAGCTCAAAAACAGAAGATGTTACAGATGTGAAAATCGGTATTTAGATTCGGTTTGAAAAATAAAACACGTATTTTACTGTTTTCAAAAATTCGACTGGGGGGGGAGTGGGTTGAATATTTTAAAAACGATACCTATATCTTAAAAACAGAAGTTGTTACAGACGTGAAAATCGGTATTTAGATTCTTCTTGAAAAATAAAAACACATTTTACCGTTTTTCAAAAATTCAACTGAGGGGTGCAAAAAAAGGGGGTTGAATATTTTAAACACGATACCTATATCTTAAAAACAGAAGATGCTACAGATGTGAATATCGGTATTTAGATTTGTCTTGACAAAAAAACACGTATTTTACCATTTTCTGAAAATTCCTTGGGGGAGCAAAAAGGGGGGTTGAATACTTTTATCATAAATGCGAAAGTCCTGACTGACTCATCAACGCCCAGCTGAAACCGTTTAACCTAGGAACGTGAAATTTTGAAGGTGCACTGTTTTTATGATGTGGGCACCCACTAAGGAAGGATTTTTGGAAACTCTGCCCCTAAGGGGGTTGAATATTTTAAACAGAATACCTATAGCTCAAAATCAGAAGATGTTACAGACCTGAAAATTGGTATTTAGATTCGTCTTGAAAAATAAAACACGTATTTTACCATGTTCTTAAAATTCCGGGGGGGGGCAAAAAGGGGGGTTGAATACTTTTATCAGTATACCTAGATTTCAAAAACCCAAGATGTTACGGGTGTGAAATTTGGTATTTACAATCTTCGTGAAAAATAAAAACAGGTGTTTTACCATTTTTAAAAAATCCCAAGTGGGGGTGAAAAAAAGGGGGGGCTGAATACTTTTAAACAGGATACCTATATCTCAAAAACAGAAGATGTTACATACGTGAAAATTGGTATTTAGATTCGTCTTGAGAAAAAAAAACACCTATTTACCATTTTCCAAAAATTTAGTGGGAGGGGGCAAAAAGGGGAGGTTGAATACTTTTATCAGTATACCTATATTTCAAAAATCAAAGATGTTACAGGTGTGAAATTTGGTATTTACAATCTTCCATTTTCCACAAATCCAAATAAGGGGGGGGGGTCGAGTGAAAGGGGTCTGAATACTTTTAGCAGTATATCTATATTTCAAAAACCAAGATGTTACAGGTGTGTGAAGTTTGGTAATTACAATCTTTTTTGAAAATAAAGAAACAGGTGTTTTACCATTTTCCAGAAATCCAAGGGGGGGTGATTACTTTTAAACAGGATACCTACATCTCAAAAACAGAAGATGTTACAGATGTGAAAAATGGTATTTAGATTTGTCTTGCGAAAGAAAAAAACACCTATTTTACCATTTTCCAAAAATCCAGTGGGAGGGGGGAAAAAAGGGGGTTGAATACTTTTATCAGTATACCTATATTTCCAAAACCCAAAGATGTTACAGGTGTGAAATCTGGCACTTACATGTTTTACCATTTTCCAAGAATCCCACGTGGTGGGTGAAAAAAAGAGGGGTGAATACTTTTCAACAGGATACCTAGATCTCGAAAACTGAAAATGTTACAGATGTGAAAATTGGTATTTAGATTTGTCTTAAAAATAGAAACAACACGTATTTTACCATTTTCCAAAAATCCAGTGGGGGGACAAAAAGGGGGATGAATACCTTTTATCACTATACCTATATTTCAAAAACCAATGATGTTAGAGGTGTGTAATTCGATATTTACAATCTTCGTGCAAAAACAAAAAAAACATGTTTTACCATTTTCCGAAAATCCAGTTAAGGGGGTGGGGGAAAGGGATTTGAATACTTTTATCAGTATACCTATATTTCAAAAACCAAAGATGTTACAGGTGTGAAATTTGGCACTTACATTCTTCTTGGAAAAAGAAAAATACACGTGTTTTACAATTTTCAAAAAATCCCAAGTGGGGGGGGGGGGGTTCTACCAACAAAAAAAAAAAAAAACCCTCAAGTTTAACAAATCCTAAAATCTACGCGAGCGAAGTCGCGGGCAAAAGCTAGTCTAATATATAAAAGTGAACATTTGTATGTTTGTGTCAAACCACTACCAATTGTTTTTGTTGCTATGGTAGCAGAAAATAACAAAGCTTGGCAGTTCCAAACGCAAGAGTTATAAACCCATATCTAAGCCCTTTATCTGTATTAAAATTTAAACCCATCCTGTAAACTATCATTTACAACTCTTATCAATGGATGCAAAAAATGTTTGAGAGGCATGAGAGATGAATTAAAGTGAGATTCATAGAAAATACACACACACATTATACAGGGCAGCCATCAGAAATGAAGGAGCCCCTTACTAAACCTCACAATGGCCCCCCCCCGGCACTCCCTCAAACTCTAACAGCTTTTCTCCCCCTTCAAAAAAAAGGACATAACATAGCACCACAGCAATAAAACTCTCAGTAATGTGCAGTGTGTATGAGCGTATCACAGAATCCACAGCAATAAATCTCACAGTAACGGGCTGTATATGATGGCCTCTGGGTCTGGGCCATGGGGTTTGTGCTCTGGGCCTTGGGGTCTGGGCTGGGCCTTGGGGTCTGGTCTGGGCCCTGGGGTCTGGTCCCTGGAGTCTGGGTCCTGAGTCTGGCCTTGGGGTCTGGGCTCTGGTCCGTTGGTCTGGTCCATGGGGCTGGGCCTTGGGGCCTGGTCCCTGGGTCTAGGCTGGGCCTGGACGCTGGGTCTGGGCCTTGGGGTCTGGTCCCTGGGACTGGGCCTTGGGGTCTGGGCCCCGAGTCTGGCCTTGGGTCTGGGCCCCGAGTCTGGCCTTGGGTCTGGGCCCCGAGTCTGGCCTTGGGTCTGGGCCCCGAGTCTGGCCTTGGGTCTGGGCCCCGAGTCTGGCCTTGGGTCTGGGCCCCGAGTCTGGCCTTGGGTCTGGGCCCCGGTCCCTGGGTCTGGGCCTTGGGGTCTGGTCCATGGGGCTGGGCCTTGGGTCTGGTCCCTGGGTCTGGGTCGGGCCTTGGCCCTGGGGTCTGGGCCTTGGGGTCTGGGCCCTGGGGTCTGGGCCCTGGGCCTTGGGTACCAGGACTTGGGGTCTGAGCCTTGGAGTCTGGGCCTTTGGGTCCGAGCCCAGAGTCTGGGCCTTGGGGTCTGGGACCTGGGTCTGGGCCCTGGCCCAGGGCCTTGGGGTCTGGCACCAGGGTCTGGGCCCAGGGGTCCGGGGCCCAGGGGTCTGTGCCCAGGGCCTGGAGGTCTGGGCCCTGGGGTCTGAGCCTTGGGGTCTGGGCCTTGGGGTCTGGCTCACCACTCTGCTGTCTTCTTTTCTTCTGTCTTCTCTTCAGCCCGGGCCCTCCAGCTCAGGCGCGCAGCTTCACTGAGTGGAGGGGGCGGAGCCAAAGCAACGTGCTTGGGAGGCCCCCCACACGCTGCTTGGCCCCGCCCAGCCAGCCAGTGAAGCTGCCAGGAGCCGGAGGAGACAGTGTCTCCTCCGGCTCCTGCAGCAGCAGAGACACAGCTCCGGATTCTGACTCCTCGAGTCCGATACCGGAGCTGTAAAAGGGCGACGCCGCTGCAAAGGGGGGCCCGGCCCCCCTGGCCCGGGCCCCTTACGGCAGCATGGGGCGTAATGCCCTGATGGCGGCCCTGCACACACACACACACACACATATATATATATATATACACATAGCAAACACAGATTAGGCAGCACATCAGGGTTTGAATAAAACAAAAAAAATTATTGGTACAGAAAAGATTAAAATTTTAATCTGTACCAATACATTTTTTGGTTTTATTCAAACCCTGATGTGCTGCCTAATCTGTGTATGCTATATCCTTGTCTTAAGGCATTTGCACTCAGGTACATTTACTGTCTTTGGCGTGTCTGGGTCCAATATTGAACTTGTGTGTGACTATATATATATAAATATATATATATATATATAAGGGCTGGTACTGATGAAAATATTTGATCGATTAATCGATAGATTAAAATTAATAGATTTAATTATAACGCACATACAGATACAACTACTTTTAGCTGACCTCCTTGCATTGCAACTCTGCATTAGTCTGGGCCCTGGCTCTGGGCCCTGTGCCTGGGCTCGTGGGTCTTGTCTGGGGCCTGGTGTGTGCCTGGAGTCTGGGCCCTGCCGGGGTTTGGCTGGGTCCGAGGCTGGACTGAGACAGGCAGCACCATACTCACCGCTCCTCCACTGCCGTCTTCTTCCTGCACCAGTTGCGGTGTGTGGGATGCGTCCCACATGTGACTGGAGGGCGGCGCCACGCTGCTATAGGGTCGCCCAGGGCTCCAGGAAGCCAGTACAGCCCTGGATTCGGACTCCTAGAGTCCAATACCGGAGCTGATAGAAAGTAAGGGCGGCCCCCGATCAAAAGAATTTTAAATTGATCAAAAATCAAATCGAGTAATCGTTAATTTCCCCAGCCATTATATATGTATATACAAACAAAGCTTGTCTTTTAAATGTAACACGTTATATAAAAAATATTTTACACACTGCAAATGACTGACCTCTGAATAGAAATGTAAAAAGTTTTTACTATAGCACTCTGACGTGACATAGCCACAAACGAGGACACACACACACGACACTGGGTAATGAGTCGGGCTTGAATTCTGTGACCGGATAAACATTCTTCAAAGCCTTGCGGCCGGGTGGGCTACCTATCTCCAGCATGTATAATCCCCATCATGGAGTGTAAAAATGACAGAGCAGCATTTGGTAAAACCTTTAAGTGCAGTCTGAGCAGCTTAGAGTCTTTCCGTCCCATCATTTCCTGTGCAAAGAACAGGACTTCCCTGAGCCGTGACTGCTTGATTACATGACGAGTCGCCTCCAGTGATGCGCTGGTGGTTGCTACGGACTGTGGTTGTAACGTTGCTAGGGATCGGCTGGAGTGCGGAGACTAGTGATGAGCCGAAGATTCAACAATTTCAAAAGTTCGAGTTCGAAAACGAACCGAACGGAACTCTGTCATGGAACTGACGTAGCGCTCCCCACGTCAAACCCCAAGACTTTTATTTCCATGGCGAAAACCCCAAAAGACATAGACCGTTGCTTTGGGGAAGACCTTATGTTCATTTATATTGTGTGGTTTTAAATATGTTTTACATCGTTTGGTTTTAGTTTAATTTAGTTTAGTGAAAAATGACATAGCTTTGGTTTTAAAATACTATATTCCTGTAGGTAAATGTGTCTTTGTATAAAACAGTAAACAAGCTTTGCTGTTGTGTAAATTATGCGTCAGGGATTTTCCCCATTATCTAAGTACATGTTTAATTTAAGGGATCTCTGATAGAGTGTGTGTTTAATCTGATGTGCTGGAACAATAGATGTACAAATGTTATGTGGACTGAAGGCTAAGAGAATGTGAAGAATGTTGATTGCAAATAACTGCCATACCTCATTGTATGGGTAGGCTCCTAATTAGTATGGGAAACACCTCAATTGTATGGGTAGGCTCCTAATTAGTATGGGTATGCAAATTATGACTGTCTTACTTGAGCATAAATAGTGGCGTTGTTCATTAAAGGATTCAGATCATCTGAGTGTTTGAAACATACAGCTCTGCCTGGTGGTGTCATTTCACGTCGGCTATATCTCACCACTACCCAGGAACGGGTCATTTTAACTCCGCAGCAGAACCTCGATTCGCCGCACCGTTGCGCCACCTTGAATTGGTACCTCGGGATACCGCAACCACCCCGAATTGGGACCTCGACTCAGCGCCGTGCCTGCATCTTCAAGGAGACTCTACCGAACCGCGGTTCACCACGCAGACCGTCTCCAGCCTTTCAATGGTCAGTAGATCCGCTGCTCGGGACGCCGAGTGCCGTGCCACTCGGTAGTCGGGCGGATTTCCACCGTGGGTGCCCCATCTACTCTCCAGATCTCCACCGCCACGTGGTCTTCTACCCAAGCCGCTCGAGACGCCGGGTGCCGTGCCACTCGGTAGTCGGGCTTGGCAACACCAAAGAAGGGGGTCAGATAGAGCAGGACCGCAGGCGGATGCACCATTCCGTCACAGACTCCAAACAAGTTTAGTGATTTTTTTGGCTAAATTATGGTGAAACCTATGAAGGCTTTGGATGAAAGAAACAATAGGTGCTTTAAAATTGGGCCTTTAGTGTCGGCAACAGTGCCGTCACACCGTAACCCCACTGTGGTATTGTGGAAGAGTACAGGGTTGGACCCTGCGGTCCAATATTAAAATGATATGAATCTGGTACAGGCGTCAGTGCACCCAAATATTGTGCCTTTGGTGGCAGCAAGTGCCTTCACACCGTAACCCCTTGGTGGTATTGCGGAAGAGTGCAGTGGTGGAGGTTTTGGGAATGCAGAAGAGATCCCCGATCTATTCAGTTACATCAGCATCAGGTAATTGATAGCTGCTGATCCAGGACTGATTCATTTTTATAGATGTCAGCCGGTCTACAGAGGAGTCGGTGGACAGATGCACTCTTTTGTCTGTGACAAAACCTCCAGCGTCACTGAACGTCCTTTCAGAAAGCACGCTGGATGAAGGGCAACCTAGTAGCTGCATAGCATATTGGCTAAGTTCTGGCCAGTGATCCAATCTCAATACCCAGTAAGCCAGTGGATCATCTGCTGTAAAGGTACCCAGGTCTGCCCTTGCCCCTAGGTAGTCCTGCACCATATGGTGAAGACGCTGGCAATGGGTGCCTACATTTGACGTCCCTGGGCGTCGTGGACTAAAAAAAAAGGCATCAGTCAAGCGGCCCCGGCCTTCACCGCTCTTCCTCTGATCATCCACAGCCTCAGACGAACCTGTGTCATCACTTGGTAAAGTACCAGTGCCTGGAAAGGTGTTACACAAGTGTCGCTTTAGAGCGTACTCAAGTTGTTTCATCAGGTCCTCCCTCTGTGCGGGCAGGATGAGCTCTGCAACTTTACCCTTGTATTGTGGATCAAGAATGCTTGCCAACCAGTAACGATCCCTCTCCTTGATAGCACGAATCCTGGGGTCCTTTAGCAGGCTTTGCAGGATAAGGGAGCCCATGCAGCGTAGGTTGGAGGTGGCATTAGCTTCCGAGTCTTCCTGGTCAGTGAAGATGACCCTATTGTGCACTTCCTCCTCCCAGCCACGTACTAGTCCTTGGGTTTCTGGGCACACAAAACCCTCCCTTGAGGAATCCCCACCTTCAATGTCCCCACCACTTAAATATTCCTCCTCCTCCTCATCCTCCTCCTGTTTGATCTGAGGACCCGCAGGAATGCTGTCTGCGTAAAGACTGGGGCCTTGAGAGCTAGGGAAGGCCTCCTTTTCCTCCTGCTGCTCTGCCTCTAGTGCCACATCTAGAATTCCCTGCAGATTAAGCTCCAGCAGGAACATTAAAGGAATTGTGTCACTGATGCATGCACTGTCCCTGCTCACCATCCTCGTTGCCCCCTCAAATGGTGACAGTACAGTGCATGCATCCTTGATCATCAGCCACTGCGGGGGGAACCAAGTTGAGCTGAACCTGTCCTTTTGCCATACTCACACAGGTACTCACTGATGGCCCTCTGCTGCTTGTGCAGACGCTGCAGCATTGCTAATGTCGAGTTCCACCTGGTGGGCATGTCACAGATCAGACGGTTTGTGGGAAGGTGGAATGCTCTTTGAATTTCTGCCAGGCGAACGCTTGCTGGGAATGACTGTCTGAAGTGGCTGCAGACTTTTCTGGCCTGGCTGAGAAGCTGTGCCAGCCCTGGGTACCTGGGTAGGAAACGCTGTACCACCAGATTTAGGACGTGTGCTAGACATGGTACATGCGTCAACTTACTCTTGTGTAGGGCGGAGAGAAGGTTGCTGCCATTATCACAGATGACCATTCCCAGCTCAAGCTGGCGTGGTGTTAACCATCTCTGCCCCTGCAGAGCTGACAGAATCTCTGGCCCGATGTGGCTCCTGTCCCCAAAACAAACCAGCTCAAGCACAGCATGGCATCTTTTTGCTTGAGCCATTGCGTAGCCCCTGCCACGCGGCGGTTTAACTGCCACTTCGCCAGAGACGGAGGAGGAGGAGGAGGAAGAGGTGGTGGAGCAGACAGACCTCATACAAGCAGCTTTCTGGAGGCGTGGTGGATGAACAAGCTCCAGCACAGAGCCCCATCCTGGATGCCTCCCAGCTGCAAGCAGAGTTACCCAGTGTGCCGTGAAGGAAATGTAACGGCCCTGTCCATGCTTGCTGGACCACGTGTCTAAAGTCACATGCACCTTGCTGCTGACTGCCTTTCCCAATGACTCCACATGCTGGTATAGTGCTGGAATGGCCTTCCATGAAAAGAAATGGCGTTTTGGAACCTGCCACTGTGGTACAGCACATTCAGCAAATTCACGGAAGGAAGCAGAGTCCACCAGCTGGAAAGGCAGGAGCTGTAATGCGAGTAATTTTGCTAAGCTGGCATTTAGACGCTGTGCTTGGGGATGGTTGGGACTATTTTTTCTTACACTGCAGCAGCTGGGGCAACGTAATCTGACTGCGTAAATCTTCTGCTGATGGGATACTGTCACATTCTGAGGAAGGACCTGGTACACCCATTACTGTAGCATCATCCCTGTCAGTGGAGGTTGTAGGCAATGACATGGCAGGACATATAGTGGGGGTAGAGACAGATGAGGAGGAGGAGGACCTATGCAAAGTGTTATGCCAACGGGATGTGTGGCAGGTGGTCATAAGTCGCCTCAAGCACGTGGTACCCAAGCGTGAGATGTCTTTCCCACGCTTGATCCTCATCTGACATAGATTACAAATAGCAACGGTGCAGTCTGCTGCACATTTCTTAAAGAACTCCCAGACAGCAGACTTCCTGTACATGTGCTTTGAGACAACAGCGCTCTGCACCTGAGCAGCTGTGACTTCTGATGCCTTGAACTGGCTACGGTTGGTCATAGAGGACGTTGTGCCTCGTGTTTGTTGTGCCTCCTCCTCCTCCTTACTTGACTCCTCTGTTCGATCAGGCACCCAAGTGGAGTCAGTGACCTCATCATCATTGTTATCACCCCCTATCTCCTCGTCACTGGAGCCAACCTCGCAATATCCTGCAGCTGCTGGGGGAACATGAGTGCTAGTTATTTGTGTGTCACTGGCACTCCCTTCCTCTAGGTTGATTATACTCCCTTCAACCTCAGAGTTTGAATCAGAGCACTGTAGTTGCTGCGCATCCTCAAGCAGCATGTCACTGTCATTGTAGTCAAACAATTCAGCTGACTCCTCCATGTGTGATTGTGAGGCTATGGCAGGAGTAGCTGTGGACATGGATGCTGAATTAGATGTCTTGGCAGCTGAGGTGGACTGTAAACCACTACAAGCCTGGCTGGCAGAGGACTCAGAGGAGGAGGATGGCCTAGTTAGCCAATCCTGCAAATCCTCTGTATGTTGCTGCTGCTTAAGACGGCCAGCCCCAGTTAGAAAGGACAAGCGTGCCCCTGCAGAGGATGCACCACATCCACGACTACCAGATGCACAGCCTCCCGACACAGAGGCTGCTTGCCCTCTTATCTGTGTCTGAGAGCGTCTGCCTGTCCTTTTTGGTCTTTCGGACATGGTGAGTGATATATAGCTTAAAAGATATGCAGAACTCTGAATCATCTGTGTTATCTAGATTGAAGATTTACAGAACTCTGGTATAACTCTGTGAGACACCCTGATAGCTGGCAGCCAGTGACAAGACACAGATTAAAATTCCCAGGAACCTCCTATAATTCAGTGAGACCCCCTGATGGGTGGCAGTGACAAGACACAAATTACAATTCCCAGGAACCTCCTATAAATCAGTGAGACCCCCTGATGGGTGGCAGTGAAAAGACACAGATTACAATTCCCAGATATCTTTTTAGAAGTGAGACCCCCCCATAGCTGCTGGCACTGAGAAGACACACTAACAGAACAATCTCCTCTCAAAAAAACACGTGCTAGGGCTGTGTGAAGCCTTCTATAGTGTGCTGCTGGACTTAGCTCTGTGAGCCCATGATTGGGCAAAATTTGCCCAATCAGGACTCGGAGCCGTGATTGGCATAGTCTTGCACCTGACCTGTGGTCAGGTGCAAGGCTGTAGCCAATTACAAGCATCAGGTCAGTGGAATGTGCATTGTGGTCCATTGTGGGCGAACTCGAACCGAACACATGGAAATGTTCGGGAACGGCCGATGTTTGATGCGAACTCTGAACAGATCGAACCGAACAGCTCATCCCTAGTGGAGACATGCCAGTTTAACGCGCAGGTGAGAGGCGAGGGTAAGCGGCGTCAGTTGTTGCTTAGCACTCAGTGCAGTGCTTAGTACCTGGCGTAGCTGCGGCCTTTTGTGACGGACACAGTAATCTCAGAATGTAACAGAATCAGGCCAGAAATAAACCGCCATGATGGTTTATAACGGCCATCTTGAGCAACACTTTGGTTCACGTAAATGTACAGTTGTGTTCAAAATTATTCAACCCCCAATGCTGTAAAGGGTTTTAGGGAATTTAGTGTACATTTGTAATTGTATTCAGAATGAAATCCTACAAGGACTTTTTAAAGAACCATATGCAACTAAAATGACATCAATTGGTTTTGTAATACAGTAGTAAATGTTTCTTTTGTGAATTCTTCATTGACACAATTATTCAACCCCTTAAAGACTACCACTCTGAAGAACAGAGGTTCATTCAAGTGTTTTCAATCAGGTATTGAAAACACCTGTGGATGTCATGGAGCAGCAATAAAGCATAATAAGCACCAATTAAGCAGCTTTAAAATGACTGTGATACTCAGCTCCTTCTAGACATTTACTGGTGTGGTTACAAACATGGTGAAGTCAAGAGAATGGTCCAGGAAGACAAGAGAAGAAGAGGTGATTACTCTTCACAGGAAGGACAATGGTTATAAGAAAATTGCAAAGATGTTAAACATACCAAGAGAGACCATAGGAAGCATCATTCGCAAATTCAAGGCAAAGGGCACTGTTGAAACGCTACCTGGTCGTGGCAGAAAGAAGATGCTGACTTCGACTGCTGTGCGCTACCTGAAGCGTAGAGTGGAGAAAAGTCCCCGTGTGACTGCTGAGGAACTGAGAAAAGATTTGTCAGATGTGGGTACTGAAGTTTCAGCTCAGACAATACGGCGCACACTGCGTAATGAAGGCCTCCATGCCAGAACTCCCAGGCGCACCCCCTTGCTGTCTCCAAAGAATAAGAAGAGTCGACTGCAGTATGCCAAAAGTCATGTGGACAAACCACAGAAGTTTTGGGATAGTGTTCTGTGGACTGATGAAACAAAATTAGAACTGTTTGGGCCCATGGATCAACACTATGTTTGGAGGAGGAAGAACAAGGCCTATGAAGAAAAGAACACCTTGCCTACTGTGAAGCATGGCGGGTGGGTCAATCATGCTTTGGGGCTGTTTTGCTTCTGCAGGTACAGGGAAGCTTCAGCGTGTGCAAGGTACCATGAATTCTCTTCAGTACCAGGAGATATTGGATGACAATGTGATGCAGTCAGTCACAAACCTGACAAACCTGACCACCTGCCAGCGATGGAAACTGGGGAAACCGCAAGGGGAACCTTTGACGAAATACCCCTCACGGCACCCCAAGTCGGGGGGCGCCTCTTACTTTTGTTTTTGTAGAAGGCAGGGATGAGATTAATAAAGTTATCAAGCGAGCATTTCAAGCAACTTTTACAGTGGGAGCAATTGTGATGCTGATATTACTTATAGCAACGTACATTTCTGCTCTACTGGATGGCGGGAAGTGCCAAGAGACAAGTGTGGGATTAAATATTTCCCACATATGGAATGGGACAAGTCCAAGATTTTTGAACCAGACAATGCAGAGATACACACATGATTTGGGACCCGTGCCCTCCTCAAGAGATCACCTGCTGATAAAGTTCCAATATGCCTATGCCCATGCCCAAAAGTCTGGACAGATCTCATGCTGGGTGTGCAGCAGATTGCACCCAGAGACAATTTATATTCCATTTGCTGCAGTCCCTATGAACTTGAGCACGTTTGCTTTTGGGAACATTACAATCCAGCTTCTAAATGACACGGAGATGAGACAACCAGAAACTTTGCCAGTGTACCCGATAACTGGTCCCATTTATCCTCCCGATTGGTGTTTTCATATAGGAGGAAATGATGTGTATATTGAAAATAACCCATGCCAGTCCAGCCGTTTTAATTTGACAGTAAACACATCTATATCAGGGATGGGGAGACTTATAGTTAGGCCAGTAAACTTGACCACGGGACAAAGCTTAATTATAGCTAATGTCACAACCACTCGACAGAATGCAAAGTACCTACTGCACCAATTAATATAGATGATGATTGAAGTCCACATAGGAGTGCAGTATATGTCCCCATTTCTGCTAACAGGAGGATACCAAGTATGTTGTGGAAATGCATGTTACACTTGGATACCACCAACTCTAAGTGGAATGTGTTATATAACAAAACTGATACCAATACAGAGTACAAGGGGATGACACATCGCCTGACACCACATTACACCCTAGGTACCCCCTAGTCTTTGATAGAGAAAAACTGGAATTGTTTTCAAAAAGGGATCAGGTGTGGGCATGGTTCCCGGCATGGACTGGTTGGGGAATAAGAGTTGATGAAAAGGTTGAATAATTACTCTGTATTGATGGATGAAATTTTAAATATCACAAGTAAAGATATCCAACTGTTGAACCTAGAGCTGTGTGAGATCCGAAAGCTGAAAATGGTACATATGGCGTTGGAACAAATAAGTGCAGCATTACGCGTTATGAATCAACTGAAGAAGTTCCAGATTATTACCAGGTAATTCAGGACCACCAGGAGAAGGTGTCACAACTGCAGAACAAGGCTAGGCAGATAGCAGCTGAAGGCTGGAATCCCTTTTCGGGGATTCAGGTCATTCGGAGATTGGTTTGGATCCATCCTGGGTTTTATTTCTCTAGTTGGATCCTTGATCACTTTACCGGATAGGATTGTGCCTATGGCCCTTGTGTAAGAAAGCTCTAACTCCCACAAAGAAGATACCATTAGTAATTACTCCGGATTTGTTTCCAATGAAGGAGTTACCCCCAGAGTACAAGGTTTTTGAGAATAAAGGATTCAGAGTGTAGTGGCTAAGGGTCTCAAGGAAGGAGAACCTGAGACCCTAGCCAAGGGGGGAATGTAACAGAATCAGGCCAGAAATAAGCCGCCATGATGGTTCATATCGGCCATCTTGAGCAAGACTTTGGTTCACGTAAATGTATATAGCGAATATTAGCTGAATTAGAAGAGCTTGCGTAGAAGTCAGACATTCCAGATATTTGCAGGCAGAGCAAGTAAGTAAACGAAATCCGGCCAAGTATAAGCAGGAGTGTCAGGAAACTAATTTAGTAACATCAAGGCCACAGAGCCACAGGCGAGAACAAAAGCCCTCATTAAACCATCTGTGAGCTTATCAGTTCCTACAGTAAACTAGTGTTATGGAGTCAGAGACAGGATCTGGCTGGATGTTAAATTATCCAATTATCATAACTATATGTGAAAGCGGACAATTTACTGCCAGTTTGTGGAATGTCTTTGTATTCGATAAGGGGAAGGTACGAATCGGCTTGGGGTGGGCGAGTATCGCCCATGGGTGGGTTGCTGGGATGTACCGGTTTATTCATGTATAGAACTTTGTGACCATGTGTTTACACCACTCAGTCTTTGCGATTCAATCCTTGCTGAGACTTGACGTCAAATAAAGTACGCCTTTCCTGAAGAGACTTGTGTCCGAGTAGTCATTGACCGCACCTGGCCGACCTTTCTCCCGACAGAGCTGAGTGGATTACGGTAACAAGAATACTCCCGTTATCCCTGCTCCCATTATCCCTGTAATAAGCGACCACCCGCTGTGCAGTAAGTGCCAGCGTAGTAGGGTCCTGCTCCCCCAGTGACCATCTTCATTTGGGGTGATAAAGCTGTATTACTAACCAAGGCCCTGGTACAATTAGGGCTGCCTGCGGAGTGAGCTTCTATCGAGTGGGACAGCAGCAAACAAGGCCTCCGATTTTGCCTGACCAGTCAGACTGCAGACTGAGCGGAATCCATGCTAATTTTGCAATGCATCATTCAATCATGGCTGCATCGCAATGCATCATCAAAACTATTATTTTTGACAGCCCTAGTGTGCACCAATATTTTGAATTAAATTCTAAAGGAAACAGGGAGCCAGTGTATAGATTGACAAAGGGGGAGGTGCGAGAATTGGGGGTTTGTGAGGTGGATGAACCTAGCACAGGCGTTCATTACAGACTGTAGACGGAGAATCTGGGATCTCTTAAAGCCAGTGAGAAGGGGATTACAGTAATCAAGGTGGGAGATAAGAGCTTGGATAAGCATTTTAGTAGAGTTCTGATTAAAAAAGGGGCAGACCCATGCAATGCTTTTTTTAGGTAGAGGTAGTAAGATTTGGTTAGTGACTGAATGTGAGGAGTGAAAGAGAGCTCAGAGTCGAAGATGGCAACGAGCCTGTGAGGTAGGCGTAATAGTAGCACCATTCACCTGAAGGGAAATGGGTGTAGGAATGTTGGCTCTAGAGGGAGGGAAGACAAGAAATTCAGTTTTAGAGAGGTTTAACCTTAGGAGATGAGAAGTCATCCAGTCGGATACAGCTGTCAGTTAGTAACACGGTCCAACACAGGAGAAGAGAAGTAGATTTGTGTTGTCAGCATAGAGATGATATTGGAATCCATAGGAAGACCTGAGGTTGCCAAGAGAGGCGGTATAGATTGAAACGAGTACGGTCCCAGAAAAGAGCCTTGAGGAACAAGTTCCCGCAGCCTTAGGAGAGGTTGGTGAACAGTGTCAAATGCAGCAGAAAGATTAAGAATAAGCAGAGAGAAGTGACCTTTGGTTCTAACAGCAATTAAATTATAAAGAGTGCGAAAGCAAGATCAGTGTGGGTCCAGTAGGGAGTTTGCAGCGAGGAAGAAAAATATATATATTAAAATTGGTGAGCTGGTTTTAGACCAGGCGTTCTAAGATTTTGGAGGCAAGGCGGAGCAAAGCGATGGGATGGTAGTTTGAAAGGGAGGTAGGATCAAGAGATGGCTTCTTTATAATGGGGTTGATCAGAGCACGTTTAAATGCAGAGGTGAAGACTCCAGAGCATTGGCGTCTCTAGGGGGGGGGCAATTGACCCCCTAAGTTTTACCTTACCCCCCCCCCATGTTCCCCCCACACCAGAATTCAGCTTCCCCCATTTTCGGACAGAGTCTGGCCTTTCTTAGGATATCCAACATGACCATATTCAGTGTAAAGACAAAATCCTAAATAATAAAAACGTAACAATTTTTTTCACAGGGTGGAAATGGCTCAGCAGTGACAGGGTTAATGGTCAGACTATATATTACATTGGGTATTACTTTCCTTTTTGCCTTGGTTTAATTGTATATTAAAGGGTTAATGGGCAGGCTTCATTCCTCGCAGTATATATTTTATTTTTTCATTTATTAATGGCATTTTAGGAGTTAATGGGCAGGCTACATGTCTCAGAGTGCCATACATTTCATGTTTGAACTTGATTACTGGCATTTAGTGGTTAATGGGTAGGTTACATGCCCCACAGCCTATTCATTTAATGGTTTCCCTTGATTAATGGTATTTTAGGGGTTAATGGGCAGGCTACATGCCTCGCAGTGTATATACTTTACGTTTTCTCTTAATATTGGCATTTTAGGAGCTAATGGGGTGGCTACATGCCTCAGTCTATTCATTTAATGTTTTACTTTGATTAATGGAATTTTAGTGGTTAATGAGTAGGCTACATGCCTCAGTCCATTCATTTTGTGTTCTCCCTTAATGGCATTTTAGGGGTTAATGGGTAGGCTACATGCCACACGGTTTATTATTTTATTTCCCTGCTTCAATGGAGTTTTAGGGGTTATTAAGGAAGTTGGATTTTAAAGGGTCTATTCATCTTTAGATACTTTGCTTTTTGTCACAATTCAGGGAATCAATTTCACCAAAAATATGGTGAATTCCCTATTTAGCGAATGGTCAGCGTAATTTGCGAAAATTGGAGTCGCTAAAACCGTTATCGGACGTCGGAAAAATGGCCGAATTGCGGCAAATAAAATATTGAATTTCTGTACCAGGTTAGTAAAACAAAAGGGTATCATTGCATCACATTACTCTCGGATTATGGAATCTTACTTAGATATACTTATTTAGGTTTTTTCAGTAGTATTATTTAGTGGTGAAAATTATTAGTGCCCGCCCAGCTTTGACTGTGGTATCTTATGTGCCCCCCCCCTATATATTGTTCCTAGAGTCGCCACTACTCCAGAGGAAAGCGAGCGGTTGAAGATGTGAGTCAAAGGAGGGACAATAACCTGTAGGACAGACCGAATAAAGTGCGAGTGGATGGGGGTTGAGTGGACAGGTGGTCGGGCAGGAGGACATGTGAAGTGTAGAAGCGTCCTGGAGAAAAGGAAGGCATAGAAGAGGGGGCAAGGATTGAGGTAGACTAGTTAGGGGAGAAGGGCATCATAGTGAAGCCTTGTCTAAAAATTCCCTGTAAGAATACGCACTTGGAGAGAAATACACCCTTCTGTGTGTGCCTACTTGATATCCAGAGGGGGTGATCTCATCTCTTGTTATTAGACTGCACATTTCTTATGAAACATACACTTTAAAAAACATGACTAAGAGGCACCTACTGCATGCTGAACTTGAAATGTTTCTGGAGTCTGAAGTGTCTCTTTCATGGCACGGAGTGCATTATTTACTACTATGAATCAGCAGGATTGATAAAGACAAAGTAATGTTCTCCACTTTGTTATGTTGATGGTTTCTTTGGTTTTTCATTATTACATGGCGAGTTGCATGATGTCGTTTAATGGGGAAAAAAATCTTTATAGATTGCAGATATGTATGAACCTTGCAGTATGTCATGCCCGTCGCCGCAGACACCGCAAAAGGCCTTGATATGGGTCTGAACTACCATCTTCCCTGTTCTGTCCCATTCCAGATTTCCCATCTAGCCCTTGCTTTGATCCAGTTCCCCATCCTCCAGCCCAGTATTTCCCATATGTTTGTCCCTGAGTTTAATTACCCCTCACCTGCCCAGGTCTCCATATAGGGGGACTACGCCCAATGCTCCGGACTTCAGCATTAGCATCTGACCACTGAGTCACACGCTGTGTGAACCTGCCTGTACCTGGATTCCAGACCCCCTTGTCTTCCCTACTGGACTTTTCGTTGCTATTTGGATTATCCCCTCATTTTTGCCAAAAGGACTTCTGTTTATTTCAAGGACTTCCACCATTCATATGGACTCCTGCTGACCCCTGTACCAAGACCTCTTTGTTGCCACCTCCACCTTAGACCCTGCTATTTGTGTATCTGTCCCTGTGTCCTGCAATCTGCCTCTGTTATTATCCTGCTTCTGTGTAAGTACCCCTCTGTATCCAGCCTGTGTCTAGTTCATGACATGCCCCTCTGTATCCAGCCTGTGTCTAGTTCATGTCATGCCCCTCTGTATCCAGCCTGTGTCTAGTTCATGACATGCCCCTCTGTATCCAGCCTGTGTCTAGTTCATGACATGCCCCTCTGTATCCAGCCTGTGTCTAGTTCATGACATGCCCCTCTGTATCCAGCCTGTGCCCTAGTTCATGTCATGCCCCTCTGTATCCAGCCTGTGTCTAGTTCATGACATGCCCCTCTGTATCCAGCCTGTGTCTAGTTCATGACATGCCCCTCTGTATCCAGCCTGTGTCTAGTTCATGACATGCCCCTCTGTATCCAGCCTGTTTCTAGTTCATGACATGCCCCTCTGTATCCAGCCTGTGTCTAGTTCATGACATGCCCCTCTGTATCCAGCCTGTGTCTAGTTCATGTCATGCCCCTCTGTATCCAGCCTGTGTCTAGTTCATGACATGCCCCTCTGTATCCAGCCTGTGTCTAGTTCATGACATGCCCCTCTGTATCCAGCCTGTGTCTAGTTCATGACATGCCCCTCTGTATCCAGCCTGTGTCTAGTTCATGACATGCCCCTCTGTATCCAGCCTGTGTCTAGTTTATTCATTTTTCTCTTAGTCCTCTATGTCAGCTCCTTTCTTGTGTCTAGTCATCTTTTAGTTCTAGTCCTGTATATTCCTTTTGTCCTGCCGGTGCATAAAATAAACTAAACCGTGCCCTTCAACCTGTATGGTCTCCTGCATTTGCTGCAAACCGGGACTCCCCTGCTCCTCACACACAGCGACGCATGACACAGTACCATTTGTAAAAATAAAAAAAAAGACAGATTCAAAACCCAAATGATTTACTGAACGAACTATACCATTAATTCAAGAAATAATATAAATAATTGCAAACAACATCTACAAGTCCAAGCAATTCAGAGAAGTGCTCTGCCCACGGAGGACTGTTACGGGAACCAAGGTCACAGTTTGTTCCTTGGCCATTGTAGCTGCTTACCTCCGCTAGTCACTGGATTTGGCAGCATTGCATGATTGTCTGCTTTATTGGGAGAAATTAAGAGCAGACAACACTGATCAGATTGGATTAAGCAGAGTACAACAAATTTGTGCTCCCAGGAGAGGATCTTTTTTTTTATATGTAGCGCTGTTTAAAACTCTGTTGCTGTATTGCTCAGTTTTGGCCACCAGAGGGAGACAAGCGCAATGTAAACATACTGGACACAATGGGACTACGTTTTCCAGCATGCTTTGGGGCAGAGACAGGAAGTGGGTGGGGATTGAGGAGAGGACATCCGCAGCCTCGTGGAAGGAGAGCCAGTGTGAGCCGAGGGGTGAACAGAGTGAGACGCACGTGAGACTGTGAGCGATTGTTACCAGGCCGGAGAGCAGGCGCTGCCTTGCCGACGCTGGGAATCGATTCAGTGACTTGCCAGAGACCTAGTAATCCACCGCGGAGAGGTTTTGCACAGACGCAGAGTAGCAGGTTGGACCCCGAGTAAGGAGACCGCGATGATCCTTGGGGAATGCAGGCGGTAGGCCGTAGACCTTGTTGAAAGACGGACAAGCAGGAGAAGCGGATCCGGAGGCACAGAGTCCCAGTGAAATCCAGCGGAGAGACGTCCTTGATCGGGTAGCAGAACAGAGTGTCTGGCGGATGGGTGAGAGGCCTTCCAGGCCACAGTCAAACTTTAACGAAGCACGCAGCAGTATTGCTTAAATCTACAGGGCCCTAACGTGACTAGTCGAAGATTTACTAAATCCTTTCACTGGCCAGTTGAAATCTAGTACCCGGGTACCTGAGCTCACACACACACACCTTTTTGGGACATAACCTGCACGGGATTTACACTCCAGAAACGAAGGGGTTAAACTTTTATTTTACCGCTGCGCGTTTCTCGCATTTCGAAATCCTGTTTTCTATACACCGTGCTTACATTATATATGCCGCTTTATTGAGACCAGTAAAGTATATGTTATAAAATCCACAACAGTGCTGGTGTATATTTATTCCCTAGTGCGGAGAGACTAACCCGAGGTTAAATTCAGCGGCTCCTCTGGGAGTGAGCGCTACATATATATTTATAAAAATAAGCAATACGTATCCTCAAACTTCTACAGCGGCCTCCTCCTTAGGCTAGGGTCAGACTAACGCAGTATTAACGTGCGTTTAGCAGCACTAAATCACGGCCGTGCTAGCAACAAATGACGTCCAATGCCGGGCAGCATACGAAGAACAGCCGCACAGAAGTGTGGCAGCGCAACACAAGTGGCAAACGAACACATTTTTGCAAGAACGTAGAACCGCTAGTACGGACGTACAGAGTGCGCTGCGTCCGCTAGCGGCGTGTGTGCGTGATTAGGAGACGTCAGATGCTGCTAATGTCCAGCCAACATAACGTCCAGACACAAAAAGTGTTTTATTGATGATCCGTACAAAATCACAGACGGAAATGCGCATCGTATGACCGCTATCGCGTATTCCGTGAAAAAATGCATCCATTCGTTCAAACGCACTTTTTCACGGACAACGCGAAAAATGCGTTAGTCTGACCCTAGCCTTAGGCACGGTGAAACAGCAAAAGAGCGAATTGAAGTCTGTAAAGGATAAAATGAGATGAGATAACCATAGCATAATACTGTTATTATAGGTAAGTATTTAGGCCCCTGCTAGGTCTTCACTTTCAAAAAGCAGAAAGTATTCAGGCCCATCAAAAGTACACGCCAGCTTCTTATCCACACCAACCGGCAGCAGGTATAATTACTTCTCTCCGGTGGGGCAGCTGTTTTGGCATACAACAGTAATTATCACACAGAAGCCTTTCGTGGTGGATCTGGCAGCCTTGAGGCGGGATATACAGCGACCTCAGGACTCCAGCAACGATAGGATAAATTAGGACATAATTCGCAATATTTAAAAATAAAAGTGTGTTTATTAAAATAAAACACATCCAACATGTTTCGTTAGTGTAAGCTAACTTCATCAGGGATATGTATACAAATAAAAACCAAGAACATTTATAATGTCCTTAATAGTCCAGTCAACCAATCAATATCCTCCAGTGAAGATGTCCATCTGTTCTTAATTGTGTCCCAATTGCGAACACCAGCCTCTTGCAATCGCCGTGTATTTACTTCCTTGATCCACTCAAAACAGGAAACAGGAAGCAGAATCCTTGGCCGCAGGCTATTCTGCTGTGAATCAACTCATTATTTCTAGTAAATGTTCTTCGTAACAGATCATTTAACTGGCTAGTCGCTACCGCACTTTTTTCTATTTAACAACTATATGGTTTCATTACTAATTTTAAGCCATTACAACTATGAGTGATTAACGCCGTGACTGGGTCTATCACCCTGTATTAGGAATCTCTGTATTAAACAGAGTTAAAATAACCATTTGATTCTCTAGTTATTCCTAAGGCTATAAAATACCTTATGCTAGTATTGTATACTCTGTGATTCCATTCTCATTTGGATTAGAACCAATTACATTTTATGTGTAACTAGTCATTCTGAGATGTTGGCTTTAGACAATTGATGGGACTATCAATTCAACGATTCCAGTCTCATCGCAGATATATCTTTTTAGAGGTGCAATGTGGTTCTGGTTAGCATTAAAATCAAGCAAATTATGACTAGGGAATAATATATGGAATATTAATTCCTGATCAGGTGGTTCTTCATCGATTAACTAGTTGGAATTGGCTTATTAATACTTTATGGGTAGCTAAGAGATGAAAGCTGTGACTAATCACAATATCAGCTGTCGAAAGATCTGGATTAAAGGGATACTCTAGGCAACATGACCACCTAAGCTTTTTTAGTTGGTCATGATGCCCTGCGTATGCCCTGGTCTTTCCCCCCTCCCTCCGCCAATCGGCTAAAACAGCTGAGAGACGCGGAGGACTTTACTCCGCCCTACCTGCTGTCAGTCAGCAGAGTGGGATTCATATTTTTCATGAGTCTTCGACAATTCCACTCTAAATCAAAGAAAATGAGGAAGCCTGCTGATTGCGCTTCTCACGTAAACCATTAGCCAAATTAAAGATTTTCAGGACGGAAGCGGAAGAGGAGGGAGGAGGAGTATAAAAAAAAAAAAACGCCGTTGGAAACAAGTGGTTTTTAGGGTATTACAGAAAAAAATAAAATATATATATATATATATATATAACAGTCCAATTTCTCAGCACTCACGCTTTGGAACTCACTTTCTAGAAGGTGCCGCGGTACCAGAAGATCCTCAGAAACATGTTATATAAACCAGATAAGGAGCACTCACGGACTTAGAAAAAATAAAATGCTTACTTTATTGGGAAGTCATAAAGAAAAAAAAAGAAAAAAGAAAAATCGACGTTTCGGCTCAAACAAGAGCCTTCATCAAGGATAAAGTCATTTTTTTAATGACTTCCCAATAAAGTAAGCATTTTATTTTTTCAAAGTCCGTGAGTGCTCCTTATCTGGTTATAGTTATATATATTTTTAAAGGCACACTCTAGGCTAAAAATCCCCCCCTTTTTTTTTTTCATTAAAATATACCTATTCTATTATATATAATATATATATATATATATATAATAGAATAGGTATATTTTAATGAAAAAAAAAAAAGGGGGGGGATTTTTAGCCTAGAGTGTGCCTTTAAATTCAAAGCCACCGATTAATATCTATCGGATTATTTTTGACCTATAGACCTTATACCACCCACACTTAACTACATATTTGTTTTTTATGATGTTTGATGTGGTAAATGTTGTGTTTTGTTGTTTTATTTCTATACTTTTGAAACTTTGAAATTACAATTTCCTAATAAAGGTTTTTATTAAGGTCATTTTTGTACCTTATACGGCGATTTTTACGGTACTTTTTCTCTCTGAACTCTTGTTCAGATTTTTCTGTATAAATATAATTGAGGGTTTAATCCCTATTGGCCTCAATTCCTCCTTTTCCTTCACATTATAAATGTAATTGGTTTTTATTTGTATACATATCCCTGATGAAGTTAGCTTAGACTAACGAAACATGTTGGAGGTGTTTTATTTTAATAAACACACTTTTATTTTTAAATATTGCAAATTATGTCCTAAATTATCCTAACGTTGCTGGAGTCCTGAGGTCGCTGTATATCCCGTCCAAGGCTGCCGGATCCACCACGAAAGGCTTCTGTATGGTAATTACTGTTGTATGCCAAAACAGCTGTCCCACCGGAGAGACAGAATTATTCCTGCTGCCAGTTGGTGTGGATAAGAAGCGGGTGTGTACTTTTGATGGGCCTAAATACTTTCTACTTTTTGTAAGTGAGGTCCTAGTAGGGGCCTAAATACTTAACCATAGCATAATACTTTTATTATAGGTATCTCATTTTATCCTTTACAGACTTCAATTCTCTTTTTTGGGTTAAGCAGAGTGCCTGTCCATTCCAGCAGACCTCCATTTATTTGGTACAGAATCAGATAACAACAGTTAATCCCATTACCAAACTCAGCCCACCCAGACATCCCGGCACCGCAGTCAAAACATGCTCCCCATCAGGTCCACCCAGCACAGTCACAATAGTCATACAGGTAAAGGGACCTGGTGGTACAAATGGCGCACACACACCCTGTACGGGCACAGGGTGAATACAAGATGAGATGGCAAGGAAACAACATAAAACACCAGACCCGCACCTCCTGGTCCATGCACCTGAAGACCAAGGTGGCTACCATCACAAGGACATTTTCTACACCCCCGTATGTAGAAAGGAACTCTCCATAGGATATGCACAATTTCTCATTTTGGTGCATCTAAAGTCTGCTATAGCAGGGGCATCCTTCATGACACTGAAGTACCTTACCAAATAACGTTAAAAGGGACACACTATACAGTTGTGTTCAAAATTATTCAACCCCCACTGAAATTGAGTGTTTTGGCCAGTTTGACATTGATTTTGATCATTCAGTTATCTTGCTTACAATTAAATCAAAGAGGCACGTGTAGGTCAGACAAATATAACATAACATTTATAATGAAATAACCACAAATGTCTTTTCTGTGCTCACATCATTATCAGTTTTATTCAACCCCCAAGTGACATTCAATCTTAGTACTTATAACTGTAAAAGGATGTTGTACTAACAGCTTTTAAACGTGAAGCATAGCTTGACACAAGTGTCTTGCAGCGATCTACGGGTATCTTCGCCCATTCGTCATGGGCAAAAGCCTCCAGTTCAGTCACATTCTTAGGCTTGCGCACTGCAACTGCTTTCTTTAAGTCCCACCAGAGGTTCTCAATCGGATTTAAGTCAGGTGACTGCGATGGCCACTCCAAAATGTTCCAGCCTTTAATCTGCAACCATGCTCTAGTGGACTTGGAGGTATGCTTGGGATCATTGTCCTGTTGAAAGGTCCAACGTCTCCCAAGCCTCAGGTTTGTGACGGACTGCATCACATTGTCATCCAATATCTCCTGGTACTGAAGAGAATTCATGGTACCTTGCACACGCTGAAGCTTCCCTGTACCTGCAGAAGCAAAACAGCCCCAAAGCATGATTGACCCCCCGCCATGCTTCACAGTAGCCAAGGTGTTCTTTTCTTCATAGGCCTTGTTCTTCCTCCTCCAAACATAGCGTTGATCCATGGGCCCAAACAGTTCTAATTTTGTTTCATCAGTCCACAGAACACTATCCCAAAACTTCTGTGGTTTGTCCACATGACTTTTGGCATACTGCAGTCGACTCTTCTTATTCTTTGGAGACAGCAAGGGGGTGCGCCTGGGAGTTCTGGCATGGAGGCCTTCATTACGCAGTGTGCGCCGTATTGTCTGAGCTTAACCTTCAGTACCCACATCTGACAAATCTTTTCTCAGTTCCTCAGCAGTCACACGGGGACTTTTCTCCACTCTACGCTTCAGGTAGCGCACAGCAGTCGAAGTCAGCACCTTCTTTCTGCCACGACCAGGTAGCGTTTCAACAGTACCCTTTGCCTTGAATTTGCGAATGATGCTTCCTATGGTCTCTCTTGGTATGTTTAACATCTTTGCAATCTTCTTATAGCCATTGCCCTTCCTGTGAAGAGTAATCACCTCTTCTCTTGTCTTCCTGGACCATTCTCTTGACTTCACCATGTTTGTAACCACACCAGTAAATGTCTAGAAGGAGCTGAGTAGCACAGTCATTTTAAAGCTGCCTAATTGGTGCTTATTATGCTTTATTGCTGCTCCGTGACATCCACAGGTGTTTTCAATACCTGATTGAAAACACTTGAATGAACCGCTGTTCTTCAGAGTGGTAGTCTTTAAGGGGTTGAATAATTGTGTCAATGAAGAATTCACAAAAGAAACATTTAATACTGTATTACAAAACCAATTGATGTCATTTTAGTTGCATAAGGTTCTTTAAAAGGTCCTTGTAGGATTTCATTCTGAATACAATTACAAATGTACACTAAATTCCCTAAAACCCTTTACAGCATTGGGGGTTGAATAATTTTGAACACAACTATACATCCTGACCACTTTAAGGGGTTATTCACAATACTGTTCCCTTCGGCAATTCCATTTTGACGAATCTACGGTGCATATACTGTTCACTGTAGGGTAACCGTAGTGTGGAATTGTCGAAGACTAGGGTTGCACCGATACCGATACTAGTATCGGTATCGGGGCCAATACTGGGTACTGCAGGAGTACTTGGTACTCGTGCAGTACCCCCCGATATTTTTTCCGATACCGGAAGCCGGCATTGAGCCGGCTTGCCGGTATCCGAGGGGCTGCGACGGCTGTCCGAATGCTCTATCGGCATTCGGACAGCCGCCCCTGGAGCTCTGCGATACTTACCTTCCTGGGCGCCGCGGGAATGTCTCCGCGCGCGCGCTCGTTGGAAGGACCCCAGCCGCGACCACGTGATTGCGGCTGGGGTCCTTCCAAGGAGCGCGCGCACGGAAACTTTCCCGGCGGCGCCCAGGAAGGTAAGTATAGACACACTGAGCAGCTGCAGGGCCTGTCTGAATGCAGATAGGCCCTGCAGCTGCTCTCCGCGATGATACTCACCTTCCTGGGCGCCGCCGGGAAAGTTTCCGTGCGCGCGCTCCTTGGAAGGACCCCAGCCGTGACCACGTGGGACCATGTGATCACAGCTGGGGTCCTTCCAACGAGCGCGCGGAGACATTCCGGCGGCGCCCAGGAAGGTAAGTATGGGGGGGATCCATGAGCTGGGGGGGCATACCCATGTGTGAGCTGGGGGGCATATCCATGTGTGAGCTGGGGGGGCATATCCATGTGTGAGCTGGGGGGGCATATCCATGTGTGAGCTGGGGGGCATATCCATGAGCTGGGGGGCATATCCATGAGCTGGGGGGGCATATCCATGTGTGAGCTGGGGGGGCATATCCATGTGTGAGCTGGGGGGCATATCCATGAGTTGGGGGGGGCATATCCATGAGCTGGGGGGGCATATCCATGAGCTGGGGGGGCATATCCATGAGCTGGGGGGCATATCCATGTGTGAGCTGGGGGGCATATCCATGAGCTGGGGGGCATATCCATGAGCTGGGGGGGCATATCCATGTGTGAGCTGGGGGGCATATCCATGTGTGAGCTGGGAGGCATATCCATGAGTTGGGGGGCCATATCCATGAGCTGGGGGGGCATATCCATGAGCTGGGGGGCATATCCATGAGCTGGGGGGCATATCCATGTGTGAGCTGGGGGGCATAACCATGTGTGAGCTGGGGGGGCATAACCATGAGCTGGGGGGCATATCCATGTGTGAGCTGGGGGGCATAACCATGAGCTGGGGGACATAACCATGTCTGAGCTGGGGCAGTAGGAATATATAAATATAATATATATATATATATATATTATATTTAATCGGGGGGATATACATGTGAGCTGGGGGCATTTTTATATGGTCTGTTCTTATTGGAAAGCGTCACATGACATTAAAGAAAAGTATCGGTACCTGGTATCGGTGAGTACTTTTAAAAAGTATCGGTACTCGGTCTTAAAAAAGTGGTATCGGTGCATCCCTATCAAAGACTCATGAAAAATTTGACAAACGGCCCTGAAGACCGGCGAACTGGCCTTTGCGAAATCCACCACACAGCAAAAAAAACCAAAAAAAACACGTAACTATTATTATAATCATTTGTATAGCGCCAACATTTTCCAAAGCGCTTTACAATAAACAAACTGAACGAGATACAGATTAAACAGACATAGGATGGAAACAAGAGGTGTAGAGGGCCCTGCTCATACGAGTTTACAGTCTAGAGGGATTGGGGTAGAAGACAAGGAGTTTTAATGGATGTCAGGATCTATTTACTCGTAGAGAGATAGAGGGAGGAACAACAAGAATTTCAGTTTTGGGAGGATTGAGTTCAAGAAAGCAGGAAGACATCCAATGACTCGATCCAGTAGAGCGATCAGGGGAGAAGAGGTATATTTGAGTGTCATCCGCGTATAGGGGGTACTGAAATCCAAAAGGAGCTGATCAGTTTCCCTTGAGAGGCAGTGTAGATTGAAAAAAAGAAGAGGGCCCAATACAGAACCTTGGAGCACTCCAACAGAGACAGGGTGCCGGGAGGAGGCGCTTCCAGAAAATGAGACACTAAACGATCGCTGGGACAGGTAGGAAGAGAACCATAAAAGAACAGAACCTTGAATGCCTATATCACTAAGAGTTTCAAGGAGGAGTGAGTGGTCTACTGTATCAAAGGCTGCAGAGAGTAGCACCCATTTGATTTAGTAGTTGCAAGGTCATTGGTCAGTTTCGCAAGAGCCATTTCTGTCGAGTGCAGTGAGCGAAAGCCAGATTGCAGAGGGTCAAGGAGAGAGTGGGTGTAGTCAGACAGGCATAAGCAAGCTTTTCAAGGAGTTTGGAGGCAAAAGGGAGCAGCGGCACGGGGCAGTAGTTGGAGGAAGCAGTCGGATCCAGATTACAGTTTCTTTAGGATCGGGACTACCGTGGCATGTTTGAGGGGAGCAGGAAAACCCCAGAGGTTAAGGACAAATTAAAAGTTGTGGGTCAAGGACGGTACAAGAGAAAATGGAAAGTATTGGAAAATTCTTTAAAGGCTGAATGAAAATAAAGTGTACACAGTCTTCTCTTCTTTAGAGCATGGCAGCAGTGCAGCCTGCAGCTTTAATCTTCTTGAACAAAAACAACACAAAAACTATAGAGTTCTGAACATACCATAGAGTGCTGAACATTAAACACTATAAACAATCGTCATCTACAGTCTAAACAGTATATAGCACCTAAATCACAAACAATAGTTCTTTGCATTATAATACATGAGTACAGTATTCTAACAAAGTGTTTTGGTAAGATGTGAGGGAACAGGGTAGAGTGGGCAGGTAGTACGATGAGATGATCATAACATAAAGACCTCTTGCTCAGTTGCAGAAGGGAACGAGTTAAACATGTGAGAGTAGACATTATTAACATCTTCCTGTATGCGTGATAATAGTATTGTTGATTTTTCAGTACTTATCCGTTCTATTTTTGCTACTCTCCTAATAGACGTTTAAACCATGGGTGGGCAATTGTTTCGGCTCGGGGGCCACTTTGTGGGAGCGGAGGTTATCAGAGGTCCGCACTTGCCCCAGAACTAATTATAGCCAGAACTAATTACAACCAGACACTTGCCCCCAGAACTAATTACAACCAGACACTTGCCCCCAGAACTAATTACAACCAGACACTTGCCCCCAGAACTAATTACAACCAGACACTTGCCCCCAGAACTAATTACAACCAGACACTTGCCCCCAGAACTAATTTAACCAGACACTTGCCCCCAGAACTAATTACAACCAGACACTTGCCCCAGAACTAATTACAGCCAGACACTTGCCCCCAGAACTAATTACAACCAGACACTTGCCCCCAGAACTAATTACAACCAGACACTTGCCCCAGAACTAATTACAACCAGACACTTGCCCCCAGAACTAATTACAACCAGACACTTGCCCCCAGAACTAATTACAACCAGACACTTGCCCCCAGAACTAATTACAACCAGACACTTGCCCCCAGAACTAATTACAACCAGACACTTGCCCCCAGAACTAATTACAACCAGACACTTGCCCCCAGAACTAATTACAACCAGACACTTGCCCCCAGAACTAATTACAACCAGACACTTGCCCCCAGAACTAATTACAACCAGACACTTGCCCCCAGAACTAATTACAACCAGACACTTGCCCCCAGAACTAATTTAACCAGACACTTGCCCCCAGAACTAATTACAACCAGACACTTGCCCCCAGAACTAATTAACCAGACACTTGCCCCAGAACTAATTACAACCAGACACTTGCCCCAGAACTAATTACAACCAGACACTTGCCCCAGAACTAATTACAACCAGACACTTGCCCCCAGAACTAATTACAACCAGACAGTTGCCCCCAGAACTAATTACAACCAGACACTGCCCCCAGAACTAATTACAACCAGACACTTGCCCCAGAACTAATTATAGCCAGACAATTGCCCCAGAACTAATTATAGCCAGACACTTGCCCCAGAACTAATTATAGCCAGACACTTGCCCCAGAACTAATGACAACCAGACACTTGCCCCCAGAACTAATGACAACCAGACACTTGCCCCAGAACTAATGACAACCAGACACTTGTCCCCAGAACTAATTATAGCCAGACACGTCCCCAGAACTACTTATAGTCAGAAACATGCACCCAGAATTAATTATAGCCAGGCAGAGACCCCCAGAAATATACTTACCCAGCCTGCATACCTCAGGAACGCGTGTTCCTCCGAGCTCAGGCGTGCACTTGCACGCAGCTGCCTCCTCAGCCGGGTCCTTTCAGAGGGCTGAGGAGGCGGCCGCACAAGGGATCATCACGCAGGGCTCAGAGGAAACACGCGGCCAGGGGCTGCTAGAGGAATGCCCCAGCTGCCCACAGCAGAAACTGCGTTCCCGCAATGTTCCCGCTGCGGAAGAAGTGCGGGAACGCCATTCCCACAGGACTCGAGCCCTGCTTGGCGGGCCACAAAACAACTCTGTGGCGGGCCGCATGTGGCCCGCGGGCCGCAATTTGCCCACCCACGTCCTGTCCACAGGTCTCCATTAGACCCGCGGACGTACAGGATACGTCAGCGGCGCCTAATCCCCCTCCCGCCCGATACTCCCCTCCCTCGCTGGATCCCACAGCGATCTGGCAGGGAGGAAGCCTGCCCATGTGATTTACATGGGCAGGCGAGGCTGATGACGTCGTCACGCTGCGTGGTGACGTCATCAGCAGGCGTCCCCATGCAAAGCAATGGAGGGGAGGGGGCCTCCTTCGGAGCCCTCTATCTCCCCAACCATTGCAGCTAGGGAGATGCTTTTTACACCGCTGAAAAGGGGAGAGTCTCCCCTGTTCAGCGGTGTATAGCATTAACCGTTTCGCCACCGGATCACGTTTTGGCGCCAAAACGGGATTCGAACCTGGAGGGGGGCTGACATCTTGGATGTCAGCCAAGCCTCCAGGTCCCCCCCACCCACTGACAACCTCACCATATGTGTGAGGATGTCAGTGGGCCAGTTAACCATCTAGCTGCCATGTAAAGATAAGATCCCTAAGGATCCCTTTATCTCCCGATCCATGGCAGCTAGATGGTCATATTTGACATCATTTGAAAGGCCTGATAATGGCCTTTCAAATGATACCAAACATGACCAGGTTTGGTTTAAAAAAATAAAATAAAAAAAGTTTTTTTTTTTAAAGTTTTTTTTGTCTGGGGGGGGTTTAATTAAATAGGACCTAGGCTGTCATCTAAAAATAATTAGCACAAAATGGTCAGAATGAGCGCAGCGCACATAGGTGAACTGTCTCAGCAGTGAAAGGGTTAAAAAGCAAACGCATGTAAAAATTGGGTATTTCTAGTCTCGGGACAAAATTTTGAACCTATTTAGCCGGGGTCTTTTTGGGTGGTTGTAGATTTTGGGGATTAAATTACGAAAAAGTGTGTTTTTACCATTTTTTTCCTCATATTTCATATTTTTTTTAACGCAAGTGGCAAACGAACGCATTTTTTCGAGAACGTCAAACCGCTACTACTAACATACAGAGTGCGCTGCGGCCGCATAGCGGCGTGTTTGCGTGATTGGGAGACGTCAGACGCTGCACACGTCCGGCCAACATAACGTCCAGACGCAAAAGGGTTTTATTGATGATCCGTACAAAATCACGGACGAAAATGCGCATCGCATGACCGCTATCGCGTATTCCGTGACAAAATACGTCCATTCGTTCGAACGCACTTTTTCACGGACAACGCGAAAAATGTGTTAGTCTGACCCTAGCCTAAGAGGAAAATTTGACCTAAACACTAACAGCGCAGAAACGTAAAAACAGCAGCGGTCACTAAAAGACGGATTTGTGTAAAACTGCCCGGTCACTAAGGGGTTAATTAGTACCTAGGCTGTCATCTAAAAATAATTAGCATAATACAGTCAGAATGAGTGTTCTCAAAACTATTTAGCCAGGGTCTTTTTTGGTGGTTGTAGATTTTGGGGATTAAATTACGAAAAATTGTGTTTTTACCATTTTTTCATCATATTTCATTTTTTGTTTATAGTAAATTATTCGATATGATGGAAATAATGGTGTTTTTAGAAAGCCCATTTAATGGCAGGAAAAACTGTATAATGTGTGGGTTGAATAAACGAGTAAGAGGAAAATTTGACCTAAACACTAACAGCACAGAAACGTAATAACAGCAGCGGTCACTAAAGGACGGATTTGTGTAAAACCACCCGGTCACTAAGGGGGTTAAAGGACTTTTTTTTATTAAAGAGGTCTGTAACAGAATAAAAAGCCTTTTAACCCCTTCGCTGCTGCGCCATTTCACAACTGTGTGCTGAGCTCCTTTTTACCGGTTTCGCTCATCATGTTTAAATGCGATTTGAAGTCACGTTTTATTATACAACCCAGACATATTACATAGATTGTTCTTTTCGGCAGATTCATAATATATCATTATTATATGTATACGTCTTGTCCTGTCTGATTATATTAAAAAACGCAATAAAATTAGAATTTTCAATCATCTACAGTGTGTAAAGTTTGTTTCACATTTTATAATGCGAGCCTTTGAGGTTATATTTTCTATGGGGTGCGCTTGTTAAAGAAATTAGAAATGGGGACTCATTACTTTTTTTTGCAGTAAATTATGTGATTTTTAGCAAACGCCCCCCATAGAAAAAATCGTTAGTGCAGCATGACTGTTCAGATTATAATTGAAATGGGAACAATATTGCTGCATTAACAAAACAGAAAAAAAACAAATTTTTTTTTTTTTACACTTAACATGGTCATATTGCTCCGGCCGTTCCAACGATACCAAACATTAACCCCTAGCTGCCACAGATCAGGAGATAGGGGGTTCATTGGAACCCCCGATCTCTACCATAGGTGGCAGCTAGGGGTTAAATCCGAACTGACGTCATCGCGCTATGCACGATGATGCCAGTCGTCAGGGGGAGACCCAAGATGTCAGCCAGCTCCAGGAGGAGACCACAATTCGGCGCCGAATCACGATCCAGCCCCCAAGGGGTTAAAGACAGCAACCGCTTGGAAGGGCAGGCTGTGCCCTTCCAAGCGGTGGCTGCCTTTTTTTTCTGCCCCGTATGGTTGGGGAGGGAGAGAGGTCAAAAAGGACCCACCCCTCTCCTTCAGGCACCTTCCCTGCACTGGTGTGGGGGGGGGGGTGCGCCTGCAATAGACGTCATCGCGCTGGCATCTATTGTGCCCGCCTGGGTCCCAGAGGCTGGTCTGACATCCAGGATGTATATATATACACACACACACACACTTCAGAACTCCGTATATGTGTGTGTATATATATATATATTATAATATTATTATCACACACTTCAGAACTCAGTATGTATATATATATATACACACACACACACACACTTCAGAACTCAGTATGTGTATATATATACACACACACTTCAGAACTCAGTATGTGTAAATATATATATATATACACACACACACACTTCAGAACTCCGTATGTGTATATATATATATATATATACATACAAACACACACTTCAGAACTCAGTATGTGTGTGTGTATATATATAATATATAATATATATAATACACACACACACACACTTCAGAACTCAGTATGTATATATACACACACACACACACACTTCAGAACTCAGTATGTGTGTGTGTATATATATATATATATATATATTACACACACACACACATACGGAGTTCTGAAGTGTGTGTGTATATATATATATATTAGGGATGCACCGATACCACTTTTTTAAGACCGAGTACGAGTACAGATACTTTTGTTCAAGTACTCACCGATACCAATTACCGATACTTTTATTTGTCATGTGACGCTTTCCAATAAGAACAGACCTCCTATAAAGCCCCCAGGTCTCATGGATTTGCCCCAGCTCATGGATATCCTGACCCCAGCTCATGGATAATTGCCCCCCCAGCTCATGGATATGCCCCCCTTGCTCATGGATATGCCCCCCTTGCTCATGGATATGCCCCCCCTGCTCATGGATATGCCCCCCCTGCTCATGGATATGCCCCCCTTGCTCATGGATATGCCCCCCTTGCTCATGGATATGCCCCCCCTGCTCATGGATATGCCTCCCCTGCTCATGGATATGCCTCCCCTGCTCATGGATATGCCCCCCTTGCTCATGGATATGCCCCCCTTGCTCATGGATATGCCCCCCTTGCTCATGGATATGCCCCCCTTGCTCATGGATATGCCCCCCCTGCTCATGGATATGCCCCCCTTGCTCATGGATATTGCCCCCCACTCTCCGCTCATACTTACCTTCCTTCAGCGCCGCCGGTAAAGTCTTCGCGCGCGCGCGCTCCTTGGAAGGACCCCAGCCGCGACCACGTGGGACCATGTGATCGCGGCTGGGGTCCTTCCAATGAGCGCGCGCGCGGAAACTTTCCCGGCGTCGCTGAAGGAAGGTAAGTATGAGCGGAGAGCAGCTGCAGGGCCTGTCCGAATGCTCTATCTGCATTCGGACAGGCCCTGCAGCTGCTCACTTTGTTTAATACTTACCTTCCTTCAGCGACGCCGGGAAAGTTTCCGCGCGCGTGCTCGTTGGAAGGACCCCAGCCGCGATCACATGGTCCCACGTGGTCGCGGCTGGGGTCCTTCCAAGGAGCGCGCGCGAAGACTTTACTGGCGGCGCTGAAGGAAGGTAAGTATTAAACAAAGTGAGCAGCTGCAGGGCCTGTCTGAATGCAGATAGAGCATTCGGACAGCCACCGCAGCCCCTCGGATACCGGCAAGCCGGCTCAATGCCGGCTTCCGGTATCGGAAAAAAATATCGGGGGTACTGCACGAGTACCAAGTACTCCTGCAGTACCCGGTATCGGCACCGATATCGATACTAGTATCGGTATCGGTGCAACCCTAATTATAATATATATATATATATATATATATATATACACACACTTCAGAACTCAGTATGTATATATATATCAAAGGTGTTGCAGGACTCTTCTGGCTTTCTATATACTCGGTTCATACCGGGATCCTAGCACCCTGATTGAAGATATTCTTTATTTTTCTTACCTTTGTGGTATACCGATCTTTGAGGCTCCATGGAAGATTTTCTACAGAGAGCAGGAGCATATCATGAACATGCAGAGACCCTACAAATTACGGATGAACAGGCACAGCAGATACTCTGGCCATTGACCCCGGAACAATTGGAGCACCATCCTTCTACTAAAGATATGTATTTCGATTTACTTAAAATGAAACGTAAAGAGATTGATTTAAATCTGCACGGTATTTTCCTGTCCGATTATTATCGAGTAAACGCATTCCCAGGGGTTTCAGAGTCACCAATGCTCCCACCATCGGTCGAGCAAACCCTGAGTATTGCAAAAAATGGGTTGCAATTGCTAATAAATGTGCACTGGACTGGATGGTGATTACCATCGAAGAGGTTGGTAAAGAGATGGCCATTACCAAGCAACATATTGCCAAATACGAAATTACCAATTCAATAACCATGGACACCTCGACGTTTGCAGTCCAGTTAACTAAATTACAGGAAGAAGTGGATAAGTACCGTGCTGATTTGATACGGTTCAAAAAACAAAAAATGGATAAAGTGAACTACGATTATACATCCCATCGGGTTTATAGATGGTTATCTACAGACTGGTCTAGACCACAATTTCCTCGTTCTAGACCGCGTATTTATAAACCACGATACCCCACAATTGATATAACATCGGGCGAATCCAACTCGGACTCTGACTTCCCTAAAGAATCTAAGCCTACATGTCCGCCTCAAACTTTTTTAGGGGACAACCAATCTCACGACACCCAGGTGGCCACAGACACTCGTGTGCAGACCAGAGGTTGGTTGGGACAGACCAGAGGAAGAGGACAAGGAGAACTCGGAGGAACCAAAGGCAACAGGGGGAGACCCCCAAGCTACAGGAAATAGCCTCTGTGTTCAACCTATCCTCTAAAAAACTAACAACTGCCCATATCAATGTTCTCAACAAGGGTTTGACATTTGTACCCACGGTTAAACCCAACCTTTTCAACTCTGAGATACAAAATTACAAAATTCATAGAACTCTAGCCATACAGGAACGCATTAAGGATAATATTACAACAATGGCAGGAACAACTAAGCTCAAACTTAAGAACACCGCAGATGTTAAGACTGGCAACACATTTATTAATACCTTTGCTAAAATTTTGCAAGAAGAGACAGCTACTTTGCTTCAAACACGGCCAACAGGCAGACCTAATTTGTCCAAAGAAGAGCAGGAGGCACTCCAGGACTTGGCCTCAGACTTTACCATTGCCATACGTCCTGCGGATAAAGGAGGAGCCATTGTTGTTATGGATTATGCATATTACCGTAATGAAATACTACAACAATTGTCAGACCCTACGGTCTACCGCAGACTTTCACATGACCCTACCAAGGAATTTACTGACAAAATTGCCTCTTTGGTTACAATGGGTTTACAAGCGGGGTATATAACTGACACCATAGCTTCATTTCTTATTACAGAACACCCCATCATACCAGTTTTATATACAGTACCTAAAATTCATAAAAACCCACAGTTACCCCCAGGCCGTCCCATAGTTTCAGCGAGGGGAAGCATGCTTGAGCCTATTGGCAAATACATAGATTCCATCACTAAGGACACCATGTCTCAGCTGCCTACATGTATCAAGGATACCCCACACTTCTTAGACAAAATTAAATCGCTATCTCTGCCCACATCACCTTGGCTCATGGCCACTTTAGATGTTAAAAATCTGTATACGATTATCCCGCATGAAGCTGGGATCCAATGCGTTCAACAAGTATTACAGGAATCACAACACTACAAAGGCCCTCCCATTGAATTCATACTAGAGCTATTGCGAATAGCTCTGTACCAAAATTTTTTTAAATTTGAGAATACTCTATATATACAGTGTGCGGGAACAGCAATGGGGGCCTCTATGGCGCCAACTTATGCCAACTTTTACATGTACTGCTTCGAACGCACATATCTTCTTCAAGGCTATGAATCTCAGATTTTATTCTACTGTCGCTTTGTGGATGACATCTTTCTGCTATGGAAGGGTGACATATCATCCTTCAATTTAATGATTGATGATATTAACCAACTTGACACTCCTGTAAAATTGTCTGCCAACAGTAGTCTAACCTCCATATCATTTTAGATGTCACTATCTTTCGTACCAATGACACCCTGGGATATACCTTGTTCAGGAAGGACACTGATAGGAATACGGTCCTCCACATGAAAAGCCACCATCCTCAACATCTCAAATACTCACTGCCTATGTCACAGTTCCTGCGAGTGCTTAGGTATAATAGTGACACTGACTTATGTCAACATCAAATCTTGGAGATGTATCAAGGCTTCCAGGTTAGAGGATATTCTACAAACACACTTGATAGTGCTCTCACCAAGGCCATTAATCGTTTACAAGTACCCAAGGTGCCTTCAGCAGGAACGGCATCGAGAATATTCATTCCCCTTCAATATCATACACAGTGAAAAGATAGCACATATGATTAAACAACATTGGAACAATTTTTCCTTTGACCGTTCCTTGCCCACTTCATTTAGAAATCAGCCACTTATTAGTTACTCTAGAGGTCGTAATTTAAGAGATTTGCTTATACACACGGATGCCGTCAAATCCTATACCACCAAAACTCCTTTGCAGAAAATGGGATGCTTTAAATGTGCAGGGTGCGTTACATGTAACCATATGCACTCCACGGCGACCTTTGCCCATCCCCATACAGGGCATATTTATAAAATCAAGCATCGCATTTCCTGCATGACAGAATTTGTGGTTTATATGCTCTCTTGTCCATGTGGACTTGTTTACATTGGGAAAACTGACCGCACACTTAGGGACCGTATTCGGGGCCATCGGTCCTCTATTAACACAGCCTATAGAGATGGTCAGACTGATAAGCCGGTGGCGAAACACTTTCTGGCCCAACAACATAGATTGCCCTCACTTCGTTGTGTAGCCATCGACCACGTTCCCCCACTTCCTAGGGGTGGCAATCGCTCCCAGCGATTGCTGCAGAGGGAGACCTATTGGATCAGAACCCTGGATACCGTGGCACCCAGGGGCCTGAATGAATATGTCTCCTTCTCCAGCTTTCTTTACGATCGATGAGCATACCACACTTTCACATATAGGTCTTAATAAACAGTTAAGCAATCCATCCGATACAGATATGGGGTGTTATCCATTTGCCCGTTTTGGTAATTAGGACTCCGATCCTCCCTTTTTTTGACCACATGCGGCTTCCGTTGTGCTTTTGTTTTATTTGTAGTCTTGACAACACACCTATATGTATGTATATTTGATTCTCAGTACAGATACATTTTACTATAGGACCTCAGTTGCTTTAACCACCTCGTATTCCCAAGTTCCATCTGGTGATCAATGGCCCAGGGCTTTATACTCTCTGTTGTTCGAGCAAGTGCACTGCCTAGCACACACGTACTTTGCAGCGTGATTAGCGATCTTTTTCCTTTTCGGCTGTATGATATGCTTTTTTCACTTCAAGCCTTTAAAATGTTTCTTGATAGGCTGCTCTCTCTTTCTCTTTTATACTTTTTTTGGTTTTAAATTTGGAAGCTCACTCTCTTTCCTCTGCGGCTTCCGTAGAGATTGTGCATTGTTTATATGTTGCCTAGGCGACTGTCTTACGTTCACTTGTAAGTGACACACCTTTTGGGAATGTTAATTATTTTATTAACTATGCATTGATAACATCTGTGCCTCTTCCCTAACGAGCCTCTTTGATTGGTTTTCCAACTATGTGTGCTTTTTATTTAAACGTATGCAACTCCTATGTATAACACCTTGAGAATGGCTCCTGTGAGGGCCGAAACGTCGGTCTTATTTTAAATGATTTAAATAAACTTTTTTGATTTTTTATTTCTCAAATCGAGTGCCGCCACTTTCCTTGGATATATATATATATATATATATATATATATATATATATATATATATATATATATATATATATATATATATATATATATATATATATATATAATTACACACACACACACTTCAGAACTCAGTATGTGTATATATATACACACACTTCAGAACTCAGTATGTGTGTATATATTATTACATACATACACACACACACACACTTCAGAACTCAGTATGTGTATATATATACACACACTTCAGAACTCAGTATTGTGTGTATAATATTATATATATATATATACACACACACACATACTGAGTTCTGAAGTGTGTGTGTGTATATAATATACACATACTGAGTTCTGAAGTGTTGTGTGTGTGTATATAATTTATTTATTTATTTATTAGAAGCCACTTGCACATCACAGCAATTCAAAGAATTGCATTCCAGAGCTCCTGTGCCATATTCCCCATATGCAGCAAGGAATCCTGGGTAGGATATGCAAATGACATCTGTCTCATTTTTATGCATCCTGGGTCTGTTATAAAAGTGAGACAGATGTCAATTGCATATCCTACCCAGGATTCCTTTCTGCATATGGGGGATGTGGCACAGGAGCTCTGGGATGCAATTCTTTTAATTGCTGTGATGTGCAAGTCAGGGGCGTACTTAGGGGGGGGGGGGGGCGCCTGCACCGGGTGGCACCACCCCCTAGGGTGACACTAAACAATTTTTTTTTATCTTTGTAAAGTATTTTACCATGAAGAATACATTGAGATTTCACTAATTTTCAAGCATGTCCTGCGTAGGCAAGGCCTAGGCTGGCACTTTCCAGGGGGCCGCAAAAAACCTCACCACTAAAGGGATTACTCACAGAGCACCGAAATTACTCCAACATTTTGGTGTTCTGTTGTGGTGCCGCCACCACAAACCGTGGCCTGCTGTTTTAAAAAAAAAAACACTGAACGAAAATGTCTGGAATTTACATATAAGATCCTATGAATGATAATAAAAAGTTGTGTTACAGAAAAAAGAGAGACCGCTATTAAAAAAAAAAAAGGAAACATTTTGCCAAACGAATAAAAAGGTAATAAAAAAAAATCTATAAAGACTTTTTACTGCACATTAAAATAATAAACGGTTTATTAGATATTGCGTAAAAACGGGAATATTTTTAACATTGAAACCTATGGGGTTCGCCTGAATAAATCTGCTGATTGAAACCACCGAACATGAGGGCATTTCACTGACATCTCTCTGCTGTTTGGTGTTCTCTGAATAGATTAACCATTACTTCTCTATGGGGATTTGCACTGCCTTCGAACAGCACCGTACTTGCTGGCAGTTCGCCAAAATTTGTGTGTGAGCATATCACAGAGCAGTGGTGTACTTAGTGGAGTGGCGGGGGGCGGGCCGCCCCAGGTACCAGTGATTATTGGGGTGTCATTAGGGGGTACTAGGAGGTGCCACTGTCACTGTGTGTCAGCTTTGAGCTGTGTTCTCAAACAACGAGCAGTGGAGCAGGACATTTGCATTAGGAAACAGGACGTTTGCCAGACACACACATTCACTCTGCTAGCCACACAAACACTCACTGCCAGCCACACACACTCACTGCCAGCCACACACACTCACTGCCAGCCACACACACTCACTGCCAGCCACACACACGCTCACTGCCAGCCACACACACGCTCACTGCCAGCTACACACACGCTCACTCACTGCCAGCCACACACACACACATTCACTGCCAGCCACACACACACATTCACTGCCAGCCACACACACACATTCACTGCCAGCCACACACACACACAGCCTGCCAACCACACACACACTCACTGCCAGCCACACACACACACTCACTGCCAGCCACACACACTCACTCACTCACTGCCAGCCACACACACACACTCACTCACTGCCAGCCACACACACACACTCACTCACTGCCAGCCACACACACACACTCACTCACTGCCAGCCACACACACACACTCACTCACTGCCAGCCACACACACACACACTCACTGCCAGCCACACACACACTCACTCACTGCCAGCCACACACACACTCACTCACTGCCAGCCACACACACACTCACTCACTGCCAGCCACACACACACTCACTCACTGCCAGCCACACACACACACTCACTCACTGCAGCCACACACACACTGCCAGCCACACACACACTGCCAGCCACACACACTCACTGCCAGCCACACACACTCACTGCCAGCCACACACACTCACTCACTGCCAGCCACACACACTCACTGCCAGCCACACACACACACTCACTCACTACCAGCCACACACACTCACTGCCAGCCACACACACTCACTCACTGCCAGCCACACACACACTCACTCACTGCCAGCCACACACACACTCACTCACTGCCAGCCACACACACACTCACTCACTGCCAGCCACACACACTCACTGCCAGCCACACACACACACACTCACTGCCAGCCACACACACACACTCACTGCCAGCCACACACACACACTCACTGCCAGCCACACACACACACTCACTGCCAGCCACACACACACTCATTCATTCATTCTGGCAGCCACACACAGTTCCAGGCTCCGGTCTCACCTCTCCCCGCCGAGTATCAGACATGCGGCTGCGGGGGGGGGGGGGAGGACTTCCTGCCATCACTACAGCCAGATGATTGGCTGTGAAGGCAGCCTATCCAGCTCATGTTTGCACAATGAGCAAACAAGGCAGAGCCCCCCCCCTCCCCCGCACGGTTTGGCTAATGCAGGAGAATCCTCATAGCAGCCTTTCTACTGGGGGCAGAGAATACACGGAGGTGCTGGTATGAGAAGAGAAAAAAAAAACTTTAGCTCTCCAGTTTACCCGCGGCAGCGCCGCTAACCTTTTTTTTTTCTCTAAAAATGATCCAATAAATCTGCTGCCCGGCCGATTTTTAATGCCTGCTGCCTAAAGTGAATGGGCTGACAAAAGCCCAGGCGCCAGCAGGCTATTTATAGTCGCCATTGCGACCTGGCTCCTGGACTTTGTAGAGCCCTGCCATAGCAACATTGTATACCTGCAAAACACACACCCATTCTCTGCTCAGCAACTCCAATCCACACACACAACCAGCCACCCACAACTCCCATTACACAAACCCAGCCAACCACAACTCCCATTACACAAAACCAGCCTCCCACAACTCCCATTACACAAAACCAGCCACCCACAACTCCCATTACACAAAACCAGCCTCCCACAACTCCCATTACACAAAACCAGCCACCCACAACTCCCATTACACAAAACCAGCCTCCCACAACTCCCATTACACAAAACCAGCCACCCACAACTCCCATTACACAAAACCAGCCTCCCACAACTCCCATTACACAAAACCAACCAACCCACAACCCCATCACACAACCCCTATCACACAAAACAAGCTACCCCAACGCACACAACTCCCATCAACAAAACCAGCCACATGTACTTTTGTTCATAGCATGAGGATGGATATGTTGTGCGTTTGCAAAATCACTTAATCTACACTCACCTCTTATTGCACAGCACAGAGGACACCTGATTCACCATCGGCAGATTCATAATATATCATTATTATATGTATATGTCATGTCCTGCCAGAATGCTATAACTAAAAATATTTTTGAAAACATTAAATAAATTACACACACTTTTTTAATTTCTATTTTTACATTTTAAAGTTGGGGGGGTGCCAAATATAGGATCCGCCCCGGGTGCAAGTGGCTTCTGCAATAATAAACATAACTAATTATAGCGTGGAGGCTTTTTATATAAACTTGTCCTCCAACACAACCCTTTATATATACACACACACACATATACACACATTTCAGAACTCAGTATGTATATATACACATAAATTCCAGAGAGTGTGTGTGTGTGTGCGCGCCCCCCCAAAAAGCCAGGTGAGGAGAGCACTCAGTCCATGAATTGAGAAAAAAATATTTAAATGCCCAGGTGCTCTCCACAAAAATAGATGTAGAAAACCAAGCATAGGAGGCACTCTGGGTCTTGTGCAAAAATAAAAGGCTTTATTGATTAAAATCCAGATTTTAAAGTCTTTTATTTTTGCACAAGACCCAGAGTGCCTCTATGCTTGGTTTTTTAATTATATATATATATACAGACCACAGTGTGTATACACATATGCCCTCAGAGTGTGTGTGGGTATATGTGTAATATACACACCCACCACACCTGTCAGACGTGTGTGTGTGTGTGTGCACACACACACACACACAGGTCTTCTCTGACAGGTGTGGTGTGTGTGTATATTACACATATACCCACACACACTCTGAGGGCATGTGTGTATACACACTGTGGTCTGGTGGTTATACATGTATCTGATGCTGCATGTGGGGTATATTATATATAAATAATATACACCACCGGCATCAGATACATGTATACAGAACAGACACCGGGCCATAGTGTGGGTACATATACAGTTGTGTTCAAAATTATTCAACCCCCAATGCTGTAAAGGGTTTTAGGGAATTTAGTGTACATTTGTAATTGTATTCAGAATGAAATCCTACAAGGACTTTTAAAAGAACCATATGCAACTAAAATGACATCAATTGGTTTTGTAATACAGTAGTAAATGTTTCTTTTGTGAATTCTTCAATGACACAATTATTCAACCCCTTAAAGACTACCACTCTGAAGAACAGAGGTTCATTCAAGTGTTTTCAATCAGGTATTGAAAACACCTGTGGATGTCACGGAGCAGCAATAAAGCATAATAAGCACCAATTAGGCAGCTTTAAAATGACTGTGATACTCAGCTCCTTCTAGACATTTACTGGTGTGGTTACAAACATGGTGAAGTCAAGAGAATGGTCCAGGAAGACAAGAGAAGAGGTGATTACTCTTCACAGGAAGGGCAATGGCTATAAGAAGATTGCAAAGATGTTAAACATACCAAGAGAGACCATAGGAAGCATCATTCGCAATTCAAGGCAAAGGGCACTGTTGAAACGCTACCTGGTCGTGGCAGAAAGAAGATGCTGACTTCGACTGCTGTGCGCTACCTGAAACGTAGAGTGGAGAAAAGTCCCCGTGTGACTGCTGAGGAACTGAGAAAAGATTTGTCAGATGTGGGTACTGAAGTTTCAGCTCAGACAATACGGCGCACACTGCGTAATGAAGGCCTCCATGCCAGAACTCCCAGGCGCACCCCCTTGCTGTCTCCAAAGAATAAGAAGAGTCGACTGCAGTATGCCAAAAGTCATGTGGACAAACCACAGAAGTTTTGGGATAGTGTTCTGTGGACTGATGAAACAAAATTAGAACGGTTTGGGCCCATGGATCAACGCTATGTTTGGAGGAGGAAGAACAAGGCCTATGAAGAAAAGAACACCTTGGCTACTGTGAAGCATGGCGGGGGGTCAATCATGGTTTGGGGCTGTTTTGCTTCTGCAGGTACAGGGAAGCTTCAGCGTGTGCAAGGTACCATGAATTCTCTTCAGTACCAGGAGATATTGGATGACAATGTGATGCAGTCCGTCACAAACCTGAGGCTTGGGAGACGTTGGACCTTTCAACAGGACAATGATCCCAAGCATACCTCCAAGTCCACTGGAGCATGGTTGCAGATTAAAGGCTGGAACATTTTGGAGTGGCCATCGCAGTCACCTGACTTAAATCCGATTGAGAACCTCTGGTGGGACTTAAAGAAAGCAGTTGCAGTGCGCAAGCCTAAGAATGTGACTGAACTGGAGGCTTTTGCCCATGACGAATGGGCGAAGATACCCGTAGATCGCTGCAAGACACTTGTGTCAAGCTATGCTTCACGTTTAAAAGCTGTTATAACTGTAAAAGGATGTTGTACTAAGATTGAATGTCACTTGGGGGTTGAATAAAACTGATAATGATGTGAGCACAGAAAAGACATTTGTGGTTATTTCATTATAAATGTTATGTTATATTTGTCTGACCTACACGTGCCTGTTTGATTTAATTGTAAGCAAGATGACGGAATGATCAAAATCAATGTCAAACTGGCCAAAACACTCAATTTCAGTGGGGGTTGAATAATTTTGAACACATAGATCTATCTATAACAAATTATATATATATATATATATATATATCATCTAGTGGAAAGATGACCAAGAAGGTCAGAAATTGTTATAGGCGCTGGTATTTCACCGTGATGAAGGAAAAAAGGAATTATACGGTTTATGCAGCTCACCGTGGGGTGTATCCCTCACCCAATAAAGAATTAATAAACAAAAATACCACAATGTATTCGGGAGCGCAAATAAAGTTAGTCCTTTTTGAGTATGGAGTCTCAAAAAATCTCCAAGAGGAAGTCTCTTTTTGAAGATAGTCCAAGATGTTCTCAGGTAACACGATGAGAGTACCGAGTAGAAAAGAAAAAAGAAAAAACAAATTGGGCAATATCGTATGCGTTATGCAGAAGGATTGAGAAGGAGAAAAAACTCACAAGTATAGAGCTGAATAGTTCAATGTGGTACGCAGTTGAGTCTCTATGGGGGACTCCACCCTCTGGTAGTAGGGATTCCTGTTGCGCTGTTCACTCCAATCGGATGTTCCACAATGTACAAAACATCGAAAAAGACCTCGAAAGAGAAGGGATATAGCGTAATCCCGTTTACAGGAAAAATGGCATGTAGTTATCCATAGACAGGTACTCACATAATTAAGAACCTCCTATATAGGTGGTTCTGTAAAACAGCAGTAGACCACTTCGCAGGGGGTCTTAGCCTCTAGCTGGATAAGTTCATGTACTCCAGTAGAGGGCAGATGGATCACAATGTTATGGATAGTGAAGCGATTTTTTTTTTTTACGCAATTTAAGAATACATGTACTGTGAACTTTAAGGTTTACTGCCAAAGAGCACCCCAAAATATGTTCAGCAACATCTTCTGAGTAAATTGATACCACCCATGTATAGGTATGTCGGGTCATTTGGGGGCTAATAGGCCTTATTTGGGGGGTGCGCATTTCAGTTTTCCAACTTGGAATTTTCACATTTCGTCATCATGCACCCATGTCCTATTTGGGACATTTTTGAAGCCGGCCAAAGTAATTTACCCCCATCAAACCATATATTTTTAGAATGGGCACACCCTAGGGTGCTTCAAAGAGTTGTTTTTTAACACTTTCCATGCACTAGCTCTATGTCAAACTTTCAGGTAGTCACTTTTTGCGTTATTTTTTCACACACATTGTACTTTAGGCATTGTCAAATCCAGTTATGGGTTACTGCCAAAAAACACCCCAAAATATGTTCAGCAACATCTTCTAAGTAAAGTGATACCACCCATATATAGATTTGTTCTGTTGTTTTTGGGGTGCTACGCCAATCTTTGACATGTGCTTGTCAATTTTCTAATTTGACATACAGTATCTTCTTTGCTTATCTTCTTTTTAGGGGCCTTTTTACATACCCCAGTTTTATGAACGTGCATATATTTGGTAAGCTAACACCCCAAAGTATTGTAAATGGAGTGTTTTTATGCTATGGATGCAACCGTTTGCTCCAAACAAATTGGATACTGTTTGGTGGTCATTTTTCATTTTCACACCCACATCAGTTTTGGACTGTGATTTAGGAGACACGGTTGTTTGTTACTGCATGAAAACTCTCCAGGTTGTTTTCTGCAAGGTCTCCTGAGTACACCCATGCCCCCCATGCATAGGTTTGCCAGGATTTTGGGAAGGTTCAAATACAATTTTTATGACTTTGTCATTGGAGTTGAAATTGAGATTATTTCTTCAGCTAGGCCTAGCTTTGGTTTTGGGTCTACCGCATACCCCAGTTTGAATTATTGCCAGAAAATTGTTTATATTTGTTATGTTGACACCCCAAGGTATTGCATATGGAGTGCTTTGATGCCATGGATGCAACGGTTTTAGCCCAAAACATTTGAGAAGGTGTGTGGTGTAATTTTTCAATTTTCAGATTTTTACGCCCACATTAGATTTGGACTGTGATTTAGGAGACACTGTTGTTTGTTACTGCATGAAAACTCTCCAGGTTGTTTTCTGCAAGGTCTCCTGAGTACACCCATGCCCCCCATGCATAGGTGTGCAAAGATTTTGGCAAAATACAGAACCAATTGTAGAACATAAAAATGTACGAATAAAATGTAAAAGTCTGGTGCAGTAAAAGAAAAAAAAACTAAACTGAACTAACTAACTGGAGTGTGAGAAAAAATAGAAAGGAAAAAAAAAAATCACAGATCACGCACAGTGTGATATATCTTGAAACAGTCCCCAAGACACAGACCGGGTTGTCCAGGGCATTCTGGGCAGCAAAAAGATTGTGTCTCTCCTCTGCCCCCTCTTGAAACACACCCTGCACCTTTTTTGGGGTTTCTGTTTGCCCTCAGTAGGGGGGATTTTATAAATAAAATGCGTAGCCCCAACTCTGTCCCCCATCACCGCCCGGGCAGCAGGTGCATCCTGGTACAAAAGCCCCGAAATGACCTGGAGCTGAAACTGTAAAAAGGACAGCGTCACTCCGGGGTTTGCCTTTTTGCAGAGCAAAAAGGCATTGTGGGTTGCAATTTGCATCAGGTTAGGCTGGGGTCAGACGAGCGTGATTTCTACGGACTGTACGTCCGTGCAGTACGGACATCGTCAGTACGGATGACGCAGTAGTGGTCACACAGTCCGTTTTTTCACTGAAGTTATTTTTGACGGATGTAGGAGGGAAAAATAAATTACAATGAAAAAACATTCTGTCCGTCAAAAATGCTGGACGTATAAATGCAGTCCGTCTGACCATGCTCCATCACTCACACACAAAGCTATGCAGACGTTGTGGACGCAGCGCACTCCGCACGTCCGTTCTAGCAGTATTACGTTCTTGCCTAACCTGCGTCCGTTTGCCGCGGCCGTTGTGCGTCCGCAGTTCAGTGCGGACGTACTTCATGTGTCAGGCTCCAATGGACTTTCTTTCATGCTATCACGGACGTACTTTTAGGCACAATCACGGACGTGAACACTACGCTCGTCTGACACCAGCCTAAATCGCAACCTTTTTGTACCAGGCCCTTGACTTCCGCATAATCTGGTAGGGCTGGAGCAGCTGATCTGCCAGATCAACCCCACCCATATGCCGGTTATAGGCTTTGATGCACACTGGCTTCCTGATGCGCTCAGCTCTGCCACGTACAGAGACCTCCACAGACCTCTCAGTGTGGATGGTGGATAGAAGGTATACATCCTTCTTGTCTCTGTACTTGACCGCCAACAGCTCCTCTTGGCGCAGAGCTGAGGTCTCCCCCCTTTTTAACCGGGTGCGGACAAGCTGTGCTGGGAAACCTACGCGGTTCTTGCGAACAGTACCGCATGCTGCTGTATCAAAACAATACAGCAGCTTGAACAAAGGGACACTTGTATAAAAATTATCAACATACAAGTGGTACCCTTTGTTCATCAGGGGAAAAAGTAGGTCCCACACAATCTTGCCACTGGTTCCCATGTGTTCTGGGCAACCTGGAGGGTCAAGGCTACTATCCTTTCCCTCGTACACCCGGAAGGCCTGAGTATACCCACTCTCGCTGTCACAGAGCTTATACACCTTCACTCCATACCTGGAGCGTTTGGAAGGAATATACTGCTTGAATCCCAGCCTTCCCTTGTATTTCATTAGGGATTCATCCACGCAGATATTCCTTCCAGGTGTATAAGCCTCTGCAAACCTGGCGGCGAAGTGGGTAATCAGGGGGCGGATTTTATACACCCTGTCAAACTGGGGATGCTCTCTAGGAGGGCACAGGCTGTTGTCACTGAAGTGCATGAAACGCAAAATGTTTTCATACCTTCTACGTGACATTGATTGGGGGTAAATGGGGGTAGAGCAGATGGGGCTACTGCTCCAGTAGGAGCGAATTGAGGGCTTCTTTATGATGCCCATCAGCATAGTAAGTGCCCAGAATTTCAGAAATTCTGGCACATCTAGCGGGGTCCATTGCTGCCTTGCCAAGTAGGAGTCTGGCTTCGCAGCACAATGCTGATGGGCATACAGATTTGATTGGGCCACGATGTGGCCCAACAAATCATCCCCCATAAACACCTGCAAAAACTGTGTGGCGGTAAATCCTGCAACATCAATATTGATGCCAGGATTTGCCGTGAAAGGAGGGATATCTGGCCTCTGGCGATGAGGCACTACCCACTCCTCAGCTGGAGCTGTGCGTCTCCTGCTGGCAGGTGGTGACCCAGGATCTGCATCAGAAACATCACTAGATACATCAGCCAGCGTAGATGATGTATCTAGCGACGTCTCTGAGCAGTTGGCGGGGTCGAAATCAGGGTCGGAGTCTGACGCAGATGCCTCAGATTCTGACGCCAGGATGGCATATGCCTCCTCGGCGCTGTACACCCTCTCAGACATTATATATAATAGATTATAAAATTTTATAATTATTATATATAATAAGCGGATAGTTGGTTCTTAGAAGAACCGTTGGGTTTCACAAGAAAATACAAATAAACACCTAAATCTCTCTAAGGCTAGGGTCAGACGAGCGCAGTGCGAACGCGCGTGCAGGCGCACTTAATCACGGCCGTAGTAGCAGAAAGTGCCAGGCAATGACGGCCAATATACGAAGTACGGTCGCACAAAAGTCCGGCTGCGCAACGCAAGTGGAAAATGAACGCATTTTTTCAAGAACGTTAAACTGCTAGTACTGACGTACAGAGTGCGCTGCGCCCGCTAGCGGCGTGTGTGCGTGAATTGGAGATGTCAGACACTGCTAATGTCCGGCCAACATAACGTCCAGATGCACAAAGTGTTTTATTGACGATCCGTACAAAATCACGGATGCAAATGTGCATCGTATGACCGCTATCGCGTACTCCGTGAAAAAATGCGTCCATTCGAACGCACTTTTTCACAGACAACGCGAAAATGCGTTCGTCTGACCCTAGCCTTAATCACTCTAAACCTGCCTCAATTCTTCTAAATCTCCCTAAAATCTCTCTAAATCTGCCTAAATTTTTCTAATCTCACTAAAATCTCTCTAAATCTGCCTCAATTTTTCTAATCTCACTAAAATCTCTAACCTGTCAAATCTGATCTCTCTCTCTCGCTCACCAAAACACAAGTGAGGAGAGGGAGGGAGAATCACAGAGGTCAGAGCCAATATTTACAAAATATTGACCTGACCTGACAAATTAGAAATTTTATTTTGATTTTTTTTTACTTCTGATTGGATGTTGCTAGCCTGCCTCTCTGATGAGGCAGGCTAGGAACATCCCACTCAGCCCCAAGATGACCCTGCCCTTAGAAGGGCAGCGCCATCTTGGCTGTCAGTTTATTTTATTTTATACCTTTTTATTGATTTTTATTTTTATTTTTTTTACTCTGCTGGGTGCCTTGATCCCTCGAGGCACCCAGCAGAGCACCTGATCACTCATGTGATCGTTTTGTACTGAGTGCCACGATACCTCGTGGCACTCAGTACTTCCTGCCGCTACCGGAAGTGATCGCTCGGGGGGAGCGATCACTTAGCGGACCGGCGGCAGGTAAGCATATTGCAAGGATGCCTCGATGTCGAGGCATCCCTGCAATATACACAGAGCAGCTGGAAGCGATACCGATTGCTTCCAGCGCTCTCTAGAAGTGCCCGGCACCTCTCCGGTGAAACCGGATGTTGATCGCTCCCGGGGAGCGATCACAAGGTGCCCCGGCACTTCTCACCGCCATTGCACGGATGCCTGGACTCCCAGGCATCCTGCTATGGCGTTTGAGCTGCTGGAAGCGATCCGATCGCTTCCAGCGCTCAAAAAACCGCAGGACGTACCATGTACGTCAGCGGGTCTAAAAGAGACCCGCTGCAATGACGTACATGGTACGTCCTGGGTCCTTAAGGGGTTAACATAGACAGGACAGGCTTTCAGCAAAATCCTAGATTATTTATTGGAAATTGTCACTGTTGACTTAAAATAAAAGTATCGGTGAGTACTTTTAAAAAGTATCAGTACTTGAACTCGGTCTTAAAAAAAACGGTATCTGTGCATCCCTAGTTTAAGGAGAACAATGTTGGAAAGGTCACACTATGACCTTTCCAGCGATGCATCTCTTCACCAGCTACCCCTTATCGATGAGATTGAGGGATCCAAAGGACCCCTCCAGGCACTCCTCTGGTGGGGACTCCTGAAACTGATGCAATTGCGCCTGGTGCGATGACGTCAGTGTGACGGAAAGGGTTTAGAAACGGAGGTCTGACTTACTATAGTCAGACCTCCGTGGGACCCCAGAGAAAGAGGTGAATATCTGGTATGCAGAATATTTCCAACATTGGACTGCAACCTGCAAAAGGTTGTGTCGAATATATTCCAAGGTAGGATCGGAAAGTGTTAAACCTGTCAAACGGAGTAACCGAAAATCTGGGCATTTCAATGACGCTTCGGTGCAGTTCGCTGTTCTGTGAATAGATGGACCATTACATCTCTATGGGAAACTTTCACTGCCGCCAAACTGCACCGTATAAGGCTATCAATTCGCCAGTATTCAGGGAATTGACAGCTTTGTGAATAGAGGAACTGCCCCTGAAATTGCAACTTACTGTGAAATTCACCCTTCGGTGACAAGTTCGGTGCTTTGTGAATAACCTCTTTAGTATTGAGGTCCGTCCCCTCCATCTGCTTTGGCAAAAAACAGTGTAAAGTTGAGGCGTTTCCTGCACCCAAACTTGTGTTAGGTAGCCAAGATTTTGACTTCCCAAACTGCCGGTCTCCAGATTGGTCACGGATTATGTCAACACGCTCAGCGTGCTGACATAACCTTTTCTCAGACCGCCCACGACAGCAAATGTCCTGAGAAAGGCAGCCGAAGGGTGGGTTCTACGCATGTGTGCAGCTCCGATTCACTGTTTTTTTGCGCAGGCACCACAAAAATTGCATATAGAAAGTATGAGTGAGGTGCAATTTGCGTATCAACGCAAATTGCATGAAAAAAAGCTGCAGCGACTTCCGTATTTTGGAAGCGCTAAGCAGGAGGGGAGGAGCAGTACACACTTGAGAGAAAAGCAAATTCCAGCCTAAATTAAAAAAATAATAATAATTAGGCTGTAGCTGTCAGCAACATCTCCCTGATTTAAGGGCAAAAAAAGGGAAGGGGGTGTTTTTTTATGAGAATGACCCTTTAAACATAGGTCAGGATATGCAACAACATACATGGACAGAGTTCTCTCCTCCTGTTTCCAACCCCAACCCTTCTACATTGTGAGTTGCCACGGGAATAGGGCCCACGTTTCCTCCTGTACTGCTTTATCAAAAGTTGTTCATTCTCAGTGTGTTGTAACCCTGTCTATATTGTGTCCATGGTTCAGCGCTGCAGAATATGCTGGCGCTATATAAATAAAGTAGAATAGTAACAACTACATTTTTTTCTGAGGGGGGGGAGCAGGCTCTAACCCGCAGAGAGGGTTGACAGCTAGTTAATCTCTGAGAGGTCTGTGTTAGTGTCTGCCTCGGGGGGGGGGGGGGTGTTATCCATCTCTAGGTCTCCCTGGACATTATTGGATCTACATGCAATTTACAGGGCACTCAGAAGCATCCCATTAATAGCAGATTTGTGGATCTCACTTAATGTTTCAGCATTTGCAAGTGCTTCCCTCAGACTGTACATGCAGTTGGAGCAGCCTCTCCCAGGGCAGTAATGCTGCAGTGAGATGATACATTAAACCTCTTCCGAATGGCAAGTTACTAAGTGCATGTAGATAGTTTGTGGAACCAACATACCATGGAGCTGGGCTGCTCCTACACATGGGGGGGGGAGGGGGTGTCGGTGTCTTCTCTGCCTGTAGTTTAGAGTGTCATGACAGGTGTAAGATCTCAAAGTCAATATTCCAATCTAGTAGGTTTCTGGGGGTCAATGCCAACCTCCTGGAATTCTCTGGGTGTCACGCCCGTCTAAGGGAGTCAATGCCAATCTCTTGGACTTCTCTGGGTGTCAATGCCCATCTCTGGGAGGCCATGACCACCTCTAGCTGTCAGTGACAGTCAATGGGAGCCAGTGCCACTCTCAGGACGGTGTCTGTCGGTCTCTGTGTGGAACCCTATGAGATTTCCCTCGTTTTTTGCTGGCGGAGCGCTGTGTCTGAGCAGGTGTCGGTTTCGCGGTGTAAATTCACATTATGTCACACTGCACATATTTCCTCCCCGCCTTCATTCACCCCGCCTCTTCCCCGACCATTTCCCGGTCTCTTACCCCAACTCTAGTAAACGACGGTTTCCTTCCGGTCCTCCGCACCACGAGCCCGCCTTCTCCACGCAGCGGCAGCTGACGTCATCTTCCCGCGAAATCAGCTCAACAGTCTAACAAGTTGGTCACGCCCATTTTGTTTAAAGGGATAGGAATGGCGGCGCCTAGGTTAAACCACGTGTTGTACCGACTGCTGTTTGACATTTGGTGCACAGCACTGTTTGTTATATTTTATCTGACAACAAACACTTACCGTTATAGCATCAATCTCACCATCAATTAATATTAACTGATTCAAAGTTAGACATATGTCCCCTGAATCCATCAATTACCTGTTACTTTGGGTGGAAATTATCTATAAAGAGCTCTAATCATTCTGCTCTGGAAGTACTCTAACTTTATAACATATACTGTGCGGTGGAAGGGACTAGCAGTTACTTTCTGGGACACATTATATATATATATATTCTTCCAACTAAAGCTTTAAGCAGGACAAGACTGGATTTCTCTGCAATATCTTATGCTAAAAAGGGTTAAAATCCCCCTCATGTTTTGAGTACACAGAGCTGAACAGAATTTCGAGGGTAGGTGTGGCTGGAGGTTCATATCTCTATTCCAAGCTTCAACACATCTCAAGGACATGTCTTTCAAGATTCTTTTTTTCTCAGGAATCGTGCCAGAGGATTGGAGAAAAGCTGACGTGGTCCCTATATTCAATAAAGGTTCTAAATGTCTGCCTGGGACTTAGACCTGTGAGCTTGACATATGTGGCTGGGAAAGTATCTGAGGGGTTACTAAGGGATAATATTCAGGAATTCATCGGGAGTTATAATGAAATTTGCAGAAATCTGCATGGTTTTATGAAACACAAATCATGTCAGACTAACCTAAACACATATTAAGAAGTAAGTAGAAGTATAGATCAAGGGGGGGGGGGTCGCAGTGGATGCGATTTACTTGGATTTTGACACCGTTCCACACAAGAGTCGGGTTCAAGAACTTTGAAATGTTACAGTTGTTACAGAAATACAAAGTAATACAATGCAAGATATTAAAAACAAAACATATATACAGATTAACAGAAAAGAAATATATAGGAAATAGTCATTGTTACATGTTTACAGGTGCATTCTGTATTGAGGTATGTTAATCTTAAGTGACTTTAGACTGGGGGAAGATTTGATGGCGTCTAGGAGGTTATTCCATAATTGTGGTGCTCTAAGAAAATGAGGATCGAGCCACTTTCTTTTTGTATTGTGGTATTGCAAGTAAGATGCAGGTCCTGGATCGGAGGATATAGGATGAGGGAGCTGCTGGGGGAAGCAGTCTATTCAGGTAGGATGGCAGCTTCCCAGAAAAGCTCTTAAACACCAGGTTGGAAAGGTGAAGAGTGCATCTAGATTCCAGTGACGACCAGTTTAGCTCTTTTAACATGTCACAGTGGTGGCTCATGTAGTTACATTGTATAACTCCTTCTGCCGCTTTGAGCTACAATGTAGTAAGTTTCTGGAGGTGTGTTTGCGGTGCGGCTGCATACACTACATCTCCATATTCAATAGCCAGCATAAGCATTTGTTGTACAATCTGCTTTCTTACCGCGGGGCTCATGCAGGATTTGTTTCTGTACAGGGCACCTACAGTTGTGTTCAAAATTATTCAACCCCCAATGCTGTAAAGGGTTTTAGGGAATTTAGTGTACATTTGTAATTGTATTCAGAATGAAACCCTACAAGGACTTTTTAAAGAACCATATGCAACTAAAATGACATCAATTGGTTTTGTAATACAGTAGTAAATGTTTCTTTTGTGAATTCTTCATTGACACAATTATTCAACCCCTTAAAGACTACCACTCTGAAGAACAGAGGTTCATTCAAGTGTTTTCAATCAGGTATTGAAACACCTGTGGATGTCACGGAGCAGCAATAAAGCATAATAAGCACCAATTAGGCAGCTTTAAAATGACTGTGATACTCAGCTCCTTCTAGACATTTACTGGTGTGGTTACAAACATGGTGAAGTCAAGAGAATGGTCCAGGAAGACAAGAGAAGAGGTGATTACTCTTCACAGGAAGGGCAATGGCTAGAAGAAGATTGCAAAGATGTTAAACATACCAAGAGAGACCATAGGAAGCATCATTCGCAAATTCAAGGCAAAGGGCACTGTTGAAACGCTACCTGGTCGTGGCAGAAAGAAGATGCTGACTTCGACTGCTGTGCGCTACCTGAAGCGTAGAGTGGAGAAAAGTCCCTGTGTGACTGCTGAGGGACTGAGAAAAGATTTGTCAGATGTGGGTACTGAAGTTTCAGCTCAGACAATACGGCGCACACTGCGTAATGAAGGCCTCCATGCCAGAACTCCCAGGCGCACCCCCTTGCTGTCTCCAAAGAATAAAAAGAGTCGACTGTAGTATGTCAAAAGTCATGTGGACAAACCACAGAAGTTTTGGGATAGTGTTCTGTGGACTGATGAAACAAAATTAGAACTGTTTGGGCCCATGGATCAACGCTATGTTTGGAGGAGGAAGAACAAGGCCTATGAAGAAAAGAACACCTTGCCTACTGTGAAGCATGGCGGGGGGGTCAATCATGCTTTGGGGCTGTTTTGCTTCTGCAGGTACAGGGAAGCTTCAGCATGTGCAAGGTACCATGAATTCTCTTCAGTACCAGGAGATATTGGATGACAATGTGATGCAGTCCATCACAAACCTGAGGCTTGGGAGACGTTGGACCTTTCAACAGGACAATGATCCCAAGCATACCTCCAAGTCTACTAGAGCATGGTTGCAGATTAAAGGCTGGAACATTTTGGAGTGGCTATCGCAGTCACCTGACTTAAATCCGATTGAGAACCTCTGGTGGGACTTAAAGAAAGCAGTTGCAGTGCGCAAGCCTAAGAATGTGACTGAACTGGAGGCTTTTGCCCATGACGAATGGGCGAAGATACCCGTAGATCGCTGCAAGACACTTGTGTCAAGTTATGCTTCACGTTTAAAAGCTGTTATAACTGTAAAAGGATGTTGTACTAAGTACTAAGATTGAATGTCACTTGGGGGTTGAATAAAACTGATAATGATGTGAGCACAGAAAAGCCATTTGTGGTTATTTCATTATAAATGTGATGTTATATTTGTCTGACCTACACGTGCCTTTTTGATTTAATTGTAAGCAAGATGACTGAATGATCAAAATCAATGTCAAACTGGCCAAAACACTCAATTTCAGTGGGGGTTGAATAATTTTGAACACAACTGTAGTTTGGGGTAGTTTAGAGGAGTTTTTCGATGCGGGGGCCAAATGATAGGTTTGGGTCTAACCACATAACTAGATATTTGAGAGCAGTGACTGTGGTCAGCGGCCATTTGATTTTGTCCTGACAGATGGGGATTTTGTAGTTTAGGTGCTGTTCCAAATAGCATCATAACAGTTTTGTCAGTATTTAGAAAGAGTTTGTTATCTTTGATCCACTGTTCTACCTCTGTGAATTTGTCTTGCAGCACGGCCTCCAGCGGTGGGAGATTTGGTTTGCTGGTGTAGATTACGGTGTTGTCTGCGTACATGTGTAGAGTTGAGGCTTTGCAGATGAAGGGCAGATCATTTATGAATATCGTGAATAGCAGGGGCTGAGTATCGAGCCTTGGGGTACAACGCACGGGACTGGGAGAGGCAGGGAAACGCTGTAAGAAATGGACACATATGTATGCGATCGAACGCAATATGATTGAAACCAAGTTAGCGTGTGATCACCAATACCTGAGTTTTTAAGTTTTTGTAATAGGATGCCATGGTCCACGGTGTCAAAGGCCTTGGCAAAATCAAGAAAGATGACTCCAGTTAGGTTTCCTTGTTCCGTGCCAGCTCGGATATCATTGCAAACTTTTAAAAGGGTAGTGATTTGGACAAAAGCTGGATTGATCTGGGGTTCGAATATTGATAATAATCACGTAATTGTTTGTAGACACATTTTTCCAAATTTTTTGACATTACAGAGAGCAATGATATCAGACGGTAGTCGGATATCAAGGTATTGTCGCCACTTTTATGGATAGGTACCACCCTCGTTGTCTTCTAGAGTTTGGGTATGTATCCAGTCGCCATTGATTCATTGATTAGGGTTGCAACAAGATGGACACCAGTGGTAAGTGGTGTCCCTCAGGTCTGTTATAGGACCAATTCTATTCAATTTATTTATAACAGACCTTGAAATAAGCATCGAAATTCATATCAGTGTTTGCAGATGACACAAAACTAGGAAGAGTAATACAATGTGAGCAGGATATTACTTCACTGCAGAGGGATTTAGATTGGCCTTCCACCCACGCAGTGGCACAGTGCTTGAGTTGTAGGAGGGTGAGCATGCCTGGTGGTGGTGGTACGGTGACTGGGTGGTGCAATAGTAGTGGTGTAGAAGAGACATTAACTTTGTGGCAAAGTAAAGGCAGTAAAAGATCAATACCTGCTGCAGCCAATCAAGAGGGCCACCCCAAATCCCTCAGATACAGAAATACAATAAAAAAAAAAAAAAAAAAAAAAAAAAAAAAAAAATCGCACTACTGATGTGCCATCCTATTTCAAAACGGTTGTGCCCAAATGTAGTTGGGCAACCTATTTCCTCGGTCAGGTCCACTTTTCATCTGGAAAAAAAATGGAGAAACAGTATATTGTGCAGTATTTGATGTATAAAAATATTTATTAAAAAGCAAACTCCTAATTTCAAGAGCACAGAACCAAATGTGCATTGGCCACAGTGACCCAGACCTCCCAATCAGAATCCCAGATAATCCAAGAGCCGCCCTCTGGTGGGTAAGGACCAGCACTGTTGATCGAGTACAGGGTTGTCAGGTTCAGGCTTACGGCCCCTCACACAGCAGCTCAACGCGTTTCGTGAGTGTCAGTCTCACTTCCCCAGAAGCATGCTTATAGCGGATATCACTCTTCCTTTTATAATCTCTCAGATCAGAAACCATTAAATTTACACACATCAGCTGTCTTCACCAAAAATCTCCACCAATTGCGGCTCCACCAGCTTCCTACATCAGATCTTCCCTTTACGCATGCTCGCTCCATGGATTACACTCAGTTTTCTATGCACATGCGTGAGAATTCCATTCCCGGTGTTCTGCCAATCGAGCGAACTTGCCATAATGGCGAACCGCATCACTTCCAGTGCACCTACGTCACCAAAGGTGAGGCGGATCAGCTGGATACAGCATCCGCAATGGTAGTTCGCTCGATTGGCACAACAGCTGATCAGCTGGATACAGCATCGGCAATGGCAGTGTAACCTCTGATCAGCTGCAGAGAGTTCCTCATACACTAATCTGTAACTCACGAACATCCAACCCTGCACTCTGTATAACACACGACCCCCCTCCCACGGCTCTGTATAGCGCACAAGCCTACTGACTGTCACCCGCACACCCTGAAATATATAGAGGAATCTCTAAATACACACTGGCTATTTCAAGATCCCTCTATATATTCAGGGTGTGCGGGTGACAGTCAGTAAGCTTGTGTGCTATACAGAGCCGTGGGGGGGGGGTGGTGTCTTATACAGAGTGCAGGGTTGGATGTTTGTGAGTTACACAGCAGGGTTGGATGACGTGACTGCAGTGGGCGGGCCCTGGATTAGTGTATGAGGAAGTAGTTCTTTCCTATCTGCAGCTGATCAGAGGTTACACTGCCATTCCGGATGCTGTATCCAGCTGATCCGCCTCACTTTTGGTGACGTAGGTGTACCGGAAGTGATGCGGTTCGCCATTATGGCAAGTTCGCAAGTATGGCAGAACACCGGCAATCCCCACACATACTTGCGGTTTCGCTTTCACTTTGCTCTCCATACATAAAGGGATAAAAACATTCATGGGGTCAAGGCGATCTTTCTCCTTTCTCGTCTCCCGCTTCAAAAATTATAAAATATAAAAATAAAAAGGTTTCTAAACTAAATTTGGGCACTCCCGTTTAGAAATAGCACTACTGATGCGCTGCGCTATCCTATTTTTTTATTGTAGTAAAGGCAGTCACTGGGTAGTGTAGTCTACAGACACACACATACCTGGCTGTCTGGTCGTCCCGCTCAGAGTCCAGGCGGGGTGAGGGGGTCCCACCGAGGCGGCACAGCTCACAGCGTTCCGCTCCTTCCCGAATCCCGCGTGAACGACTGACGTCGGCACCAGCTAGAGATGTGCAATTCATTTCATTCCGAAATCAAATTTGGAATAAAAATCACCAGTTTTGTATTTCGGGAGCATTTCCAAAAACAAAATATATCGGCCATCCGAAAGTTTCAGCACGATTCGGATTGGGGATTCGGTTCGCTTTGATTCGTGTCGATTCGGATCTGTTCGTTTTTCGTGAGTTATTTAATTTTTTATTGGTTATTTAAGGATGGGAAGTAGATTATTTTTTTTAGGATTTCTCAGGCATTTTTGTATGAAATTTTAGGTTTTCTAACTTTTGTTTAAAGAAACCAGGCTTTTTAACCCATAGGTTTCAATGCAGCATATGAATCCGCATCATGTGGGCAACACCTCTGTGCAGATCGATTAGGTGATTCGGATAGATTCATTATTCGGATCAGTTTTTCATGAGTTATAATTAATGCAGAATATGAATCCACACACTGATGCGAAGTTCCTAGCAGTGTGTGGATTCATATGCTGCATTGAAACCTATGGATTAAAAAGCCTCGTTTTTTTTTTTTTTTTATTAAATATTTGTAAATTACAAAGAAAAGACATTCACGAAATCAAACTGGTAAAGAAAAAAGCCACGCAGGACTTGCATAGTCTAGAACGAGTGAACATGCGAGATAACAGAAGAGTAACTAATAACAGGGCAAAATAAGTTGCTGGGACATAGCGCTAAACCAGGAGGCAAAAATAAAAATGTCCGCAAGACTGCCACAGAGAACTCAGGGCTCAGTCCCGTTAGTAGAAACAAGTAGTCCAGGATATCCAGAGAACTCGTTAGCAAGAATATAGAAAAATAAGAAAAATAAGAAAAAAGGCGGGGGGGATAAAATCGCGATCAGCCCGGCTGAACCTGCGTGATGTCCATCGGGATACCTGCTTTTTCCAGGGCGATCAAAGCCGTGTCGGGGTCGGATATCGTTTGAGGAATATTAGCGTGTGTCACAACAAGGGAGCCGGCGAGACCCCATCTATAGCGGATCCCTTTCCGTCGAAGGATAGCAGTAACGTCCCGGAACCTTCTGCGGGCCAGTAAGGTCAAAAATGGTAGGTCGTGATAAAGAGCGAGAGTAGAACCCTCGAACTGCACCGAATCTCGTGCGCCAGGGGCAGTCATGATCTTAACCTTCAGGGCAACCTCCCGGAATGCCACCACAACATCCCCAGATGCTCCCTTCGCAGACACCGCAGGTCTCCGGACCCTGTACACCGAACCGACGACATCAAGGGTATCAGAGGGCAGTCCAGCAACCTGGATAGCCAAGCGAGTCACATATGGCCGTAATTCCTCCGTTGATATCGAAGTCGGTATGCCCCTGACCCTGATATTACGACATCGATGTCGAGCTTCAAGCGTTTCAACAGAACGGGATAGGATCTCGACTTGTGAGCGGAGCGCGGCCACCTGGCCAGACATAAGGGTCTGTTCCGTCGCCACCTCTGCAGTTTTAGCTTGAACTTCAACCACCTGAGCGCGGACCTCCTTCACTTCTGCACGAATCGCTGCCACCTCCGGTTTCCACATGTCCCGTATGTCATCTAAGAGTTTGCGTAGATCCCCTTTTGTTGAGGGTAGATGGTCATCTTCCTCATGTGTCTGAGCTACCTGCCGTAGGTCTCCAGGGTCGTCGGCTCTAACTCGGGTCCCAGACCCTTGCTGCTTTTGCATTGACCCGAGCCGTCGTTCCGACATCGCGTTGTCATCAGCGGATAGTTGCCGATCGCTAACCGAGTCTTCCCCAGAGGAATCCCTAGTAGCCAGCGAAGATACCGAGGATGCTGCTAGTGCGGCCTTACGCTTCTTTTGTGCCCTCTTTTTTGCTGCTGCGGTCAGAGGCTGTTGTCCCTTCATCTGGGGCGGAGGGGTGATCCAGGACATCCCAGTATCTCCACCCTGGGGCCAGGCGCAGTCTTTCTCTCCGTCCGAGTCATAGCCCGGGGGGAGAGATGAAAAAATAGGCCCCCCTACCATAACATCCCGAATGTCCTGTTGGCGAGGACCTCCCTTCAGGATGTGTCTTTTAGGCATGTTTTACCCCTTCCAGCCGTATAGATCGGTACTCTGGGAAACTCCGCTGGCACGCACGAGGGTCTCCAAAAAGCCTAGTTTCTTTAAAAAAAAAAAAAAAAAAAAAAAAGGAAGCCTAAAATTTCACCCAAAAAATGCCTAAAAAAATAAATAAGTAAAGAAGCTTTCATTCTTTTGGTAGTAATCTATTTCCCATTCTTAAATAACCAATAAAAAATGAAATTACTCATAAAAACGAAAAACTAACTGATCCGAATCGATCTGAAATCACCAAATTGATCCGCACTGAACCGAAACAAAAACTGTCCGAAATGACCCAAGACGAAAAAGGAAAGACCTGAAAAAAAGTCATGCACATCCCTAGCGCTAAACACACGAAGTGTGGCGTCAGTGTGTAGGAGGAGCTTAGCAGGAGTCAGGAACAACTCACACGTGTGCAGCCTGCTGTAGGTGTACAAGCACTCGAACAGGCTACACGAGCAGCTTCTGCTTATGCAGCCTGTTTGAATGCTTATACACGCACACACACACACAAGCAGGCTGCGTGAGATATTCCGATCAACTCCAGCCTCCGCCAGTCAACTCGCCCCTGCCAGGCGAGGAGTATTGCAGGGACCAGACGCATAGTGGCAGCTTGTTTTTGTTGCCCCCTGGAAAGTGCCTAGGCCTTGCCTACACAGGACATACTTGAAAAGGAAAGAAATCTCAATGTATCCTTCCTGGTAAAATACAGTGTAAAAAAATAGATATATATTTAGTTCTGGGTCTCACCCTAGGGGCGGTGCCACCCGGGTGCAGGCTGGACCCCCTTGTGACACCACTGACAAGAGGCAAAAGGAAATAAATATCATTCATTCTTGTGCAAGACACAACGCCAGCCCAGCGCCGCTTCTCTCCAAGGACGCTGAAAGTCCTTTGACAGGGTAAACTGGCAGTTCTTTTCCACGACTTATGGGTGATTTATGGGTTTGGGCCCTTTTATGCTGAAATGGATATCACTTTTACGAGCAGCCAACAACTAGGATTAATGTAAACCTTTTACTCTCTGACCCGGTGACTATCACTAATAGTACAAGGCAGGGATGCCCTCTTTACCCTTTATTACCTTATCTTTGGAGTCATTCTTGCATGCGATCAGGACCTCGCCAGACATACGGGGAATGGGGCGCTTGGGTCACACTCAAAGTTGTGGCATATGCGGATAATATGCTTTTTTGATTAGTCAACCGCTCACTACCCTATTGAATATAGTTGAGGCTTTTTCACACTATTCAAAATAAACAAAGATAAAAATTAAACACTAAAGTGTAGAGTAGAAATATATAAATATGTACTAACTAGAGTATTACCACACAACTAGCTAAACCGCACAAAAGACAAAGTAAAATACAAAATGTGAATTAGGAGATAACACTGACAGGTTACCCTCGCTCAGAGATCTCCCAGTTAGCAGGTGTGTTAATACTGAAATAAGGAGAGGACGAACTAGTTCTATAGGTGTAGAAAGTATCAAAAGCTATTCTTGGTGTTTACAATGTTTTGTAGTTTATCCCTCTGGATCCTCACCACTCTCCAAGTCTCCAGCCCTCCAAGTTTCCAGTGACCAGTGTTCGACAAACCTCTTTTGTGTCTCCAGCATTCCTGCCGTGCTTAACTCTTTTCCTGCATTGTCCTTCAGCCATAACATGGTTACATATCTACAGACCGGAAACTACTTTCATCCTTTCCCACAAATAAGCCTTACTGCACATTGGCCACATTAACCACCTTGGCTGTTTCCTAGCCGGCACCGAAGCCTGACAGAATGAATGAGCCATTAACAAGTGAGCCAGCAGTAAAGCAAGCTATGGTGGAGTTATTACAAATAATTTTTCAAGAGCTGTTTTCCCACCTGACTAGAATAATGAAAGAGTTGCTGCAGGAGATATGGGGCTTCTCTTCTAAGGAGTGCATTCCTGGAGCAAGAAAGGGCCCTGGCAAGCTCTCTTCTGAGGAGCGTAACTGCAGGCAAGTAACCAACAGGTGCCTGTACTGCAGGGGTTCAACTCACTGGATATCCCGGTGAACAGTAACCCCCCCCCCCCAAGTCAACCCAGCACAGAAACCACCTCCGGTACAGAAGCCAGCTCCTGTGTCCAGGTCTGCACCACCGTCAGCACCTAAGCCTGTTTCCAGGAACCCTCCAGCAATTAGGCCAGCTCCTGCACCCAAAAAGCCAGCACCAAAGCGGAGTCCACCTATCGTTTCACATAAGACCACCCGTGCTAAACCAAAGAAACCTGTGACTCCAGAAAAAAGCTTTGAAGAAGATTATGACCCTGTGGAGGCTGAACCCACTGTATACTATGAATATGATGCTATCCAGCCTATGGACTGATCCGTCTAGAACCATGGAGTATGATTCCCCGGTACCGATGCAGATTGGTTCTTTTATCACTTCCAGTGAGAGATCTTCATAATTCCACTCTGGCTTACAGGAAACCCCATTGCAATATGCCCGACATCCCCATGGTGGCCCAGGTCAGCATATAAAAATTATTGGTTCTAGTATGACCACTCCCTACAGAAAATCCTGGGAGGATGGCATACCATTTAACCACTTCCTACTTGACTTTTCTAACAGAGTGTGAACCAAGTGATGAGGAGCTGGAGCTTTGTGAAAAGTCTGAAGGTATCAGGACTACTACTTCCATCACTTATAAGGTTCAGGGATCCTATTCTCCTATACCTCCCTCCTCTTCAGCTACAGTACCAGTACTACCCGGTAAATCTAAAGTTCCCTATCCACTGTACTGTGGTGCCACGTTTACTGCTCTGTCTACCCAACCCCCTCAGGGTTCTCTACCTTCCTACGCTGCTGACACTGGCACCCTGGACCTAGTTCCCTCCATAACCACCCAGGAGGTTGAGCTCTGAGGCCTTGGCTATCAAAGCGCTTCAGAAAGAAGTCATTGTCCAGGCTGAGGTGCCCATTGACAAAATCACAGTACATGCGAAGGTGTCTGTTACCGACCCTCTAAACAACGCATGGCGGCATAGAATGCTCCATAGCTTTCTAGCCCTCCTCCCTACCCAGTGGCCGAACTCAGTCATTGGCTGCATGGGGACGGCCTGAATTTACAAACCCGTGACGCTTAATTAATCTACAATGTTTCAAAAGTCTAGTTGTTTGCTTTGTCATTGTGGGATACTGACATTGAAGTGGATAAATAAAGCCATTTTATCATAAGGCATCTAAAAAAAAAAAAAAGGGAAAAAAGTGAAGGGATCTGAATAGAATCGGAATGCATTTTGTGTATATGAATTCTATACACATCCGTTGTTTCTATAAATGTTAACAATAATCAGAAAATAAAAAGACTAATCATACTTCTTTTACTTGAAAGAATGAAAAACATAAATAACAGAAAAGCAGCTAACTCTTGCTGACCATAGTTTTGGATACAGGAAGGAGGAAGGGGGGAAGAGGGGAGGTGAATTCGCCACATCCCATGCAACTGGTTTTGTGGCAGCTCAAGCACAGTATACCGAGCTGACCTCCTCTCCCCGAACATGAATACCACCAATAAGCATAGGATGTTTTTACTAGTGTAGACATTTCTAGTAAGAATCTGTCACAGACATGGTCTTGCATATCTTCTGAAGATATTTCAGATATAACCATTAATGGAGTGGTGCACCGAAATTGAAATTTCCGTCTGAAACCGAAAATTCAGTATGTGTTCGGCCGAAAACAGATACTGAAAATCAGTCATGAGAACCTGGGCCTGGAGGCCGGGCCGAGCCGGAGGCTCGCCTGAGCCCGGAGGCCGATAATTTCGGTGCATCCCTAATTTAGTGGGTTTGTGTGTATTGACATGTGGAACAGTCCTGAACACGCATTAACATGTGCAACACGGACAAACTAACAGAATAAAAAAACACTTGCGGACACCCAGATACATAGACTAACAAATATGCAAATTAATTAATGCATTTGTCCTATCCTTTTTTCTTTCATCTTCCGTCATACAACCCACCTGATACCATCTTCAAAAAAAAAAGACACCAACAGATATGATTGACACATGGCATCATAGCCTGAATATACATTTGAATACAATAAAGTCCTATTTTTTTCTTAAGTACATAAAAATTTATTTGATTTAAATCTGATATTTACTAGATGTGGATTTTTTGCTCTCAAAGGTTTGAAGCTAAAAAAAATCTATTAAAGTAGTTCAAGGGTTGTTCATGTAATACGGATTTGTTTTAGTTATGTATAATGAAGCTGTATATTCAATGGTCACATTTTGTGGTAAATTCGGTAACTTTATAGAGATTTATGGAAGATCATGTGACATCTTTTCTATCTAGCATTCATTAAAGCTGAGGTTTTCATTTGCAGTTCTCCAAACTGCCCCAACTATGGTTTTTACTATGCATAACTATTTACATAGGAGCAACAACTTACCTCTTTAGTGCTTCGTTTTAAGACGTGGAATAGATTTGCACGAGGAGCTAAGTGTGATGTGGAAAGGCAAGCAGTATAAATGAAAGTGAACAGAACCTTTGAGTATGTTCGGATTCTACTGTCCTGCTAATCTGAAAAGTCCGCGGGGGTTACGTTCCAACATCCCCTGCGAATTTTGAAAAACCGCGAATTGTGGCGGTGTTAAAAAAAGCACAGCCATGCGGCGTTAGGACCCAGGAGCCGCCGTCCTCCTGGCAGAATGCCTGCTCCTGTGCATCTCCAAACTCAAGATCGGGTCCAGGGCATTCTCCTCTCTCGGCATCGTACAGAGAGATTAGATGCCGAGACTCCTGTGCACCCCCGCAAGCGTGGTCCGGGGATCCAGGAGCCTCGGCATCTCCTCTCTCGTAAGGATGCCGAGAGAAGGGAATGCCCTGGCCACGATCGTGCGCCCGGAGACGCACAGGAGCAGCTTCTCTGCCGGGGTGTTGTGTCATATATCGTTCCTTATCGAATACTGTTCCAAGGAGCCCTCGGCAAAGAATGGAACTCCACCTCCCCAGGCTCCAACACATCAGGGGGCTGCACAAAGGCGTGTGTTTGGGAGGTGCTGATGTGTTGGAGCCTGGGGAGGTGGAGTTCCGTTCTTTGCCGAGGGCTCCTTGGAACAGTATTCGATAAGGAACCATAGATGACACACCGGGATACTACTACCACGTGGTAAGCAGAAAAAATCCACGAACCACTGAGTCTGCGGACGCGAAACCGCGAATGACCGGGGGATTACTGTAAACCTAATTTCAGCTGTTATAAACATAGTAACTGCATAGACTTTAATGGATCTGGGAAGTTTACAACAGCTCTGGTTTAGTTTACACCAGGGTTAAAATAGAGCCCTAAGATTCCAACAATCAGCCTTACTGACTAGTCATTAAATATTGATACACTCTGATCAGAGATTACAAATGTACAGTCATGTGCTATTCATGTGATATTCTGTAATAGTGGTGCATCTGGTGTCTGGCCTGGTGAAGATGAGGTTGCCAGAACTTGTTGCTCCAAGTCAAGGTGTGATTGAATTCAGAAACATAAAAGAGTTTGCGGTCTTGTACAGTGTTTGACTTTATTAAACACAAATAAGTTAATTTCGACTCCTTCTTACCCCACTTTTTCCCTTTCATTTTGACTTCATCTTTTGTGAGAACAACCACAGCAGCCTCTTGTACTGGGCTATCTTGTTTAAAAAGTTAAAGAGCGGGGAAAAAAAAACATTCTAAACATTAAGGCTGTGCAAACCCAAACAAGAGGGTTCGGGAGAAACACAGGACTAAAAAAAAAAAAAAAAAAAAAAGTTCATCACCTTTCACATTTTATCCTTCAATGCCATGGACAACTTGGCAGAGTAGTGCACTTAAAGTGGTATGAATCTAAAAAACGTGGCTCATACCTGAGGATTTAATGTCCCAGGATTCTGTGCAGAAAAAACAAAAATCATTAGTCACTTTAAAAAAGCAAATAGAAGAAATCCAGTAGTTTTTTTTTTTCCCCGTTGTAAAATTCCAGTTCAAGTATCTCCAGTCACACACCCCATGAGAAGTGAAGGGGCTGGTAATCTAATAAAATATTTTATTAAACAGTCCAGAGCAGCAGCTGCGTCCCAGAAGAAACCAGTGGTGTAGAAAGTAGGCATTGCAGACAGTGTCCACCACCCTGCACGCAAAGCAGAAATAGATTCATGCAAGCTGCAAGGTCCTTTATCACTCTAGTTATAAAAGTTCTTCCCTATGGTTCTTGATTTTATGAGAAGCTTGTCCGTTGCGCAAGGATCCATTCTGGGGTCGAAGTAGTTTGCCTTTCTCTCGATCGGACCAGGTGAAAACATTTTCATCACTTTCTAGTTCTGATTCGGAGTGCATCAGACTTGTATTCTGTATTGGAGACTTCAGCTTGACTCCTGAGTGGAGAAAAGTCACTTTTAAAAGGGTTATGGTTAACACAAAGATAATTTCTATGGAAGAACACTTCCTTGTAAGGTCAATAGTTTTTCCTTCTTTTTAATGCTGCGTTGGACTTCTAGATCCTCCGACAAGTAACTCTCACAAACCCAGTCTGATGAAGGTACACTTGTAGTCAGATTTATCAGGAGGTAAAACAGAGCAAAACTTCACTGCCGAATGAGATACGTTGATGCATTTGACCAGTATTCTATTCATGGTGTAATGTGATGTTTAAAAACAAGGAAAAATTCCCATTGACAGGATCACTTTACCAATAGATCATTATTCTCTAACCCATTGGTTCCTAACCGCGGTCCTAAATTACCCCTAACAGGTCAGGTTTTGCAGATCACCTTGGGGAAATGCAGACTGAATCCTGCAATAACAGGAAAAACAAAAAACAAAAAACGATTGAGACCAATAGTTACTGATTAAAGGATTAAACCTTTGGGGTAACGATTAGAGAAAAGACTGAACGCTGTGTTCAGAAGAGAATAGTACCGTAATTGAACCGTAAAGGCTTCATAAACCACCTATTCAATTGTTCTAAATAATTCTAAATAATTTTATTGGACATACAGTCAACATACATAAATTAAAAAACATATAAATGATGTGAGAATGGAAAGCTCTGACTGTAAATGAGAGCAGTCAGTTCTGTATAGCGATAAGTATGTAGTACAACGTGATGGATCTATCAGGTTATCACACATTGGAATGTCCCAAAAATTATTATAAAAGCCAATATGCATTCAACCCATGCTGGATGGAAAGCATGTGATGTGGCATATGGTGGTGCCCAATATTGATCAATATGAGAAATTGGAATATACCTTTTTACTATTAAATGGAAGTCAAAAGGTAGACCCGCACTCCTGATATGAGATCCAATAGGATTGCTAGTAAAGAAGCAATTAAACTTCGAATACTACTCCACAATGAATATTCAGTTAACAGGCTCAAGGAGTGGTTCTGATTGTCGCAGTGTCCACATGGGCAATTCCCCAGATAGTTTAAAGATGCCCCTTAGTCTTAATTGATTGAAAGGAGCCGAGAAGTGAGGATATATATAACACTGATTGTATCACTAATTGTATCAAGACGGATCAATTGAAACCAATACGGAATCAACTCGTATCGACAAAATATCAACGGAATACCTTAATAATTGTTTAAGATGAAGGCCTTCAGTTACTCTGTACATACATGACTAATTGCATTATACATGGATAGATCTCTAGACAATAAAAGGTCCTCTAAACCTCAATTGATAAAAACGACCAAAAAATAAGGATGTATATATCGTTGATTATATCGAGGCAGATCAGTTTAGACAGTTGAAATATCGATGTAGACAATTAATGATGAATATAAATTTAGACAGTGATGAAGAGGTCACAAGTAATTCGCTCCTGATGAAGAAAGGTTTACCTTTCGAAACGCGTTGAGCACTGCAATTTTGTTTTAACAGTTTCACTTGGGGGTAACCCCACTATGGAATTTATAGCGATTTGAACTCGATTTTTTGATTCTTTCTCCGCAATCATTGATGGATATGCAGCTATTAGCTAACTAGGGACCCTAATTGCATGGGCATTGTTGAAGTGTTGAATTGTATGGGCACTAACTAAGGACCCTAATTGCATAGGCATTGTTGAAGTGTTGAATTGTATGGGCACTGCTGACCCTGTAGTAGGGACCTTGTGGCGTTATACGAGATTTGGAAGGTCAACGATTGTACCATCTCATATATTGTGCTGACTTGCAACCAAGTGTTCAATATTATAATTTACGAATATAGGTTAATCTAAGCCTCCTAAAAACTGCATGGGTATTGCAGGATTCCTGTGGGAATCTCTGCGATGATATTTGAGACCCTGGAGGATTAACAATCGTAATTATTTCACATATTGTGCTGATTGTCGTACAACGATTCATGAATATATAGAGGAATCTAAGCCTCTCCCTTTTCCAAATGATTATAATACCGATTATGCAATCGCTCAGCTGATTAATAAACTCAGCCATTTTTTCTGTCTGGAGATTGTGATACAAACGGAGATACTGGAGAGACATCCAAATCCCTTCACTCACAATGTATTTTTGATGGTCTATCAAATGTATAAACGTAATTAGTTACGGATATATGGTGAAACTAAGGTTCTTTTTCTAAACAACTATCAAGATACTCTAGAGATACATGTAGCTATTGCAACTGTATATATTGATCTATCGTGATACAATCAGTATTAGACAACAACTCAGCCATTTACTGTATGGAGATCGTGATACAAACTGAGACATTGGAGAGATATTTAAATCCCTTCACTTGCAATGTATTGTCTTTATGGTCAAATGTATAAACGTAATTAGTTACGAATGTATGGTGAAATTTAAGGTTCTTCTTCTTTTTTTCACACCAGCAAGATACTCTATAGACACAAGTAATTGTCTACATCGATATACTTTGATATAATCAGTCGATATTTCAACTGTCTAAACTGATCTGCCTCGATATAATCAACGATATATACATCCTTATTTTTTGGTCGTTTTTATCAATTGAGGTTTAGAGGACCTTTTATTGTCTAGAGATCTATCCATGTATAATGCAATTAGTCATGTATGTACAGAGTAACTGAAGGCCTTCATCTTAAACAATTATTAAGGTATTCCGTTGATATTTTGTCGATACGAGTTGATTCCGTATTGGTTTCAATTGATCCGTCTTGATACAATTAGTGATACAATCAGTGTTATATATATCCTCACTTCTCGGCTCCTTTCAATCAATTAAGACTAAGGGGCATCTTTAAACTATCTGGGGAATTGCCCATGTGGACACTGCGACAATCAGAACCACTCCTTGAGCCTGTTAACTGAATATTCATTGTGGAGTAGTATTCGAAGTTTAATTGCTTCTTTACTAGCAATCCTATTGGATCTCATATCAGGAGTGCGGGTCTACCTTTTGACTTCCATTTAATAGTAAAAAGGTATATTCCAATTTCTCATATTGATCAATATTGGGCACCACCATATGCCACATCACATGCTTTCCATCCAGCATGGATTGAATGCATATATAGGGCTTTTATAATAATTTTTGGGATATTCCAATGTGTGATAACCTGATAGATCCATCACGTTGTACTACATACTTATCGCTATACAGAACTGACTGCTCTCATTTACAGTCAGAGCTTTCCATTCTCACATAATTTATATGTTTTTTAATTTATGTATGTTGACTGTATGTCCAATAAAATTATTTAGAATTATTTAGAACAATTGAATAGGTGGTTTATGAAGCCTTTACGGTTCAATTACGGTACTATTCTCTTCTGAACACAGCGTTCAGTCTTTTCTCTGAATCCTGCAATCACTGAGCAGCAAATCATATCACCTGTGTTGTGCTTCGGATATCTGGAAGACCTGATCTGTTGGGGGTACTTGAGGACCGCGGTTGGGAACCACTGCTCTAACCCACAGAGCCATGAAGATCTGCATTTAAATTTGTAAAAGAACTTTGAAAAGTACTTTTGAGAAGCCTCCCAGTAGCAGGATGGATATCTAGTCACTGCAAAAAGTCTGTGCAAAGATATTATGCAACATTTATATCATGGAACAATATAAGATTAGACTGTTTGCCTTGTCCTTAAAATACCTTTGACAGTATAATTTAAAATAACCAAATCATTTATGTTCATTTATTTTCACATTTGTGTGCACATTCCATTGTAATGGAGGGGCCTTTCCTAGCCCAAGGCCTTTTTATGTAGTCCAACAACCATTGCAGACCGAATGTCATTTCTACCATGACCAGAGTTATGATGAAGAAATAGCTGTAATGGAAAAGGGATTTCACAGTAACCTGGTTTGAGGCTGGCCTTCATCTCAATGCTGTCTTGGTCATCAGTCCCGTCTAAGATTTTGTACCGGCTCTTGCGTTTAGGTTTGCTCTTCTTCCTGCGGGAAAAGAAAAAGAATACTACTGTGAAAATCATAACAATGATTGTGAAGACAAATCTGTTTTATTCAATCTTCATATTTTTATCCTGTAGTTTTTCTATGCAGTTTTAGTAGATATACGGCTTAGTAGTGCAGCAGTTGCAGTATCACCTCATCTATTTTATATAGCCATTATTTTTAAACCGTAAAAACGTTTACAATTTAAAGCATGGCTTTATTAAGAAAAACACTTCTACGAATATGGGTGAGATGAACTCACATGATGTTTGAAGAATATACAAAAATTGACATTTTTATTTAAATCCGCACTATGTATAAAAACAAAATACATATATTTTATGCCATACATAAGTGTATTGTATAACTATGTATGTATATACAAAAAAAAAAATGCACTCAGTTCTGAACGATTTGAGAACAATTGTAGTGCCCAGGCGCAGACAATTTCATTCATCATTTATTTTTATTCCCATTTTTTTTCCTCATTTTCGTTTCAATTTTTATTTCTACTTTTTACACCATCCTTTTCATTACATATTTTTTTCTCACATTTTTCTTTTTTTACTTTCTGGTTTTCACCACTATATTTTTGCACTTTTTTGTTTGTTTCTTTTTGCTCACGCTCTATTCACTCGCTCGCTTTCTGCTCATTTATGGAGTCTTGTAGGTTGTTGGTCTTCCATTCTCAGTATCAGCACACAGTAGCGCTTTGTATTTGTGGTATCGATCATGCCTTGCACACCTATTCTCCATCATGCCCATACGCTAAAGCTGTGGCTTCATGCTTTGTTTTTATCTACAAGTCGCTTCGCACACATATTCCTGAGCCCCGTTCAATACCTCAGCAGCTGCTGAATTGCTGCAGTGCAGCAATTCAGTTTGCTGCAGCAGTGTCATTGAACGCTTTGGATGCGAATTTCGGAATAAAATGGCCGCCGATTTCTTAATGAAAGATTCAGATTGTTTTTCATATGACTTGGACAAAATATGATAAAGAAAAGCAGTCAGCACAATTCCGTTTTGTATGCACACGCACCATAAATGATGATAGTTTTTAGTGAATAAACGTAATGTTTACTTCTGAAACAAAACATAATTGTACTGTAATATATGTCTATGTGCAGGGGTAAATAATAAATAAATATTTTGTGCTTTGGTGAACAAAAACCTCAAAATTAACATTGCCGTACGGAATTGTTACTTGCTTCACGGCGGCGGCCATCTTTAATACGTCACACTCAGCTACTCTCAGCATCTCCTCGGGTCGCTGCAAGTGCTAAGTTAGCAGTGCTGAGCGACAGAACGGCGTTCAATGGCAAGTTGCGAACTTAGCACTTGCAGCGGCTGAGGTATTGAAAGCGCCTTTGGTTGCCACGCCAACAGACCTGTCGCCCATGTGACACAAGCCAGGCGCCCAGTACAGGCGCGCCAGCTCCACTCTCATTCGGTGTGGCCTAGGATATGGCAGTACACGATTGGGGGGTGAGTTTGTGATTTTATTATTTAAGCTTGCTTAGATGTATGGTGATTTATACCTTGATAAATGCTCCGAGGAGCCAAACGTCATTTTTTTTAATGCATACTCAATAAATTTATTTATTTTAGGAATCCTGGTGTGCTCCCATTTTCTGCAGCTCCATATATATCATTTATATAACACACACACTTACTTTAAGGTTATTAATTAGAACTAAATTATTTTAAAATAAACCAGTCTAATTTGCTATCATTTCTCCTTATACACTGTAGTTCATATACTATATACACTATATATCAGCTATATTCATCTATGTATTCAGCAGGAGGTGGAATTTGAAACCATGCTTTGAAAGGACACAGAATTTGTTTTAAAATAAGGATACATTTTACTTTTGAAAACATGTTAAACTAATAAGGAACTGTTAAAATACTGGACTGTAATTTGTTTAACATTATTAAAACGTGAGCTACAAACACTTTATTAAGGTCATTACAAGTTGTGTTGTAACGCTGCAATATAGATCCATAGGCGATTAAGGTACTGGTTAGCAAGTAGATGGAGTCTACTGACAAACTGGCATTCCTACAGGCAATTTTTATTTTTAAACCATGCTCAAAATGTCCTAGTTGTAGTAGTAATCTCCACAGCCTCTCCTACTCTTACATAGAACTTGTTTTAGTTTCTGTAATGTGTCACAAGATTACCAAATAAAAATCAATTTTTTTTTCTCTCCAAAAATTCAAATATTCATTCACTTTGCATTCATCTCTAACCAGTCTTTAGTTTGGATAACTGGGACCATTCATTCTATACAACTGAATAAGATTGCATAGAAAGCATGCAGATGTGGAACAACCAGTGCCATAATATGGATTGGGAATTTAGGAGGCAGAAACAGTAAGAGTTGCGATTTAAGTGTGCAGATTTGTGAAGGTGAACAAAATATACAGAAAGTGATATACAATAGATAAACTTGCATAACCAGCCACTGGTCAGTCTTGGATGGGGAGACATAACCTGTGGTGATATTGACATTAGCTCTCAGAAGGCAGTGGATCTATACACAGCATGCTTGTTTTGATCAGCAAAACTGACCTAAAGGAACAATGGAATTTTGCGTCGTTCCGAAACCTGTCTTTTTGTTAAGGAGATTACACGATGCCAGATAAGACTAATGTCAGACGAACGCAGTCTGAGCGCACTCTGCGTGCGTGCATAACGGGCAGACGTACTGATGGAAGATACTGCAGACCCCACACGGTCTGTTTTTTTTAACGGATGTAGAAAAAAAAAAAAAAAGGGAAATATGGGAAACAAAATTAATTAAAATTAAATGACAGGTACAGTCAGCCAGACCAAAAAAAACTTCTGAGCGTCAACGTGATGGAAGTCGCAAATGCGCTGCATCATCACGCACACAGGCCGCTACGCGGACGCAGCGCCCCCTGGGCGTCCGTCGTAGCGCTTTTACGTTGAGGCCTAAATGGCGTCTGTGCTACATGCGTGGTGCGCACTTACTTTGTGTGTTGGTCTCTATTGATCACAAATCAATGCTATGACGGACGTGAAACTGTGCAGCGGCACGGACGTGATGACTGCGTTCGTCTGACGCTAGCCTTAAAAGGTGTGAATCGTTGCAAGTAGTATATAAGAAGTCAATGTTGTACAAGCTGCCTCTGGGTGGGTGGTATGACCCTCACTAACTCAGCGCCCCACTACCTGTCCTCACTAATCACCAAATACACCCCAGCCCGCTCCCTAAGGTCAAACAGTGACCTGCGCCTAGCTTCTCCCCGCATCACCTCTTCCCATGATAGACTGCAGGATTTCTCACACGCAGCCCCCACTCTCTGGAACGCTCTCCCTCGTACTGTCAGACTTTCCCCTAACTTCTCTTCCTTCAAACGCTCCCTTAAAACATTCCTATTTAGGGAAGCCTACCACCCGACTCACTGACGCAACCATCAATCACTCTCACCTTACAGTCCTCTCCTCCTGTTTCCAACCCCAACCCTCCTAGATTGTGAGTTCCCACGGGAATAGGGCCCTCATCTCCTCCTGTACCAGTGGCGTCGTAACGTGGGGGCGGTGGGTGCGGCCCGCACCAGGTGACACCCGCCTTTAGGGTGACACCGTCACCCTAAGGGCGGGTGTCTCACCCACCGCCCGCCACCGCCGCGTATTCGCTCCGTGCGAGCGTCCGAAGCACGCAGCTTCGGCGCTCGCCTGGAGGAAATACGTCACCAGCCAATCGCGGCTGGTCACGTGGCTCCCCCAGACGAGCGCCCAAGCTGCGCGCCGCCGGACGCTCAGAAGGAGCGAAAAACGCGGCGGAGAGGTGCTGCCTGGGCCGCTATCCATGTGCTGGGACCAGGACCAGGACCAGGAGGTGAGCTGGGGCAAATCCATGAGGAGCTGGGGCAAATCCATAACCTGCTGGGGCAAATCCATGAGCTGCTGGGGCAAATCCATGAGCTGCTGGGGCAAATCCATGAGCTGCTGGGGCAAATCCATAAGCTGCTGGGGCAAATCCATGAGCTGCTGGGGCAAATCCATAAGCTGCTGGGGCAAATCCATAAGCTGCTGGGGCAAATCCATGAGCTGCTGGGGCAAATCCATAAGATGCTGGGGCAAATCCATGAGCTGCTGGGGCAAATCCATGAGGAGCTGGGGCAAATCCATGAGCTGCTGGGGCAAATCCACGAGGAGCTGGGGCAAATCCATGGGGGCCTGGGGCATATCCATGAGGAGCTGGGGCAAATCCATAACCTGCTGGGGCAAATCCATGAGGTGCTGGGGCAAATCCATGAGCTGCTGGGGCATATCCATGAGGAGCTGGGGCAAATCCATAACCTGCTGGGGCAAATCCATAAGCTGCTGGGGCAAATCCATGAGCTGCTGGGGCAAATCCATGAGCTGCTGGGGCATATCCATGAGGAGCTGGGGCAAATCCATAAACTGCTGGGGCAAATCCATGAGCTGCTGGGGCAAATCCATAAACTGCTGGGGCAAATCCATAAACTGCTGGGGCAAATCCATGAGCAGCTGGGGCAAATCCATGAGCTGCTGGGGCAAATCCATGAGGAGCTGGGGCAAATCCATGGGGGCCTGGGGCATATCCATGAGGAGCTGGGGCAAATCCATGAGGTGCTGGGGCAAATCCATGAGGTGCTGGGGCATATCCATGAGGTGCTGGGGCATATCCATGAGGTGCTGGGGCATATCCATGAGGAGCTGGGGGCATATCAATGAGCTGGGGGCATATCAATGAGCTGGGGCATATCCATGAGCTGCTGGGGCATATCCATGAGCTGCTGGGGCAGTATATCCATGAGCTGCTGGGGCAGTATATCCATGAGCTGCTGGGGCAGTATATCCATGAGCTGGGGCAAAATCCATGAGAGCAGCTGGAGCATTATCAATGAGAGCAGCTGGGGCAGTATATACATGAGAGGAGCTGGGGCAATATCCATGAGAGGAGCTGGGGCATATCCATGTGTGCTGGGGGCAATATCCATGAGAGCTGGGGCAATATCCATGTGTGAGCTGGTCTGGGGCAATATATCCATGTGTGAGCTGGTCTGGGGCAATATATCCATGTGTGAGCTGAGGCGCAATATATCCATATGTGAGCTGGGGCAATATATATCCATGGGTGAGCTGCTGGGGGCAATATATATCCAGAGCTGCTGGGGGCAATATATATCCATGTGTGCTTTCACTGCCTTCGAACAGGCAACGTACTTGCTGGCAGTTGGCAAAAAGTTGTGTGAGCATATGAGAGAGCTCCACAGCAATAAACCTCACAGTAATGTGCGCTGTGTGTATGAGCATTCAGTGTTATATGGGAATACTGATTTAGGAGTAAGAGTAGTTAAAAAAAAAAATCTGAAAAACTCGGGGGGGGGGGGTGACACCATAAATTACCGCATCGGGTGACACCGACCCTAGTGACGCCACTGTCCTGTACTATTTGTCAAATGTTGTTCAATGTATTGTAACCCTGTCTATACTGTGCCTATTGTACAGCGCTGCGGAATATGCTGGCGCTTTATAAATAAAGAATAATAATGATGACATAAATTTATAGAACCAAGGGGTGGTGGGGCAAGTATGTTTAGGAATCACTGTGGGATGAAAAAGTTTGGAATTTACGGCTTTACATAATTTTTTCCCATTATTTTCTTTGAAAAGAGTTGCTATCTAAACTGACAAAATTACAAACCTCTTTAGAAAAAAACAAACAAGATAAGTAGAAGGTTCTGCAGACACAAGCTTTCAATTTACATACTGGATGGAGGAGAACAAAAGGGATATCCTGTAGGGATACCGAGATACCATTAGTTATAGTATTTGCATTATAAAACAGTAAATACAGGAGAAGGGAGTGAATCACTACTAATGTGGGTACAGCAGATAGAACAAAAATAATGGGCTGGATCAGAACGGAGACGTTTAAAGGTAAGATGCAAAGGGAAACCGTTTGCTCCTACCATTTTCCATTTGTGGCACGCCTTTAACATCTGTATTATGACCAAGCCGCTTTGCCAGCCATTCAAGTCCTAATAATTACGACCCGAAACTTGATAACACCAGCATGGCTAAGCGCCTCAGTGTTATCAGCTCCAGGAGTTATTATTATTATTAATTTATAAAGCGCCAGCATATTCCGCAGCGCTGTACAATAGGCACAGTATAGACAGGGTTACAATACATTGAACAACATTTGACAAACAGTACAGGAGGAGATGAGGGCCCTATTCCCGTGGGAACTCACAATCATAGGACTCAATGGAGACTGAAATGCTATCACGCGAGTGAGCTCCAGCCGGTGCGGTGAAGGAATACGCGGAGGAACACTGAGGCCCATTTCCTCTGTCTGTAGAGCGTTCTCTCCACCAAGGGATCTGAGGTGAGTATGGGATATTTTTGGTGGGGTTAGATTAATGTGCTAAATGATTGTGCTGAAGCGCAATCACTTAAAACTAGCCTGTGAAAACCATTCTTTTCAGAATAACGAATAAACTGGTTGGAATAGCTCATTCTCCATCTGCTAGGGGCACAATAAACATCTCCCATACAATGTATAGGAGCCTTTAATATACAGTAAGCAGGCACTACAAAGGACGTTGTAAAATTAAAACATAGTATTTGAGCTATTATGCTGTACATTGCGCTATGCTTAGCTTCAGGGTTGGGATCTGGCCCACTATGCGTTCCTTCCATGGGCATATAGTTAATGGAAAATAACTATAAAAATAACTCTTATACACAGTAGATACATTTTTCTGATCTGTGACTAGTGACTACTCACCTTCTGCAACAGCAGATCGTGCACCAGGACAGCAGACCCAGAGCCACCACAACTAGAAAACTTGTAATGATGACGTACAACACGCTCCAGTCTGCAGGAAACAACAAAGACCAGATAAGGCAAGACTCCACCACAACTTGTATGTGACCTAAAACATGGCACAGCATACATATGCAAGAACAAAGTCGGCAGAAATTGTTTTGTTGCCTGTATGACAAAAAATGAACAGCAAATGAAACAGGAAATCATTGCACTGCACACTGGTCTACTTCAAGTAAACCATGAATACAACATAAGAAAATGTACACCTATTTCATTCCAAATCTTTAATATCACAGTTAAAATAGGGCATTATCACAATCTTAATGGTCTTTCACTAATATATCCAAGAGCAAATGATCGCATACCTTTAGAATAGCCTATTGTAAATAGAAATCATATACAAGTGAAATATCATAAGCAAAATCAAATATTCATCAACTGTAGCACCAAGGCAACTTGGAAATAAAGCATAAATGGCCAACAACTAGAATATACCCATATGCATAAAACAAACCAAGCAAGGGAAGGGAGCTTAGCTGTCTTGGAGGGAAGACGTGTTTCCATGGAGCTCCAGTAATAAGACTCTGGTTGCTGACTTTATTGCCCCTCCCATGGTCTTCCCTGGTTCTCTCCTTGCCACTCCTGAGCCCCAGCAGATACTGAGCCCTCGACCCAGGACTTTTAGTTGGCTGATACCTCCCGCAAATGGATTTGTCAGAGTTCCCATGCAACCCAGCGGTCATCTAGGAGATGAAGGACCGTCGCAGAGTGGATCCTGTTTGTGCTCCGTGTGGGTATCGGAGAGGGCTGAGACTCCTTTACCCAGCCGGATTGCCGCGGTTCTCGAGATGGACCCCCGTTCTCTGGGAGATGCCTGCTGTATGATGGTGTGTCCCTCAGGTTGGCTGGCCACGGGTCCGGAAAGTGTACCTGCTCCTGAGAGGCCTTTGATGTCGCCTTCTTCCTCTGTTGCGGGGGGTGTTGGCGAAGATGCTTGCTGAAATCCGGGAGCAGTGGTATGCTGGACGGCAGGTGGCTGAGGAGCTCTGAGGCCTGGCTTTGGTTCTGGCAGGTGCTGGACGGTCTGCAGTAATGTCGCTGGTGGAGTGAATGTGTAATGACCCTTGTGATGGGTCCAGATATATGTTGGCTGACCCAGAGGAGTTCTTCCCTTCCTTGGATGGGCGCGATTCAAGTGGTGTTCAGGGCGTCCTGTCTGTGGCGACGACAGATGGGCAGCCTTTTCTTCCCCGTGGACAAATGAGACTCACTGGCAGCCTGTCTTCTCTGGTGGCGCTTGAGTTCCCTGGTGATCTCTGGCTGGCCCTGGTCACCCGGTGCCTGTGGTGACTGCCCCTCCTACCTGGCTGCTGTGGGCAAGTCGCTTCTGCGTGATGGCTGGCCTTTCCTTCTGAAGCGGTGTCTCCCGGAGTGGCATGTGCCCTGTGTGTCCCCCTGTATTTGGACTCTAGCTGAGGTCCATATACCTACCTCCTGTCTGTGTCCTTCGTCTTTGAAGTGTTTGTGACTGGTGACACCCCCCATCATCCCCATTTCTGTTTTTTGTGATTTTTACACCAGGATGTTCTATCTATTTGCGGACCTTGAAGGTGGACACTGAGACTTACTGTCATGTGGCTATTGGGGCATCGGGATGCCTTTGGTATGTGAGGGACACTGGGTTGCCCTGGGTGAGCCACTTCAACAGCAACCATGGCTCTGGCTGTTTCTCTTGGCCTCAGGTCGCCTGGCCACTTCCATTGCCCCTGGGTTTTCCCCTGGATTGCTGAGGCGACTCAAGAAATGCCACCACTATTGGGCAGTCCTCCACACTTCACATACTCTCCCCATGGCTTTTCCTAAAGCCCACTTGAGGACTACACTAACTCCTTCATGCTGACCACCCAGTTTGTTAGGTTTGTGCCCGCCCCCCCGTAAACTCCCTCCTTTTTCTGTGTTTTTTATTTTCTTCTGCTCATACTGCTGTGTACTGTGATGAATTATTTTACCATTCCTGCAAAGTATTCTTGATGATCCCTTTATTGCATTCTGTTGACCATGCGAGGTCTATTTTGTTTTTATGTACTATGTCTGACTTTCTCTGAGATGTACAGTACTTAACCAAACAAAAATAAACACACATGTATACTTAGTGGCAGAGACGGAGTACCACAATGTTTCATCAGTTTGCCTTTATCAAAATTTGTGGGCACAGTCTGGAGACCATTTGCAACTCAAGATTGTTTGCAATTATCAAAAGTTTTGCATTGCGTCAGAATACGACCAGTTTGAGTTTATTCAATGTTGGGCTCATGCCTGATCTTTTAAAGTTTAGAGAGTATACTCGATCATGATAGTGAAGGGGTTAACGTGACTTATGCAGTCAAGCTAAAAAAGAACAAAATGTTGTGCTTGTATGATTCTTTTAAGAAATATAGCACTTTCTGCATACCCACTAGTCATGTAAAATGTAAAGACATAACCAATAAAGAGACAGATACAAGGCAAGATCTATATTGACTGACAGAAATAATATCTCAACCACAACAAAACCCATATCACTAGGGTGTGTGGCCCTGGAACATTTATTGCTTACAAACTGTAAGTAAACCTAATTTTTCAGACCGGTAACATCCTAGAAGTGTAGACAAGTACCTACAAAATGGAAAAGCAAGAGCCTAAGCAACCACGCACAGCTCTGCGCATGCCTTTTATCATAATTTTTTTTAGAAATGAACAAAAACTCACCGCAGTTGCTTTCGCCATCACCAAAGTGCCTCCTGATAAAATTCTCCATCCAAAAAGGGTCACAGACACACAGCTTGGTGACAGAGTTGCAATGTCCATGCAGAGAGCAGTTCAGCTGGCAAGCTATGAAAGAACAAAAGTCTATTAAAACAGAGCAAAACTGCAGATGGTAGAAAAGCTATAGATTTTGATGGAATAGATTTCCTCCATTACAAAAAGTACATCCATAAAAGCTGTAAGCTTTTTATATAGAAACAAGTATCTTTTTAGTGGCAGTCAATCTCATATTGCAAGTTACCAAAACATACTTAAACACAGGAGGAAAAATCAAAAAGTGAGCAACGGTGGTCCCACACAGCGGAAACAAATACATAGTTAATAATCACTATATATGGACACTCCCGGGTCCTGGGGTGCCCATATATTCATTAGCAATTCTGTGTGTGTTTGATTTTGATAAAGTATCAAAATTGGACAGGATGGATGGAGTAGAAATAACATCACTCCACAGGTTCGAATCCCAGCCAGAGCACCTCTCCAGCAAGTGTCCTTGGGCAAAACACGTAAGGTTACATACTTGCCTACCACACAATGGGCAATATTACAAAGCTGATGCTAACTTAACCAGAGCTGTTGTAAATGTACCAGAGCCATTAGAGTCTATGGAGTTGTTACGTTTACAACAGCTCTGGTTAAGTTAGCACCAACATTGTAATACTGCTCAATATTGGCTGTGCAGTCCAGTGGTAACATCTTTGCCCTTCAACTGTGGAGAAGTCAAAATACCATTCAGCACATCCCTCCAATACTGTTGTGGAGAAGCAAGTCTCGACTTTACAAGAAGCGGGTTCAACCTAACCAACAGGTCGCTGATCTACAATCATGGAAAGCCAACTCGATCCCACTCAAGACGCCACCAGCGAGTGTCCTTTAGCAAGACACCTAACAATATGGATGTGCCTACCTCACAAAATACTTGTACATCTCATAAATTGTATGTTCCTTTGGGAACAGTCCCCTGAATCAGGCCATATCATCCATGTGTGGTATTCTAATGTATCAACCCCTTGTACACGGATCTTGTAAAGTGCTACGGAATTTGTGGCGCTATATAAAGGATAATCGTAATGATAAGCCTCTGGTAAACCACCAGGGCATCTTCAGGCTCCTAAATCAGCAGAGGATCTTAAATCAGCAAATTGAACTTTCCGGTCTGATGAATTATGGGTATTTAGATTTGGTCTTGTATTTTAGTAACACATGGACTATATTGTTCCCCTTTTCCCCCCAGTTTTGATTGCTTTACTACTCAAAACCTTTTACAAAAGTATTTAAAACCAATTATAAAAAGATTAAAAAAGCATACATACATCCAAATAATGATTCAGTAATTATTAAATTTACTTAATAAGGGACAGTGTTCAGACACACAACTATACCCACGGTCACATGCACTTACAGTTGTGTTCAAAATTATTCAAACCCCAATGCTGTAAAGGGTTTTAGGGAATTTAGTAGGGTTGCACTGATACCGATACTAGTATCGGTATCGGGGCCGATACTGGGTACTGCAGGAGTACTTGGTACTCGTGCAGTACCCCCCGATATTTTTCCCGATACCGGAAGCCGGCATTGAGCCGGCATCCGAGGGGCTGCGGCGGCTGTCCGAATGCTCTATCGGCATTCGGACAGCCGCCCCTGGAGCTCTCTGGCATACTTACCTTCCTGAGCGACGCCGGGAATGTCTCCGCGCGTGCGCTCGTTGGAAGGACCCCAGCCGCGACCACGTGGGACCATGTGATCGCGGCTGGGGTCCTTCCAAAGAGCGGGCGCGCGGAAACTTTCCCGGCATCGCTCAGGAAGGTAAGTATCATCGCGGAGAGCAGCTGCAGGGCCTGCACGAATGCTCTATCGGCTGCTCACTGTGTTCATACTTACCTTCCTGAGCGACGCTGGGAAAGCTTCCGTGCGCGCGCTCGTTAGAGGGACCCCAGCCGCGATCACATGGTCCCACGTGGTCACGGCTGGGGTCCTTCCAACGAGCGCACGCGCGGAGGCATTCCCGGCGTCGCTCAGGAAGGTAAGTATCGTCACGGGGGGGGGGGGGGTTCCATGAGCTGGGGGGCATACCCATGTGTGAGCTGTGGGGGCATACCCATGTGTGAGCTGTGGGGGCATATCCATGAGCTGGGGGCAATACCCATGTGTGAGCTGGGGGGGCATATCCATGAGCTGGGGGGGGCATACCCATGTGTGAGCTGTGGGGGCATATCCATGAGCTGGGGACAATACCCATGTGTGAGTTGGGGGGGGGCATACCCATGTGTGAGCTGGGGGGGGCATACCCATGTGTGAGCTGGGGGGGCATACCCATGTGTGAGCTGGGGGGCATACCCATGTGTGAGCTGGGGGGGGCATACCCATGTGTGAGCTGGGGGGGCATACCCATGAGCTGGGGGCATATCCATGTGTGAGCTGGGGCATATCCATGTGTGAGCTGGGGCATATCCATGAGCTGGGGCATATCCCTGAGCTGGGGCATATCCCTGAGCTGGGGCATATCCATGAGTGAGCTGGGGCAAATCCATGTGTGAGCTGGGGGCAGTATCCATGTGTGAGCTGGGGGCAGTATCCATGTGTGAGCTGGGGGCAGTATCCATGTGTGAGCTGGGGCAGTATGAATATATATATATCTTGGGGGTGGATATATACATGTGAGCTGGGGGCATTTTTATATGGTCTGTTCTTATTGGAAAGAGTCACATGACATTAAAGAAAAGTATTGGTACTCGGTATCAGTGAGTACTTTTAAAAAGTATCGGTACTCGTACTCGGTCTTAAAGTGGTATCGGTGCATCCCTAGAATTTAGTGTACATTTGTAATTGTATTCAGAATGAAATCCTACAAGGACTTTTTAAAGAACCATATGCAACTAAAATGACATCAATTGGTTTTGTAATACAGTAGTAAATGTTTCTTTTGTGAATTCTTCATTGACACAATTATTCAACCCCTTAAAGACTACCACTCTGAAGAACAGAGGTTCATTCAAGTGTTTTCAATCAGGTATTGAAAACACCTGTGGATGTCACGGAGCAGCAATAAAGCATAATAAGCACCAATTAGGCAGCTTTAAAATGACTGATACTCAGCTCCTTCTAGACATTTACTGGTGTGGTTACAAACATGGTGAAGTCAAGAGAATGGTCCAGGAAGACAAGAGAAGAGGTGATTACTCTTCACAGGAAGGGCAATGGCTATAAGAAGATTGCAAAGATGTTAAACATACCAAGAGAGACCATAGGAAGCATCATTCGCAAATTCAAGGCAAAGGGCACTGTTGAAACGCTACCTGGTCGTGGCAGAAAGAAGATGCTGACTTCGACTGCTGTGCGCTACCTGAAGCGTAGAGTGTCCCCGTGTGACTGCTGAGGAACTGAGAAAAGATTTGTCAGATGTGGGTACTGAAGTTTCAGCTCAGACAATACGGTGCACACTGTGTAATGAAGGCCTCCATGCCAGAACTCCCAGGCGCACCCCCTTGCTGTCTCCAAAGAATAAGAAGAGTCGACTGCAGTATGCCAAAAGTCATGTGGACAAACCACAGAAGTTTTGGGATCGTGTTCTGTGGACTGATGAAACAAAATTAGAACTGTTTGGGCCCATGGATCAACGCTATGTTTGGAGGAGGAAGAACAAGGCCTATGAAGAAAAGAACACCTTGCCTACTGTGAAGCATGGCGTGGGGGTCAATCATGCTTTGGGGCTGTTTTGCTTCTGCAGGTACAGGGAAGCTTCAGCGTGTGCAAGGTACCATGAATTCTCTTAAGTACCAGGAGATATTGGATGACAATGTGATGCAGTCTGTCACAAACCTGAGGCTTGGGAGACGTTGGACCTTTCAACAGGACAATGATCCCAAGCATACCTCCAAGTCCACTAGAGCATGGTTGCAGATTAAAAGGTTGGAATATTTTGGAGTGGCCATCGCAGTCACCTGACTTAAATCCGATTGAGAACCTCTGGTGGGACTTAAAGAAAGCAGTTGCAGTGCGCAAGCCTAAGAATGTGACTGAACTGGAGGCTTTTGCCCATGACGAATGGGCGAAGATACCCGTAGATCGCTGCAAGACACTTGTGTCAAGCTATGCTTCAAGTTTAAAAGCTGTTATAACTGTAAAAGGATGTTGTACTAAGTACTAAGATTGAATGTCACTTGGGGGTTGAATAAAACTGATAATGATGTGAGCACAGAAAAGACATTTGTGGTTATTTCATTATAAATGTTATGTTATATTTGTCTGACCTACATGTGCCTCTTTGATTTAATTGTAAGCAAGATAACTGAATGATCAAAATCAATGTCAAACTGGCCAAAACACTAAATTTCAGTGGGGGTTGAATAATTTTGAACACAACTGTAAGTACATATTCTCAGACTGCCACATAGATGCCAAAGATTTAAATCCTCCCTTAAATCTACCTATTTAGAGAAGCTTATGGTCTTCACATTCTCTCATCCGCTATGTAATACACGATTATCCTCACCTGACAATATATTGCAAAGATCTCCCTTGGTCTCCAACCAATTAACTTTAGATTGCAAACTTCTTCGGACGAGGGTCCTCACTACCTAATTTCTGTGTCACTATGTACTACCCCAACTTATTGTAACCGCTCTACTACACTGTGGAATATGTTGGCACAATACAAATAAACGAAAAATAGTTTTCTCCCTAAAATGTCATGTTTTGCATGGAGAGCCCTTTTTTCATTATATTACACTGATCATTTCTGTCACGGCACAGGAAGGTCCAAGCCCGTGCGGCTCCATCCTGAAAACATTGGCAGCACTTTTCCTGCTATGACCTGAGTTGCAGATCCTGCAATTACTCTCGTTTCCTACAGGCAACCACAGGTGCTCCTACTAACGAGCCCTGTGAACCCCTACTTATGTGGGGAGCTCCCCAAGTCCCGCGAGTTATCACTGCCAGCACTTGTGTGTGTGCGCACGGTAAGAAGCCCATTCCCTCAAGCCTCTTGCCATGTTCCTTCAAGCTCCAAGCCTCCTGCTGTGGCCCCAAAGCCTCCTGCTGTGGCCCCAAAGCCTCCTGCTGTGGCCCCAAAGCCTCCTGCTGTGGCCCCAAAGCCTCCTGCTGTGGCCCCAAAGCCTCCTGCTGTGGCCCACAAGCCTCCTGCTGTGGCCCACAAGCCTCCTGCTGTGGCCCCCAAGCCGCCTGCTGTGGCCCCCAAGCCACCTGCTGTGACCCCCAAGCCTCCTGCTGTGGCCCCTGCCTTACAAAGCCTACATCCATGTTCCTGCTCAGTCTCCGTTACTAGCGCAGGTGTTCGTGTCAGCCCTTTTTCATGTCCAGTCTGTCTGCTATCTCCCTCCTGTAAGTTCCCAGTGTGTATTGTTCCTGTGTGTTTTGTCTCCAGTTTACCCTGCCTTGTCCTATAAATCAACCCTCTTCCTGCCTTGTCTCCCACCATCTTCCCAGATAATTGCGGCCCTGCCATTTCCATAATCATTACAATACATCCCCATTTGGATCCCATTCAAGTGTCTGCCTGTTGTGTCACTGCACCCCTGGGCTCATACCCTCACCACCGCACACGTGACAATTTCATTTGCTTTCAAATATATTTTTCAAGACACATGTTTAATGTGCATCTTATAAATCCTATTTACTGTAGATCGTTCAAGAACAGATTTTCGTTACTCTATTGAAAAATACATTCATTGCAGTGTAAGTTCCCACGGGAATAGGGCCCTCATGTCCTCCTGTATCTGCGGGCAGGAATACTGACCTGCCTCCTGTATGTATTGTAGAATTGTCCTGTCTTTACCCAGTGCACATTGTACAGCGCTGCAGAATGTGTTGGCGCTTAATAATAACATATTTTGACAAAAAAAGGGGGGGGGGGAGACTTTTTTCATACAAGGTAGGGGACAAGTGCAGTGTTATTTTGGTTTCTTCTGCTTGAGAAATATGGCAATTATTGAATGTTTGAAGTCTCCATAAACAGAGATTGAGCAGAAACAGTCTCTTTTGCTGTGCAGTGAAGTTTGTTCACCAAGCAGGAGTATGCAGAGAAAGGAAATAACATCCATAAACCAACATAGTCAAGTCAGAAAATGTTCCAATTCATTTACTTTATCTATTGTAGTTATTAGAAGTGAAAATTGCAAATTTCTTTCAATGCACCACAATTCACAGTTTAGCGAATAACTTTAACTGCAAATTTTAAAGAAACCTGCATCATGGCATATTTTGTTGCTTTCTTTTTTGTGAATAAACCTTTTGCGTTCAAGTTACACCTACATTTACCAGCTCCCAACATGTTGGTTAGCAACATAAAACAGATGATTGGAGAGTCTGTCCTCACTCACTGAATGTATCGATTTCCAGGGCTTTGAAGATGAGGAAGTCACTTTGCTGTTTGCGGAGCTCATTGCGGAGCGTCGATGCGACCTGATAACCCTTCATTACCAGATGAGGAGGTTGGATCTTGACAAAAAAGATGACCTTAGTGCTGCAGATGGGAATACACAGGTATGTCAATCATGAAAAGGCAATGGAATGAGAATCAGAGCAGTTTTAAAAGGTACTTCACCGAACATGCAGTGAATGAAAGGGGCTCTGTAATTGTATAAAAAATAAAAAAAAAAAATACTTGAGCTTTGGGTGTTACAGTTACTTATAGAACGCCAACAGAATCTGCAGCGCTTTACAATGGGGGAGCACAAACATGAGACATAATAAAACCACGTAAGGAACAGATGGCCCTGCCCATAAAATAATTGCCCTACTGATACAGCACTATATATCAAGTGCTCAGCCTGACATCCCGTGAGCTTACAATGTAAGCAAGGATCAGTATGCTTTTATAGTGTTATTGTGCTATAGTGTAATAATATAAATATATGGTTGCATAAGTGTGCACACCCTTAAACTAATACTTTGTTGAAGCACCTTATGATTTTATTCCAGCACTCAGTCATTTTGGGAATGAGTCTATCTGCATGGCACATCTTGACTTGGCAATATTTGCTCACTCTGCATTGCAAAAACCCTCCAAATCTGTCAGATTGCGAGGACATCTCCTGTGCACAGCCCTCTTTACATCACCCCATGGATTTTCATTCAGATTCAGGTCTGGGCTCTGGCTGGGCCATTCCAAAACTTTAATCTTCTGGTGAAGCCATTCCTTTGTTGATTTGGATGTATGTTTTGGGTCGTTGTCATGCGGAAAGATGAAGTTCCTCTTCATGTTCAGTTTTCTAGCAGAAGCCTGAAGGTTTTGTGCCAATATTGACTGGTATTTGGAACGGTTGTTAGAATTCCCTCTACCTTAACTAATGCCCCAGTTCCAGCTGAAGAAAAACAGCCCCAAAAGCATGATGCTGCCACCCCCATACTTTATTGTGGGCAATGTATGGTCTTCTTTTGGTGATGTGCAGTGTTGTTTTTGCGCCAAACATATCTTTTGGACCCGACCTTCCCAGGGCCAGACTGGGGATAAAAACCAGCCCTGGAAAGAATTTCATACCAGCCCCAGTAATGTGTGATGTGTTTGAGGGTATCGCAGAGCTATACAGTAAGGTGTGGTATGTGTTTGAAGGTATCGCAGAGCTATACAGTAAGGTGTGGTATGTGTTTGAAAGTATCGCAGAGCTATACAGTAAGGTGTGGTATGTGTTTGAGGGTATCGCAGAGCTATACAGTAAGGTGTGGTATGTGTTTGAGGGTATCGCAGAGCTATACAGTAAGGTGTGGTGTGTGTTTCAAGTTATCGCAGAGCTATACAGCACAGAGCTATACAGTAATGTGCAATGTGTTTGAGGGTATCACAGAGCTATACAGTAACGTACAATGTGTTTGAGGGCATCACAGAGCTATACAGTAATGTGTGGTGTGTGTTTCAAGGTATCGCAGAGCTATACAGTACAGAGCTATACAGTAATGTACGGTGTGTTTAAGGGTATCGCAGAGCTATAGAGTAATGTGCAGTTGGTGTGAACGTATCACAGAGCTCCACAGCAATAAAAGTCACAGTAATATGTGTTGTGTATGCGTGTATCCCAGGGCTGCACAGCCTTATTACACCCCCAGCAGGTCCCTCAAATTCTTTTGACCCCCCCCCAGCAGGCCCCACGTTCTTCTCCCCTCAGTCAGCCTATTCCATTTTTTAGTAGCCCCCCAGCAGGTCCTCCACTTTCTTCTACCCCCCCCCATTCATCTGATGTGGGCCCTGTGCCTGCAGCTGTTAAACATAACACTAGCGCCAGACAGAGGGACACACCTGTTTTCTTCTGCAGAGAGAGAACAGAGAAGGACCTGTCGGCTGTCGTACTCTCGTGATGAGAAAGTAGGGAATCCTTGCAGACCCCGGTCCCACGGTGTCCTGCGCCAGACATGAAAACGGGATGGACTCGGAGCTGAGCGAGCGGCTGCTGGCCTTGCCTTACACATGACTCGAAGGGACCCATTCTGTGCCTGCGCAATACGTCTACGTAGGCCACAAACCGATTGCGCAAACAAATTCCCTCAGCCCAATATGGGAAATGTTTTACAAATTGCTTCATAGGGCCTATGTGGCCCCGGCCAGATTGGCCATTTTTAACCCACTTCGTTCGGGTCGCTGCCTTAAATGTTTGCAGGACGCGGCCGACCTCTTTCATTGTCTGTGGTCTTGCCCCTTTATCATCCTTTTCTGGAATACCATTAGGAGATTTGGTTCTCAGATTCTGGAGATACGGATGCCTACCTCCCCTGACTGGGCTCTGTTCAATATCCTCTCTGACCACGAAGCCCGCCCTCTGTCCACGGCGCAGAAAACCCCCTTTTGGGTGTCCTCTCCGCAACCGCCAAGAAGGCCATCCTGGGGCAATGGATTTCTACTTCCCCTCCACATTCTCAATGTTTCACTCACGCTGTTACACTATCTTTTGTCATGACTGGGCAAAGACAGTCCTCTGTCAAGGAGACAAGTTTTTTGAGGTTTGGGGGACATTTATGTCATATCTGCCAGAGACGGATCACCCAATTACAGACTGATTTACAATTTTCCTACTGGTTTATGGCGAGCGCCATCTCGGGGGCCCCTCTGTTGCCACCCTCTCGATCCGGCTTGGTTGACCAATTTCTGAGGTCTGTCCCTACCTGAAGTTCTAGTTTGCACAGAATGTGATATATTGTTGGACTGAAAGGGATGGGAATTTCTCTGTTATTGTATGTTCCATGTATTGTGCTGTATTACTTGAATCTATCAATAAATATATTGATTAAAAAAAACATATCTTTTGGAATTATAGCCAAAAAGTTCAACCTTCAACCTTGTTTTCATCAGACCAGAACACATTTTCCCACGTGCGTTTGGGAGACTTCAAATGTGTTTTTGCAAAATTTAGCCGGGCTTGGATGTTTTTCTTCATAAGTAAAGGCTTCCTTCTTGCCACTCTACCTCATAGCCCAGACGTATGAAGAATACGGGAGATTGATGTCCCATGTAAGACACAGCCAGTACTTGCCAGATATTCCTGCACTTAATGTTGCTGTAGGCCTCGTGGCAGCCGCCCTGACCAGTTTTCTTCTCGTCTTTTCATCACATTTGGAGGGATGTCCAGTTCTTTGTAATGTCACTGTTGCACCATATTTTCTCCACTTGATGACTTGTCTTCACTGTGTTTCTTGGTTTATCTAATGCCTTGGAAATTCTTTTGTACCTTCTCCTGACTGATCCCTTTTACAATGAGATCCCTCTGATGCTTTGGAAGCTTCTCTCCAGACCATGGCTTTTGCTGTATAATACGACTAAGAAAATGTCAGGAAAGACCTACTAGAACAGCGGAACTTTATTTGGGGTTAATCAGAGGCACTTTAAATTATGGCAGGTGTGTACTGACTCCTATTTGAATTTAAGGTTTTTATTTTGAAAATATGTCATCAGTACATTCAACTGCAAAATATATGAAAACATCAAAGTTACATCAATATCAGTAATGCGGTCAGGGGATAGGGGAAAAAATATGGGGGAGTCTCACAGGAAAATTGCAAAATATCAGGGATAAAAAAAAAAAAAAAAAACCTTTAGCAGTAGAGTTCAAAAAGTCATCAGAAAAGTCAACTCGGACTGCGGCACAAAAAGGCATCTCGGGGGGGGGGGTAGTCTCCCAACAAATGGTCTCGTGGGACCAAGAATAATCAGCAGGTAAACAGCTTGCAATAATAATAAAACAAGGCATAAGAAATTGTCAGGCAGAACGAAAAAAGTCCATAAAAGCGTCAAATGAAGAACCGAGAGAGGAGCCATCCCCGGACCGGGGGGGGGGGGGTCTCTATGAAATAGCACACTGCATATGGAGGGAGGGGAAAGGGCAGAATAATCAGCGGGAAGGCAGTGGGAGAAAAGAAAAAACAAAAAAGAAAATAAGAGGATCTCATGATCAGCCATTGTCCCGGAATGTGACTTCCCTTACAGCAGGCAAGGTTCCGCAAGGCAGGCCAGGCCTCACAGCCCACGTAGATATCACTAGGCCGAGGTATCTGGCTATCACCAGCTTGTAGCCACATAAAAGTTTGCTGGGGCCCCGCAATGCACATGCCACTCCACAAACTCCACCACCAATAACATGCGGCAGGGCTATGCTGGATCTCCTCGGCATCATCCTTACGACCTGCCAGGGGAAGCCATGCATCCCAGGTCTTCGAGTGAGAACCGCCGGCACAGCCACCCGCCGGTGCTCGCTAATCTCCTCCAGAGCCCAGGACAGCATAGGTGGTCGTGACATCCGAGACGGCACCCCCTCCGAGTCACCGCCAGTGATTTCTCCATCAGCAGCCGGTTCCGCTGCAGCCTCCAGCTCCCTCGTCCCCAGGATCGCCGTCTCACGGCAGTCTCTCAACGTCACCAGCATCCGGCACGAGAACCCCCTGGTAAGCGGAGCCTCAGCGTCCTCCTCGTCCACCAGATGCAGGCATGCGTCCAGGCCGCAGGTCATAGCATCCTCACCTCCCACCAGTGGCGACAATCCACCTCTCCATCGCTCCACAGGTCCGTCCACTCCCTCCACAGGGTAGCCATCAGGGTCGGCCAGGAGACGGGGGCCCTCCATCTCCCAAACTGACAACATATTCGTAGGACGGAACAGGGTGATGCGACCAGGGAAGCCAGGTGCCAGTAAAAGCCAAATAGCAGGCCGCAAGATGGCCGCCGCGAGGCTGCGGCCCGCAACGGGTTCTCTCTGGTCCGGAGGGGGGATCCAAGTGGGCTCGGACTGCACGGTACCAATGGCCAGCCGCTCAGGGGTCATACAAAGGGTAATCTCCTCATAAAATGCCAGCTAAGGTTCCCAGTATAGTAGAGGACATGCGGAGCTCGTTCAAAGCACGTCCTCTCTCCCTGACTCCTATTTAACATGATTTTGAAGGTGATTGCTTAATTATGAACACAACTACATCCAGTGGCGTAGCGTGGGGGGTGCCTCGGGGGCGGTCGCCCCGGGTGCAATTTTCTTAGGGGGCGCAAAATTTCAAAAGAAATTTGAACCACTAATATTTTCCAGCAGGGATCAGCAAGGTGTCTGCCAGTTTTGCCACGCCGGCAGTGACTTAGCACTCAGCATCCAGAAGGGAGGACCAAGACATAAAATTCTGGTCCTGTCCGACTCCTCAATGCTAACTTGAGTCACACGAAGAAGCGCAGCATTATTCAACGGAACGCCCTGTACCACGCTTGTCAGCCCCCCTTGAAGCCCTGTTCCAGGCCCACGCCGCTAGCAGCCCTGCAGCCGCTGAACTGGAAGGAGGGAGGGAGGAGCCTGCCCTGCAGCACATTTAAAATCCGGTCTCCACTAAGCCCCCTGGACAGCTCCCCCCCTGGGCCACCAGCAACGCCACGCAGATAGGCAACACTGTGACACCAAAGCAGCGTGACCACCACACAGTGAGGGGGTACAGGGACAGGGTGACTGGAGGTTCAGGGAAAGAATGACTGGGGATACTGGGAGAGAGTGACTGGGGATATTGGATAGAGTGTGACTGGGGGTACTGGAGAAAGTGGGGTACTTGGAGAGAGAAAGAGTGACTGGGGGTACTGGGAGAGAGTGTGACTGGGGGTACTGGGAGAGCGTGAGTGACTTGGGGTACTGGGAGAGAGTGAGTGACTGGGGGTCCTGGGAAAGAGTGAGAGAGAGAGTGAGTGACTGGGGTACTTGGAGAGAGAGAGACTGGGGTACTGGTAAAACGTGGGGTACTTGGAGAGAGAGTGACTGGGGGTATTTGGAGAAAGTGGGGGTACTGAGAGTGACTGGGGTACTTGGAGGGAGAGGGTGACTGGGGGTACTGGGAGAGAGTGACTGGGTTTAGTGTGAGAGTGGAACTATGATAGGGTATACTGGGACAGGGTGACTGGTAGCAGTGGCGTAGTGTGGGGGCATGTGTGTTTCATTTTTTTAATTATATCAGTATTTTGTTAATATACAGTACATGTGCTTGTGGGGTAATTGGGTCAATCTACTGTCAGGGACCCATGGTGTGTTAACGTGTCCACAGGTTGGGGGGGGGCGCACAATTCTTGCCCTGCCCCGGGCGCTGACAACCCACGCTACGCCGCTGACTACATCCCCAGTTATAAGAGGGTGTGCAAACTTATGCAACCATATTATTTTAGTTTATTTTCCTTCCTCCACCTAAAAGATTTCAGTTTGTTTTTCAGTTGAGTTGTACAGTTTATAGGTCACATTAAAGGTGAAAGTTCTAAAATGATTTATCTTGGTCTAATTTTTTTACATCACAGAAACATGACATTTTAACAGGGGTGTGTAGACTTTTTCTATCCACTGTATATGTATATATTTCAGAACTGGACAGAAAAACGGTTTTATGTGGCAATTTTGCACTATAATTTCATTTAGTCTCATAATCCAACATAAAAGCATGATGTAGCAAATCAGATAATTTTTGCATTCATCGTCCCAAATCCATACAAGAATAAAAAAAATCAACAAATTTTGAAAAACATTTTCACGACTCTCCTTTTTAGGCCTGTGTTAGATTTCTTTACGTTCACAATATAAACAAATGAGTCATAGCTGCCCCATCCCTCATTTACAGAGAACCCAAAATCACACTCACCTCTGTTCGGAGTAAAGTTGAATCTTTTGTACAATGATGTCTGTATCCAGCAACCCCAGGAGAACTGCTATCTGCCTCATGAACATTCCCTTCTGTCGCTCTGTCAGCTGGCTCACATTCACATCTAGTATCATCTCAACCAAGTTGTTTTTCATTGGATCTGATGATGATGAAGGAGCAAAGAATTCACTGTTATCATGTTTCTTTTATAAAGTAGCGCATTTCACCAGCTAACTATCATTGGACTGACTGCAGGCTGCCTTCTTGGTCAGTAATATGATAGACTCTAAGGCCAGAGTCAGACAAGCGCTTTGCATAGCGAAAGGAACGTCCATGAGAGAGGACGTTCCTTCCACTCTGACGCCCGTCTGGCCACCTCGAGCACAGTTAGTGCGCTCAGCGCTGCGAGGCTTGATCCTCCTAAGGAGGATCGTGCTTTGCAGCCCTATCGAACGCACGTCGTAGTGTTTCGATGGGGAGAGTTTCAGAACATCCGCAACACGCCCGCTGTAGCAGGTGCAATTTGTGCGGGTGATACAGCGTGTGGCCGGCCCAGAAGAATCACAACACTGCGACGGATGCCGGAAGGAACGTCAGTACGGAGGCACAAAGTGCGCTCGCCTGACCCTAGTCGAAGTAGTGGGGCCATTACAAAAATTTGTCTGAAACAGGCTAAAAAACATTAACTCTTGCCCAAACCCATAAATTAGTGTTCGATGAGGTTTGTGTGAGTACTGTGAGAATGATGATGGTAATAGGAGTTCTGCATTAATTGGAAATGTGCAGAGTTGGCCGAGTGGTATGGGAGTTTGGTTGTCTGGTATGGGAGTGTTTTTGGGGCTGTTTGTAAAGAAATACAGAATACATATTTTGCCAAGTGGCACAGCAGTTTGTAAGGGGTGGGGGGCTGAATGGGATGAGAGGGATTGTTGGGTTGTTTGAGAAATGGATTCATGGCTGAGTGGGTTCATCACTAAATCCTCATCCTTGCTAGATCAAAGTGAAATAATAAGTGATGGTAGGATTTGGCACTCCAGGTATTTATTTGCAACTATATAGCCCATGATGCATCAGGGGACACCTGATGTGAGAAGGTGAGCCATTTGTATATTTTCAGTTTATTACCGGGTACAATAGAAAGAAATTCAATATACCAGCAACACAGGAAACCAATCCGACAGAATTCTGAAAGGTAGTCTTCAGTGTGTTACCAATAGAATAAATTATATAATAATATCTTATTAAATCTGGCATTTGGCTATTATTTTCAGCCATCTTTATACTTATGCGGTCAGAGGGACTCACCTGGTTTAACCTCCACTGTTGCCCTATCACTGTCACTTTCTCCTTTAGAGTCTGTCACTTTCAAGTGAAATGTGTAAGTTCCTTCAACAAGGTTGGAGAGAAACAAGACTGCGTGATGGTCTGAGTTGTTTAGCACCTCCTGTGGTTAAGGAGAGAATTACAATCATTATCAATGATCCACGCCTTATCCTCGAACAAGTTTTCTATACATTGTATCAATTTCTTAATTCCAAATGGTCCATATATGGCCAACTTAATAATTGGCAAGCATGCATATATGAATCCACAAAAACAAGTCTTCATTTTATCTTAAGAGAACCCAGACTGCTACCAGAAAAAGTTTTGAATGAAGGAAGGCTACTTACTCCAGCAGCAGGACTAGACTCATCCCTCTCCCACCGATAGTTGACTATTCCCTTATCATCCCAGGATTTTGTCCCATCGAGCTCAGCAGTATTGCTAGGGAGAGTGAGGACTACATTTCCTGCAATCTTGGCCAATGGTGGCTTGTTCATCTCTGTGAAGAAAAGCAATAACTAGGAATGTTGGCATCTTACCTCAGCCCAGCCATTAAAACTTATTAGGTATAAATACTGGAAGTATTTTAATATAGAAGAGTTCCTTGAGTACGTTAACATATGCAAGCATTTCAGCAACTACAATGTAAATGTGTTCCGATCAACGATGCCTATGGCCATGTCCACAAATCATATAATCAAGCTCCAATCGCTTATTCAGCAAATCCTCCGCCATTAATTCAGGAAATATCCATGACTTTAAAGGGTAGTAAAGCACTGGACACCAGCATGTTTAGAAAAGATTACCTTACAAATGCTAGTTCCTCTGTGTATTCTTCCAGCACCTACCTTCCTTCACAATGACATTGACTGTGCTCTTGCTCATCAAGTCTCTCTCATCCTTTACAGTTAAAGTAAACTCATAGCTTCCATCTTGCAGACCACTGACAACTGCGATGCTGCTCGTGCCATTTTCAATCTTTACACCCTCAGGGCCCCTATAAAAAAAAAAAAAAAGAAGGATTGGTTATTACTCAAATAGAGTAACTACACAAAAGTAATTTGCTTACTAAATAATCAATTTTAGAAATGCTGGCGTGAGGATGTGAGCAACACGTGTTCTTTCCAAAACAGTAGTGTAGGTCAGCAGTTCATACAGGATTTTTCTTTGTCTTCTACTTTTTAAAGGATACCTCGGGGTAAGCGGAGATACATGTAGTGCAATAAATGGTGGCACCAAAAAAGAAATATCAGAGCAATATGTATTGCACTCACGTGGTTACAAGTCTATGTGAAACCCCGGCTCAAATATTATCGCTTTTGGACCAGTAACGGTGACCCCCCCCCCCCTTCTTTTTTCCAGATGATGTGCTTGGCACAGTAAACCTCGGTGGAAGTAAATAATATGCAGACGGATATTCTGTGGTGTTCAATAATACATACAGATGGAACTACTCACATTTTTCTGTGCCCTTTCCTTTAAAGACACAAAGGGTCAGACAGCCGGCAGAATAATGGGGAGTACCAGACCTCCCATCACTCTCCGGCACGGCTATCCGTCTGACCTTTTGTGTCTTTAAAGGAAAGGGCACAGAAAAATGTGAGTAGTTCCATCTGTATGTATTATTGAACACCACAGAAAATCAGTCTGCATATTATTATCTACTTTCACCGATGTTTACTGTACCAAGTACATAATCTGGAAAAAAGAAGGGGGGGGGTCGCCTTTACGGGTCCAAAAGTGAGCATGCTTAACCGGGTATCACATAGGCTCTTAACCACATGAGTGCGATACATTTTGCTCTGATATTTATTTTTTGGTGCCACCATTTATTGCACTATATGTATCTCCGCTTACCCTGAGGTACCGTTTAAAAATTAGAAGATAAAAAAATCTTGTATGAAGCGCTGACCCCCACTGCTGGATTGTACTTTTTTGGTGGAGATATAGGGATTTGCCACCACTATGAATACATGCTGCTATACTGAAAGTCTATTTGATTATGTCCCTGTTTCACGGTTTTATTGCTGATCGCTTATTTATTTACTCCTACTTGTTGCCTTTAGTAACATATCCCACCACGAGGTGGCGCCAGATATACACTATTGGTTTTGTATAGTTCAACACTGGTTCTTGTTCTGTGAGGAGGGGGACAAATTAAATTTTTTGTTCCTGGACTGTCTCTTTAATTTTGCGCCCTTTTCACTACTTGTAAAATCCTCACACAGAAAAGGTAGGAAGGATGTGTGAAGATACACATCATACAGTGCAAACAATCAAGTGTCAACGTATGCCCTTACATGTTCCTTCATTGGTGCCTCCTACAGTATAATGAACCGTAAACAATGTCCAGAAGTGCTCAGAAATAACAGGTTGCAAGATGCTTTCAATACTCTAGAACAGTGGTTCCCAACCGAGGTCCTCAATTTCCCCCTACCAGGCCAGGTTTTCCAGATATCTGAAGCACAGCACAGGTGATATGATTTGCTGCTCAGTGATTGCAGGATTCAGTCTTCTTTTCCCCAAGGAAATCCTTAAAATCTGACCTGTTAGGGGTACTTGAAGACTACGGTTGGGAACCACTGCTCTAGAGTACAAAAATCTATATGGGCTTCTCCATGGTACTTCGGCCTAGTATGGAAATCACCCTGTCTTTACTCCACATTGTCTCTACTAGAATTTTAACAAAATTGCCATTTTAGGTTTATGCATTTATTAATATATTGTAAGTAGGGATGCACCGTTAATAGTATCGGTATCGGTGCCGATACTGCCGAAAAAGTGGTATCGTTGCATCCCTAATTGTAAGATGGTCTTTGTGTGTAAAAATATTTAAAAAGCACTCTTTTATTACCTTTGCACTGTAAAATGATAGGATACCTGGCAGAGACCTTTGCAGAAGGTGCAAATATTCCACGGGCAGCGTCCTCTGTTCCTTCTGCACCACTCTGTATTCGATTTTTAATTTCCCCCAATTAGAAAGTACAGCAGAATAAATTTAATGGAGTACCAACAGGGTTATTCACTAACCACAGTAGTTTACTGATGCCAGTTGTTGCAATGACCATAAACATTGGCTTTTCCCAAAAGGAAAATTCAAACAGCGTCAGGAGAAGCAGCAATGAATCTTCTCCTGCTGCTGTTTGAATTGTCCTTTGAAGCTTATCGCCGTTGTTTGCAACGACAGTAAACTATGGTGGTTAGTGGATAACCCTGAACACCATGGTTCAGCAACCCTGGCCTGACAGATGTTTTGAAAATATATCTCCCATGATGCTTTGGTAATCATTTGATTGACTGGTTCTCAACGGAAATGCAGTTAAAAAAAAGTCTGGAGGGTTTCTGAACCCTGCTGTACATTATGCAAAATGTAATGAAATGGTTGTTTTCACATAACCTAATGTTTTCAGATTTTCCCTTTCTCTAGTCCTTAGTACCAATGTTGAATGCCGATTTTTTTTATATTCCCAAAAGGGTATGCTTTCTAAATGTTACTCATTTGAAGACAAATGTACTTCTGACAAAATTGGCTGCAAACAAATGTTGTTGAAAGATACACAGAATCCAATAGCACTGTGGTCTGTATAAGGATTAAGCACATCAATAACCCTTGCATCATATAGCCACATACAGACGATCTGGTGGCCAAATTGACATTTCTTTTTAAGACCCATAATTGTGAATCCAAACAAACCCCTTAGACTTAACCACTTCCTTCTGTGATGCTGAATATTTCCTTTCTACATCTTATCCATTTAAAACAGAATTAAAAACTATTAATACTGAAAACTTCATGTGTGCAGAATACAAAGTCATACAGAAACAAAAATGTAATTTTACAAGAATACCCTCCAGCTTTCTGTCCCGGCCAACTCCTCCCATTCATGAAAATGCTTGCACAATACAAATAAACTAATAATATAACAGTGTTTATAACCCAAAGAATATTTAAACTTTAGCCTCAACATGCACAGCAGTGATTAGACGTCTGACCAGGACACACCTTAACTAGATCTACTAAGAAAAGTCTCATTTCTGTATATTACCAGGAGAGTCAACCTTCTCCTGTCTGCAGAGGTAATGGATCCACTGGTGACACGTTATGTCACGTGGCCATTTAAATTCCTTAAACTCCTTGTTTTGTGCTTGCATGTGGTCCTATAGAGTATTAAGGTCCATTAAGTTGAACCCGAGTGGAATATATACATGCATGATGCTCACTTTGTTTTCTCCCACAGATAAGAAACAATCTTCTGATCATCTGTGCTCCGGCTGCCATCCAGGGTAGTACTGTCCACAGGGAGGGTGAGCTCCTTGTCCGGACCAGCATCAGCCTGTGGTGGTTTGTTATTTTCTGGAGGAGGAGGAGATTTGTTGTTACTCAAAATAAACAAATTTACACACAGAATCTGTATTTGAGATGTCAAATCCAAAGAAAAACACAATCAAGTAATGGGAAAAGTAGAGTAGTGGGCTGTAGTTAGCATTAAGATTAGTAGTGTAGACTGGCATGATGTCCACGATGGATTACCTGGCTGAACAATCACCGTAACCTCGCTGGTAGACTGTTGTCCTGCAGAATCAGTGACAGTGAGCTGGAAGGTGTAGTCCCCCTCTTGTAGTGCAGATAGCTGTAGAGTTGATGTCCTGACACCCTGGAAAACACAGTACAACGTAAAAGTACTGAATATATGCCCATTCATGTCCTTTCATTCCTTTTCCTACTATTGCTTAGAGAGTTTTTAATTTTATTTGAACTATCACCATCATATACACCTGCATATAAACATATAGTCACAATGTAGACCTTATTGAGTTTATTTTATGCTGCTGATACCTTACATGTACTTTGTATTTCTATTGTAGGTTTAGTTAGAGTAAACTATTTTCTTATGTGTGTCACCGGGTGCATCCATTGTATGAGCTTTTGTGTTGTAAACTGTACACCCCCCCACCCCCGTATGTTTACATCACTTGCTCCTCACTGGGTGGCTTTGGCCATAGATTGGACTCTATGGGTCGATCACTGACTCAAATCTCATTTTATTGTGTGGGATGTAGTCAAAAAAGACATTTTGAGACGTAGATTAGAAGTATTTTCAGCTCCCTGTTTTATCTCGTTCAGCTGCCATCTCTTGTCTCAAGTAGCCTAGAGAACAATAGCCTCCAGCAGCTTTATCTAAACATTCACTCATACACCTCATTAATTGTTAAATGCTGCAGATTAGATAGGCCAAAGTAGTAAAGAAATCCCTTTGGTAAATATTGCCTCATGGGTATAAATCAACAAAATGAAAATGGGAGATAAAAAAATAAAATTATTACATTTTCTTTTTTTAAATGCAATTTCTTCAAAAGAAAGAAAAGCACCATGTGCTTTATAAAGTGGTTTTGTTTGTAATGCACAAGTAATCCAGATACAGTTTATGTAAGTGGTAGTGTTCCTTCAAAGTGATACAATTAGCAGTGTTTCAAGAGACACGTTAGAGACTATCAGGGTTATTCAAAGAGCTTCGAAAAGTCACCGCAAGTTCGGTGACTTTTCGTTCTCTTCAATTCGGTTCCTTTTGCCGATCCCATTTCAGTGACCCAGCGGTGTATTCAGCAAGCACCACAGGGTCCCCGAATTGCAGGGAAAAGCTGCCGCAAACCTGACGAAAACTAACCGCAAAACCCACCGAATGCACACAGAAAACAAGCAAAAACATCTGGATTAACCTTCGAAAAACCCGAGCAGGAGACGATCACACGCAGCGAAGCAGCTGAACAGGAGCCGAATCACACAGAGCACAGAGCCGAAGCAGCTGAGACGCAGAGGAGGCAGTGAATAAGTTAGCAAAACCGTTTGTATGAATCTGTGAAAATGAAAGGCTGTTTGCAAAGAAACTACTGAGCGAAAATGTCTGAAATTTACACAGGAGGTCCAGGGAATGATAATAAAGAGGGCCGTTACAAAAAAAAGAAGTTAACTTAAAAACAAAAAAATCGGACTTTTAAAAAAAAAATATATATTCAGAAAAATGCTTAAAGTATCCTAAAAAATCTATAAATAAAGAGACTTTTTGCTGCAGAATTTTATAATGAACGGTTTATTAGATATTGAATTAAAACAGGAATATTTTTAACATTGAAGTCTATGGGATTCTCCTGAATAAATTTGCCGCATGAAACCACCAAATGGCAGGTCATTAGGGGAACCTTTCACTGCTGGTTTGTGTTCTCTGAATAGCCGAAGCAGTGCATTTTTCATGGGGATTTCACTGCCCTCGAACAGGCACCGAACAGGCACCGTATGTGCAGGCAATTCGCCAGGATTTGGCGAATTGCCTGCTCTCTAGATAGCCGAATGGCCAGGAAAGGTAACCGAACGCTGATTTTCAGCGTTCGGTTACCTTTCTCAAGCAATTCGGATCTCTTTGGATAACCCTGTATGTAATTTGAGTGGTCACAGTGACCTTAATCCATCCAAAGGTTTTTAATGTGCTCACACATTAGTGTGAAAGGGAAAAGAAAATCAGATTTTTTTTTCCCCCTTTTCATTTTGCTTCAAGGAAAGCAGAATTTGTACCCTGCAACATATTAGGGTGGGGCTGGAGGAGGAGTTTTGGTGCTAACAATCACAGGGCATAGGTGGACCCTTGGGTGGAGTCTGGTGTGACTCCCTTGCTCTATTAGGTCCAGGAGACCGAAGTGTTGTCAGTCTGTCCCTGAGGATATTTGTAAAGTAACCTGCAGTTGCCTTTTAGATTCTATGTTAAAATCAGTTGAACAGGTTCACATATGAAAAAGAGAACAGTTAAGAATGGCACGTTAAAATAAATAAATGAAAATAGAAAAATAAAACATCCAAATACGAAAGCGAGTAAATAAAAACGCTTGAAGACCCTTACCTGCATCTCCATAACGTTTCCTTTGCTGCTTGGGCTTAAAGACCATTCGTAGCTGACGATGCCATGGTCATCAGTACTTAGATTCCCGTAGAGCACTATAGAGTTTTTGGGGAGGGTGATTACTTGGTTGGCTCCAGAGTTGGCTACAGGAGGGTAATCCACAGCTTTGACAACAGTCAGGCTGGCTGTGGTGGAATTTTTCGCTCCGTCTGAATCTGTGACAGTCAGGCTACATAAAACAAATGAAGCATAGCTAGGTTTGTGCTTATACTCTACAGAATGTCTGGTATCCATAGCAGTTGATATTGTATTATGGCTGTTTTGATTTATGCTCAAGTGTCTGAGACGGAGGACCCCCCACCGTAATCCATCACCCAGTAAATATCACACATGTTGTTGTATTAGGACCTGTACAGGGAACAAGTTATGTGAGGGCCTCGAGAAGGACAACCTGGCAATTCAGACATCGACACCTTGGTCAAGGTGCTTTGAGAGATGCCTGCTATGCCCTCGTGACAAGGCCAAACAAGGTGGAAACAATCAACGTGGGTTGCGGTTCCACTTGTACAGAAGTGGCTGCCTTGGCATGTCAACTCAAGCCATCCTTTTTGGGTGACCGCAGTTTGATTTGCACATGGTATAGCTTTCACTGTAATGGCACCATTGAACTAAAGTTTTGTAAGTCATGAGCAGGAAGTCACCATAGGGCAGGTCACTTACGCTGTTGCCTGTTCTCATGACCTATACAAACCTTGCAAAGTTGCCGGCTATCAGGGCCTTCACATATTTTTGCTCACTAGGAGCTGGACAGCCTGAGGGTGTCAGTTTTATTTTACATCAATTTCTGCAGTTATTATTTGCCTCACTGATGAACAAACTTCCATTCCACAGAAGACGAATACCATTTTAAAACCTTGGCTGATGAGGTCTCAGATGTCCTCCTTGTTACTCACCTCATTGTGGCCACACGGATTCCTTTCTCCTACAGCTGATCTTGCATGAAAGACAAGGCCGGGCAAGTTCCAGTGTTTTTCAGACTTTATTTCATATATATCATATTAAAGCTGAGGAATGGGTCACCAAGCTAAAGCCATATACTTAATTTTGGTCAAATATCACATGGAAAATTAGAACCATGCATATCAAGAATATGCCAAAATGGAAATAGTATGTAGATTTTGCAATGGTACTAAATTGTATGGTCTAAACCAGGTCCTCCCTGAAGTGAGTGTATTAATAATCAATGTCAATAAATAAAAAAAAAAATCTCTGCTTAGCAGCTATAGGAGAGATATGCCAGACAGCACTTGGCTTTAATTAAAAGACATTATTAACATCACTGGGCTCCCTTCTTTTTTAAGGGCTAGCCATGGTTCTGGTCATGGAAATGTATGAGGAAATCTCTCAAAAACTGAATTGGAACTCTAAATTGGCATAGGGGTCTATGCCAACAGAAGAGCAGTGAACACGGGGAACATTTGACAGAGGGAAAAGTCCAAGCACTCAAAAAGAGTCACCTTTAATAAAACACGAAAATAAGTACAGCGCTAAAGAACTTGGTAAGGGCAGGCAACAATATAGCCTCCATGTTATTCTGTTTTGGTCAGTTAGGAGGAAGCTGAAGGTGTAAAAGCTCATTAAGCGATGAAGGGCCCTATTACATTCTTCACGCAAAAACGCACGGTAAACAAGTGAATTTTTGCACAGAGCTTTAAACGTTAACGCGCGTAAATCACCGTTGGTATTACAATCCTCGCGCATTTTTTTTTAAAAAAAATAACGCGCGGAAAACAGATGCGCAAAAACGCACGCGCAGCAACGTTACGCGCAGAAATCAGTGTGCGGACTGTTTTTTCACGCGATTCAGCCAATCAGAATTAAGAACCACAAACACATGTCAAAGTCAATCTGCGAATATATGCTGCATCAATAAAAAAGACACGCACAACTTCTCCATTTTATTGGTTTGGTATGTGTAGAATGTGTAACTATACTTTGCTGCGTATTTTTTTTTTGGCTGGTGTATTTGGTTTCGGCCAGGTTGATAGAATTTGCCAATAACACCAGCTTTTAGGAGTTGTTAAAATTATGCGCACAAAGGCTGTGCGTTACAAACTGCGCGTAGATTGTAATACCATCCGCGTACCAGCGCACAAACGCATTTGCGCTCACAATATTAAGTATAGGACGCGGGAAGTACAGTAAGCTCGCGCAGCGTTCGCACAGGTTCAACCGCGGTAGACGTATACGTGCGTTTGTTGCGCTGAGATTGTAATACGACATTCTACGCAAAGGGTTTTGCCCCTCGCGTTAATGCGCGAAGAATGTAATAGGGCCCGAAATGTCAGGGATCCTTACCACTATATATAGAAAGTTTTAGGAGCTATAACATGAAATGTTGTTTTATTCCCGATAGAAACAGATTTACTTGCTCAATAGCTTATACAAAGAAGGTGTTCCGACTTTCAACATACCCCTTTAAACTGAAATGACTTGGCAACAGAACTGCAGCAGATTCATTCCCACACAAACCATTGTGATGTACACAAAGAATAGATAAAGCAACACCATGCGCAAACAGCAATGCTAGACAGTGCCCTGTGAGTAAACACTTGGCACATCTACAAAAAGAACTTGGAAATATTTCAAGGTTCTGTGAAAGCTGAAAACTGCACTATGTCACATATGTAAATTACATTTACACAATGTTTCAGTTGACTATAGACGTCGAGATGTAGATTCTTTATTAAAAGAAATGAATACCAAACCAAACTGATCTTTTTATACATTTAAAACTTGTGTAAAGGGCATTCTGGATAAAAAAAAACACCTAAACAGCTCTTTATCCACTAATCACCAAAATAATAAAAAAAGATGCTCAGAAAGTTTAACAGTTGTTCGTCAACTGTATTACAGCAGTCATTAAATAAAAAGATTAGCAACCTTTCTCATTTCTAGCTCCATAGTTAAGGACAAAGGGGGTTTCAGCAATATCCTAAAACAATATCCAGGCAAGTACATTAAAAAAAATTTGCAATGGAAGTGGCCCTGTTTGGACATGTAACTGTAATAACTGAAGGATAATACTGGTATAGTTTAATATAATTGTCACATGTTTTAACATTTAAGAACTTTTTTGTTTAATCGCTGTTCAGAATTTTTGCGAAACATATTTTTATCACCCTTCCAGATGGTATAGATTTGTGTATTCTTCATTCACGGTCCTCTACCAGGGTCCTGGATGTGTGAGGGTCCGCAACGTATTTTAGCGGTTCCAAGCACTGCACTTTACTGGACAGAGACCTCAGTTGGCTCACCTAGAATGCACCAAAGCTATTCTCTATTTCTGGGGTTATAGCCCTGAGTGCTCATAGTGCCACAAGTACCACTACTGTATTCACGCCCCGCATCCTGTCTAGCTTGACTTTCAGCCCTTGGCATTTATCCACTGTACCTCTTGATGTTATGGTCACTGGGTATGGTCACTGCATTCTTCCATTCCTCCTCTTCCACCACAGTATCGGGTTGGTAGGCCAGTGCTGGTCTGTCTGTCTGTATTTCAGGATATGGAAGATCAGTTGCTCATATATAGGATCATATGCCATTCGATCTTGGAGGCTGTGATCACCTACTGGACTATCAATGTTGTTGGGAGGAATGTGATTGGCCTCTAGTTAGATGGTGTTGTTCCCTCGTGAGGATCAGTGATGACCAGTATTGTTCTGCCTTATGTTATCCTGACAGGGGTGGGAGCCCATTGCTACCAGCTGGTTCATTTGCACCGCTAGGCATTCATGCACGTGTTGGTTTCTTTATCCAGTAGGTGTTTTTCATGTCAGATGCTGGCGGACACAACCTCTTCGTGTTAACTCGTTGCTAAGTATCTCTGACTGTGATGGTAACGGGTTCCTATTCTGAGAGCTTACAGTGGTCTGCATTCAGATCTTGGAGCCCCTGGGTCTTTGTGTTATATGATGCTTTTTTTTTTTTGTGTTTGCTTCAGTCTAGTTGCCAGTGCTGTCAGTCTTTGCCTGGCTGTTTCCATAGTCTGTGGTAAGGGGCAGGACCTTGTATTTTCTCGGTAGCCAGGATCTATCCTTAATCTTTCTGCCTCATGTGAAGTGGAACCAGCTGACTAACTTCCCTACAAGTTGACTTTATCCTGGCTTCCAGACTTTGACTTCAGTGTGGGCATTGTTTCTCTTTCAAACTGATTTTTTTGTAGTCAAACATTTGAAGAACCACTAATGCGGTTGACCTATATAGGCTTGCTAGCCTCAATGATCGTGGTATTTGGAATTGTAGATAGTGCTACATTAACTGCTGCTAGCATACAGTCTGTGGGCATTTTCCATTGATCTTTAGCAGTCATGTACAGTGGTCAAGAACGGATTGCTTCTCCAGAATCATCCCTCCTATATCTGCAGCGATGCCATTTTGAGGCATAGATGTAGGATGGTAATCGACTTTAGGTAGAACTGTTGGTATGGTGGTCTCTTCCTCTTCACAGCGCACGCAAGTTCATTGTATAGTCCATCTGGTTCAAGCTGTGGTACCAATTTCCTCTTGACTATATTGAAATGTTGTGTAACTAGATTCTTCGGTGTTTCATGTAACCCCTTTATTCGGGTCTGCTGTTATAGCAACAGTCAAGTAGTTCAAGGTTCTCACTTTCTGCCCACAGTTTGCATTTAGGAAAACTCCAAGTAATTGTCATGACTATTGTTTTTAGTATTATTATCATCTTTTAATTATATAGTGCCACATATTCCGCAGTGCTTTACAAGATCCGTGTAAAAGGAGTTGATACATGGATGATGACCTGATTCAGGAGGACCCTTTTCCCAAAGGAATTTACAATCTATGAGATGTACAAGTATTTTTGGGAGGTAAGCGCATCCATAACATTAGGCGTCTTGCCCAAGGACACTTGCTGGTGGTGTCTGAGTGGGATCGAGTCGTCTTTCCATGATTGTAGAGCAGCGACCTGGTGGTAAGGTTGAACCAGCTTCGTGTAAAGTCGAGACATCTCCACAGTTGTATTGGAGGGATGTGCTGAATGGTATTTTGACTAGCTTCTCCGCGATTGAAGGGTAGAGACCTTGCCACTGGACCCAACAGATGAGAATGCGTGGTAGGTGTCTTGCCCAAGGACACTTACTGGAGAGGTGCTCTGGCCAGGATTCGAACCTGGGTCTCCATGTTATAGAGCAGGGATGCTACATCTACTCCATCCAGCCAGTACTACTGGGGTTATGCATGCCCGTGCTGCACGGATTCCCCTGCTGAGGGTCATCCTAGGTAGACACCAGGTATCTCGCACATTCAGACGTAGCCCCCTCCTGTCACAAAACACCCCAGCGAATCTCCGTGCGTTCACTCTGTTTTTTTAATGGTTTTACTGATTTTTTGACTTCGACTCGGATTCTTGCTTTGTGTATCTCTGGGTTAGACGTTTGCTTTATGGTTTTCCTATTTTCTCCAGTATTCATTTACTGGATTTTCTCTCACTGTTTAGGACAGTGTTGAGGACTGGATCTCTTCATGGTTTCACCTTTTCTGGTCTGCGTGCAATCACTACATTAATGTTCATGTACACACAAAACCAACCTATGAAGCAATTTCTACAGAAGAATAAAAGGGTAAACTAAACCCGATCATTCTCATGAAGGAGGAGGAATGATCAGGCCAGTATCCCTTCTCTTATAAAAATTTATTTTTGCGTAAAACTTTTAGCCAGACGACTCGAGAAAATTCTTCGAAACGGGGGGGGGGGGGGGAGATGGGGTAATTTGGACTCCCGTATCTCCCAATCGGTGGCAGCTAGATGGTCATGATCAGTGTCATTGAAAAGGCTTGGATGAGAAAATGTGAAAAAATAAATTTTACACACTGTAAATGATAGAAATCTGAATGGAAATTCACAAATGTAAAATGTTTACATTTTTTGTTATAGCATTCTGGCAGGACATAACGTATACACATAATAATGATAGATTTTGCATCTTCCGACAAAAAGAATATATAATTGGTGTAGGTCCTACAATAAAACATTACTTCAAATTGCGTTTCACCCATCAGCAAAACCAGAACTAGACACCAAATTTACAGGAGGACAAACATTAAGTAAAGAAACCAATAAGGACACTTCATACCGACTGAGGAAGCCGGCACTACAGCGAAACGAGTATTAGTAATATTGTTAATTATTTTATTTGATAAATTAATTTTTCAAACTTGACGTTGTCCGTTGTTCACTTCGTGAAGATGGCTGAGGATGATAGGCGGCCCAGTGCTCCTTGATATCACCGGCGGCTGGAAGGAGGTGCCTTCACCAGGTACAGGAGTATGAGAGTAGCACTTTTTTTACCTCCATTATTTGTGAATTGTGCGGGGTTGATGCACTATGATTTATTGTTTAAATTTGGAGGACTGATGAACTAACCCTATGGAAGGATCGAGAAAGAAAGAAGGGGGGGGTCAGCTTTACAGGTCCAAAAGCGCTATCTGTTCAGCCGAAAATCTTGAGGGCTCCCCATCACGCGCTTGGGACTGAGATATAGATCTCTATCTCCATAGTATGAATGATTTTTGCACCATAAGAATGAATCCTGTTGAGGGACGAAATGGGCATTCGTCCTGGCACCATCTCCGCAGAATTCCATGTCGTATACTGCTAAGAGGACTCCGTATTGATAAGCAGGGAAGGGTCTAGGGCTGGAAAGTGATATTGACACGTGAACAAAATTCTTGTCTAGCATGTGGTGCCAATCCAGGCAAAAAAGTGGTTCAGTTTGGTAATAAAAAAAAACAACAAAAAAAGAGGATAGCGGTGGGGACAAAGTGTAAGGAGCTGGTTCCGGGGTGGTAGACTTGAGCCCAATGTGCAATGATCTTTGCTGAGAGTTTGTTGATGTATAAACAAAAGAGGGTTTATTTAGGAATTCATAGAACATAAAAGCAATAGATGAATATAGAAGGGAAGGGAACACACTGAATAAACAATAATAACTTTAACTGAAGGCAAGATAAGACAATACTAAACTATACTAAACTAAACTACGACAAAAGAGAAATATATGGAGGCAGAGTGTTTTTGCAGTCAGAGGTTCCTGGGTCTGTAAAGGGTCTTGGCAATGCAGAGCAACGGGCTCTGGGTTTCTGCAGGATACAGGGCAGCGGATTCTGCGGCAGGATACTGGGCAGCGGATTCTGCAGGATGCAGGGCAGGCAGGTTCTGAGACTTCTGTGGAATACTAGACAGCGGATTCTGCAGGATGCAGGGCAGGTAGGTTCTAAGACTTCTTTTGAATACAAGACAGCGGATTCTGCGGGATGCAGGGCAGGTAGGTTCTGAGACTTCTGTGGAATACAAGGCAGCGGATTCTGCGGGATGCAGGGCAGGCAGGTTCTGAGACTTCTGTGGAATACAAGACAGCGGATTCTGCAGGATGCAGGGCAGGTAGGTTCTGAGACTTCTGTGGAATACAAGGCAGCGGATTCTGCGGGATGCAGGGCAGGCAGGTTCTGAGACTTCTGTGGAATACAAGACAGCGGATTCTGCAGGATGCAGGGCAGGTAGGTTCTGAGACTTCTGTGGAATACAAGGCAGCGGATTCTGCGGGATGCAGGGCAGGCAGGTTCTGAGACTTCTGTGGAATACAAGACAGCGGATTCTGCGGGATGCTGGGCAGGCAGGTTCTGAGACTTCTGTGGAATACAAGGCAGCGGATTCTGCGGGATGCAGAGCAGCAGGTTCTGAGACTCCTGTAGTATGCAAGATAGCGGATTCTGCGGGATGCAGGGCAGCAGGTTCTGAGGCTTCTGTAGGATGCAAGGCACAGAGTAAGGAAATACTGGTGAGGATCAAACAGTTAGGGTCTAGATAGAGGCACAAGAGACAGCTCCCTGTCAGCTTGGCTTACACCAAGACAATGCAGAAGCATTGTGTCTTGGGAGTGGTTCCTTTTTGTAGAGAGGGGAATCAGGATGTCTTAGTCAGCACCTGGTTGCTGGATCAGCCTGGTTGTAGAGGAATTACCAGTCTCCTTACAGGAAACTGGCTTGCTTTTAGGTTTCCTGCGGCGCTGGCGTCCAGGTTCCTGACACAAAGCAAGGAAAACGCCATCGAACTGCTTGAGCCACCCTGTACAGGCCGAAGGAGGCGGGGGGCCTGGGACTGCCATGCCTGCTGTCTTATTATTACGCTGCACAACTTGCCCAGGTGGGAGCCTGGCACTCCCCTCAGACCTCCCGTCAATGGGAAGACCTGGAAAGGGGTCTCATGTACCCGGATTGTCCCCAGATGTGGATATGGCTCCCTAGAGCTCACCGCCCTTTCTTGAAAACCACATGTCCGGCCATCATTAATTCTCTCCGACTATGGGACAAATTGGCGACTAAATGCGATCTTCCATCTTTCCCATCTCCGCTAACACCGATCATGTGGAATCGTGATTTCCTGCCAGGACTCGTATCCTCTTCCTCAGAGGGCTGGATGGGCTCCAACATCGAGAATCTGCCATCTATACCCCAAAGGACAACTATTACAACTTACGGACCTACCTCACTCTGGAGTATTATATCCCTTACCTTTACTCCAGATACGAGCATATGCAACTCGCCCTCACATCAAAACTGCGGCACTAACCACACCATCTTCCTTTGAACGACTGTGCCTTCGAGGCTCTTACCCTAGGGGGTTAATCTCTACGATTTATCACCAGCTTATAGTCCTTCTCGACTGGCGAGAACTCCACTACATTCAAGCTTGGGAAAGAGACTTGGGGGAGACTCTGGAGGCCGAAGAATGGGGCGATATCTGGGACGCTATGAGAAATGTCTCGGTATGCACGGTTCATCAGGAACAATTGATCAAAACTATTTTCCGATGGTACACCACTCCTGTCCAAGTTTCGCACATGTCCCCACAGACCCCTGATCTTTGCTGGAGAGGATGTGGACTCCGGGGTACTTACGCCCATATGTGGTGGTTTTGTTCTGAGGTCCAACGATTTTGGGACCGAACACACACTCTACTACAGGCAATATTATCGAGAGAAACTCCAATGGATCCATGGGCTTACTTGTTGTCCAGGCCCTTCCCGGATTTGTCGCGACATGAAAACAAATTGTTGGCCAAGATAACCCTTGCACCCCGCCGCGTTCTCGCAGAACATTGGAACTGCCCGTCGATCCCTCCATTCTCAAAAATTTACCCTAAAATCAGGGATGCCCAATTGATGGATGAACTCCCAGCCACTACACACCACACACTCTCAGCCTATTATAAAACATGGACACCTTGGATAGAACAGATGGGCTCAGTTTGAAACGGATCTCCCTTTTCTTATACAGTTTTGGGGTTTTGGTTGGCTCTTCTATCCTTGTAGACCGATGCTGTTAATATGAAAACTGTTGCAATTATCTCTCTCACTGTACAATCCCTTACTTTCGCTTTTCTCCATCTCTCCCTCTTTCTCACCTCTCTTCTCTGGGTTTGGGCAACCCCTCCACTCTCCTTCCCCCTCCTCTATCCCCTATTTTCTAAAATGTTATACCTATATTTGCTTGATTTATGTATGACAATTATTTCTTAATAAAAACTACATTTAAAAAAACCCAAAAACAATGTCAAATCAAAGAGCAAGCAGGACACCTAGGGTGCCAGCTACACATGATCGGCAGATAGCAGGAAGATGGATTAGAGCCATCACAGGCAAAGTGATAGCAGGGGATGATAAACCTTTCTAATTAGCTAGGGAAGCATGCTGACACCCAGCACAAAAGGGAAGATTTATCAAAACGGACTTTTAACAGTCAGCAATAAGCCAACACTTTTCTGTTACTGTGGTGATATGACGACTGAAATGTGATGGATTTTCCTTTGTAAATTTCAGGTTTTTTTCCTCTCACAGTTGCATGCACATTATCCTAATATTAAGCGGTTAAATTTACTGCATAACCATTACGGTTAGATAATGTCACACACAAGCTCGATGTGAAGGTGCAATGGACATCTTCTACAAAAGGCATAGGTATTAAGAAGCGATATCAGAATAGTTTGCTCAGTAGGAGGACTGAAACTAATAGATTAATCGACAACTAATCGATAATGAAAATAGTTGTCAACTATTTTTACCATCGATTAATTGGCTATCGATTAATCAATTTGTGTTCAGCACACACTGTTTAAGAGTCAGACGGAGTTAAAATGTTATAGCCTCATATTCTTCTTCGTCCTGTACCACCACCCCAACCTGCCTGTCACCCCCTCTTTGGTCTGGAGCCACCATTCTCTCCCTTTCGGTCCCTTCCCACAAACTCCCTCCCACACTCCGGTCTTTTGCCCAAACCCACTTCCTCTCACAATCAGGTCAAGTCCCTTGCCCAAACTCACTCCCTTCCACCTCCAGACCCTCCTCCCGCTCTGCTTGTTCATGAAATTATAGTAAAGGGACACTCTAATAAGCTAAAGTGGTCAGGCTGCGTTGAGTGCCTCCCTTTCTCATCCTGATTTTGTGCTGACATCATCATGTCTATCTGAGCGCTTGTAGAAGCGTTTGTTTGGAGAAAAAGCAGACATGGGCTTAAACTGTGTATGCAACATCAATCCATCACTGTGACCAAGCGCTTGTATACCTGGTGTGTGAAAAGTAAGCAATTTGCATATGTTTTTCTTTTATCCGATTAATCGACAAAATAAAAATCGGCCAACTAATAGATTACGAAAATAATCGTTAGTTGCAGCCCTACTCCGTATTATAATTTGCACTCACAATGAGTGGGCCTGTTGCTACAGATGACAGATCACAAGGTTTGGAATGCAAGCAGGAACACTCACCTGAATGTGTAGTTTCCAGGGACCAAGTTGGTGAGCTTTAATATGGGGGTATCTGCAGTGACCTTTTCCTCTCTCAGGGGACCTTTTAGTTCTTCCCACTCATAACTTACAATCTTCTCATCATCTGTGCTCTCTGTAAGCAAAAATCTGGATCACTATGTACCTCTCATTACACTAAATCAACCACACAACCTTACACGTATTTTAGGAAAATCGTGACACATACAGTCTTTCTTTCTGTAAAAATATGGTGTATAGTTTAACAAGGGATGCTAATTTGCAGTCTGAAGCAGAGCCTCTATTCAACATAGTCAAAATATAGAAAATAAAGAACACACCACGCCAGTACAGGGAAAAGATGTTAAAAACACCTAACGTATTTGCAACAAATTGAGATTTGGTTATAAGATGTGATCACATATTGCGCATAAGCCTGCAACATCATTAATGTACTCAATTGTTGGCAGGTCCAACTCTAAGCCAACCTAATGTCTATACTATTTTTGTGGTATACCCACCTACTTGGAATATGCTGTCCAGCAGCCACTGATTGACAGCCTTCAGGACAGCAATGACACCTACACTCAAAGAGCAGTAACATTGGCAAAAGACAAGGGGGGGGATGGACCGAAGTGTGACATTTTGACAGCTTAAATAGTCAAAGTGACTAGAGTTCCACTGACAAAATTTTAAAGAGGCTGAACAAGTAGTGCTTAAACAGATTTTTACCATGGTTTTGGGGAATTTTAATACAGTAAATTTCTTACTTCCCATCTGCTATTCTATGCTGTAATTTTGTCTGCAGAAACCAGAGAACCAGGCCCTTTATCAGTTATACTCACGGCTTCCATCTATCACAGTAGATGTAGTGGGAAGTGAGATTTCCTGATAGCGTGGTGACACAATGGCAACTGGAGGCTGATTTACACGTGGCTCTAAAAGAAAGGAATGCAGGCAGAAACAAGCATATTACAGATAATCCATTTTATCTTAATTTGCTACAAAACCATATACAGACATTAAAAGTAAACAAAGGAAAAAATGTATAAAGTAAGGGGAATGACTTTTTTCTTCTTTACAGACATTAAAAGGAATCTTGTGTTACCTGGTTTTACGGTGACATTTACAAAACCCTCTCCATATGCATTTTCGCCTTCCACGATAACCTTGAACTCGTACAGCCCTGCGGTCAGCTGTAAAACAAAATAAATATGGAGGAAGGTGTTTGTGAAAGATTTTGATTTTTAAACTGGTTTCAGATCATAGGTCTTGCACTTGTGCGGTGTTGTCCCGTCAAACATTCTTGTCAAAGTTATAAAAATGATAAACTCTCTTACCTTTGAGAGTTTGAGTACTTGGGAGTGTTTTCCTTCCATCTCCCCGCTGTAATCTGTTGGGTGGGTGATCAGTTTCCAGTCATAAGTATACATTTTTCCTAAAATCAATGAAAAATATATGGGTTGCTTTACCAAACCTGCAGGTAGTCTTCATTTGAATTTCAAATTAAAGTAGCTAGATTGGTTAAAATACATATGCAGCACTAAGAGAAGTCCAGTTATGCACAGATGAGGTCAAGTCCAAGTGGGATCTTTGATAGGTGTGCACATCGCTGATGTCTAAATCATCTGTATGTGACATTGTACTATTGGCTACCTTACTCCGCTGTCTCATGCCCATTATTGTACTTTGACAGCAGTCTATTTTTGACACTTTTCAGGATGGCTTTATTACTTGGGACAATCAACTCCACTGGCTACTGAATGTATGGAACGGTTTATGTTGCATATCGCCAACAGTGTTTCTTCCAGGTGACACTTGTGGACCTGTTTTAGGTTATTCAGTTACTTGAAAATGTTTTGAATCGGGTATATGTTATCGCTGCAGTTCAATGAATTAAGTTTCATAATGTTTAGGGTGTTGGGGCTGCTGCTGGGACAGCCTGCTGGCCCCCCTCTATTGCTGGATTTATTACCATACGACTCTTTTTACAATTTTTTACCCTTTTTACAATTGGTATCCAGTTGACGCCCCTTACCCCTTCTAGTCAGTCCCCCAGATCTTTACCCACACTTCCTATATAATAGTATCATGGAAAGTAGAGGGTCTTAATTTGTCCACTAAAATCGCAAAAAAAGTCCATTTAACACGACTTTACCTAGATATCGTTTTCCTTCAGGAAACACATTGGGCGTTCACTTCACAAGTTCTCAAAAGCACCTTGAGTAGGCTTCCAAACTTCGGCCATTTATTCCCAGAAAAAAAATGGGCACCACAACTCTCTTTAACAAACTCCTTCCTTATTATATTACGGATGTTATAAACGACCCTGAAGGACACTATAAGCTTTTAAACCTCATTATAGACCAGGGAACACTTCAATTGCTTAGGATTTATGCCCCAAATCTTCTACCATGTTCTAAAGCTCTTCTACCATGACTTCATGATGCCACACGTCGAATTGTAGTGGGAGACTTTAAAGAATCCTATTTTGCATCACTCTCCTAGCCGCCCTGCGGGACGTGGCAACCACCACTCTACCGCACCCTAGTTTCCTTTCCTCCCATTTCACACTCACTGACATCTGGAGAACCCTGAACCCGACAGGTAGGGATTTTATCTTCCACTCAGACCTCCATAACATTTTTCTAGAATCGACCGGTTTTCATTTCTGACGCACACTTTCATCGGGTCCAATGCACTTCGAATGGTATGATCTCCCTGGCTGAACATGCCCCAATCACCTTAGACCTAGTGTCACGATTTCAGTTATCGCAGCCAGGCCCCCTGGTGGTTAGAGCGACGCTCAGCAGCTCTTGTGGGTTTTTGGGCTAGCCTCTGCAGACCATCTCCCATGTGGCTGATACGCAAAACGAAGGCGCTGCGATATCTGCGGGGAGGGAGCCCCAACCAAACATCCACGAAGTCAACACCGAGGTAAGGACGCCGCGAGTCCAAAATGTCAGAACAAAGACAGAAGCGTGGGATCTCCAGTTGAATAAAGTGAAGAGGAATTTATTCGGGGACAGCAGACCCCGTGAAGCAAAAACAGTAACGTTTCGACCCGAAGGTCTTAATCATACATAAAATAAAGATCCAACCCCTCTTTATATACCATCTCTCATTGCTTGTGTATACACTTCATTAAGAAATTAAGCTAAAATATGTGTAACGTATATAATTAGAGACAAGGTTGGAACATGAATAGACATAATCGTGTGACATTAAAAGAAAGCAACGGGGGTATAATAAATCCAAATCTTAAATGATCAATTATTATCAAACAAAAAGTACTCAGCACCGATATTGACCCATCTGTACATATACATATATCGAGGAAAGCAGACTAAATACAAAATCTCAGGACTTTGCATATCTCTTCTTTTTTAAGTAATATTTGTTTATATTGATTTGTACCGTTAAAAATGTTGTTTCAGGACGACCAACACGTGGAGCCCCCCATTGACGTGGGGGACACATGTCGCCATCCTGGAGAGACCAGGGAAAAAACTTTATTTGACAAGCATGAAGATGGATATAAAGACCTTTAGCTCAAAAACACACATTTAGATCAAATTCTCTATTTAACCTCTTTGGCCATAAAGTGTCAAGTTTATGTATCCACTTTTTTCTTTACATTTCAAGAGACGAGTTCTATCACACCCCCCCCCCAACCCCCGTCTGAGGGGTGGAACATGATCCACTACTTGAAAGCGTAGTTGAGATGCATTATGCGAGCAATTATGGAAATGTTCCGCCAAAGGTAGTTCTAATCGTTTAGTTCTAATTGCAGATTTATGCTTACGGATTCTATCCTTTACCCTCATAGTAGTTTTGCCTACATAAAAGGAGGCCACAAGGACATTTTAAAACATAAATAACACATGTATTTATAATAATCACCAGTAAATAAATCTCTTATATGCGAACATGGGGGCAACTTGAAAGAACGGGATTTCCCTGTACGCTTTCTGCAGGATCTGCCAATGTCTTCTCACGATCTGATTAATCTATCTGCTCGCTTGATTATACTTTGACACAAATGGAATGCAAGACTCTTTATACCTATTAACCTTACGTTGGGGAATAATAGAACGATCCAAATCTTTCTTGTGGGATAGTAAGGGTGTGCTACGATGTATTGTGGAGCTTACATTTGAGGGCCCTGTGATTTTGTTTACATGGGACGTGACCAGTCTATACACTTCTATTCCTAATGTGGAGGGCATGGAGGCTACCCATGAGGCCCTATTGAAACATTCCTGCTCGGAAAAACAGATTCCATTTCTTATGAAATTAGTGGAGCTGGTTCTCCACAATAATTTTGTTTGGGGATACTGTTTTTAAGCAACTCCGAGGCACGACTATGGGATCTAATATGGCCCGGCTTATGCAAATTTATACATGGATGCGTTTGAAAATCACTTTGTTTACCCACATCTTTTCATTAATTTTGTCTACACGTGGTGGAGGTACAGCGACAATATTTTTGGGATTTGGACAGGTAGCAAGGCTGATTTGGTAGCTTTTTTTACAGAACTGAATCTAGCTAGTCCTTGGACGTCATGGTAAATTTTATACAACTCAGAGATCAACTTTCTGGATCTTACCTTGAAGTTAGAGGGGGATCATGTAACTAGTTATTTATACGTTAAATCTACAGATAGGAACCGCCTTCTTCATTTCTGTAGCTTTCATCCTGAGAGCACATTTAGATCACCGCCTCGTAGCCAATACACCAGAGTAGTTAGGAATGTCACAGATAATGATACTTATGACAACAGAGTGAAGCAGATGACTAAGAAATTTATAGATAGGGGTTATCCCAAGGACCTCTTATATAAAGAATATACACGATCAAACTCTGGATCGTTCTACTATTATTTTCCAACGTAAGGTTAATAGGCATAAAGAGTCTTGCATTCCATTTGTGTCAAAGTATAATCAAGCGAACAGATAGATTAATCAGATCGTGAGAAGACATTTGCAGATCCTGCAGAAAGCGTACAGTGAAATCCCGTTCTTTCAAGTTGCCCCCATGTTCGCACATAAGAGAAATAGGAACCTGAAAGATTCCCTCGTTAGGGCGGACATGGGGTTGAAAAAGAATCAACAGAGCACTTTGGCGCCACAAAAACACGGGACATTTCCCTGTTTACACTACGCTTCCTGTAATGTTGCGATCACGGGTGAATCCCTTTTACATCCACAGACAGGGGCTAAACTTGCCATCCAAGTTTTCTTTACTGGTGATTCTTCATGTGTTATTTATGTTTTAAAATGTCCTTGTGGCCTCCTTTATGTAGGCAAAATTAGAACCCAAGGTTCTAGTCCTTCCCATGATATGTTAATCTGTATATTTGTGTTTTGTTTTTAATAGTTTGCATTTTATTACTTTGTATTTCTGTAACAACTGTAACCACTCAATGTTCTTGAACCCAGGACATACTTGAAAACGAGAGAAATCTCAATGTATCCTTCCTGGTAAAATCCTTTGCAAAAATAAAAAAAAACTACCTGTGGCGGAACATTTCCATAAAGGCTTGCATAATGCAGCTCAACTACGCTTTCAAGTAGTGGATCATGTTCCACCCCTCAGACGCGGGGCTGATAGAACTCGTTTGTTGAAATGTAAAGAAAAAAAGTGGATGCATAAACTTGACACTTTATGGCCAAAGGGGTTAAATAGAGAATTTGATCTAAATGTGTGTTTTTGAGCTAAAGGTCTTTATATCCATATTCATGCTTATCAAATAAAGTTTTTTCCCTTGTCTCTCTAGGATGGCGACATGTGTCCCCCACGTCTATGGGGGCTCCACATGATGGTCGTCCTGAAACAACATCGATACGGTACAAATCAATATAAACAAATATTACTTAAAAAAGAAGAAATATGCAAAGTCCTGAGATTTTGTATTTAGTGTGCTTTCCTCGATATATGTACATGTACAATGGGTCAATATCGGTGCTAAGTATATGTGGTAATAGAATAGAACTGAGTACTTTTTGTTTGATAATTGATCATTTAAGATTTCCAAATTATGGATTTATTATACCCCTTTGCTTTCTTTTAATGTCACATGATTATGTCTATTCATGTTCCAACCTTGTCTCTAATTATATACTTTACACATGTTTTTAGCTTAATTGCTTAATGAAGTGTATATACAAGCAATGAGAGATGGTATATAAAGAAGGGTTGGATCTTTATTTGTATGTATGATTAAGACCTTTGGGTCAAAACATTACGGTTTTTGCTTCACGGGGTCTGCTGTCCCAGAATAAATTCCTCTTCACTTTATTCCACTGGAGGTCCCACGCTTCTGTTTTTGTTCCATGTGGCTGATAGATGTGATAAAGATTGGAGAGGTGGAGATTACATGAGAACTTTAGCGAAAAGAGAGACAGAATGGATTTACAGGATGGGTACGTGGAAGTCGGGTAGTCTTAATGCAGAGATGGTCATTAAGAATTGTTTGTAGGGGTGTTTGTTGCCTGTATAGAATTGTTTTTTTTAATTCGGTATATGTATCTATATCTCCATGCCGGGAGAATTCTTTCAGAATCTGGGTGATTTGGACTCTGGAATAACAAAGGGTTAAAGGAGTTACGCATTCGATTGAACTCTCCCAAGACCAGGAGGAGCATGCACCGCCAATTGGAGGATGAATTTATGTCTCCATGCTCTTGCCTTAAGAACTCCGAGCTACGAGTTAGTCCAACATGCCGAAAGACTTCCGGATATGCGCAATGAGTGGAACGCGAGAGGTTGGAAGGGCCAGCGGAATGGAACGCAGGAAAACGGAAGCGTCGACAGACTCGCAAAGCTGCGGATTGTATCACTAATTGTTTTTCTAATTATGCCTTGTTCATTGTTCTAGATTTACTATTCAAGAGCAAGGAGAGAGAGAGGAGTTGTATGCATTTTTATTTCATTTGTATTTTCCCTGATGAAGTCTGTTCTATATATGGACGAAACGCGTTGGAATTGCTATTTTAATTTATTTTAGATTATTTTATTCTGCGGTGTTTGAAATAAATCGCTATTTTATGGAAATTGCATTTCTGGTGGTCCTGGGGCAGCGGGAGAACCGGGAGTGTAACCTATGGAAATCAGCGAAGCGGTAACACAAAAGAAACCTTTATATGCCTTCAATACTCTTCTCTCTGTGAGTGCATCGGTACGAATATTTGCCAGTGTACTTGAAAGAAACCTTTATGTGCTTTCAAATATATTGCGATCTGTGAGTGCATTGGTACGAATATCCATTAGTGTGTACCAAATATATGTTCAATATATACTCCTCATTGAATTATATACACTCTCAGTTCTACGTATGCACCTAGGTGCATATTGTTTTCTGCTATGATAGTCTGTGGTCACATGACCTGCCCTATATATACAGCCAGCAGTGGATCAGATCCTTGCGTCAGGATAAGTTCCATTACTGAGTGCCCCCTTTGTGATCTGCTTTTGTTTCTAATGTATATTACTGTGCATGACCTCTTGGCGTGATTCCTGGACCCCTCTTCTGTCAGCTCCCTGGACCCTGTATTCTGTTATTCTGGTGTTTGACTATTGGCGTATTTGCTGGTTATTCTCTGTACCGCATATTCTGATATCCTGTTACTGACCCGGCTTGTCTGAGAACCACTCTTAACCTATTACTGCCAAGGAGGTACAGAAGACGATTTCTATCATTTAAAACTGTAAAACTCCTGGCTCTGATGGGTTTGGGGCAGAATATTACAAATTACGCAGGTTTTGTGACACTCACTTTAGTCTTATATAATATTTTACAAGGCGACACTTCCCTCCCTCTCGTTCTAAACTTTAAAGATTCAGGTCAGCAGTACATAATCACAATATGCAACATTAAAAAGCACAGAGTAACTATCAATCAACCCACCCCTACATAAAAGAAAAATCAGTAAAGCGAACCATCCAAATTCACAATAGTCATAGATAGGCACATGATGACTATTCATTTAGGCCAAATCTTGGAGGGCCTGGCTGTTCACAGTTTCCGGGTGACCCATTATGCGTAAATTATTGCAGCAACTTCCATTTTTCAGATTATCCAGTTTGTCAAACAAATTATGAATCACCAACTCCTGTTTTTCAATTTGGGCCTATTGGGGGTTAAGGTTGTCTTCCAGAGTCAAGACCCGCTCCTCCACCTCTGTAATACTGCAGACCTGAGAGGTTAACTGTGCGAAGGCCAATTCAATGTTTGCTTGTTTTTTTAGAAAGGATTTTACCAGGAAGGATACATTGAGATGTCTCTCGTTTTCAATTATGTCCTGTGTGGCGAGTATGTACCATTAGGTGTCTTGCCCAAGGACACTTACTGAAATGGTGCTCTTGCTGGGATTCGAACCGGTGTCTCCAGTCACAGAGCAGAGATGTTACCTCTACTCCACCCATCCGGCACAATGGTTGAGGCGAGTCTACCCAGCTTTTCATCCAGCAAGGGAGATCGCATAGCACCAGGTTGTGGTACGTGCGAGAAAGAAGAGGCACCTTCCAGGGACCACAGATTAGACAAGGAGTCATTGGAATCATGGGAGGAGGGGGTGGGGGAGCATGCCTCGCACCCAATTTTGGAGTGCATTTAGACATCTGTGGCATTCGGGCTTCCAGGGTGTTGCTGCGTCGCTCATCTTGGCTGCCAGTGGGGTCTATTTGTGCAATCTCATCGTAGATCTGCTTCCGGTTTGTTCCGATGGGTAAAAGGAGAAGTCGGCCCTCTTGCTGGGGGTAAATCAATTTAGAAAGATCAGAGCGGTTTTTTAAAAGCGGCTAATAATGAGGCCTGCCTCACGCATGTCGTTACCCCTCTTTTAATGAAGCTCATCTCGTAGTCCTCCCCAAACCTGAAAAGGATCCCCACCCTGGTAATTTCATATCGACCCATTGCCTTCCTTAATACAGATTTGAAAATCCTTTCTATTATTATGGCCAGACGCCTGCAGGCCCCTGTGACATGCATGATCGACCCATCACAAACTGGCTTCCTTCCCAGTCGTCGTTCCACTAAAAATATTCATAAGGCCCTAGTGGCTATCTGGTCATCCTCCCTCGCTCCCGCAACATACTGCTAAATTGTGATGCCAACAAGGCCTTTGATGAATTAGATAGTCCCATGAAATTCTGTTCTATAAAATTTTACTTTTTTTCGGGAGGGATTTGTTGGCACGGTTTAGGGCAATCTCTAGCCATCCATTCACGGTGGTCACAGTGAATGGGTTATTTTCAGCATCTTTTATACTGTAGATAGGAACCAGGCAGGGCAGCCCTTTGTCCCACCTACTTTTCAATTTAGCACTTGAACCGCTCATTCGCATTATAGAGTCCAGTGGCGATATAGCCGCCATTACCCTAAATCGCAGTTAACTTAAAAGTGGAGGCATTTGCTGATGATCTTTTGTTATTTATGTCCAAGCTGGCCTCGGATACTTCCAAGCTGCTTTTCCTACTGGGTTTTTTCATACAGCGTCGGGATTTCAAATAAACTATGACAAGACCATGGCTCTTTCAATTGGGGCCCAAACCCAGGGAAGACTGGCTTTGCCACTGCCCTTGTCAAAAGTTGATGACTCCTTACATTAAATATCTGGAGATTTACTTACCTACTGGCCGCTCACAAATCTATAAAGCTGAATAGCAATCACATTTTATCCCATATAAAAACTTTGGGCTCTATTCCAGTGTTTCTCAAATCTCTCCTCGGGAGCCCCAACAGGCCAGATTTTGCAGATCACCTTGTTGAAATGCAGACTAAATCCTGCAATCACTGAGCAGCAAATAATATCAGCTGTGCTGTGCTTCAGATATCTGGAAAACCTGGCCTGGTTGGGGGTCCTGAGGAGAGGTTTGATAAACACTGCTCTATTCCATAGTTTGTGCTAACTTAACCAGAGCGGTTGTAAACTTAACAACTCCATAGACTATAAAAGCTCTGGTAAGTTTTCAACAGCTCTGTTTACGTTAGCACCAATTTTGGCATATTGCCCATTGTTGGTAGCATGGGGTCCTCTCCCGCTCTCTTATCTGGGACGTGCCTTTCTTGTCAAGAGGACAATATTCACAAAATGGTTATACCCTCTCCAAGTATTACCCGTTCTGCTCCACAAACCAGAGCATAAATTAATCCTAAAATTATTTGCTTCCATCATATAGCACGATAAACAAGCTTGCATCTCCCTCCCCAGTTAACAACAGACTGTAATGCCCCGAGACGCCAGCACCGCAGGAAACCTAAAAGGCAAGCCAGTTCCCTGTGGGGAGACTGGTAATTATTCTAAACCAGGCTGAGCCAGCAACCAGGTGCTGGCTAATGCACCCTTATTCCCCTCTACAAAAAGGAACCACTCCCAAGGTCCAATGCTTCTGCATTACCTTGGTGAACACCAAGCTGACAGGGAGCTACCTCCTGTTCCTGCCTAAGAACATTAATCTGTTTTGTCTCCTCCAGCCCGTTGCCTCCTGTACTTGCATTCCACAGAATCCTCGGAGCCTGCTGCCCTGCACCTCGCAGAATCTTCAGCCGCTGCCGAATCCTCAACCTGCTGCCCTGCACCTCGCAGAATCCTCAGCCCGTTGCCCTCTGTACCTGCATTCCTCGGAGTCTGCTGCCCTGCATCTCGCAGAACCTTCAGCCTGCTGCCGAATCCTCATCCTGCTGCCCTGCACCTCGCAGAATCCTCAGCCCGTTGTCCTCTGTACCTGCATTCCTCGGAGCCTGCTGCCCTGCATCTCGCAGAACCTTCAGCCTGCTGCCGAATCCTCATCCTGCTGCCCTGCACATCGCAGAATCCTCAGCCCGTTGCCCTCTATACCTGCATTCCTCGGAGCCTGCTGCCCTGCATCTTGCAGAATCTTCAGCCCGCTGCCGAATCCTCAACCTGCTGCCCTGCACCTCGCAGAATCCTCAGCCCGTTGCTCTCTGTACCTGCATTCCTCGGAGCCTGCTGCCCTGCATCTCGCAGAACCTTCAGCCTGCTGCCGGATCCTCAACCTGCTGCCCTGCATCTCGCAGAATCCTCAGTCTGCTGCCTTCTGTACCTGCATCCCTCGGAACCCACTGCCCTGCATCTCGCAGAACCCTCAGCCCGTTACCTTGCATTCCCAGGAACACCTACAGACCCAAGACCCTTTGCCCGCCAAGACTCTTCTGCCTTTTGTTTTCTATTTTTCTCTAACGATCTCCTTAGCCTTCATTCTCATATTGTCTCCTTCTATAGTTTAGAGTAGCTTAGTACTATCCTTCTGTTTACTCTTTTCTCATCTTGCTTTCAGTTAATCTGTTACTGTTTATTATATATATTCAGTGTCTTCCCTTCCTCCTCTTATCCAGCTCCTTGATATATATTTGTTTATTGCCTTTATGTTACTCCAAATAAACCCTCTCTTGTATAGGTTTATCTGAATCTCTGTTTTCCTTATTGCATATTGGGCTCAATCCTACCACCCCAGAACCAGCACCTGACACAGACATTAACACTGGTTGCATGCATTTTCCAGACTTGTCGGACTATAGTTTAGCAGCCTTCTATCATTCTATAACAGGATGGCTGCAAGGATCTTCCCATTACGTAGACTATGTAGTTGAACAAGCATTGCTCCACTTAGGTTCTTTGTTGGCACTCCAACACTCTTCTGCTCTCCCTCCAGTACTACAAAATAACCCCTTCCTATACACAACGAAAATGGCTTGGACCAAGGTCAGCAAAAGTCCAGGTCTCTCCGAACATCTATGGTCCCCTATCCTAAATAATCGAAACTTCCAACAGGCTTCCCCTGCCCCTATTTTCTGTACCGTAGCCGACGAGGCTCTAACCAAACTTCAACATTATGTTAATTTTGCGTCCAAACAGAACCGTCCCTATACTAAATGTAGTTCACTAATAGTTCCCTTGCATTTTCACCCTCTGTATTTCTTACAACTTCGGTAAATCCTTGATACACAACTGCATATACTAGTTAGTTATTCATGATCTCGCTAATACCATTAATTCCACAACGAGCGCCATAAACACGTTGCCACCTTCTACCGCGCATATATACACATATACATATATATATATATATATATATATATATACATACACAAACACCTTGTTACGGCTTGCACTGCCTATCCCACTCCCTGGAACAAAATTTCTAAGTGGACCTCTGTATTCCCAACTCTCATTCCCCAGGACCTAATCAATGCAACGGATCTCCACTCACATTAATTTATCCCCTCCTTCAGTTACTGAAATCATGCAACACGAGGATAAAACTAGAGAATTATTTCGTAACTGGTCCAGTCTTATAAAGTTGCTTATAAAAGGGGACACTCGAGCATCATTAAAGTGGCATTAAACCCTCAGATTTTCTAACATAAAACAGTAGTATAATGTGAGCCTTACTGTAATCCAATGTAGTTTTCCTTCTCTGTGCTTCTGTTTCTTTTAAATCCTCATCTCTAATCATGCTTGGCAGGACTTCTTGTTTTCAAGAGACCACCGCTTCTCTGTAATGCCTCATGGTGTCAGCGTTTTCACCCAGAACTACAAGAGGACGTCCTGCAGATATCCACATCCCTGCCCACTTGTGATTGACAACTGCTGTGTTTTTTTTTTTCTGTTCTGCAGATTCTCATAATCAGAGCTAGGTATTTTTTTCTCTTTTTTTTTAAAACAAACTTTATTGCTTATGTTTTATCATAAACATTCTATTCATTGCATTGTGAACGGTGCAATGAATAGGTTGTTTATGATAAAACATAAGCAATAAAGTTTGTTTAAAAATAAAAGAAAAAAAATACCTAGCTCTGATTATGGGAATCTGCAGAACAGAAAAAAAAAACACAGCACGTTCAGACAGCAGTTGTCAATCACAAGTTGGCGGGGATGTGGATGTCTGCAGGGCGTCCTCTTGTAGTTCTGGGTGAAAATGCTGACACCATGAGGCATTACAGAGAAGCGATGGTCACCTGGAAACAGGAAATCCTGCCAAGCATGATTAGAGATGAGGATTTAAAAGAAACAGAAGCAAAAAAAAAAGGAAAACTACACTGAATTACAGTAAGGCTCACATTATAGTACTGTTTTATGTTAGAAAATCTGAGGGTTTAATGCCACTTTAAGGGACACCTTTTGTGTTCACCTTAGTATTCCTTACAAATGTTGAAAGGTTTGCCCCGGATTTCGTCCACACCCTAGAACAACATCCTGCCTAAATTTTTTGACTCTTGCTAGCGAAGATCCTCTGCATCACATATCACTTACTCCTGTCACTGTCAATGGAATGCCAATTTTTTTTTCTCTGCCGGGTCCTGTACAGATAGGTCGCCACCTGCCTTTTATGTGGCACTAGATTAGTTCGGGATTCCATGGTTCCTTTTTTGATTGTCATTGTTCATACTGTCTACACTTGCTTCTGCTTGACTTTCAAATCCGAATGTTTCACTGTAATATGTCTGATCCAATAATAAACAAATTAAATGGCAATTTTTTTTTTTTTACAGAAAACAACCTTCTTAAATTGAAATTGCCATATGGACTTTGCAGTATTTGTAGGTAAGGAAGCAAATGTCTCGACCAAGCCCCAAATGCGAATACACTTGGAACAAGGAAACAGTATCCCCGTTTAAGGGGGTGCTCTTACAATGTACCAGATGCAGGTGTCATTTTGGAGCATCAAGCATTCAAGAGGTACTGTCAGACAACAGCACTTTGTCTAATGTTCCCCTAAGATACACTGGTTTGATCTATTTAGATGTTCACACATGAATTGTAAATTCGACACTTCGAGTGAGTTCGTCTGAAACCAAGCAGTTCACCATTCATGGTAATTTCATACGTAAAGATGACGTGGTGAAATACAAATCTTTCAAAGCTGTGTCAGTTCTCCAGCAAAAGAATCATCAAGTCATTGGAAAGCTGGTTTTCTTACCCTCAGGAGGCTCTGGCAGAACGAAAGCATTCAGCTGGACAGCATTTTTTGGTAAGGTTACTTCTACACTATCACCTGCAGACACCACAAGCTTGTTCGTCGCTGTGAAAAAGAAAAGAACAAAAAAATCACATGAACCTAAAATGACGTAGGACTTAAAAAAAATGTAAAAACGCCAAGTATTGAAGCAATGCTATCATACAACTAAAAGTAGGTCAAATGACAATCTGAAAATTACACAAACCGTATGATCGTATAGATAAGTTCTGGAGGTATTAGCAAATTAGTGGGGGAAAAAGAAAGTTTAAAAGTATAAAACGCTGAATTGTCACAGATGCTAGAAACTGGTACTCGCGTAATCAGAATCGTTCAGAAAAGATTTTTTTTCATCAAAATATGAGGCTCCCTCAAGCACACAGTCGTAATGCTTAGTAATTTGAACAAATGATGAGGTTTTCAACCATAATACTTTAACCTCCTTATCCTAACCAGGTCAATGTTCGTTCAAAACAAACCACAATATTTTGTAATCTGTGGATACGCAGTGGTGAGCAAATCATATCGCCCGATGCCCGGGACATGCAGTTTTTTTTCACATTTAGCCCTGCTGCAGGCAAGCAGCAGGGTTTCAGAGCGGATGCCAGAGGCTTCCATTGGCTGCTCAGCATGTGCGTTGAGCTGAGCAGTGCTTCCGGTATCCTGGCACTGTGTGGATGTGCGTGGACGTCCTGAGGATTCCCTCCCCATCCTGTTGTGTCCATGCTCGGTACCGATAGGACTCAGAGCAGAGGCTCCAGCCACAGTGGGCTGAGATCACAGCCCTCGTAGGACTGGCCCCAGATGTCATCGCGTGTGCGCAATGATGTCACAAACTGGGATTACCCCACTTCCTGGCAGGGGATTCCCACAGAAGATGCAGGGGTCCTGATTTATATTTGCAATTCCAATTTGCTTCAAGGACGATTATAGCTTTATAAAAGGATTTATTTTAATACAGCACAGATATACTGGAGTATATCACAAGTTACCACATATGCATAATGTGGTGCAGAAGACTTATAATACTAAAACAGAAAATTAAACACAATGTGCTATATTAGAAAGTTGGTGCTAACTTCATCAGAGCTGTTGTATACTTACCAGAGCCATTAAAGTTAGCACCAACTTTGTAATATAGCCCAATAACTGGATTTTGATCATATATATATATATCCAAGGAAAGTGGCGGCACTCGATTTGAGAAATAAAAAAATCAAAAAAGTTTATTTAAATCATTTAAAATAAGACCGACGTTTCGGCCCTCACAGGAGCCATTCTCAAGGTGTTATACATAGGAGTTGCATACGTTTAAATAGAAAGCACACATAGTTGGAAAACCAATCAAAGAGGCTCGTTAGGGAAGAGGCACAGATGTTATCAATGCATAGTTAATAAAGTAATTAACATTCCCAAAAGGTGTGTCACTTACAAGTGAACGTAAGACAGTCGCCTAGGCAACATATAAACAATGCACAGTCTCTACGGAAGCCGCAGAGAAAAGAGAGTGAGCTTCCAAATTTAAAACCAAAAGGAGTATAAAAGAGAAAGAGAGAGCAGCCTATCAAGAAACATTTTAAAGGCTTGAAGTGAAAAAAGCATATCATACAGCCGAAAAGGAAAAAGATCGCTAATCACGCTGCAAAGTACGTGTGTGCTAGGCAGTGCACTTGCTCGAACAACAGAGAGTGTAAAGCCCTGGGCCATTGATCACCAGATGGAACTTGGGAATATGAGGTGGTTAAAACAACAATTAACAACAGCCCATATCAATGTTCTCAACAAGGGTTTGACATTTGTACCCACGGTTAAACCCAACCTTTTCAACTCTGAGATACAAAATTACAAAATTCATAGAACTCTAGCCATACAGGAACGCATTAATGATAATATTACAACAATGGCAGGAACAACTAAGCTCAAACTTAAGAACACCGCAGATGTTAAGACTGGCAACACATTTATTAACACCTTTGCTAAAATTTTGCAAGAAGAGACAGCTACTTTGCTTCAAACACGGCCAACAGGCAGACCTAATTTGTCCAAAGAAGAGCAGGAGGCACTCCAGGACTTGGCCTCAGACTTTACCATTGCCATACGCCCTGCGGATAAAGGAGGAGCCATTGTTGTTATGGATTATGCATATTACCGCAATGAAATACTACAACAATTGTCAGACCCTACGGTCTACCGCAGACTTTCACATGACCCTACCAAGGAATTTACTGACAAAATTGCCTCTTTGGTTACAATGGGTTTACAAGCGGGGTATATAACTGACACCATAGCTTCATTTCTTATTACAGAACACCCCATCATACCAGTTTTATATACAGTACCTAAAATTCATAAAAACCCACAGTCACCCCCAGGCCGTCCCATAGTTTCAGCGAGGGGAAGCATGCTTGAGCCTATTGGCAAATACATAGATTCCATCACTAAGGACACCATGTCTCAGCTGCCTACATGTATCAAGGATACCCCACACTTCTTAGACAAAATTAAATCGCTATCTCTGCCCACATCACCTTGGCTTATGGCCACTTTAGATGTTAAAAATCTGTATACGATTATCCCGCATGAAGCTGGGATCCAATGCGTTCAACAAGTATTACAGGAATCACAACACTACAAAGGCCCTCCCATTGAATTCATACTAGAGCTATTGCGAATAGCTCTGTACCAAAATTTTTTTAAATTTGAGAATACTCTATATATACAGTGTGCGGGTACAGCAATGGGGGCCTCTATGGCGCCAACTTATGCCAACTTTTACATGTACTGCTTCGAACGCACATATCTTCTCCAAGGCTATGAATCTCAGATTTTATTCTACTGTCGCTTTGTGGATGACATCTTTCTGCTATGGAAGGGTGACATATCATCCTTCAATTTAATGATTGATGATATTAACCAACTTGACACTCCTGTAAAGTTGTCTGCCAACAGTAGTCTAACCTCCATATCATTTCTAGATGTCACTATCTTTCGCACCAATGACACCCTGGGATATACCTTGTTCAGGAAGGACACTGATAGGAATACGGTCCTCCACATGAAAAGCCACCATCCTCAACATCTCAAATACTCACTGCCTATGTCACAGTTCCTGCGAGTGCTTAGGTATAATAGTGACACTGACTTATGTCAACATCAAATCCTGGAGATGTATCAAGGCTTCCAGGTTAGAGGATATTCTACAAACACACTTGATAGTGCTCTCACCAAGGCCATTAATCGTTTACAAGTACCCAAGGTGCCTTCAGCAGGAACGGCATCGAGAATATTCATTCCACTTCAATATCATACACATAGTGAAAAGATAGCACATATGATTAAACAACATTGGAACAATTTTTCCTTTGACCGTTCCTTGCCCACTTCATTTAGAAATCAGCCACTCATTAGTTACTCTAGAGGTCGTAATTTAAGAGATTTGCTTATACACACGGATGCCGTCAAATCCTATACCACCAAAACTCCTTTGCAGAAAATGGGATGCTTTAAATGTGCAGGGTGCGTTACATGTAACCATATGCACTCCACGGCGACCTTTGCCCATCCCCCATACAGGGCATATTTATAAAATCAAGCATCGCATTTCCTGCATGACAGAATTTGTGGTTTATATGCTCTCTTGTCCATGTGGACTTGTTTACATTGGGAAAACTGACCGCACACTTAGGGACCGTATTCGGGGCCATCGGTCCTCTATTAACACAGCCTATAGAGATGGTCAGACTGATAAGCCGGTGGCGAAACACTTTCTGGCCCAACAACATAGATTGCCCTCACTTCGTTGTGTAGCCATCGACCACGTTCCCCCACTTCCTAGGGGTGGCAATCGCTCCCAGCGATTGCTGCAGAGGGAGACCTATTGGATCAGAACCCTGGATACCGTGGCACCCAGGGGCCTGAATGAATATGTCTCCTTCTCCAGCTTTCTTTACGATCGATGAGCATACCACACTTCCACATATAGGTCTTAATAAACAGTTAAGCAATCCATCCGATACAGATATGGGGTGATATCCATTTGCCCGTTTTGGTAATTAGGACTCCGATCCCCCCTTTTTTTGACCACATGCGGCTTCCGTTGTGCTTTTGTTTTATTTGTAGTCTTGACAACACACCTATATGTATGTATATTTGACTCTCAGTACAGATACATTTTACTATAGGACCTCAGTTGTTTTAACCACCTCATATTCCCAAGTTCCATCTGGTGATCAATGGCCCAGGGCTTTACACTCTCTGTTGTTCGAGCAAGTGCACTGCCTAGCACACACGTACTTTGCAGCGTGATTAGCGATCTTTTTCCTTTTCGGCTGTATGATATGCTTTTTTCACTTCAAGCCTTTAAAATGTTTCTTGATAGGCTGCTCTCTCTTTCTCTTTTATACTCCTTTTGGTTTTAAATTTGGAAGCTCACTCTCTTTTCTCTGCGGCTTCCGTAGAGACTGTGCATTGTTTATATGTTGCCTAGGCGACTGTCTTACGTTCACTTGTAAGTGACACACCTTTTGGGAATGTTAATTACTTTATTAACTATGCATTGATAACATCTGTGCCTCTTCCCTAACGAGCCTCTTTGATTGGTTTTCCAACTATGTGTGCTTTCTATTTAAACGTATGCAACTCCTATGTATAACACCTTGAGAATGGCTCCTGTGAGGGCCGAAACGTCGGTCTTATTTTAAATGATTTAAATAAACTTTTTTGATTTTTTATTTCTCAAATCGAGTGCCGCCACTTTCCTTGGATATATATCACTTTTGGCAGAGCACCCATATTTGTCTACATGCTGACATTCAAAGGTGTTGCAGGACTCTTCTGGCTTTCTATATATATATATATATATATATATATATATATATATATATATATATATATATATAATGTTTAATTCTATTATTCTGATCAGTAAGCTTCTATACCTGACGAAAGGGAGGAATCCTCTCGAAAGCTTGTACTTTAAATGTAACGTTAGTCCAATAAAATAAAAAAGGTATCACTACAGACTGCTATACTCGTGAGATATATATATATATATTTTACATACCATAAAATAGTGCATGTCATAATGGGGGGGGGGACGCCCTCACACGTGCAATAGTCCATGGGATACCATAAATTTTCAAACATACAACCCAGTTTTAATAAAGAAACAGATCAGTACGTAAATAAAGCATTTAACCATGGAAGGCGCGTTACTGAAACAGCAATATTTCATCTGAGTATTACCTCACAAAATATAGGCTTTATTTACTTAACAAGCTGCTTGTTCAGAACTATGGAATTACACCTACAATTATGCTATATGATACCTCTATAAAACAATTAAAAGAAGTTGAGTATTTGGCAGAGTTACTTCGTATTACACTGGAGTGTAATTATTTCAAATTTCAGATGAACTATTATCTACAAATAGCGGGAACTGCCATGGGAGCGGTGATGGCGCCAGCTTACGCCAATGTATATATGTACAATTTTGAATCTGAACACATCCTAGCACCATTTGGAGACAAAATCCTCTTATACTCTCGTTTGGTCGATGACATTTTATTGATTTGGAGAGGATCTATTGATTCTTTTGATGCAATGGTCATGAGTATTAACTCTTTGCCCACCCCTATAAAAGTCACTAGTAACACGCATCCATTCGAAATCTGTTTTTTGGATGTTGAGGTTTTTAGGGAAGAGAATGGGTTGGGGTATACACTGTACCGAAAAGAAACTGACAGAAACACGCTGCTGTTGGCCAACAGCTATCACCCTAAACATCTAAAAAGATTCTCTACCCATCTCACAGTTCTTAAGAGTTTTGCGTTATAACTCTAATTCACAGAAACGTGAATCTCAGATCATCGAGATGACTAATAAGTTTCTACAACGAGGATACTCCAATAAGACCTTACAAACAGCACTACATAAAGCAAAAGAAAAATTTATTCATCCAGATGACAAAAAGGTGCCACAAGATCCTAGGATTGTGTTACCCATCACACACCATACAGATGGGATTAATCTAGCCAATAACATTCGGAAACATTGGCATATGTTTCAGTACGACCGCACTCTTCCCTCACAATTTCATGAGAAACCTTTAATAAGCTTCCGACGCACTAAGAACTTGAAGGACATTCTGGTCAAAACCGACCCGGTATCGTCATATAGCTCACCCTCTCCAATACAGAAGAAAGGTTGCTTTCGGTGCCTGGATTGTGTCACTTGTAGACATAGGACACCTGGTTCTACGTTTGCACATCCTACTACAGGGAAAAAAAGGTTGAACATCAGACATCGTATAACTTGCCTTACTCAATTTGTGATCTACCTTATCACCTGCCCGTGTGGCCTATCCTATGTTGGAAAGACTGACCTGACTTTGCGTGATCCGATTAGAGGGCATAGGTCGGCCATCAACACGGCGTACCGAGACAGACATACGGACAAACCGGTGGCCAAACATTTTTTAGCACATCAACATCCTCTTCTCTCGCTTAGGTTCATAGCAATCGACCACGTACCAGCTCCACAGAGGAGGGGATCGTTCGCAGTTATTATTACAACGTGAAACATACTGGATTAAGACTTTAAAGACATTGGCTCCACATGGACGCAACGAATATGCAACGAATATATTTCTTATACATCTTTTCTATACAATCGTTGAAATTTTATATAGTTTTTATGGCTTTTTTGCCTATATTCTATATGGGATAATGCTGCTGTATATTTAAACACATCTCACGTTTTAGTGTACACTTTTTTTGCTTTTTGTTTGTTTGTTTTCCTTTATTTATCTAATTTTTTCCTTTTTTTTTCCTTTTTTTCTGTTTCTCATTTTTCTTTTTCATTTTGTCTTCCTTTTTTTCTTTTCCCCTCTTTTTTCTTTTCTTTTTTTGCAGTTTATTTCACTTCATTTTTCATGTACAGTCACATTTGTATTTTTCATGTATTCATGTATTTAACATCATCCACTTTCATATTTATTATTATCACGATTTTTTCTCTACCTTTTTTGTTTTTATATTTATTTTTATTATTATTTTTATTTATTTTTACACCCCTTTTTTATTTTTTGTATTTAAAGATTTTTATTTCGCACAGCATAAAAGTCAACATTGGATATCAGAGACAAAAAACATCGAAGTATCATTTGTCGATTTGAGTAAAGCATATAGAAGCTAAATGAACAAAAACATCAGATAATTACAAATTATCAAGGTAGAGCTACATATGCGAGTTTCTCATGTTCCCGCTGCCCCCAGGTTAGAGTTCAACCACATGCCAGGCATATCGCAGGTAGAGATAATGGTTTCATATTGATCTCCTGGTGTATAGGTGTGTATGGGCAGGCAGTAATACTGTAATAGGGACAGCGGTGTTGTTCTTAAGCAAAAGGAGAAAGTTAGAGACGACAGAAGCAGAGAGAGGAAAAGCGATAGAGAGAGATGGAGATGCAGGGGAGGGGAGTGATGTCACAGTCATAACATATACAGCAGAGCAGTATGACACGAGCATCCCACGTCTACCAAACCAGTCCAGAAAAAGAGTGTATTAAGAAGAGAGGAAAAGAAGGGGAAGGGAGAAGGAGAAAGAAGGAGAAAAAAAAAAAAAAAAAAACAGTTAAACAAAGTAAAAGGGAGAGGGTGGGGAGAGGGTGATGATACAGAGAGAGTACATCTATCGTATCACTAGGCTCTCAAAAGAGAACATAGCCCTCAACCGGGGAAGGCCATGGAAAAAGCAGCCATGTCTGGTCCCACATCCCCCCCACAGGGGCCCGCCACAACGATATGCACCCCCAGGCATCCCTCAGGATATTATTTAGTACAGAGCCCCGTCATAACCCCGCCACAGGAGACCCACCGCCCCGAAAAAAAAAAAAAAAAAAAGACCCCCACGTCCCAGCTCACAAGGTCCACTAAGCCGCCCGTTCCTCTCCTAATCAAGCAGGGGTGGACAGTTCCGTTGCCAATCGGTTGCGGAGCGAGGTCGAAGCTACAAACCTTCGCCAGTAGAACCAGGTAAGTCCGAATGTCGGAAGGGTGCCTTCATGGGAAGCGATCCGCTCCTCCACCAAGTACATCTCCTCTACCTGCGCCATCCATTCCCGAAGGGAGGGAACCGATTTTCTCTTCCAGTGCCTCGGTATCAGCTGGCGTGCCGCCAGCAGGAGGCGGAACGCCACAGATTTCTTAAAAGAAGCTGTCGATAAACCGGTAAACAGCAATAAGAAAGTCTGTGGTGAATGTTCGAGCGTGAGGTCCGTTATCTCCCGGATCACCGCCCCAACCCACTTCCAGTAGTTCTGCAGAGGTGAACAGTACCACCAAATATGGAGGTAGGAGCCTAGTTCCTCTCCACATCTCCAGCAGTCCGGGTCTGTTGATCCCACACATTGAAAGAGCCTAAGCGGCGTACAATACCACCTTACTAAGATTTTATAGGACGTTTCATGGTATCGGACCATTCTCGTGCCATGATGTGTCAGGGAGAGGACAGTCGACCAGTCAGCTTCCGTCATAGTGATGTTCAATTCGGCTTCCCAGCGCCCCATATAGGGAGGGGGATCCGTTTCTCTTTGACTGAAGGAGAGCGTATATTGTGGATATACCATGCGTTAATGGGAGTTTTTGGGTGCAGAGACGCTCAAACGGGGATAGGGCCCTAGTTAGAGCGTGGCCTCCCTGTAAAGAGCTAAGGTAATGCCGTATTTGCTGAAAGTTGAACCTGTCTAAAAAAGACAAGGGTGGTAGATCAGGTCGCGAGGCAAGTGCCTGCAAGGAAGGAATATGCGCCACATGAAGGGCAAGCAGTCGATTGCTATCTGTCAAGTGTTGTTGAAGGGTCCGCCGTATTCCGGGTGAGAAAAGGGGGTTAGAGGACAGTGGCAGAAGTGGCGAAGGGCTGGAAGACAAAGAGTGCGAGAACTTCAGCCTATCCCACAGTCGCATAGTGGCCCCCGCTAAGGGGTGGCACCTGGCCTCCTTCGGTACTGCCTGATGTGGCAGCCATGGCAGGGACCACAACGGCACTCCCATGCCCTCCCCCTCTAAGTCAAGCCATCGTTTGACACTGTCTGTAGTCGTCCAGTCTACCAATCGTGTGAGTTGAGCCGCCCGGTGGTAGGCGACCAAGTCTGGGAGGGCTAGACCACCAGATTCCTTAGGTCTGTACATCACCGATACACTTAGTCGAGGCTTGCGTCCCGCCCAAACAAATTTGATCATGTCTGACCGTACAGACTTGAAGAATATTCCCGGGAGTGCCACCGGAACTGTTTGAAAGAGATACAAAAGCCTAGGTAATATGTTCATTTTAAAGACGGCCACTCGGCCCATCCAGGAAATGAATTTGGTGTTCCATTCTGCCAAGTCCCCGCGGAGCGTCCCAAGAAGGGGTTGAAAGTTCAGAGCATAAAGATCCTGTAGTGACGGCGAGATCCAAATCCCTAAGTATTTCATCTTAGTTTTACACCAGTGAAAAGGGAATGCTGCCGCGAGGCCGGCCGCCTTTCCAGCTGGCAAAGAGATATTGAGGATCTCAGATTTTGTCATGTTGATTTTCATACCTGCCAGTCTGCCATATTGTTTGAAAGCCGCCACTACCGCGGTAACGAGTTTGGGGCATCAGTCAAAAAAAACAGCATGTCATCTGCGTACGCAGAGACCTTATGTGTGTGACAGACTCCTTTTATTCCCGGTATCGCCGGATCACGCCTAACCGCTTCCAGGAAAGGTTCCAATGAAAGGGCGAACAGTAGTGGAGAGAGGGGGCATCCCTGGCGGGTACCGTTAAATATCTGGAAGCTATCAGATAACGCCCCGTTGACTTTAACCCTAGCCGTGGGGGATGTATACAGCGCCTGAGTCCAGGCCAAGAAACCCGGTCCAATCCCCAGGCTCCTTAGCGTCTGAAAGAGAAAGGGCCAACTCACTCGGTCAAACGCCTTCTCCGCGTCCGTAGAGAGCAGGAGAAGGCGCTGACCCGAGTTCCTCGCCGCCACAACAGCATTAAGGACCCGCTGTGTGCCATCTCGGGCCTCTCTACCCGGGATGAACCCCACCTGATCCGGGTGTATCAGGTGGGGAAGGCAGAGCTTTAGTCTATCTGCCAGGACACGTGCCAACAGCTTGACGTCACTATTGAGGAGGGAGATGGGTCTGTAACTTTCACACACCGCCGGGTCTTTCCCTGGCTTGGGTAGTACGGTAATAGTGGCACACAAGGTGTGGGGGTGAAAAGGCGTGTCTTTGTTAAGAGCATTAAGGGTCGCCAGCAATGGGGGAAGGAGGAGATCTTGGAACTCTTTATAATACTCCGCCGGGAGTCCATCTGGGCCTGGGCTCTTCCCATTCTTGGTAGATTTCAGCGCCTGTAATAGTTCCTTCTTCGAGATCGGTTCATCCAACAGAGAGACCTCAGAGTCCTGGAGTCTAGTGTGAAGGTTAGTTTCAATATATTCTCGGACCTCGTCCAATGAAGACATTGTAGGTGGAGTATCTACCAAATGATACAGCGAGGCGTAATATGCCCGAAATGCCGCTGAAATTTCTTCTGGTCGTAACGTAATTGCATCTCCCACTGTCTTAATTTTAGGGATGTATGCCATCAGCCGTTTTTTGCGAAGGATCCGAGCCAAAAGCTTCCCCGGCCTGTTCTCATGTAATGCAAAGAAACATTTAGTGCGGGCCGCGGTCTGTTTAAGCTGAAATGACAGCAAATCATTCAAGGAGTGTCGAGCCACTAGCAGGCGCTGTTGCGTCTCTGCGTCTGAGTCCCCCCCTCTACGTAGCTCCAGGGAGCGGATCTCCTCAAGTAGGGTCATACGCTGCTCATCCCTGTTTTTTTTAAGTGCTGTACCTCTGCTGATCAGTTCCCCCCGGACTACCGCCTTGTGTGCCTCCCATATAACGGGCCACGATACCTCCTCCGGCGTATTTTCTTCAAAATATTTGGTGAGCAGCTCGCTTGTTCCTGATGTTACTACAGGGTCCGAGAGAAGGGAGGTGTTAAGTCGCCAGGAGCGTTCTCGTGGGCGGAACAAAGGCGACTTCATGCGCACAGAGATAGGTGCATGATCTGACCATGTAGTAGGGTGGATGCATGCCTCTACTACAAGATCTAGGTGGAATTGCTCCAGAAATATGTAGTCCAACCTCGAAGAGGTTCCGTGTGGTCCAGAGTAAAACGTGAAATCTCGTTCACCTGGATGGAGAGCCCGCCACGTGTCTACGAGCCGCAGATCATGGAGAGTCCGTCTGATAGTACGTAAAGTATTAGGTGTCAGAGCAGACTTACCACACGATGTGTCCAAGGAAGGTTGCAAGGCCGTGTTCATGTCACTGGCTACTACAAGGATGCCGTCCTGGAACCTCCTTAGTTTCGCCATGATCCTCGCAAGGCATGACGATTGAGCCGTATTAGCCACATAGATTGTAGCGAACGTGTAGGTGATATCCGCAATGGTCCCCTTCACAAAGAGGTATCTACCCTGATCATCCGAACAGCTATCCTGAAACACAAATGGGACATCGCCAGCAAACAATATGGCTACGCCTCTAGATTCCCCCCCGAATAGTTGCCAAAAAATCCGACCGGGAATCTCCGATCGCGGAGCACACCGGTGCCGCTCCCCGCGGAAGTGGGTCTCCTGTAGCATGGCCACAGACGCGCGCGCCTGGAACAAATCCCTCAACAATCTAGACCTCTTTTCTGGTGCATTAAGCCCCTTTACATTATATGACAGCAGTATGAGATCTCTGGGCACAAAGCATGAGGGCGTGGGGGGCACACCCGCCATCCCGACCCCCAGGTGAGAGGTGAGAGATACAAGACCAAGGCCCGCAGAAAGGGGGGGTATCCACCAGACAACAGGAAACAGACAAGACACTGGTGGTAAGAGAGAGAGAATTAGTAAAATAAATTCGGTAATGAGAGAAGAGTAGAGAAGGAGAAACAAACAGAAAGAGAAAAAAAAAAAAAAAGGGGGGGGATGGGGAGAAGTGTGAAAGAGGTAAGGGATGTGAAAGAGTCAAAGAAAAGGATATCTGAAAAAAGGAGGTGGGGAACCACGCCACTAGGGAGAGGGGTCAGGCCAAGCCCGAGGCCACTCCCGAGGAATATAGGCGTCAACCCTTGGGTGTAGGAGCTCCGAGGTGAAGCCTCGGAGGAACTGGACGGCAGTACAGTCCCTAGGAAGAGGAATAAGAGGAAAAGGTGTGAAAAGAAAAAGATCAAGCGGAAAATAGAATAGATAGAAGGAGAAGCAGCAGTAATGCCCCACCGCGAGGCGAAATATAACAAAAAAAGGGCACAACAAAGTGCTGTATAGCGGGGATCCCGCCATGGATCGCGTGGCGCGCAACCAGTGGTGCCCTGCTGAAATAGCCAGGGCCCATATAGGGTGAGCATGAGAGCCCAGTGTGAAGTAAAAAAGAGAAAGAAAAAAAGAAATAAAAAAACGAATGTGTCTAACTATAATCATAAACGTAGAGCAGAGCCCAGTATGCAACATAATACGACAGCCCTCCAGTCTCCTCCCCCAATTCCCCTTTTCCCCGCACCACCCCCCGGCCAGCAAGAGTGATATCAGGCTATATCCCCCTCCCCCCCCTTTCCCCACATGAAAAACACCCCAGTACCTATGGATACTAAGCCCCCACCCTCTAAGTCCCACTTGAGTCCCAAGATTCATCAAAGTACATAGAAGCGTGAGAGTGGACCCATATCGTGAACCCCCCTCCCCCCAGCAAGAGTCCAGTTTCCGTAAACTCAAGAAATGTATAATACCTCCCCCCCCTTCCAAAGCCCTCCCTATCCCTAATGCCCCGCAAGAGGCAAAACAATAGCGGGCACATATCCGTTGCATCGTACAGTACAATCCACCTAACTAAATGCATACATGAAAGTGTGAAGAACATAAGGCCTAGCCCCACCTCCAAAACCCTCCCCATTTCCCAGGGCCGATCGAGAAACCGGACCACATAAAATGAACACAAAAAGGGGGGGGGAGGAGAAGGGTCACATTCTGTCAAGCCTGAGAAAAAGGGGGTATCAAGGGTCCAAGGGAAAAAAACGTCAACTAGGTATCAGGGAAAGGAGGGAGACAAAGACAAAAAAAAAAAAAAAAAAACCCGTCTCCTTTATTCATCCCCCTTCTCGGGCAGAGCAGCCTCCTGGGTTGGTGACAGGCGCCTTCCACGACGACTCCTTGATCTCCGTCTCCCCCTCCTCGAGAGACCCTCGACCGATCCGGCAACAGCGCGGGGTTCCGCAGTTAGCGACACCCAGTCTGAGATCTGGAGCTCCGGAAGTTCTAGAGACATCAGAAAATCCGGAATGTCCGATACAGATCGAATGGTCGCAGAAACGTTGCTTGAAGAGGCTATAAGTGCGAATGGAAAGGACCAGCGATATGCTATCCCCTTATTACTGAGGAGGGAGGTCAAGGGACGCAAGGCTCTGCGCGCCTGTAAGGTGGACTGAGCTAAATCCGGGAAGATCTCCAACCGGTCACCGCCAATCTCCCATACACGTCTAGCGCGGGCCGCAATCATAATAGCCTGTTTAAGTCGATAGTCCGCCACCCGGCAAATCACATCCCGGGGCGGTGCAGAGTCTACAGGTCGGGGTCGCAGTGCCCGGTGCGCTCTATCGAAGCTAGATGGGTGTACCGCGCGGTCCGCCATGATGGTATTGAAAATGCGCGCCAAACAGTTCTCAATGTCCGTGACCGCCTCTCTGAGGCCCCGCACGCGGATGTTATTGCGGCGGGACCGATTCTCGAGGTCATCCAGCCGCGCCATACCTCAGAGACCACCGGAGGGGACTGCAGGCCATCTTGTACGAGAAGTGCTGTAGCAGGTACGCGGTCCCGCGCCGCTGCAGCTTCCAGAGCAGACACTCTGTTTTCGAGGGAGCCAAGATCTGTCCGCATGACCGTAAGGTCCTGGCGCAGATTCTCCTCTACCGCTGCGAGCAGTGTCTGGACGTATTCCTGTGTAGGGAGTCCGGCGATGAGTTCCGCCACGCGGTCAGACGCCGAGTGTTCAGATCCCTGCCTCGGCGGGTCCGGCACCAATGTAGGCCGCGATTCTAGTGGAGACGCCGGGGGCTGCAAATACGAGTCCAGGGGCCCCACTGGAGATTTCTTCGGGGTCTCTGTCATTCCAGAGCCCTCTAGCACTTTCTTGAGACGACCCATGGCTAGGATCCGCTGCTGATTTCTATTGAAAAACGCGGTGGAGGCACGGAGCTATTCTCTCACACGTCCATCTTAGGTGCCGTCCAAGCCACCCCCTTTTTTATTTTTATTATTTATTTATTTTTACTTTTATATTTATTTTAATTTTTATTTATTTATTATTTTTTATTATATATTTGTTCATTTTATTCATTTATACTCGTACATTTTTTCCTTAGGTTTATATATTTTTATTTATCCATATTCATCTACATTTGAGCACACATTTTTGAGGCCATCACACATTGTTTCCACATTTGTTTACACTATATACACCCTTTTTTACAGGCATGTTGCTCTACATAAATATCTTAATTACACATCTATGCACCATTTATTTTCACTTTCATATCACACATATCCATTACACCATACTATATAGCTAACAACACCACACATATTATCTTCATGACACTGCACACACATTTTTTAACATATGGTAATTAGTTGGTTTTTACATTACACATTATATTACGTATATATATTTGTTTTACACAATTTTAAATTTTTATTCATATATTCAAGGTTATCAGTCACTTTTTTGATCAGCATATGGACACAGATCCTTTTTATATAACCCCCCAGCATCTTTCACTTGTATTTTATGCACCACTTTATATCCACACACATTTTACATTTACACATCAGCAGTATAATTGCCCACTTCAGCTTTTTGAATATTTAGGACACTCATATAAACTTCATTATGAACAGCTGACCAAGGTTATTTAACATATGCATTGATAGTTAATAGTGTCTTTCGCAATGATTGTTTTCTTTATAGTTGTTTGGGTTCGGATTAAGCTTCCCTGTAGTATTCGAGTCCTCCGCCGCACGGCTGCCTTTTACGACACGCCTGGCTACCATGGCAACACACCACAATGCAGTAAGCAACCGAGATTATGATCTTTAGCGCGTGCAAAGCCGGCAATTGACTTTTTACTTCCGGGTTTTGAGTTAACACAGTCAGAGACAGCGCGACATATGGTGAGTAATACCCGCTTTAACCCTTTCGCTGCTGAGGCATTTCCCGCCTCTGTGCTGAGCTCATTTTTTCCTGTTTCGCTCATCTTGTTTAAACGTGTTTTGAAGGCTTATTTTAGTATATGACCCAGACATAGTATATATCGTTCTTTCCGTCAGACTCGGCAGATTCATAATATGTCTTTATTATATGTATACGTCATGTCCTGTCTGTATATTATAACAAAAAATGCAATAAAATATGAATTTTGAATAATTTACAACGTGTAAAGTGTTTTTATTCACATTTTAACATGCGAGTAATTGCGGTTATATTTTGTATGGGGTACGCTTGTTAAAAAAATTTGAAATGGGGTCTCGTTATGAAGTGGAATCAGGCTGGAAGATGGTCGCCATTATGAGCCAGGCGGCCATCTTGTTCAGAATATTGGTTCACTTGAAAATAACTAGGTAGAATTCAGTAGAAACTAGAATGAAGCTTACATAGAATTTTAGGAATGTGTTAGATTAAAATAGAGGAAGATCTGGGCCGCTCTTGGCATGGAGAGACAGGATGACGAATGGATACATGAAGGTCACTAAGGCCTGCAGAGAGACAAAGAGAGCATAGAAACCAGACCATGTCTTATCTGGAACAAATAAACATAGCCACAAGGGAGGTGGGCACGGCCCGGATTGAGTGCGGCAGCAAATCACGAACTGTCAGACTAACATGAAGTTTGCCAATTTACGGCCAATGTATGGAATGCCTTTGTTATTAACCAAGGGAGGTACTAACCCACGTGCGGTGGGATAAGTGTCACCGGGAGGTGAACTAATTGGGATGTACCTAATTATGTATTCGGGGTATAAAACCCCTCGCAGGGGTGAGATCGGGGCTCACTGTGGCAGATTAGACCTGTATTTCTATCTATATAAGGGTCTGCCTGTATATATGTGTCTATCTGCCGGTTCATACGTATCTCCTCTCCTCCATATAGAGTTATATTCATATTTGTGTCTGGCCATTTGGTAAGTGAAGCCCTGGTCCACAGCTGAAATGTAATCAAAATGTTTAGCTTTCTCCCTGGGTGGGAGGATATAACACGTAGCTGTAAAAAGGGAATTTCTTTGTACACTAACATAGAAAATCACACCTTAGCAGCCAGGTCGGCACCAAGAGATGGGGACACCATCTTCAAAGACAGGAAGCACATCCTTGATCTCTAACGGGGGTCTGGAGGGAAGAGGGACGCCTTTAGGCAATTAAAGATTAATTGACAAGCTTACTGGGCATGCTCCAGAGATGGGCATTCTGGGAATTGTAGGCAAAAGCCCTGCCAGCTAGGAGGCTGGACGTAGAAAAAGCCAGCCCTATATATATTCTGAATCAAGCATGGCTCAGGGCTGATCACTTGGGATTCCTTCTAAAGAGGACTGATTTGTCCATGCTCTATCTCCAGATCCCAGGAGGCACCGATGCCAGTTACTGAGTATTCCGTCGTAAGTAAGGCTCTGTGATTAACACCTTTTTTTCTTTATATTTTGCTGTGTATTGTATAAGTAATTGATTTATTCTAGTCATAAGTTTTTTTTTATGTAACCAAGCACTGTGATTTTTCTATCATAAATAAACCAAAAAGTATTTAAGTTTTGACTCTGGCTGATAAAATCCACGCTAACTAAGAGATTGGGAGAATTGCTATTTGCCTTAAGCTCGGTTATATATAAGAAATTGCGTGTTGCGGTAGTCAGGAAACGGCAGGGAATTGTGGGATTCGTAGTCACTGTCATAGTCTAGGATAGTGCGGCTGCTAAGCCCTGTGTCTCCTGTTGCGACGCGCGTAGTGTCCGTGAGGACTGGTGGCAGCGTTACTAATAGAATAAGAAAGTGAGTTCCAGGATTGTGAGAGACGTAGTGAGTACGCGCTTCAGGAGAAGACTTGTGCTGCGTTGCAATCCTGGGATCAGTATATCACGCTCTACGTGCCTGTTGTGAGAGGTAGTGTGGCCGGGACTGGTAGAGAAGTGCACGTAATTATCTGGGTCTAGGATAGATCGATAGTGCGCGGCTTAACCCGGCGTCTTTGCGCAACAGCGCGCGTAGTTGGGTCGTGACACTCACGCTTTGCGATTTAATCCTGTGTGAGCATTGTGTGACGACACTAATAAAGTTTGCCTTTCCTGAAGAGACTCGTGTTCAGACAATCCTTGCTCGTGTCCGGTCCGGCTCCGTCCTGAGTGAACCTAGCAGATTCCGGTAACATTTCTTGGGGGCTCGTCCGGGATACGGGCCCTTGCCAGCACGGCAATGACTGCTGGACACTGTAGCGGTTGACTGCAGGTGCGAGTGATCCCGTCGGTTGGGCGTCCATTGAAGGTGAGCTGACATCTGCAGGCGCCAAGCAGGATTTCCTGTTCAGTGGACCTCGCCTCGTCCCAAACGGACCCCCGGCCCGGGAAGCTGGGACACCACCAAGTCTGAGGAAACAGCGAGCAGCGCGGCGATAGGTAAAGTGTCTATGTTTGTATGTGTATCAGAGATACCGGTATAAAGGGAAACGTCCAACCATAGTCGGATAAGGAGACCCGCAGCCACGGTCTCGTTGACATACCGAACCCGCCGCTGATAGCACGGACAAGCAAAGGAGCCAGAGTGGCTAGCGCGTGTCTGGACCCGGGGGAACAGATGTCAACCAAATGGTAGTTCTGTAAGAGAGGGAGAGAGTAGCCACGTGGAGTTGCATAGTCACAGTCAGTGTTTGTAAATAGAGCTTCTGCACGTGGACAAGGAAAGGAGGAGGGATTTCTGTGACTGGGCTGAGAGCCCTGAGTCAGTGCTAGTGTGTATGTCGTGTAGTGAAGGGGGCCAATTGAGGTCAGCGGTAGCTGCAGAGGTAGTGGTGCCGGGTGGGTAGATTACCCATAGGCAAATTGGAATTGCAGACGGGAGTGTAGTATAGAACGGGGTGCACATAGTCACAAGCAGACAAGAGTAGAGCTCAATCAACGGGGTATAAGGAGCCAAAAGGAGGGACGGTGTGCCCTCGGCTAGTAGAGAGAGTAGAATTGTTTATGTATTGTTTTGTGCTGAAAGTATCTGGTACAGTACGTGCTGTGAGTGATTTGAGTGCTGCGAGTGATCGAGCGCCTACTCGCATTGCGAGAAAGCAAACTTGAGAGTGGACTCCCAAGGTACGTTTCCGGCTCAGGCGACTGCAGTCCGGCTACTAACGGAGGAAGCGAACCCGACACATAAGAATTGTTGACTGAAGTACCAGACAGTAAATTTCAAGTGTCTTTGCTAAAAAGTAATATCTGTATTGTGAAGAGGTTATTGTTCTTAAGAGTAACAATGGGTAACGGGTCATCCAAACCCAAGAAGGTAAAGAAGGGTGAGACACCCTTAGGGTATATGGTGCGGAATTTTGAAGCGCTATATGCAACGCATGATTATGGTGTAGAGTTAACCAAGGAGAAACTAACATTAATGTGTACAATTGTATGGCCACTGTTAGTTCCAGAGTGGCCAGAGCAGGGGTCAATGGACCCGGAGCTAATACAGAGAGTGCATTCCCAAGTCACTGGAAAATGCGGACATCCTGAACAGTACCCGTATATAGATATATGGAGATACTGTGTAAAAGATAAAAGTCATTTTATAATGATGGCGGGACATAATAAGAAGCAGGTACCCTCAAATAATGAAGAGCAAGGGAGACCGGTGGTGATAGAACAGCTGGAAGAGATTGATTCTTTGCCCCCGCCTTATCCATCGTGTTACGGGGCAGCTAGAGAAGCCTTGAGTGCCGCGGTTGTGCGGGCGGAGAGGGGGGAGCAGGCAGCTGCTACTTCCCGGCCAGCTCCCTTCGCTCCGCCACGCGGTATTGTGGAAGAAGACCAGGGGGCAGCGGGTGGAGGGGACAGAGAGTTCCCACCAGGAAAAATTTAGATACCCGATGGGAGCGTATATAAATTAGTATCCCAAGAGGACAGCGATGATGAGAGTGAAGATGAAAAACAGGGGGCCACCACTCGCGCAGCGAACAATATATATATAAACCCCGGGAACCATAATCAGCACAATCCCAATAAAAGTAAGATGCAATTGCCCCTACGGGAAGTGCCAGGCCCTTTACTGGATAATGGAGCACCTGGGCCAGTGCAATACACATATGTCCCATTCACGACAACAGACCTTTTTAACTGGAAAACACATACCCCACTGTACTCCACTAATCCCGCGGCAGTTGCTAGTATGATAGAGTCAGTCATGCTTACACATAACCCCACATGGGCAGATTGTCAGCAACTAATGTTGACAATGTTTACCACTGAGGAAAGAGCCCGAATAAATAGTAGCGCGCGGAAAATTCTGCTGACCCAAGCCGTAGAGGATGCTAAGCCCCAACCAGAAGCATGGGCTGAGGAGCACTACCCCAAAACAGATCCCAAATGGCCATACAATACTGCTGCAGGTATTGCTCACCTACAGACGTACCGGACAGCGGTAATAATGGGTGTTAAAGCGGCAGGGAAGAAACCCACAAATATGGGGAAAATAGCGTATGTTGTACAAGAATCTAAAGAATCCCCGAGTGCATTTCTAGAAAGGTTACTAGATGCATATAGGATGTATAGTCCTATTGACCCGGAGGCAGTGGAGAATCAGAGGTTAATTAATTCTTCTTTTGTGGGTCAGTCACAAAGAGATATACGGAATAAAATACAGAAATTAGATGGGTTTCTAGGTAAAGGTATTAGCGAATTAGTAGAGATTGCTAAGAAGGTGTATTATAACCGGGATCTAGAGGAGAAGCGGGAGGAAATCAAGAGACAGAGGGCACACAGGTGTCGTGGGTTATATGGGAAATGATGGAGGAAGAGGTGGCCCGGACAGAGGGAGGGCAAGGAGTAGGGGAGCTAGAGGAAGAGGTAGGGGAGCCCCTAGGGAACCCCTGGGACCCAACCAGTGAGCCTGGTGCCGGGGTGAAGGTCACTGGAAAAACGATTGTCCTGCATTTTTGGCTAAATTTGGGGGACAGGGGGAGGCTGGGGAAATCGGGAGGTCAAGCCTCCAATGGTCAGGTAACAAACGGCAGATATGAGAGGAGTGAGGGTGCCGGAGCAGGGTTTGTGGGTTTGGCGGGAACGTCATTTGAAGGGCAGGGTACATATTGACAAGGACCTGGGCCCATCCCGCTCGGTAACCACGAGCCCACGGTCACTATGAGAGTGGGAAATAAAGATGAAATATTTATGGTTGACACCGGTGCCGAATATTCTGTTGTAACACAGCAAATTGCACCCCCTATGGGAAATGAAGTTGATATTATGGGAGCAATGGGGGTGTCTGCCAAGTACCCCTTTCTTGCTTCTCGAAAATGTAGTGTGGGTGGGCATAATGTTGAACATGAATTTTTGTATATTCCCGAATGTCCCATCCAGCTCCTGGGGCGGGATATCCTTTGCAAATTGCAAGCCCAAATTACATTTCTTCCCGGGGGATATGCTCGATTAGACCTGCCTGAGAGTGGCAGCTCTGCACGGCAGCGCAGCCCAGCCAGCCAGCACACCCAACCTGTAAAAATTGCAGTAATTATGCCAAGAGAGGAAGAATGGCGTACAGCACCAACTCTGCCGGCTGCCCCGGACCCGCTGTAACGGTTAGCCCCTGCTTGGGCCATCGTGGTGGCTTGGAACAGGAGATGAAGCCCTTAAGGCAGGTGAGTAACTGACTGGACACAAGGACAGACGGAATTCTCCAAAACCAAGGAGCACCAAAAAACAGAACAGAATTGCCACTAAGCTCCGAAGGCTTCAAGACCGACAGACAACTTAGGACACTCAGAAACACAATGATACGCCTGCCAATCCGTGAATTGAGCAGGCTGCAGGGCAGTCGGAGAAACACAAAGATACACTTGACAATCCGTGAAGTGAGCAGGCTGCAGGACAGTAAACAAAACAGACTATACTAAAAGAGGTCCTTATAAGCGGCCTCTGAATATATACTAAACTAAGACAGACAAGGTACATAAGACATGAAACATACAAGAATCGTCAATCAGGCAGAGGTTGGCAACAGATCAGAAATATACGGTACCAGGGGGGAGTAGAAGGGATAGTCAAAAATAAAGCCGAGGTCAGAACCAGAAAACACTTGAACAGGAATGCTTTGCAGCAACTCAGGAAACACGAACCAGACAGAACCACCATCAAACTCCACAAACAGTCAATGAGGCTCTGTGCTGCTGGGAATATATAGGGAGTGGGTCTGTGTGATTGGGCCATGTGACCCCAAACCAGGAGATCACAACAGAGCCCCAGATCAGCACTAAACAGCACAGCCAGACACACCATAGGGGAAAAACAAACATGAAGACCCTTCATCACCAGGGGGCAAGGCCGAGACGTGACACCCGCACACACTATTCCTTGGAATTCCTGGAGTCTGGGTGGAGGAAAACCCGCCCGGACTAACTGTAAATATTCCCCCAGTGTACGCTGATTTAAAACCTGGTGCAATGCCTGTGGCTTTAAGGCAATATCATGTCCCACAAAAAGCCAAGCAGAATATCCAGACACATTTACAGAGACTTAAAGATCACAGCATATTGAAAGTCTGCGTGTCACCGTGGAACACACCCCTATTGCCAGTACTGAAAGAGGGCACACAAGAGTACCGCCCAGTCCAAGATTTACGAGCTGTTAACGAAGCCACAGTAACTCTACATCCTGTGGTTCTCAATCCATACAATTTGCTGGCTTTAATTCCCGGGGATACAAAATATTACACGGTGCTTGATTTAAAAGACGCTTTCTTTTGCATCCGTCTGGCCCCAGCAAGCCAGCCCCTTTTTGCATTTCAGTGGGAGGAATCTACCACGGGAGCGCGCCATCAAATAACCTGGACACGCCTCCCTCAAGGTTTCAAAAACTCACCCACGATTTTCGGGTGCGCTCTCAGCCAGGACCTCCTGTCCTTCAACGCTCAGCCAGACAAAGTTGTGTTATTACAATATGTAGATGATTTATTACTGGCTTCTCCCACAGAAAAAGACTGTTTATCCGCCACAAAAGCCCTGCTGCACCTACTATGCCAAGCAGGTTACAGAGTGTCAAGAAAGAAAGCACAAATATGCAAACAAAGTGTGAAGTATTTAGGTTTCCAATTAACAGGTACCAAACGTGCATTGGGGGCAGAAAGAAAAGAAGCAGTATGCCGAATACCCCAACCAAAGACCAGAAGACAAGTCCGTGAGTTTCTGGGAGCTGCAGGCTTCTGCCGCCTATGGATCCCTAACTTCGCAGATATTGCCAAGCCCCTTCATCAAGCCACAAAGGGGGGAGAACAGGACCCCTTCCACTGGGAAGAAGAGCAAACAGCAGCTTTCCTGAAATTAAAGACTTTATTAATGGAAGCTCCTGCACTGGGACTGCCAGATCACAGCAAGCCCTTCCAGCTGTACGTGCATGAACACAATCAAACAGCGACAGGAGTGCGGATTCAAAGTTTTGGCTCATGGCTAAGGCCTGTGGCCTATCTCTCCAAGCAACTTGACCCTGTGGCCTGTGGCCTGTGGCCTAGGCTTGTGCACAGATTTTTTTTTCGGTTCGATTCGATTCTTCGGATTTTTAAACTTTTCGATTCGGCTCGTTTCGACCGATTTCTGTTTCGATTCGGTTCGGCTCGACTCGTTTTTCGTGTACATTTTTTTTTCGGAATTTCGACCATTTTTTGTATTTTCGTGTCACTTAGCTCGTTTTTTGTATCGACTTTTCGTATTTTCGGAAATTTTCGTTTTTCGGAATTGTAAATGGTTTCGGAATATCGACCATTTTTCGTATTTTCGTGTCACTTAGCTCGTTTTTTGTATCGACATTTCGTATTTTCGAAAATTTTCGTTTTTCGGAATGTCTGTTCTCCTCGTTTCAAAGCAATAAATTTCGATTTGACACATTTCAAGTACATTTGAAAATTCCGAAAATATTTCGTTTCGGCTCGGAAAACTTTTCGGATCTGCCATTTTCGGATCTAAAAATTTTCGGAAAATTGGCCGCATCCGAAAACACGAATCGGGAAATTTCTTGAAAATTCCGAAATTCCGAAACCCACATCCCTACTGTGGCCTACCCCCATGCCTGAAAGCTGTGGCAGCCACCGCAATGCTGATAGCAGAAGCAGACAAGCTGACCCTTGGACAGGTTCTTCATGTCAAGGTGCCCCATGCTGTCAAAGCCCTGCTGGATGTGAAAGGAAGCTACTGGTTCAGCAACAGCCGGATGACAAAGTACCAAGCAATGATGTGTGAAAATCCACGGGTTCATTTGGACCTCATCGCTACCTTGATCCCTGCTACTTTACTGCCTGACTGCGAAGAGGATCCAGATCATGAATGCCTCCAAGTCATGGAAGAAGTGTTCAGTAGCAGGCCAGATTTGAAAGACGTACCCCTAGACAAATACGATCTACAGCTATTCACTGATGGTAGCAGCTACTTGGATGATGGAAAGAAAGTCTCTGGCTATGCAGTAGTCTCAACAGAAGAAATTATCGAAGCAAATCCACTACCAGGCCATACATCTGCACAACTGGCTGAAATAACAGCCCTAACCGGGGCTCTAGAAATCTCCGAAGGCAAAAGAGTGAATATCTACACTGATTCCAAGTAAGCCTTCATGACAGTCCATGCACATGGTGCACTCTACAAAGAAAGAGGCCTACTTACTTCCTCAGGACAGCAAATCAAGTATGCAGCTGAAATCGCGGCCCTTCTAGAAGCTGTATGGAAACCAAGTGCTGTCAGTATCATGCACTGTCGTGGCCACCAGAAAGGTCATGATGAAATCCCAAAAGGCAACAGGCGCGCTGACCAGGCCGCAAAAGCAGCTGCAAAACCATTGCTAACAAATGATCAAGCCAAAATCCTGCTCTGCAAGCAAGAGCCTCAACCTCCCATGCCAAACTACAAATTCTATATGAATTGGAGAAAATCTGAACCCAACGGCGAGTTCATTGAAATTATATTGCACAAATGGCAGGATGATTACGAACTATTAGAACTTAATCATGATTATATCCAATGGCTTTTCCCAACCCAGTCTCAAGGCCGAAATTTCTACTCCACTCCTCTGAACCCTCAAGAGGCACGCCTAATGATCAACACCTCAAAAGTTCAGCAAAGACTATGCAGAGCATACAAAATGATGCTGAAATTCTTCGGCGTAAAATGAATGGGGGAGTGTGAAGAAGATACAAAAGTAACTGAAGTTGAACGAGCAGAAAATTTCGCTTCACGTTTTGAAAATTTAACAATCAACCCTCATAATAATCTACGGATTACACGAATACTGCTAAGTCTGGGAGAGCTGGGAGCAGAAGAATACCAAGCTCTGTTGGTAAGGTTCTTCCTCAAGGAGATCCTTATCAAAAACAAGCTGCCAAACATGAAGAAAAGTGCAATGAACTTTTTCATACCAGCAGTAAGAGATTCACAAGACAGACAAGATCTGCTGTTCTTCGCGTGGAGGTACTATTTCCCAAAAGGAGAATTTGTCTGGGGAAACCATGGAGAATTGGCACGATACAAAGCAAAACCAGTGGTGGCTGCACTCCTACCGGCGCCACTGAGTGAATGGACACCCGTATATTCAGAGAAAGAGAAGAAATGGCTGTCAGAAGAACAAGGCGGATATGGAGAAGATGGATGGTTCCAGTTGGAAAATGGACAAATAGTCCTACCAGCAACATTGGCTCCTGAGATTGTAAGAACACTCCACGCAAGTACCCATGGAGGAAGAGAAATGATGGAACAGCAATTAGAGCCACATTTCTACGTACCAGGACTGTCAGTGGTCTGCAAAGCAATAGCCCAGCAGTGCATGACATGTGCCAAGAACAACCCGAGACCAGGCCCATCTCAACCTCCAGGGAAGCAGCCAATCGGGTTATCCCCAATGGCATCATTACAAATAGACTTCACAGTGCTACCGCCCTGCAAAGGATAGAAATATCTACTGGTGATGGTGTGTACTCTGACGGGATGGGTGGAAGCCTTCCTGACAAGAACAGAAAAGACTGTGGAAGTAGTGAAGAGTCTGATGAAAGAAATAATACTACGCTATGGACTTCCTCTCGAGATAGGGTCGGACAATGGCCCTGCATTTATACAGAACTGTTTACAACAGCTAGCCCGCCTGCTGGGCATCACCTGGAAGCTACATACTGCCTACAGGCCCCAAAGCTCAGGAAAAGTTGAAAGGATGAACCGCACCCTAAAGACTTTGATGTCCAAATTGTGCCAAGAGACGTCACTAGGCTGGTTGGATGTGCTGCCGATAGTCCTCTTGCACATTAGGTGCAGGCCAACCCCCCAATTGAAGCCAAGTCCGTACGAGCTCATGTTCGGACGGCCTACCCCTCTGATTAATGGACTAAGGGGGAACCTTCAGGCATTGGGAGAAACTAAACTAAATGATCAGGTTGTACTGTTGGGTAAATCAATGCAGAAACTGAATACTTGGGTGGGAGATAATATACCTCACTTTTTATATCCCCCACTGCATAAGTATTGTCCAGGTGATTCAGTATGGGTGAAAGAGTGGAAAAATGACCCACTAGGCCCAAAGTGGAAAGGTCCTTACCTTGTCCTGTTATCAACCCCTACAGCAGTAAAGGTTGCCGAGGTGGTCCCGTGGATGCATCACTCCAGGTTGAAAGTAGCTGCAGCGAGTCCTGAACCAGCATGGAAGGTCGTCACCAACGAGACCAATCCACTGAGGCTAAAGCTGACAAAGACCACAGCTGTGAGCATCTGAATGATCCAACTGAAGGCACTCAAATGATTTCACAAGTGGGTGTCTTGATGGACACAATAAGGCCTGACCATCCACCAACAGGGGAGCAATGGGATCCCCCGGGGGATACCCCAAGGGTGCTTTTTAGGGGCCCGGCCCCCACCCTTGATCATCCAGAAATGTCCTTTATTTTTGAAATTCCGGTGGGGAGGGATTGGGTTTATGTGACTGTGAAAAGAATTGCCCAAGGGATTTTGACATTTGGGGCATTTGTGGTACTGATTTTGTACCTTGCAAACTTGATTTATGGACTCTCGTATGGAGCCTGCCCCAGGTGCCCAAGCACCACCAAGAAAGTGGATATCTCCCATATCTGGAATGGTACGCACCGGTGATGGAGAATCGTACTATGTGGAGACAAAAGCGAGAGGTGACATCCGAGATCTTGCCAAGAGGACATTTACTTGTGCAATTTAAATATGATTATGCTAAAAAGTCTGGGCAAACCGCATGCTGGGTGTGCAGTAGATTGCACCCAGAGACAATCCACATACCATTTGCCTCTGTTCCAATGAATTTAAGTATGTTTGCATCAGGGAATGTCACAATACATGCTTTTGATGCACCAAGGGAAAAAACAGAATCGTTCAGTCCTGGGTACCCCATAATAGGGTCAGTATACCCACCAGAATGGTGTTTCCAACTAGGACCAGATAGAGAAACAAATAATGAGGGTGTTATTCAAGCAAGTTTAACTGGACGTCATACATCTACACATTTAACACAAAGGAGCAGTCAAATTTTCTATACATACGATGTAGAAAACTCACGAGTGAATAAGAAGAGGTGATTGGAAAGGTGACAGATGGGAGGCAGAGTGCACTGGATATGATGAAACGACTGAGACAACTGACAATAGAGATAGCAAAGGGAACACTGCATTTGTCACCATTTATATTGAGAGGGGGGTACCAGGTGTGTTGTGGAAAGGTGTGTTACACATGGGTGCCACCAACAATAACGGGAATGTGTTATCTGGCTAAGTTGATCCCAATGCAGAGGGTAAGGGGAGAAGACACTAATACAGACACAGCACTCCACCCTAGGTACCCACTGGTGTTTGAAAGGCAGAAGAGAGAGTTGTTTAAAAAGGTGGATCGAATATGGTCATGGCTGCCGGCGTGGACTGGATGGGGAAGAGAGCTGATGGTGAGAATGAACAGTTATGCCAGTTTGATGGATGAAATTCTGAATAAGACTAGTATGGATATTCAGTTGCTGAATCTGGAAGTGCGTGAGATACGGAAGGTGCAGATGATACATGATATGGCACTAGAACAGATCAGTGCGGCCTTGAATGGATTGTGTGAAATGACAATGCACTATGAATGTTGCACCTTCATTAGGAACACTACACACGACGTCCCGGACTATTACCAGGTAATCCAGGATCACCAAGAAAAGGTAGCACAGTTGCAGAACACAGCAAGGAGGATCGCTGCTGAAGGCTGGAATCCACTCCGTGGGTTCGGAGCAATCGGAGAGTGGTTCGGATCCATCCTGAGATTTATCTCACAGATTGGATCCATGATTCTGATGATAGTGGTGATCCTGGTCGTAGGAATACTAACGGGCCGCATAGGGCTAGGTCTATGGCCACTATGCAAGAGAGCACTGACACTCACACAGACACAAAAGATACCACTGATAATCCCGCAAGACATGTTCCCAACGAAAATAGGTCCCCTAAAGTATGAGGAACTCAAGAATAATACTAGTGGGGTGTGATGGCTACAAGCATCAGGAAAAGAACCTGAGGCTTGAGCCAAGGGGGGAATGAAGTGGAATCAGGCTGGAAGATGGTCGCCATTATGAGCCAGGCGGCCATCTTGTTCAGAATATTGGTTCACTTGAAAATAACTGGGTAGAATTCAGTAGAAACTAGAATGAAGCTTACATAGAATTTTAAGAATGTGTTAGATTAACAGAGAAGCAATTAAAATAGAGGAAGATCCGGGCAGCTCTTGGCACGGAGAGACAGGATGACGAATGGATACATGAAGGTTACTAAGGCCTGCAGAGAGACAAAGAGAGCGTAGAAACCAGACCATGTCTTATCTGGAACAAATAGTTATTTGAGACCATGTTAACCAGACCAGGTCTTATCTGGAACAAATCCAAGATGTCGGCCAGCTCCGGGAAAGGATCACGAACCGGCGCTTTTCAGCGCCAATTCGTGATCCGGCTCCCCAGGGGTTAATGACAGCCACCGTTTGGAAGGGCAGGCTGTGCCCTTCCATGCGGTGCCTGTATTAACTCCCTGCTCCCCGGCGATCGGGAGGGAGAGAGGTCCGAAGGACCTCCCCCCCTCCCTTTCAGGCACCTCCTCCGCACATGTGGGGGGGCGCCTGAATTAGAGGTCATCGCGTCGCCGCGATGACATCTAATGTCCCCGCCGGGGTCCCGAGTGCTGGGCTGAGATCCAAGATGTCAGCCCGCACCGGGGGGGCGCAGCAATCCGTCGGAATCCGGCGGATTGCTGCCTCCTGTGTATGGACGCGCTCAGCGGTTCCATAGCACAGGAGAACCACTTGGCTGGACGCGCTGAGCGCGTCCATAGCAGCCAAGTGGTTAAAGGTATAAATATACAGGTTGTTATTATTATATTTTATTCCTGATGAAGGCTCTTGTTTGAGCTGAAACAATTTTTTTTTAATGACTTCCTAATAAACCAAACATTTTATTTTTTCTAAGTCCGTGAGTGCTCCTTATCTGGTTAATATAACATATGTCTGAGGATCTTCTGGCACCGAGGCACCTTCCAAAAGTGAGTTTTAAAGAGTGAGTGCTGAGAAAATTGGACTGTTATATATATATTACATACCATAAAATAGTGCATGTCCTAATGGGGGGAGGAAGCCCTCACACGTGCAATAGTCCATGGGATACCATAACTCTTCAAACATACAATCCAGTTTTAATAAAGAAACAGATCAGTACGTAAATAAAGCATTTAACCATGGAAGGCGCGTTACTGAAACAGCAATATTTCATCTGAGTATTACCTCACAAAATATAGGCTTTATTTACTTAACAAGCTGCTTGTTCATAACTATGGAATTACACCTACAATTATGCTATATGATACCTCTATAAAACAATTAAAAGAAGGAAAGTTAACCTGATACATAATAAACTAAATAGCAAAGGTGTGCGTTAAAAGCTGGAAAAAAAGGTGGGGAAAGCAGTATTGCATTTTCCTATAGCCAGGCTCTGGGTTAGTGGCTTGTGCAACACTTCTGCCGAACACCCGTTCTCGTCAGCTATCTGAGTGTGCAATATATGGCACGTACAGCTGACATGACTCAGACAAGCAAAAGTAAACGTCTAGTCTCCATTTCATAAGGTTATTGTTATGTACTAAACTTTCAGCCACTTACCTAAGTCAGCCAATACCTTAGGGAGCTAAAGACAGTAAAACGGCCAAATCATCAAACTTCCTATCGAACTCTTAAAACATTTTGTTGTTTGCTAATGCCTGTCACCGTGCATATTGTTATTGTTCAAATAGGATTTAATAAAAATAGAAGGAAAATAAAAGGTTTAAAGGGCGACTAGCACCAAAAAAATGTAAACGCTCTTATATTGTATATTTTATGTTGCTGATATCTTACATGTACTTTGTTGTTCTCATGTGTGTCGTTAAAAAAAATAAATTAGTCTGTATGTGCTACTGTGTGCATCAATTGTGTGATATTTCGTGTTGTAAACTGCCCCTCCCCAGCCCAATGTATCTTTACAGCACTAGCTCCTCACTGTGTGGCATTCAGTATAGAATGGAGGTGATGGGACAGATCTCCTAAAAATAATATAATAATAATAATAATAATAATAAAAAAACAACAATTCATAATGATTGCATTGTCTGGGATGTATGCAAAGGACATCACCAGGGGATAGATTAAAATGCTGTTAGCCCATGTCAGATAAACTGCTATCTATCATCTCCGGTAGCCTAGGCAACACAATAGATCCGATACAACCTTGCCTAAACATTCACTCATCTACCCCGTTGCCTTTGTAATACTGTTTAATCCTATACCACAGCTGTACAGGCAGACTAAGGCTGGACATCTACTGGGTCTGTAGTTTGAGGACAGATTTGGCCGTCCGACTATGGACAACTTTTTGAACGATCTGGGTTGTCCACTGCAAGTAACTATAGACAACCAACATTGACCGACATACAGACCGCCAAACGTCGCTAAAGACCACCAGACTGAAGGAAAAAAGACAAAAATGCAGAAAGAAAAAGAAAACAAAAACACGGCCAAACGCCGCCTGACTGCAGGGGGGGAAAAAATTGAATTCTGCTGTTCTTCTAATAGGTGTTTAAAATGTGTCTAAATAATAAAAAAAGGGCCTTCGGTTACAGAATTAAAAAAAAAAAAAAGCCTATTAAAAAAATAATCAAAAATTTCTTAAAAAAAAAAAAATAATAGAAAAGGGGGCGTGGCTGGCTCTGCACGAGGGCAGAGGTGACTTCATGGAGCTATGAGGACTCCTGTTTTGGGGGGGGGGGTTTAGCTGTTTTTTTTCTGTGGATAGTGCACCACTAGAGGTCCTGCACAGCTGGTCATTACGGGGATTGCTCCGGGGCCCGTTATTGCCCCCCCCCACCGGAGCACAGCAGAGATTTATGTGAAGACTCCCTGGTGACACCAATTAGCAGTCGGACATTTTGAGGCCTATCATTTGCCACCTGGCCATCTTGCTCCTTATTCCCCTGAGCTGCACCCCTGCGGGGGGGGGGGGTTGTTAGTTGCGGATAGCGGAGATGGAGGGCCCCCATCCTCCGGCTGCATCTGATGTCCCTTGGTGGGGAGTCCGGAGGGGCGATCGGAGCAGCGCGGTTTGGACTTTCCCCCACCCGCCAGTAGAATGGAGGCCTGGTTTGAGGCCTGTCTCGACCAGTTACAGGGAGAAGAAGAGAGTCCACTTACCCGCGGTCCATGGAGGCGGCTGATGGAGTTGCTGAGAGTTGATCGGGAGCCTGAGGGCCAGGAGGAGGTGGCATCGGAGGACGCCAAACAGGACAGAGGTTTGGACGGCGATGGGTCTCTGCGGAGCGGTGAATCAGGAGGTTGGGATTTCGGGCTGTGCCTGCTGTCTGCATGCCGGAGGGGGAGCGTGACCGGGACATGCACGGTTGAAGCTGCACAGATGGCCGCAGAGGCGTCTAGAGGCGTCCTGGTGCCGACCAGGACTATTGGGCCTTACGCTGATAGGAGGCAGTGTGGGCCTTGGTTCCGAGTTGCGACTGGCGCGTCTGCTGGGTTAGCCTGGGGACTGGAAGCCCACCGTGTCTGCTCCCTGGCTTTGCAGATCTCGCCCCCCGTCCTTGACAGTGCTTTTGCTGACCGGCCTGGCCTGCACAACGTAACCCTGCCTGTCTTACAACGGATGCCATTTCGTGACACTGACTGAGGGTGCTTCTCCAGGAGCCATTCCGCCTCCTCGAAGTCTCCCATTCCATTACAGGATATTACCCCAGAAGCAGTTTTACCCTTTTTGACGTTATCCTTTCTTTTATGCATCTCTTTTGAGGACTTATTACCTTATTATATTTTTGTGCCCTTTTTGTGATATGTATGTCCCCGGCTGGGGACACCATAGCAGAGAGTCTCTGCCAGAGACTTTTTATTTATTTTTTCCCTTTACTCTGAGGCATTTTCTCTTTATTATTACTACCCCCTCATTTTTCATCGTCTGACACTTTTTTTGTGATTGCCCCCCCCCCTTATGTTTTATGTGATTCTTATACCTGTGATATTTGGTCCTGCGAGGCTAATCGTGCTGGACAGTCTGTGACCGTTCCGCTTTAAAATAAAATCTTAAATTAAAAAAAATATACCGTATATAGAAAAAATGTTCAGAAAAATAAGAAGGCTTTTTGCTGAAAATGAAAATAATAAACGGTTTAATGGAGAAAAAAAAGGAAGGAAGTCCCCGTAAACACCTTAAAGAGACAACCTCCTCCGCTGATGCAGTGTCAGCCATATTTCACTCTGCTACTGAATAGGAGGTCTTCGGATACTCCCAAATGGAGCACTTTGATTCCGGAGATAGACTTTGCTTTCTGCTACCTTGGCTGGGGACTTCAGCAATATTTGCATTTTGGGGTCTTTCCTCTTGTCCCCAATCGTTTGATCCGAATGAGCATGCCTAAGAGAGATATCCTTTTCATTAGAGACTCCTAGAAAAGGCCATAGCCCGATGGGCTATTTGTGTTTTTTTCCCCTTATTATTTTTCCTACCATTGATTCCCGATTTCGATGTCAAAATTAGCATAGGGCAGGAAATATCTTTGGACATGATGTATTTCATGGGACCTGGCCAGTTTCAAGAAATACATTAAGGACAGGACATGGTTCGCTCAAGAGATGTTAACAGATCCTGTTTGGTGAAATATATAAGGCAGGAGCTCACGTCATTCAGACAGAAGTCTCTCCTGTGGAACGGACACGCTGCCCAGGGTCCAATGAAGCCCGTCTGAAATGGGACCTCTTAGACGTGGTGGCGAGAGGTCTGCAACTCAAAAGGTGATGCTTTTAATTTGTTTATTTTCGTGATGCTAAGGATAAATTGAGCCAATCCATTCACTGTACAGAATGGTACCAGAGGGAAAGCCTATGTAGCGCCCAGCCTATTTTCTCATTGTCCCCTACCCAACTATCATCACTACCCCAATTTCTGTCCACTGAAGATTTATCTACTGTTGTCTGTTACGTGGTTTATCATTCTCTGGATGTTTCTTTGTACTGCTGTATTTTATGTATTTGAACCAATGTTCGAGACGTGCGATAACAAAAATAAGTATATAATAATTGGGCAAAGTCTGCTGATAGCCACCCGAAGTGGGGGGGGGACCTCAACTGGGCAGAGGCTTTTATTCATTTCTAGTAACATCTTTTAACCCATTTACTACTGAGGATATTCCAGGGAAGAGTCATCCATGAGATCTACTGCCTTAATGAAAGGTGCCCCCCGCCCCTTGGTGATGCACAAGTGACACAGGAAACCATACATTTTTGCTTTTGAGCAACAGAAAAGCTGAAAAATAAAGTGGTTTTTTTTTTAAAATAAAGAGTTTTACTACTGTGAAAAAAAGTTTCTTCAAAAAAAATTGAACATATTTACATAATGTAAATAAACTCCATTTGCAAAGTAAAAATATCAGTGTATTAAACAGAGGGTTTTGCACTTAAACATAAAATCCATCCAGTAGGCAAAGAAAATGTCTACATTTGCAGAAAACAAAGTACAAGTCAGGAATTCTCCAGAGTAACAAACACAAAGAAAGTAAAGAAAAACGATGAATTTGCAGCAAAAAGTAGGTGATTTGGAAACACCATTTTCATTGCTTTTACTTTTTGGCAAGAGAATAAAGAAGATGCGTGATATGATGACTGAAAGACAGATGAAGGAATTCCTGTTGTGAACGTGACAATAGAATACACCTGGGAGTGAAGTCAGACAATACGAATGGATCCACAATTAATATACTGGTCTCGGGATGTTCCTGAGGCTGAGGATGAAGGAAGGAGGAGTAACAATAGCTGTTTGCTGGGAGGGATGAATCAATGAGGGGGTATTTACATCAAAAAGATAATGTTGCCCCATTCCCAAGATACCTCTACTGGAAAGGAAGACCCTCTAGACAAATCCTTGAATCTATTCTTAATTCTTCGAATGGCACGTAGTGCTTACCTGGCTAGAAAAACACACCATGGGCACTGTGACATATTTCGGAGTGTGTATGGGGCATTCTAATCTACATGTGGATTAGTTTATGGTCTTGATGTAGAAATCAAATTCAGAATTAAAAAAAATAAATAGATGTGAAGATACAAAATGAAGCAACAATGAACAAGGGTAAAGAGAGTTTAGGTTAGATGATAACCTTCAGGATGCTGTAGGAATTGATTTCCAATCATTTATTGCCAAGGCAGGTTAATTCTAAGCCCTTCCCATCTAACCAGTCTAACACCCCATGCACTCCTAATGCTACGAATTATCACTCCCCTGACTCTTTAACCAGCATAATAAAATAGAAGACATTTTAACATGTAGAATGCATTTTTAGGGCTATAAATCCTGGTCACACATGTGTGCTAAAGATAGAACTAAATAATACAATGCTTAACAATAAATCAGTATAACAAAAAGCCAATTGTGCCTGGAGCAACGCCCTTGTTTGGTATTCAGAAAAAAATTCATAAAACATTTTTATATACCAAAAATCTTTACAAAACTCAGACTTAATGTATAGTCTTTTTTCAATTCTTCTGTTTCCTGAAATAATGTATTTCAAATTTTTAGGATCAAGTCTTTTAACCTCCCTGGTGTTACGATTCTGACATATTTTAGATGTCTGAATCGTTCCATTTTTTTATTTTTTTTTAGCCCCCTGCAGTATTCCCGACTGTGGCTTGAGGGTTAAATTCCTATGCTGGAAGCTGCAACTCCAAGCAACACTCGGGTTGCCGCTGGATAAATCCCCTCTCTCTGCGCTCCCATGCTGTCCCCTGCAGTCTCCTCTGGCGATCGCGACCCTCATACATAGAAACATAGAAAAATGTCGGCAGATAAGAACCTTTCGGCCCATCTAGTCTGCCCAATTACATGGATACTTTACCTGGATTTATCTTTTGTTTAGGATAGCCTTATGCCTATTCCATGCTTGCTTAAATTCAATTACTGTTTTGGCCTCTACCACTTCAACTGGAAGACTGTTCCATGTATCCACCACCCTCTCAGTAAAATAATGCTTCCTGATGTTACTTTTAAACCTTTGCCCCTCTAATCTAAGACTATGTCCTCTTGTTTTGCTACTTTCCTTTTAAATATACTCCCTTCCTCTACCTTGTGGAGTCCCTTTACGCGGGAAGGGAATCAGGAAGTATGAGGTCGCAATTGCCAGAGGAAACTGCGGTGGTCAGCGAGGGAGCGCAGAGAGAGGTGATGTATCCAGCGGCAACCCGAGTGTTGCTCGGAGTTACCGCTTCCAGCATAGGAATTTAACTCCGAGCCACACTCGGGAAAACCATCAGAGGTGTTAAAAGGAACACTCTACACATCCTGATCGCTTTAGCTTCTTTAAAAGGTCAGGATAGTGAGGAGTGCCCCCCGTCAAACTCACCCTCAGCCCCCCATTTTCCCTAAAATGCTGGGTGAAGTGGAGGAGTTAGCTCCATCCCACCCAGTGTCACCAGCAGCCTTGGAATTTGAATTTTCTGGCTGTTGGTTACTAGTTATGCTGGTAGGCTGGGCGCAACAATCAGTCCGAAAGGCCGCAATGGATTGGAGTTGCATGCCGATTGCATGTTCTGTGCAGGCGCTATGGGACAGGTGTATGTAATGTTCGCAAGTCCCTTTTGTGGTACACAATTTGCATTTCATACTCTACCCAAGTAGCGCATCAAGTGTAAATTGCGCAGAAAAGCCTCAAGGACCTCCGGGTTCTGCACCCTGCAAGAAAGAAAAGGTGAGTAGAATTAAAAAAAAAAAAAAATTGTGTAGGGACTGTCAGCAGCCCCTGCCCAATTATTTAAGAGCAGAAAAGGGGACACTACTTTCTGTAGTGTTCTTTTAAGTCTTCTTGCCATGTACATGTTCACCTTTGCATTCTTAGTGCATTCCCACATATTATATACCGTTCTGAAAAGAACAAATACAGCTTTTTATTAAAATGTTTAATATACTCTATATTTAATCATGTTGCAAGGGAAAAAAATGAAACATTTTCGCAGGTTTAGATATATTTGGATACATAATGTAGAGTTTAGATGAAGAAAAGAAAGCATAACTCCGTACGCATTCAGAAATTCGTACTGAACACCTAAGTGTATTTTATATTCTATATATTTTTTTACAATCCAAATATCACAAAAGGTACATTATGGTTTTAAAGAAAAGAAAAAAAATCTTAATGTTAACAGGTTTCTTAAAGGATAAGCAGCCACCGCTTCCATAATTACTTATTAAAAAGGCATTTTTTAAAATGTGTCCAATTATTTATTTTTATTAAAAGCATTTACTCCTAAAACGGCACTATGTCCCTATAAAAGACAGTAAGACCTAGATATGGAGAGTGCTACATCTATAAAAATCTATATCTTGGTGTGCAGAAAGTCCTTTCCCCTGAATATCCCAGGATGAGGTGGGGCTGTGACAGACCTTAAAAAGGGACACTACCATTTACACAAGCTTTAATTAGATTACTTGTGCATTACAAATAAAACCACTTTATAAAACACATTCTGCCGTTTTTATCCTTTGAAGTAATTGTGTGCAAAAAGGAATAAAGTTAAGCGTTTATCTCCCGTTTCCATTTTGTGGACTTTTCCCATCATGGAGCATTTTCCAAAATCTGTGCAAACGTTTTACATTGCTTCTTTGGCTTAGGCTTACAGTATTTAACAATCGATGAGATGGAGGAGGGAATGTTTAGATAAAGCTGCAGGAGGGTATTGTTCTGCAGTCTAATTGAAATAAGAGATGGCAGCTGAATGAGATAAAACAGGGGAGCTTAAAAGACTTCTAATCTACCCACTGGTGATATCCTTTAAGTGCATTCATCTCACACAATACAATGATGTTCGTCGGCTGTCTGACCCACAGTCTCCATTCTATGCCTTATGCCAAACAGTGGGGAGCAAGTGATTTAAGCATACTGGGGGGAGTTTACAACATAATGGATGCACCCAGTGACTGGCATGTCCCGTGCCAGAAAGCTCAGCGGCGCTGCAAGAAAGCCTGTGCCACAGCGTCCTGAGGATCTGCAGCACCTTTCTCATGTTTCTGCAAGATCCATTCTGGATTTTTCAATTCACAGCTCACCGTTATCTGGTCCATTGTTCCATCCCAGGTTCTCCAAAACCTATTACAGCCGCTGGTCTCACTATATAGACTCCAATGAGATCCCTACTTTACGAAACCACACCCTTCCTCAATTCCTTCAGCATTGTGTGGTTTTCCAACAGTCTGTGTGCACCACCCAGCAGGTCTGGTGTTACTTCCTTTCAAGATGACCTTATCCACGCTCCCCAGTTCCTGTACTACCTTCGATGTCCCTACAGTACTGTCTACTTGTCTCAGAGTTCCAGATTTCTAGCCTGCAACATCAGCAACTCCGGTTTCCAGCCTCCAATGTCAGCAACTTCTTGACCCAGCTTCTATTGTGTATTTTCCAGTGTCCAACTCTATTCCTGTACCTTGTGCCCTGCCTCACCTCTGTCTCACCCCTGTGCCCAGCCTTGCCTGTCTCCTTGGCCCAGCCTTGCTATTTCATTTGTCCTTCATAATTTATTACTGCCTTGCCTGTTCTTTGACTGCCCTTTATTTAATAAATCCCAGTTTGCCAGTAACATATCTCGTCTCCTCATGTAGTATTATTATTGTCATCACTTATATAGCGTTAACAGTTTCCGCAGCGCTTTACAATAACCAAAAGGGGACGAGATAAACTGACATATGATGGAAACAAGAGGTGTAGAGGGCCTGCTCATAGCAGTTTACAATCTAGAGGGATTGGGGTTCAGGAAGAAAAGAGGAATTTTACTAGATAGCAGAATCATTAGTGCCATTGGTTTGGGAATGGTGGGGCCATAGAAGCAGCTTCAATCATGTGCGAGTACATGAGCAGAGAGATGAGTTGCATTAGTGATGTGGTATGCGAATCTGAAGAGATGGGTTTTGAGGGATTTTGTGAAGGCCTAAAAGTAGGGTTGCACCGATGCCGATACTAGTATCGGTACCGATACCGGGTACTGCAGGAGTACTTGGTACTCGTGCAGTACCCCCCGATATTTTTCCTGATACCGGAAGCCGGCATTGAGCCGGCATCCGAGGGGCTGGGGCGGCTGTCAGAATGCTCTATCGGCATTCGGACAGGCCCTGCAACTGCTCTCAGTGATACTTACCTTCCTGGGCGACGCCGGGAAAGTCTTCGCTCATTGGAAGGACCCCAGCCGCGACCACGTGGGACCATGTGATCGCGGCTGGGGTCCTTCCAACGAGCGCACGTGCAGAAGCTTTCCCGGCATCGCCCAGGAAGGTAAGTATGAAACAATGCGGTGAGCAGCTGCAGGGCCTGTCCGCATGCCGATAGAGCATTCGGACAGGCACCTGGAGCTCTCCGCGATTATACTTACCTTCCTGGGCGATGCCGGGAAAGTTTCCCCGCGTGCGCTCGTTGGAAGGACCCCAGCCGCGATCACATGGTCCCACGTGGTCGCGGCTGGGGTCCTTCCAACGAGCGCAACGCGCAAAGACTTTCCCGGTGTCGCCCAGGAAGGTAAGTATCGCGGAGAGCTCCAGGTGAGCTGGGGGGGCAATCCGTGAGCTGGGGGGGCAAATCCATGAGCTGGGGGGCAGTATCCATGAGCTGGGGGGCAGTATCCATGAGCTGGGGGGCAGTATCCATGAGCTGGGGGGCAGTATCCATGAGCTGGGGGGCAGTATCCATGAGCTGGGGGGCAGTATCCATAAGCTGGGGGGGCAGTATCCATGAGCTGGGGCATATCCCATGAGCTGGGGGGCAGTATCCATGAGCTGGGGGGCAGTATCCATGAGCTGGGGGGCAGTATCCATGAGCTGGGGCAATATCTATGAGCTGGGGGGCAGTATCCATGAGCTGGGGGGGGTAGTATCCATGAGCTGGGGGCATTTTTATAGGAGGTCTGTTCTTATTGGAAAGCGTCACGACATAAAAAAGTATCGGTACTCGGTATCGGTGAGTACTTGAAGAAAAGTATCGGTACTCGGTCTTAAAAAAGTGGTATAGGTGCATCCCTACCTAAAAAGATATGGGGAGAGTGTGATAGGGCGAAGCAAGTCAAGTCATTCCACAGGACCGGTGCTGCCCTTGAGAAGTCTTGGAGGCGAGAGTTGGCCGTGCGCATGTAGACACATGACAGGAGATCGCCTGCTGACCGGAGATGTCTAGATGGGACGTGCTTGCGGAGTAACGAAGACATGTAGGGAGGAGTTGAGTTATTGAGCGATTTGAACGTGAGCGTCAGTATTTTAAAACTGTACCAATGGAGGGACTGGCAGAGTGGGGAGGTATGCGAGGTACATCTGGTGAAAAAAATAAGCCTGGCCCCTGCAATCATTACAGATTGCAAAGGGGCAATAAGGGAGTTGGGGAGGCCAATAAGGAGCGAGTTGCAGTAATCAAGTCGTGAAATGACAAGAGCATGAACCAGCACCTTTGTGGTATCTTGTGTCAGAAAGGGGCGGACATGGGCAATGTTTTTGAGAGTTGAAAGTAACAGGATTATACGAGAATTATACGAGGCTGTGGTCCCAATTTAAGGATTTGGAATGTTGGGATAGATACCAGATTTCATGGGTGGGTCGTATTCATTGTGTCAAGATGAATGTCCTACCACGGTTGCTATATTTGTTTCAAGCTCTACCTCTGGCGCTGGACTCTGGCGATATTCGTGATATGCAGAGAGCTATTGATTCTTTTATTTGGCAGGGTAAATGCCACCGAATTGCTAGAGCTACCCTGTACAGGCCGAAGGAGGTGGGAGGTTTGGGATTACCGTGTCTGTTTTCCTATGATTACACCGCACAGCTTGCTCAAATTGTAGCCTGGCACTCTCCTCAGGCCTCTCATCGCTGGGACGACCTGGAACGGGGATTAATGTATCCGGAGCGTCCTCATCTCTGGATATGACTTCCTAGGACACACCATCCTCCTTTATTGAAAACCTATTGCCCGGCCATCCTCAACTCACTCCGGTTATGGGAAAAATTAGTAACCAAATGCGAGCTCACGTCCTACCCTTCTTCGCCAACGCCGATCCTGCGGAATTGAGACTTCCCACCGGGACTTAATTCCTCTACCTCGGATGGCTGGAGAGGTTCAGATCTCACGAGGATTTTTCATCTATATCCCAAAGGACAGGTGTTTCGGCCCATAGATCTACCTCAATCTGGATTGTTGCATCCCTTACCATTGCTTCAAATACGGGTGTATGCCACACGACCTCACATCAAAGCCGCGGCATTGATCACACCATCTCACTTTGAGCGCCTGTGTCTCCGAGGCTCCTATCCCAAGGGCTTGATATCAACGATTTACCATAAAATTACAGCCCTTCTGGACTGGGGAGAACTTACCTATATCCAAGCATGGGAGCGAGACCTGGGAGAGTCCTTAGATGCTGAAGATTGGGGAGATATTTGGGAGGCTATGAGGAGTGTTTCTATATGCACGGTCCATCAGGAACAACTCACTAAAACGATTTTTCAGTGGTATACCACCTCTGTCCAAAGTTCACATATGTCTCAACAGACACCTGATCTTTGTTGGAGGGGTTGCGAACATAAGGGTACCTACGCCCACATGTGGTCGTTCTGTTCTGCAGTCCATCGCTTTTGGGATCAGACACATACTCTTCTTCAAGCAGTGCTACCAACAGAGACCCCAATGGATCCTTGGGCTTACTTACTGTCCACACCGTTACCGGAGTTGTCACGGCATGAAAACAGACTGTTGGCCAAGATCACCCTTGCAGCCCGCAGTGTGTTGGCAGAACACTGGAACTGCCCGAAGATTCCTCCCTTCTCAAAGATTTACTCTAAGATCAGAGATGTACAACTAATGGATGAATTTACTGCCATTACCAATCACACCCTTCCGAATTATTATAAAATATGTTCGCTCTGGCTGGACCAAATGGGCTAGGTTTGAATCGTACCGGGATTGGGAGCCGATGCCACATGTAAATTGCCTTATCGGATTTAGGTTTGTTCCTTACACTTCGTGGAAATGTATCATTGTTGCTAATGGTGTCACAACTCCTTTGAGTTACTTTGTCTTCCTTCTTTTTCCTTTTTTTTTTATCTTCGGGGTTTGGGCAACCCTTTCTCTTTCTCCTTTTCTCTGCTTTTCCCACTTCCCTCTTTACAGTGTTTTGATGGTTCTGAGGTTTTTACTTGATTTATGTCTGAACACTTATTTTTTTAATAAAAATTACATTTAAAAAAATAAAACAAAGAAAGTAACAGGATTTGGTCACTGTCTGGATGCGGGGAGAGAATGTTAGGTCAGAATCAAAAGTGACACCAAGGCAGCGAGCTTGAGGCATTGGGCTAATGAGCGTTCCATTTACTCGTAGAGAGATAGGTGGTATTGGGTTTTTCTTGGAGGGAGGAATAACGGGAATTTCAGTTTTGGCAAGATTGAGTTTAATAGGGAATGGAAATGTGGAGACAGCGCTTGTATATGTGTTTTATCTTGTGTATCAGGATAAAGCAATAAGTTTAAGGAAGCGGGAAGACATCCAAATCGAGACGGCAGAGAGACAGTCAGTGACTCGAACCAGGAGAGAGATCAGGGGCGGAGAGGTAGATTTGATTGTCATCAGTGTATAGGTGGTACCTGAATCCAAAGTAGCTGATCAGTTTGCTTAGAGAGGCAGTGTAGATTGAAAAAAATAGAGGGCCCAGTACTGAACCTTGGGGCACCCCAACAGAGACAGGCTGCCGGGAGGAGGTACTTCTCGCAAATGAGACACTAAACGATCGAACGTTGGGACAGGTAGGAAGCGAACCATGAAAAAACAGTACTTTGAAGTCCTACATCACTAAGAGTTTAAAGGAGGAGCAGTGGTCAACTGTATCAAAGGCAGCAGAGAGGTCAAGAAGGATCAGCAGAGAGTAGCACCCATCAGATTTAGCAGTAGTAAGGTCATTGGTCAGTTTCGCAAAAGCCGTTTCTGTCGAGTGCAGTGAGCAAAAACCAGATTCCAGAGGGTCAAGGAGAAAGTGGAGAGTTAGTGGTGTGGTAGTCAGACGGGCATACACAAAATCTTTTCGAAGAATTTGGAGGCAAAAGGGAGCAGGGACACGGGGCTGTAGTTGGAGGGAGCAGTCGGATACAGAAACGGCTTTCTTAGGATTGGGACTACTGTGGCATGTTTGAGGGGAGTGGGAAAGACCCCAGAGGTTAAGGGCAGATTAAAGGTGTGGGTCAAGGACGGTACAAGAGAAGCGGAAAGTGTTTTGGCAAGATGTGAGGGAACGGGGAAGAGGGGGCAGGTAGTGGGATGAGAGGATCGTAGTAGGTTAAGGACCTCTTGTTCAGCTGCTGAAGGGAAGAAGTTAAACATGGGAGGATAGACATGATTAACATCTTCCTGCATGAGTGATAAGAACTGAAATCTCAACAATGTTGTTATCTTTTCTATTTTTGCTGTGAAAAAGCACGCCAGGTCTTCAGCATTGAGGTCAGTGTGAGGGACAGCCACAGCAGGACGGAGAAGGGAGTTGAAGGTGGCGAACAGGCGTTTTGGGTTCCGGGAATGGGTGTCACGGCACGCGTCGTAGGCACCGGAGAAAGGGCAAGTAAGGTGCCGTTCCCCCTTCCAGAATCAGGTTCTGTTCCAGAAATTACCGCTGCCTGGACTGGTGTCCAGGCACTCAGGGATCCAGTACAAGTTTCCCCTCATCTCTCCAGCTTCAGATGTGGGCTGGGCCTGGACCACCCATATAAAATCAGGCCTCACCATTCAGTGAATGCTTCTGCATTGTCCTTCCTTGGAAGCCTCATGGTGTGCCAGTCCTGTGTACTATGTACATCGCCTGTCTGAGACCCTTCATATCTGTATCCTGTGGTACCCCTCAACGCTGTATCCTGTCAGACCCTTCATACCTGCATCCTGTGGAACCCCTCTTCGCTGTATCCTGTCTGAGACCCTTCGTAGCTACAGTACTCATCGTGACCCTCCATCTGCAATCCTCCTTCATGGATACTCCTCGCAATCCTTATTCCTGGACTCCATCTGCAACTCCCAGCATTGCCTTCAGATCCGCTTATTGATTGACCTCCTGTGTATGACCATCTGCTCTGGACTTTGACCACCCTCTGCCTGCCAAGACCTCTGCTTGATCTGACCATTCTCATGTTATAGCCCTTCTGATACCACGCCTGATATTATGGTTTTTCCTTTTGCCCTCTGTGTCTCCTGGTCCTCCATCCTCGGTTTATCCAGTAAGTGTGTTATTCTGTATTCAGTGTCCAGTCCAGTACCTGTCCTGTCCACCCTTCTGGTGTTATTCTGTATTCAGTGTTCAGTCCAGTACCTGTCCTGTCAGCGCTTTGTGTTTATTCAGTGTCCAGTCCAGCACCTGTCCTGTTAGCCCTATTGTGCAATTCAGTGTCCTGTCCACCCCTTCCTATTCCATCTGCTCAGTGTACCCTGTCCTGTGTATATAGTATCTCACCCAGCCAGCTCCTTTACCTGTCATTACTTATCCATTGTCCCCTTCCTGGTTTACTTCTGTTTCTTATTTAATAAACCTTTATTTCTGGTTTAGCCCCACTTACCTGCCTCTCTGTTTGTGTAACCCCACCCTGGGCTCGAAACCCCCGGCACCCTCGTGACAGTGGGTGTGTATGAGGCCGTATAAGGGAGGCGGCACACGAGCATACTGTACTGCGTCTGTTATGAACGCACTTTTTCACGGGAAATATTGTGAATACTGCATAAAGTGCGTCCGTAATGTCTGAGGTCTCCACACCCTAGGAAAATACATGGCGGCGTTGTTTCTGCGTCCGTTTAGCTTTTTCACGTCGATGTTATTTTTGCATCCGTGGTTTATGCTTTGCCAGTCTGTGAACAAGTGCGCAGGGGCTTTGTGTGGGGTGTTTAATTGACGCCTTTATAAACCTATGACTGCCAGCAAACAGTGCGGTCAGACGGACGTAAAATTTTGCTCGTGTGCCGCCAGCCTAATAGGACTGCTTGGCTAGGAAGAGGGCAGAGCTATAGAACCGGAGCATAAATGATCTGCAATCTGGACTCAAACTCCCTGTGTACCGTGACAGTGAGACAAAGAGTAAAATATTTTCTTAACTAAACATACAAGAGAAAAACTAAGTAAATGTACAATATCAGCAACATAAACAAGACAAATTATTTCGTTTTTTGGTGGTGGTGTCTGTTTAAAAGCAAAGGTCTCCTATTCTGAAAGGCTGTCAGTCAGCTCCCCCTGGACAGCCTTTTGAGGGTTGATAGTATGGGCATTGTGTGGGTTGAATTATCCCAATCTCTCAATACAGCTGCATTGAGTCACCTGATTGTCAAGAGGTCAGGTCCATGCCGCTTCCTGCAGCAGAGAAGAGTTTAATACCTGTGGGCTAAATACAGGAGGGTGCCTTTTAAGAATCAGGGTTGTAGCTGATCTTGCAGAAAACCAAACAAAAAATAATAATAACGAAAAAACCACCACACAAAAAGGGAAGGTCCCATGTTACCTAGCAATTTAATCAGTCAATGGAAACGAAAGAAAAGGAGCACTTTTCCTGGTGCACAAACATCAAACCACATACAGTAGTACGTCCTGGAGAAAATTCCCTTTAAGGACCATGGTCCTTTACCCCCCCCCCTCCCCCTCTACTCACCTCTCGGGCTGGGGTCCCACGTCAGACCAGCTTCAGGGAAGCCAGACTAACAGTTTTATGGGCTCAACCGTCACGATAACGTCACTTTCAGGGTCCCCCCCCCCCCGTGCCAGTAGGGGAAAACCTGAAAGGGAGGGGGGTCCCTTTGGAACTGCTCCAGGATGTGGCTGACGTCATGGATGTCAGTCAAGCCTCCGGGGTCACCCCCACCCACTTACGTCGTTGCCATATGTGCGACGACGTGAGTTGGCCAGTTAACCCTCTAGCTGCCAAGTGGAGCTAGAGGGGTCCTTTGGACCCCCATATCGCTCAATCCGTGGCAGCTAGAGGATCATATTTGGTATCATTGAAAAGGCCTGATCATGGCCTTTCCAATGGCCATGTTTTGGTGTAAAAACTAGTTAAAGAAAAAAGAAATTTGCCTGGAGGGGTTTAATAAAATAGGACTTCAAATCACGTTTAAACATGATGAGCATAAAACTGTCAAAATGAGCTCAGCATACAGAGGTGAAATGGCTCAGCAATGAAGGGGTTAAAAGCAAAAACATGTAAAAATTGGGTACCATTTGCAATTTTGTCTTAAGGACAACATTTAGAAACTATTTAACCGGGGTCTTTTTTGGCGGGTGTAGATTTTGGGGCTTAAAGTTTGAAAAATTGGGGTTTTTGTCTTTTCAAATTTCAGGGTTTTTTTTATCGTAAATTATATGATGAAAATATTAGCATCTTTAGAAAGTCCATTTAATGACGAGAAAAACTGTATATAATATGTGTAGGTTCCATAAACGAGTAGGTTTAGCTCTAATTTTCCTCTTCAACAGCGCAGAAATGTAAAAACAGCAGTGGGTACTTTCGGAAAGACAATGGTAAAACAGCCTGGTCACGATGGAGCTAACACCCCAATAAAAAACTTGAGCAGTGCTAGGTTTAAAATATAAACAACCAAATAGGACCAGGGGTCAAGTAGAGTGGCAACACTTGGGAATGCAGTTCAACCACTATTTTCACAATTAACTCGAACGCTAAAAAGAACAATAAAAAACTATTTAGGTGTTCAATTATATAATTCAGTTTATGTTCGATCTTCAAAATCCTGAGTCCTTACAAGTCCCTATGGACACCGGTGCTCCTCATGCAGTGGTGATGTTGTGACAACAGCAAGACAAACTCTTAGAGGGACTTACAAAAGGGGTTAATAGTTCCAAAACTAAAAGCAGAAACAACAATAGCAAAATTATACGAAGAAAAAAGTGCAGAACTAGAACTTACTGGGAAACTTCGGGCTTGCAGTGGTAGGTACTGGGCTGGGCTGTGAGGTGGTGTTGCTGGGAAGCAAGGCTGGTGATAATGTGGCATTGCCGCTTGACACCTCATCCAAAGGCTGAGTGTTGTTGATGTTGGATTTGCTTTGAGCTGGCTGTTTGTCTGTGACAGAGCTTGCAGAGGGTGGCTGTGGCGTGGGCAGCTGAGTTGGCTTTCCAACCTAAACAGAAAAATACATGAATATAAAAGATATAAGAGCATCAAGATAATTTCTGACACTACAAAAAGACGTTCCCTATCACAAAGACTCATTTCTGGGCCGTATTGAACTGCAAAGAGTCCCAAGAAAATTTTCCAGCCATCTGGGAGAGAGAGGGGAAGGGATAATATTTAAACACCGCAAACACAAAGTGAGCAGATGACAGAGAAACAAAAACAACGCTGAAGTAATAAAGTCATCATGGGCAATCTTTTGTGCTGAGAATTAGAGGATACAACACTGGCATAGTGTAAAAACGTACAACAATTTAATACATAGCAAATGAGTAAAATGTCCCGCTCACAAAATAAGTAGCACACAATCGGAAAAGTGTGCAAACATGCATGTAAACCACATGGGTAATCAGGTGCAGGTACCGTCCACCTTTCAATGGATACCAGGAAACGTCTCTTCTTTGAATCCAGGATCGCTGGAGAAGGTTCTGCGTCCACAGTATGCACAACAGCAAACACCCAACCAGAAAGGCTGTAGGTTAGATACGCTCAACGCGTTTCGTCTAGAAATATAAGCGACTCCCTCAAGTCTGACCGTACGAGGGGGAGCGTTCCAGAGGATGGGAGCTGCACATAAGAAATCCTGCAGTCTATCATGGGAAGAGGTGATGCGGGGAGAAGCTAGGCGCAGGTCACTGTTTGACCTTAGGGAGCGGGCTGGGGTATATTTGGGGATTAGTGAGGACAGGTAGTGGAGAGCTGAGTTAGTGAGAGCTTTGTAGCTCAGGGTAAGTACCTTGAATTTAATTCTGCAGTGGATGGGCAGCCAGTGAAGGGACACGGAGAGGGGAGCGGCAGAGACAGAGCGACGGGTGAGGTGGATGAACCTGGCAGAGGCATTCAGAATGGATTGTAGGTGGGCAAGGCAGGAGAGAGGGGGGGTCCAGCAAGAAGATTATTACAATAGTCGAGTCGGGAGATTACAAGGAGTGGAGGAGTTGCTTTGTGGTGTCAGCGGTAAGAAATTGCCAAATTCTGGAAATATTACGCAGTTGGTAGCGGCAGGAGGAGGGAAGAGACTGAATGTGGGGGATGAAGGAAAGAGCCCAGTCAAGTGTAACTCCGAGACAGCGAACCTGGTTTGATGGGGAGATAGTGATACCATCAACCACGATGGAGAAGTCAGGAGGTGGGGAGGCATTAGAGGGAGGAATTAGTAGGAGCTCAGTCTTGGACAGGTTAATCTTTAGGTGGTGGGAGTCCATCCAGGAGGAGATGCCAGATAAACAGTCGCTGACTTTGGAAAGGACAGAAGGCGAGAGATCAGGGGTAGAGAGGTAGATCTGAGTATCATCAGTATAGAGGTGGTAATTAAAGCCAAAGCTGTTAATGATTTTTTCCCCAGGGAGGAGGTATAGATAGAGAAGAGCAGAGTACCTAGGACAGAGCCTTGAGGTACACCAACTGATTAAGGCATTGGAGGAGTTACCAGCAAATGATACAGAAAGACCTGTGTGACAGAACACGGTGTCACTGTGCGACTTGGAGGGGGCTGTGCGCTAGCCTCCTGCCCAGAGACTATGGCCCGTGAAAGAGACTATTGGGGGAACTGGTGGGCCTTTTAAATAGATTTGGTTTTCACTATTTTATATATATGCCAGTTAACTAAAGATTTCTGATGTCTGTGTGTTATTCCCTTGTGTATTTATTGTATAGTCTCTTGTTGTGTATTTGGCGTGCATTCCCTCAATTATCTAACCCTTCCCTGTATAGTGTAGATCTCTGTATTAGTACTTGCTCTTGCTATTGTGTAAATTCTCTCTGTAAGAAATTTTGTTTACCCGGCTTTATCCTTCCCCCGTTCTCCATTGTTTGAAGGTCCTGTGTAGTTATCTGATCTGTGCAGCTATCTGCTTGATTGTATGCAAATGGAGTAGTGGTTTAGTGTATCTCTGTGCCTGTGTAATAAACAGACAGTTCTATTCTGACCAAGCTTGAAGTCCACGACTCATGATTTGGGGTACTAGGAATCTTCTGCCCGCTGTGCCAAGGAAAGGCTCACCAGGTCTACAGCTTTGGCTTATTTCTGGGTGTGCTAGCCAGGCTCTCTACATGCACCGGGCCTTAAGATGCGGCTAAGATACTAGAGAAAGTTGTGAGAGTCCCGAGGAGAAACTGGGTGTCCAGCGAATAAGCAGCATTTGGCAGATGTGACCCTGTCCGGGCACAGAGATCGGTTACAACCTGGTAGACCGTAATCTAGTTACAGCTTATGTAAGTGGTAGTATCCCTTTAAAGAAAACTATTTAACAAACTTTATTGATGCTTTACAACCTCTAGGGAGTGGACAAAATGAATGATATCTGATTTCACACACTACTATTTAGAGAAACGATTTCTTGTTAACGCTTAAAAACAAAAAAAGAAAGAAGTTCCCTTAACATCACAGATGCAAGGTTATACAATATTTTTGTAGCAGTTTGACACATATATAACTATTGGTTTGGCTGCAGGGGTGCTGGATTCATATAGCCCAACGCCCCAGATATTGAGATTTTGCCTCCAGGTCAGTACTCGAATTTAGGCCCCGTTCACACCTAAGCGTTTTAAAGTGCGTTCCTGCGCGCTTGAAAACGCATGAACAGGGAAATCCCATGATTTCCTATGGGACCCGTTCACACCTGGGCGTTTTAAAGCGTGCAGGAACGCGCTTTAAAAACGTCCTACGCCCAAAGAAGTACGCGAGCTTCTTTGGGGCATACTGCAGCACGTTTGCGGCCATTAGACATGGACGCGAAGCAATGCGCGTTTTTAACGTTTGCGCAATACGTGCTTCAAAAAACACTTGTATTGCGAGGGTAACAAAACGCTTAGGTGTGAACCCAGCCTTAGCCCCTTGGACAGGCAGAGCCCTGGACCTGTTGCAGGGCACTTTGTTTCCTTTTGCTTCTCTTTCCGGCTGAGGATCCATGTGTTTTGTAGGATGTCTGGCAGTATGTATTGTGAGGGTATTTAAATGCTATTTTGGCAACAGTATTTTGAGTATTGGGACAAGTAGATTGCCAGTAGGGGCAAGTGGATTTGGTACCAATTTAGTCCTTCAGACAAGTAGATATATATTTTTTTTAAATTTCCACACCCCTGGGCTGGAAACTAACTTAAGCACCTAGCCTGCTCCTAATCATTGATAACAATTTAACATAAACCAGTTTGTAGGAAGACCTAGACCTGCACCACGGAAGAATGGTGATGGATTAAAGGAGATTAAAAACTATAATCAATCAAGGGTTAAACAAAGGAGAGGAGTTGTTGCTGTGGAATGCAACACAGGATACGAGACTGTTTAGATTTCCCCCAGCCTAAAACCTGTCAGCCATTGTAGCCAATAGGAGAACGGCCAGGTAACCTTTATTTTCTAGCTGGCCTACCACTGTTGTATATCGCTGATTGCCATTTTGCTGTACTTTTCTGTGGGCCTTTTTCTTAATCCTTTTGCTGTGAACGATGTATCGGGGACGTGTGTGTGTGTGAGTGTCAATACATTTCAATATTAACATAAATTGGTCCTGCTTCTGGCAAAATCCTAAATTATTTATTGGGAACTGGTCACAGGAGTAAAAAAGTATCGGTGATCGGACAGGTTCTGAAACCAAATCTGTCGGTACTCGGTCTTAAAAAAATGTAATTACATATATATAACACATACGTTAAAAGGTGGCCTGGGAAGGCGTGTGATGAAGTCCAAAATACAGCTCCCAAAATAGTATGCATGGAACCATCGGAGGGTGTGATTAGGCCTGTCATGGACGGGTTTGGGCATGGCTTCTAATTTTCCACATCACCCAGTGGATCAGTGTGACAAACTGACAGTACAGTGTAGGCCTAATTAACTAACATTGGGAAACAACATGGAAGGCGCAAACATGCGTCATGCTAAGGAGGTTTGCATTGTATCGCTTTTAAGTTTATACATATGAAAAGACTAACTGCTATATATAACTGAAAGGTGGGATTATACACATATATAATGTTTTTATATCTGGAAAGTAGAATTTAATAGAAACGTAACTCAAATGCTTTTTCATTCAGAATTGCTTTGTTTGCCATAAGTACGCGTGAGATAGGATGCAGAGTTGTATCTTGCCAATACCCAAGGCCAGGGATAAGGATGTTTTAGTGCAACATTGTAGCTACACAATCCGCTTTCCCGAGAAGGAGCACAATGAGTTGCTCAAAAAGAAAAACGTATTTGTGATAAGCGGGATGTGACTTTTTTTGCAAAACAAGCTCCATTGTGCTAAAATAGAGCAAAAGCGCCACCTCGCGACTAAAATAATCGGTAGAAAGTTAAAAATCCCGATGATGCAGGAGTTAATTTGGTAGACGTGGAATTGGACTAGCAAAAGTTTATAGGTGAACCCCAAAGATAGAGGGTGTTTATCCTGATATTCTTAGCTGAGGTTTCTGGATATTCTTCTGAGCTGGGTATTCGGAGTGGGATTCTCCTGGGCTGATCTGGGGGGGGGGGGTTGGGGGATACCGACCCAATGCTATCCCGGTCAGATTGTTATGGTGAGACGAGGCAATTCTTTCCCGACAATTGCGTGGGGAATTCTAGCCAGCATCTCTAGAGAGGAGGGGGCACACACACAGACATGCAGACACAGAAGGCACCCCAAGCAGGAAGCCCCGCTGTCACTGTCCCATGCCACGCTCACTCACGTCTTACATCTTGACGCCACGGCAACCATCTGTCAGAGGATATAGACTGCTAAATCCAAGGTCCTTACTATGTGCACTTCGTTGGCAAGTATGAGAAAGGAAATAGTGATGGATTAAATATGGGTAATAAATTACAGCATGTTATATACCTCTAATCTATTTTTGCAGACAAGACTCACTGTTTTGTGATCAATTGTTAGTTTTGGGGACAAATCATATGGGTCAAGACTGCAGATTGACACATATTGTGGGTTTGGGTCGAAATCCCTACAACCAGGTTCCCTAATGCCAAAATCCCAACTGCCAACTTCCCTACACAGACAACTCCCTGACGGCCAACTTCACTGACGGCCAACTTCCCTACACAGACAACTCCCTGACGGCAACTTCCAGACATCCAAAATCCCAGCGGCTAACACTAACCCTACTCGCTAACCCCCTAAACCTAGCCCTAACCCCCCTAAACCTAGCCCTAACCCTAAGCCCCCAAAACCTAGCCCTAACCCCCGAAACCTAGCCCTAACCCCCCGAAACCTAGCCCTAACCCCCCGAAACCTAGCCCTAACCCTCCTAAACCTAGCCCTAACCCTCCTAAACCTAGCCCTAACCCTAACCCCCCCAAAACCTAGCCCTAACCCCCCCCTAAACCTAGGGTGTTAGTTTTAGGGTTAGCCGCTGGGATTATGGATGTCTGGAAGTTGGCCGTGTAGGGAAGTTGGGCTGTCCGGCACTTGTTCTGTCTGGAAGTTGGCCGTCGGGATGTTGGCATTAGGGAACTTGGCTGTAGGGATTTTGACCGGCACCCATATATTGTATTCTCCAATGACAGATCATCCAGGTAGATTTCTGTAGATTTATCCAAATTGGTCTGTAGAAGATTGGTCGCAAAGAGGTCCTTCTCTGTGTCATTTACTGGTAACTCCTCTTCAATGCCTTTATCAGTTGGTGTACCCCTCAAGGCTCTGTCCTAGGTCCTCTGCTCTTCATCTATACCTCCTCCCTGGGGAAAAATCATTAACAGCTTTGGCTTTAATTACCACCTCTTTGATGAGGATCCTCAGATCTACTTTTCTACCCCTGATCTCTCGCCTTCTGTCCTTTCCAAAATCAGCGACTGTTTATCTGGCATCTCCTCCTGGATGGACTCTCACCACCTAAAGATTAACCTGTCCAAGACTGAGCTCCTACTAATTCCTCCCTCCCCACCTCCTGACTTCTCCATCGTAGTTGATGGTATCACTATCTCCCCATCAAACCAGGTTTTCTGTCTCTGAGTTACACTTGACTCGGCTCTTTCCTTCATACCCCACATTCAGTCTCTTCCCTCCTCCTGCCGCTACCAACTGCGTAATATTTCCAGAATTCAGCCATTTCTTACCGCTGACCCCACAAAGCAACTCATCCATGCCCTTGTAATCTCCCGAAACGACTATTGTAATAATCTTCTTGCTGGACCCCTCTCTCCCGCCTTGCCCCCCTACAATCCATTCTGTATGTCTCTGCCAGGCTCATCCACCTCACCCGTCACTCTGTCTCTGCGAGACCCTTCACTGGCTCCCCATCCACTGCAGAATTAAATTCAAAATCCTTACCCTGGCCTACAAAGGCTCTCACTAACTCTGCTCCCCACTACCTGTCCTCACTAATCAACAAATAATACACCCCAGCCCGCTCCCTAAGATCAAACAGCGACCTGCGCCTAGCTTCTCCCCGCATCAACTCTTCTCATGATAGACTGCAGGATTTCTCATGCGCAGCCCCCATTCTCTGGAACGGTCTCTCCCTCGTACTGTCAGACTTTCCCTTCCTTCAAACACTCCCTTAAGACATGCCTATTTAGGCTGCCGGCACACGAGCGTATAGGTACTGCGCACAGTGCGTCCGTTACGGACGTAATTTTTGACGGGAGATAGTGTGTACTGAAAAAGTGCGTCCGCAACGGACGCAAATTTTCACGGGAGATATTGTGTTCAAACAGACGAAGTTAATAATTACGGACGTTGAAAGTGAAAAAAAAAGAGGGAAAGTGAAAAAAAAATTAGAGTATTTTGGTGTTTGGAGCAAGATGGATGCAGTAGAGGCTGTGGCGTTTGCTATCGCAACATATGTTTATCTGAAGAAAAAAAGACGAAAGTGGTGGGTGCATCCTATCAACTCGGTCCGACACCGCCATGGTGCGTTCCAGACGCTGTACAGGCCACTTCGTGAGGAAGACCCGGTAAAGTTCTTCAATTACCTCCGCATGTTAATAACATCATTCGACGAGCTGTTGGCCACTGTGAGAGAGCCGTTGATGAAGATGGACACCAACATGAGGACCGCCATATCACCAGAGGAGTTGCTGGTCCTCACATTACGGTAGGAAATGAACTCTGTAGTTTCCTACCCACGCAAAGACCTTACAACATATGCAACCGGTTATAAAGAGAGCCGATCAGGCCTCGTAATATAAATGAACGCGGATTTTCAGCGTATGGTGACATTTCCTGGCCATTCGGAGAGCAGGCAGTTCCAAATTTTTGCCAACTGCCAGCACATACAGTGCCTGTTCGAGGGCAGTGAAATCCCCCATAGAGAAGCAATGGTTAATCTATTCAGAGACACTGAACTGCAGTGAAAATTTGCCAAAATGCCCTGCTGTTTGGTGGTTTCATTCAACAGGTTTATTCAGGCGATTCCCATAGGTTTCGATGTTAAAAACAGTTTGGCTGCACACAATTACACAAAGCCCGGCCTTACTCAATAAATGACAAAAACAACGAAGTTTGGTGCCTAAAAATGTTTAATCTTTTCTTTCAAAATTTAAAGGCTGAAAAGTATTAATTGGATTTTTTTTAATAGTGCCTACAATTTTTATCCTTTTATGAAAAATAAATGCACAAAAACATTCGAAAAATAAATTTTGTAAAAGTACAAAAACAAAACAATAAACAATATAAAGAAATATTCAACTATAAATTTGTATAGCCTGGCTCTTCAGAGTCTAATGGTTCTGCCAGGTATTCACTATAGTAACCACTGCCAGATGATGATGTCTGGGATGGAGGTACTACTGCATGCGGCACAGGGGGGTTTGAGGGTGGATACACCATGCGATCAAGTGTCTGGACAATGTGTACCCGGAACTGTGAATTCTGCTGCGGTGTTAATTTTTTAATTATTGGAATCAATGAATAAAGAAACGCCACATCATGATCCTCCTCGATCTTAGATGGTCTTGGCTGGTGTGTTTGCATAAATTTAAGAAGCTCCTCATCCATGGTTGCTGATCCCCTTTTGCGCCTTGGTGTTTTTTTCCCCCGCAGCAGATGTAGGAACAGGGCTTGTTTGATCACCTCCTTCTTCAGGTAGCATCTCTAGCTCCTGCTCTGGGTCCACATCAGTGCTCATCGTTGGGCTTGGTGGTATAACGATCGATGGACCAGTTTCCATTGAGCCAGATGGTCTTGGCTGTGCCGGTTCTTTGGAGGTTGAAGGTGTCGCCTCAACACTGCTGACTGTGGTTCTTGGCTCTATACTTTTTTTAAGAAAAGACAGCTGCTTAGCATGAAGATAGGTGCGGACCTTCTTGGTCCCTGATCCTGACGTTTCTTCATGCTGCGTATATAGTTGTCTCTCACTGTTCTCCATTTCACCATTACTTCTTGTACTAAAAAACATAACAAGAATGACATAAGTGAGTTAATGTACTCATAACCTAAAATCTTTTATTCTGTTTTTGCAGGTATCTTGCAAGTGGATGCAGTTTGCAGGATATTCATTACATCTTCCGTATTGGAAGGTCGACAGCGGGTGTACTGATCCGGAAAGTCTGCCAGACGATATGGGACACACTAAAGGACGAATGTATTCCGACATCCACAGAGGACACATGGGCCCAAATTGCGCAAGGTTTCGAGCGAAGAGCTCAATTCCCCAACTGCCTTGGAGCGGTGGACGGGAAACACATTAGAGTTATAAAGCCTGAGCATAGTGGTTCCCTTTACATGAATTACAAAAAAAAAAATTCTATCGGACTACTGTCTGTAGCCGACTCAAATTACTGCTTCACATACGTGGATATAGGATCATATGGAAAGGACTCGGATTCCACAGTGTTTCGAAACTCGACCCTCTGGGACCAAATTCAGAGGCGGAACCTGAGCATACCTCTCCCAAAAAAGTTACCTGGCACAGACACTTCTGTACCATTTGCCTTTGTGGGGGACGAGGCATTTGGACGGTCCCCTAATTTACTGCGTCCATATTCTGGAACACAGTTGAACGAGAAAAAACGTGTGTTCAATTATCGTCTGTCCAGAACTAGACGCTATGTGGAATGCTCCTTTGGTATCCTGAGTAATAAATGGCGCATTTTTCATCGCCCATTGGGTGTAAATGTGGATTTTGCAGTAGATATTGTAAAATGCTGTTGTGTATTACACAACTTTGTCAGAAGCCGAGACGGCTACATTTTTGAAGACTCTTTAAATATTGCTGGCTTCGAGGACTGTGAGAGCACCGCACCTCAGAATGTAAATAGAGCCAACTTTCGTTTTCGGAACATGTTGGCCGAATTTTTTATGTCAGATGGTGGTCAAGTAGCATGGCAGATGGGGAGGATCTAATGTAAATACTGTGTGTTTTCTTCTATCTCACAAGTCTGCATTGCAAATACTTGTTAATTAAAATGTATATAGTTAAACTGAGTTTTCATTTGCATTCTATTGTGTTTTTCTTTTATATAATAAGCTTTAGCCTGGCGTGTGGAAATTTGCGTATGCTGGGCGCTGGAGGCGGAAATGTTTACACCAAGACCGAGTGGGAATTGTTTCTATATGTATAGACAGATACACTTTGTACATACCTTGATTTTTTTGTTGACTTTCACTCCAGGAGTCATACTCTGGAAATAGAGGTTTGGTGACAACACACCAGGCATTTCCTTTTTTCACCTTTTCTTTGTAATCTTGATCAGCGGTGTCCCACAATTGTGGGTGTTGCTATACCAGATGGATGAGCTCTTCGACATCGATGGTCATCCTGGCTCTCACAGGCTCCCACAGGGTTTTGCAGGCTCCCACAGGGTCTCACAGGCTCCCACAAGGTCTCACAGGCTCCCACAAGGTCTCACAGGCTCCCACAAGGTCTCACAGGCTCCCACGGTGTTTCGCAGGCTCCTACGGGCTCCCACAGGGTCTCACAGGCTCCCACAGGGTTTTGCAGGCTCCTACAGGCTCCCACAGGGTCTCACAGGCTCCCACAAGGTCTCACAGGCTCCCACAAGGTCTCACAGGCTCCCACAAGGTCTCACAGGCTCCCACAGGGTTTCGCAGGCTCCTACGGGCTCCCACAGGGTCTCACAGGCTCCCACAAGGTTTTGCAGGCTCCTACAGGCTCCCACAGGGTCTCACAGACTCCCACAAGGTCTCACAGGCTCCCACAAGGTCTCACAGGCTCCCACGGTGTTTCACAGGCTCCTACGGGCTCCCACAGGGTCTCACAGGCTCCCACAAGGTTTTGCAGGCTCCTACAGGCTCCCACAGGGTCACAGACTCCCACAAGGTCTCACAGGCTCCCACAAGGTCTCACAGGCTCCCACAAGGTCTCACAGGCTCCCACAAGGTCTCACAGGCTCCCACAAGGTCTTACAGGCTCCCACGGTGTTTCGCAGGCTCCTACGGGCTCCTACAGGGTCTTACAGGCTCCCACAGGGTCTCACAGACTCCAACAGGACAGGCTCCACAGGGTCCCACAAGGACAACAGCGAGGAGAAGGTGAGAAGATGGACGCAGATGCTGCAGCGTGTCGGCCTTCGCACTTGCGCAATTGTTTACGCCTACAGGAAGCAGCACGTAGTTCCCGCGTCCGTCTAGCTTTTTTACGTTCATGCCATTTTCGCGTCCGTAGCAGTACGCGAATGCCGTGCGTGAAACAGTGTGCAAGTGCATCGTGTGGTGTTCACATTTACTTCATTGAAAATCTACAACGGACGTCAAATTTTGCGCACAGACGGACGCAAAATTACCGCTCGTGTGCCGGGGGCCTTAGGGAAGCTTACCACCCGACTCACTAATGCAACCAGTCCATCACCTTGCAGTCCTCTCCTCCGGTTTCCACCCCCAACCCTTCTAGATTGTGAGTTCCCACGGGAATAGGGCTGTCGTTTCCTCCTGTACTGGTTTGTCAATTGTTCAATGTATTGTAACCCTGTCTAGATTGTGCCCATTGTACACGCTGCGGAATATGCTGGCACTATATAAATAAAAGAATAATAATAACAATAATAAAGACATAATATGAAATGCTGTAATAAATCTGTAGGTTTGAGATCTCTATAAGGAGTATCCCAAGCTGAGATTGGCATCAGGGTCATTATCTTGATCTAAGATGATGCGTTATAGCAACATATTATTCCGGTGAAATTCTTGGTAACTGAATTGCAGATAATGAACTGTATGCTATATGCTTCGATATACAGTATGTATTTGTATAGAAGCGTTGAACCATTTTTGTTTGTTCAATAAAAATATTTTTCTTCCTTCTGTACATATTTCAATGAGTGATATATGTTTGATGTAGTTTCAGTTGATGTGATAGCGATCGGTCAATCTCAGAATGTACGAACTGAACGAGCATTTAAATATGTCCGCGCAAAGGATTTTCTGTATGTTTGCTTTACGAAGAGTAATCTAACTTTGTTAACTCCTTGTGTGGATAATTGGCATAGGGTGATCTGGTGGGGAGATAAATCTTGTGATCCATTTTTTCTATGATTGTTGCCGAGATGACATATTATGGAGGGATGTGCCGAGATTATCGCCATTTCAGACTATTCTAAAATCGAATTTGTCACGGGATGGCCCAGCACCCTCAGCCTGGGGCGGCGCGCAGTGACAGTGGTGACATGGACACTTGGGTGTGGTGGCACGCACCCCGTTTTACCCATATTTTTATTTAGATGTGACATTGTGTGGTGTAATAAAGTGTTCCCCGTTGGTTATGGTGTAATGTATTCTTCCCTTTGTTTGCCTTGCTCGCCGCCATTTTCCGATTCTTGTGGCGCAGTTGGAATTTCGATTCGGAAAATGGCCGATCCGAACCATCCGGTTCGGATCGCAAAATGGCCGATTCGGACCATCCGGTCCGAATTGGCGACTCCCTGAAGGATGGTGGCCAATGGGTCCCGGGAGGGCGGGCAAGGAGTCCCATTGTATTCTAATTATAATGAGAAGTAATAAAAGTCTGTAATGTAAACAATAAAGGCAGTTCCTGCAGTACATTCAGCTGTGTCTGGTGTGGCTTGATTCTCCGCCGTATTTCGGATCTGAGTGTCCCCCGCGGCCTCAGAATACGGTGCCCATCCGATCCGAATCGAGCGCGCTGACCCTGCATCGAGCATCAGGGCAGCGGCGCTACATAAGAAGATTCGATCGGGGAAATTCAGAGATCCGAACCGAAGGGCGCGGCCGCGTACCGCGCTTCGGTATTGCGAGGGATTGCGGTGCGATCCGAATCTCTCGCCCCTCCCGGCAGATCCGAAGATTCCTTCAGCCCTGGTCCGATCCGAAAAGTCGTCCACCGGGATCTCCGTTAGTTCCGAAAAGTTACCCGCACCGCGATCGGAAACGTTTCCCGCAAGATCCGAAACGTTTCCCACATCGAACCGAAGATTCCTCCGCGGCTGGCAGATCTGATCCCCACGGACGTCCCACACCCGCAAGGTCAGTGAACCAGCTGCTCGGGACGCTGAGTGCCGTATGGCTCAGTGGTCGGGCTGGTTCTAGGCAGGGGTCCCCTCCACCGCCCGCTAACCCTCCCCAGGGTCACGCCAGGCCGCACGAGACGCCGAGTGCGCGTCACTCGGTAGTCGGGCCAGCGGTAAGCGAAGGGGTCACGCAGATTGAGCACACCCGCAGGCGGAACAACATCCCATTCCGTCATACTGGTGGCAGTGGTGGGATCGCTCTCTGCAGGCCCCTAGGAGACCTACGCCATGGCGGTGTACAACCCCTACAACCGGGACACCCTGCGTGGGATGTTGGAGAACCGGGGAGGAACGCCGGGTAACAAGAAACGCAAGACCCTGATCAAGGAGCTGACCAGGATGGATCAGGACGAGGCGACGACGCCCGTCCCCAGCCCTGTCTACGCAGAGGTGGAGGAAGGCGCTGATCTCAGAGAGGTGCGGCGCCGGATCGCCCTGCTTGGAGATGCCCCGACGACAGAGGACCGATGTGAGGTGATTCGGAAGTTCTACCGGGGAGTTGAGCTGGAGAAGGAACGCCAGCACCAGCTGCGGTTGGCAGAGCTCCGCGGAGCAGTAACTGAGTACAATGACCCCGAACCCTACCCCGTGGAACCCTGGGTCGAGACTCACAGCTCGTCTGGAGCTTCACCCTGGGAATCCACAAACCCCAGTGACGACGCTTGCGGGACTCTCAGCTTGCCTGGAGCCTGTACTGAGGACATCACTCATCCCAGCGACCCTCGGATGGAGACTCACAGCCCGCCTGGAGCTGCATCTGAGGACGCCACATTCCCCACTGAGGAGCGGTGCTCCTGTGCTGGCACCTACGCCGACGTGAAGGTCGTGCTGGCCAGAGAGCTGCAGGAGGGCCTGGAGCAGGACCAGGGGTCCACAGAGGAGCTGTGGTACGAGGCCCTGGACCATGAGCGGGACTGCCATGACGTGGACATTCCTTCCGACGCCGACGTCTACCGGAGCAGTACGCTGTGCGAGCAGCGTTCCTGCAGGCCGGGCCCCAGAAGGGTGGGAGGACGAGCTCTGGAGTTTGGTGCAGGAGGAGGTCGCACTGGACGCCGCGTACCGCGCGCTCCGGTGGCTAACTGCCGCTCCGGCAGTACGGCCGTTGGGAGGCAGTTCCGTTGCAGGGCCTCGCTACGGAGGCACAGGACTGCTCTACGAGGGCATGGCCGCCGACCCCGATTTTGAGAGGAGACCGAGGAACGGATGGAGGACATCCTGGAGCGGCGGGAATTGGAGATCTCGTCAGACAGCAGGGACTCAGTGTTTGAGGAGCTGGAGTCCCTAGCTGAGCGAGAGTGGGAGCTCGAGGTGGCTTATCGGAGACTGTTGGACGGCGTTCCGCAGTCGAGCCTGAGCTCCCCGTGGTGGGACGGGTCGACGGAGGAAGTCGGCAGTCCCCAGGTTTGGGACCTATGGGAAGCCGAGGCGGACTCATGGGTGCCCGTGGGGGGGTCGTCTGAGGAAGTTACCCCCCTCACCCCGCAAGAGGACAGGGTGGCCGAGGCCACGGGTCCAGCGGGGGAGGAGACGGATGGTCTCCCCGGGATGGGTTGTGCGCAACCGTCGATTGCCCCGGGGGTGAAGTGACCATCCTTTCCCAAGGGGATCTCCAACCAGCAGAAGAGCTGGCTACGGGGCAGAGTGCTGCTGGCCTCTGCCCACTGCCCAAAGTCTGCCAGGAGGGGCAGACAGATGGTTCCCCCGGATGGGTTGTGCGCAACCCTTGGTTGTCCCGGGGGGTGAAGCAACCGTCCTTCCCCAAGGAGATCTCCAACCAGCAGAAGAGCTGGCTACGGGGCAGAGTGCTGCTGGCCTCTGCCCACTGCACAAAGTCTGCCAGGAGGGGCAGACAGATGGTTCCCCCGGGATGGTTTGTGCGCAACCCTTGGTTGTCCCGGGGGGTGAAGCAACCGTCCTTCCCCAAGGAGATCTCCAACCAGCAGAAGAGCTGGCTACGGGGCAGAGCGCCGCTGGCCTCTGCCCACTACTCCGAGTCTGCCCGGAGGAGCAGACGGATGGTTTCCCCGGGACGGGTTGTGCGCAACCATTGATTGCCCCGGGGGGTGAAGAAGCCATCCTCCCGCAGGGAGATCCTCGCCCAGCTGACGAGCTGGCCACGGGGCAGAGCGCCGCTGGCCTCTGCCCATCCCTCTCAGTTTGCCTCGAGGGGCAGCGCGAGGATGATCCCGTACGACTGCCGCGGCAGCGGTCCAGTCCCCTCGTCGGCGGCCAGGGAGAGCAGCCGGGCTTGACCCCGTTTGTCCTCCCGGTTGCCGTTTTCGTACCCGGCCAACCAGCAGAAGAGCTGACGCCAGGGCAGAGAGCCGCTGGCCTCTGCCCGTTCCGCCCGATTCGCCCCGAGGGGCAGAGCGTGGATGACCCTGGGCGACTGCCGTTGCACCCCGTGATTCTCCCTTCCAGCTGGCTGGAGGAGCAGCCAGGTTTGGCTCTTGTGGTTCCTTCAGTTGCCGTGTCCGGACCTGGCCCTCCAGTGGAAGAGCTGGCAACGGGGCAGAGCGCCGCTGGCCTCTGCCCATTTTTGCAACCTTTGGGCTCGGGAGCCTTACCCCGCCACGGTGCTGTCCCACGGCTGACCTGGGCACCTGGGGCGTGTGCAGTTAGCACCCGGGTTCCCCAGGTGAGGGACAATCCTGGGGGGGGCACCGGAGGCCCTCCGGCCCGGAGGCATGTCCTCTCGCCCAGCCGGGGACACCCTCAGGACATGGGGTCCCGACCAAGCGGGCACGGCCGCAAGGCCAAATGGAGAGGCCTGGTGACCCGGCCTCCCCAGACTGACTACGGGCCTGGGAGCACCGACTTCCCCGGTATGACCCGGTGAGGTCAGACCAGGTGCGTCGAACTGGGGGAGGGGGAGGAGTGTCACGGGATGGCCCAGCACCCTCAGCCTGGGGCGGCGCGCAGTGACAGTGGTGACATGGACACTTGGGTGTGGTGGCACGCACCCCGTTTTACCCGTATTTTTATTTAGATGTGACATTGTGTGGTGTAATAAAGTGTTCCCCGTTGGTTATGGTGTAATGTATTCTTCCCTTTGTTTGCCTTGCTCGCCGCCATTTTCCGATTCTTGTGGCGCAGTTGGAATTTCGATTCGGAAAATGGCCGATCCGAACCATCCGGTTCGGATCGCAAAATGGCCGATTCGGACCATCCGGTCCGAATTGGCGACTCCCTGAAGGATGGTGGCCAATGGGTCCCGGGAGGGCGGGCAAGGAGTCCCATTGTATTCTAATTATAATGAGAAGTAATAAAAGTCTGTAATGTAAACAATAAAGGCAGTTCCTGCAGTACATTCAGCTGTGTCTGGTGTGGCTTGATTCTCCGCCGTATTTCGGATCTGAGTGTCCCCCGCGGCCTCAGAATACGGTGCCCATCCGATCCGAATCGAGCGCGCTGACCCTGCATCGAGCATCAGGGCAGCGGCGCTACATAAGAAGATTCGATCGGGGAAATTCAGAGATCCGAACCGAAGGGCGCGGCCGCGTACCGCGCTTCGGTATTGCGAGGGATTGCGGTGCGATCCGAATCTCTCGCCCCTCCCGGCAGATCCGAAGATTCCTTCAGCCCTGGTCCGATCCGAAAAGTCGTCCACCGGATCTCCGTTAGTTCGAAAAGTTACCCGCACCGCGATCGGAAACGTTTCCCGCAAGATCCGAAACGTTTCCCACATCGAACCGAAGATTCCTCCGCGGCTGGCAGATCCGATCCCCACGGACGTCCCACACCCGCAAGGTCAGTGAACCAGCTGCTCGGGACGCTGAGTGCCGTATGGCTCAGTGGTCGGGCTGGTTCTAGGCAGGGGTCCCCTCCACCGCCCGCTAACCCTTCCCCAGGGTCACGCCAGGCCGCACGAGACGCCGAGTGCGCGTCACTCGGTAGTCGGGCCAGCGGTAAGCGAAGGGGTCACGCAGATTGAGCACACCCGCAGGCGGAACAACATCCCATTCCGTCATAGAATTTACCATGACAACCGGTCTACTTTTTTTATGCCAACTATTGGGTTATTCACTAACCTCCGAATAGGCCCCGAATGGTGAATCTCACTGTTCGGTGCAATTAGTCTATTCACACTAAGCTGTCAATTTGCCATATACAGGTGCAATTCACCACAATTCGGCAGCACTGTATCTGTCCTATAGAAGACTATTGTGTCTTTTATTCACAGAATGCTGAATTGCACTGAAAGTCCAGTAAAATGCCTTGATTTTCAGTGGTTTAGTTTGACAGGTTTAACCCTTTCACTCAGGACAACTTGTGGGAGACATCATGGAGTGGAAGACATCCCCCCACCCACACGTCGTCTGATCAGGGGGTTTTCTCCCCATACTTACTTCTCTGTCTGGGGTCCTGCGCTGCGCTGACCTCCTTAAAGTCAGGCCCTGCTTTTATACCTCCTCCCGGCGAAATGACAATAGGTTCAGGTGTCCTGGCAGAGTGTCCAAAAGGGTGTCCTATGGTCCCCCCCCAAATCGGGATCACAGACAGATTCAAGAGAGGCATCGCTGGAAAGATCACAGACTCAAAGACTGACCTTTCTAGCGATGCCTCTCTTAGGCTAGGGTCAGACGAGCGCAGTTATCACGTCTGTGTTGCCGCACATTTGTACGTCCGTGGCAGCATAGCATTCTGACCAATGGAGCCCCACACACGAAGTGCGTCCGCACAGAAGCGCGGATGCATGGCGGACGTGGCAAACGGACGCAGGTTAGGCAAGAACGTAATACTGCTAGAACGGACGTGCAGAGTGCGCCACTTCTGCAACGTCCGTGTAGCTTTGTGTGGGAGTGATGAAACGAGGTCAGATGGACTGCATTTATACGTCCAGCATTTTTGACGGACAGAATGTTTTTTCATTTTAATTTATTTTCCCTGCTACATCAGTCAAAAAATCCGTCAGTGAAAAAAACGGACTGTGTGGCCACTACCTTTTTGTCAGTCAGTAAGTACGTCCGTACAAAATGCGCTCATCTGACCCTAGCCTTAAACCCTTAGGTGCCAATTGCAGACTTTCCCGGAGGTGGCTGACATCTTCAACGTCATCCAAGCCTCCAGGGCCTGCCCCCCGCCCACTGACATCATTGTGTATGGGCGCAATGATGTCCGTTAGGAAATCCCTGGGACACCTAGGGGTTAATTCCCCATCGAAATCCCTATGGTGGAGATCGGCAGATATGGGGGGTCCATAGGATCCCTATTTGTGGCAGCTAGCGGGTCACATTTGGTATCACTGAAAAGGCCAGAGTATGGTTAGGTGTAAATATAAAAAAAGTTAATAAAAATGTATTATTTTACTATTTAATTAATGCAGCACTAATTACTTTTAGTGGTGCACCGAAAAGAAAATTTTAGACTGAAACCTTAAATTCTGGATGCCCTTTGTCGAAAATGTTTCCCACCCCCGCTAAAAGCTTTTTTATATAATTGAATTAAATTACACTTTTTAAATTAATCTCATGAATTTAAATTAATCTAAATTGAAAAACAAGCCAATTAAATAATTAACCACAATTTTATAGAAATCCACCAGGGTATGAAAACTAGGGGCTGTCTGTAGCAATCTGGGCCAATTGGCAGCTATTGGAAATGAGAACCATCCGAGGGTACCAGATTGAGTTGCACATTGCGAGTTCGACATGACCAACGCCAATACCATAAGAAATATGGCCACATTGGTATTATCAGTCATGCCCATCCACCATCTCCTAAACTTCAGATTAGCCATATCAAAAGGCATGATATAAATAATAACCAGTTCCACTTATTACATAAATGCGAGTGTGGTGGGCTCTGGTAGGGAGGGGAGCACCGAGCAAGCCTTCCTTTGCACGTCTGGCTGGCCATCAGAAAGGGGGGGGGTTTCAGCTCGTCATTGTGGGGCAGGGCACGTCACCAATGTGCTGTCCGTACCTTACGATCATGCTGTGGGTTGCTAGAGGAGGCAATTCTATAGGCAACAAAGTGCTTCAGGAGGCAGCGGCCCAGAAATGGAGCACAAAAATTTTCAGAATTTTTCAGCCTCATTATTTTCTATCAGCCAAAAACATTTTCAGTCGAAATTAGCGGTATCCGAAATGTCGGTGCACCCCTACTTTCAATTATAATGTGAACAATGATGTTGCACTAACAATTTTTTTCTACTTTCAGCTAAAATCGCATATTTTCTCAGAAGACTACAGTAAGGAGTGCTATTCAGAATTTTTTTCCCCCTAGAAGCTACCCCATAGAATATATAACCATAAAGGCTTGGATGATAAAATGGAAAAATAATTTTATACGCTGTAGCGCAGTGGTTCCCGGCCATTTTTCTCCCGAGTACCCCCAGGGGCCCATTTGCCCATTTCCATAAATTGTACCCCTCATAAATAAAAAAATAAATATTGAATATCAATTTATTTTAGGCTAGGGTCAAACGAACACATTATTCGCAGCGACCGTCAAAAAGTGCGTCCGAACGCATTGACATATTTTTTCACGGAATGCGCAAAAACGGTCATACGATGCGCATTTCGTGCATGAGGTTTTACTGATCCAAACCAGGAAACTTGGGGTGTGTGGACGTGATGTTGGCCGGACATGAGCAGTGTCTGACGTCTCCTAATCATGCACACACGCCGCTATGCGGGCGCAGCACACGCTGTACGTCAGTACTAGCCCGTCACTTGCTGCTACTGCGGCCGTGATTAAGTGCGCCTAAACGCACGTTAAAAATACGTTAGTCTGACCCCAGCCTTATACATTTCGCTCTCCAGCGGTCTCATAATCAGCTCTCCTTTTTCTCTGCCTTATCTACCCTGGTCTCGCACCTTTTACCCAGCTTTTCCTCTTCTCCCCATCTCCCTCCCCCTCCCCTTAACTACCCACCACTACTCATTCTCTTCTCCCCTGCATCTCTGTCTCCTTATTAGCTTCTCATCATCTCCCCCCCAGCTTCTCCATATCCCCTTCCAGCACCCCCTCATCTCCACCCGATGTTGTCCTTATCTGCATCCCTGCACTCCCCATTTCCTCCTTATCTGCTTCCCAGCTACTAACACTTAGGTGGTTATATGGAGTCTTATGTGTACTTAAATAAAATGGTGAGGAAATTGAAGAAAAAAAAAAAAAAAACTTGACAGGTAGGTGTAAAAATTACAATATATATATATATATATAGACAGAGCTCCACAGCAATAAAACTCAGTAATGTGCAGTGTGTAGGTTTTATTGCTATGTTGCGCTGTATATGAGCATTTCACAGAGCGCCATGGCAATAAAACTCACGCTCCTACACACCACAACAATAAAATTCACAGTAATGTGCTCTGTGATACGCTCATACACACCGCACATTTCTGTACCATAGAGCACATTACTGTAAATTTTATTGTTGTGGTGCTCTGCATGAGCATTTCAGAATTCAACAGAAATAAAACTCACAGTAATGTGCAATGGATATGAGTGTATCACAGAGCTCCACAGCAAGAAAAACTCAGTAACGATTGTACGGTATGCATGAGCATATCACAAAACACCAAAGCAGTATAACTCTCATGGTAAAAATAATGAATATGAGCGAACACCACATCCACAGCATTAAAACTCTCATGGTGAAGGCAGTTATGAATGCACACAGGATCCACAGCAATAAAACAAACAGTAATGATTGTACGGTATGTATGAGCATATCACAAAACACTACAGCAGTATAACGATCATGGTAAAGGCAGCGAGAACACAGCCATTTTATTAGAATTTTTTTAAAATATTTACTGTCTGCCATCCGGAAGCTTGGCTTGGTGCTGTGGGAGGTTGATGGTGCCCCTTCATGCTTGAATTTCTCAGGCACTGCAGAGCCGAGCTCGGTCTCGGCCGCACGCTCATCATCTTCGGAAGCATGGCCGAGATTGAGAGCCACGATTGGCGCGTAATGAGTGAAAGATGCGCGGAGCTCCTGGGAGACCTCAGTCACGGCCTGCAATGCTCGGCAGCGGATCAGCAGGATCCACGTCTGAGCCGCTGACAGTCACCGGGCCCCCTCATCCGATGTTGGACCACCTGCAATCCGAACGGGTTCGGATTGCAGCGTGAGTCCACCCGTTCCTGCAGGAAAAAAAAACAACAGGTGGCAGTGGAGTGGTCCACCATTACACAATTTCGCGAAGCGTACCCCGAGGGGTCCTCGTAAGTACCCATGGGGGTACGCATACCACCTCTGTGACCAGGTACCCACTACCCAGTGGGTTCTGTGGTCGGACAAGGGAAGCCGAGAGAGCAAGCCTTTAAGCTGGTCGATTAATGGCAGCGCAGGCAGACGCTGCAGAACTGAAACCTCAACTCAATGTGATGAGACCATTATAAACTGACAGTAAAGAAACCTGAGCAACAAATACAACAAGTGTCTCTCTGCTGGATTGCAATCTATGAGATACTCAAAAATCCTATATATCTGCGGCATGTATGAGCGTAATTCACAATCCACAGCAATCAGCAATGTTCGGCGTGTATGAGCGAAACACACCATCCACAGCAATGTGCAGCATATATGAGCGTAACACAATCCACAGCAATGTGCGGGGTGTACCCCCTGAACTGCCATGCACACAGATAATTTATGGGCCTACTGCAGGGAGAGGTGTCCTTATATGCAGAGCGCCACCTGTCCTGTCACAGGAGCCCTGCATCCTTCCTGTCCGCCCAGGCACCTCTCCCTGCAGCAGAGCCATACATTATAAGTGCCAACCAGTGTGCCCTCACTAGCAGGTGCCAGCTTCCCACGTACTGGAGGGCGGCTTAACAACTGGCAGGGGGACATGGCTGAGGGAACGGGGAGCTGCAGGAGACTGGCATCACTGACCGCCATACGACACCCACACATATAATAATATATATAAATGGGTATATATTTATGCATTCATACTCATTGCCTTTACCATGAGTTTTATTGCTGTGGATTCTGTGTACGCTCATACGCACTACCTTTACCGCAAGCGTTCTACTGCTGTGGTGTTGTGATGTTCATATATACCATATAATCATTACTGTGAGTTTTATTGCGGTGGAGCTCTGGGAAACAGCACTGTGCGCTGTGTAAGCGTATCACAGAGTTCCACCACAATAAAACTCACAGTACTGTGCTTCGTGTATTATTATTGTTATTATTATTATATTCTATGAAGGTATCAAGGTGTGTTCATGGAAATGTGTATGTTCAAGTGTAAGGTGTAAGCTATTAAATGCACATTATACATGGTGTGGCAGGTTCAGGGTTAAGGTGCCAGCACGTTGACACGGGCACGTGGAGGTTGCCGTTCCAGTTGATTGCGCAGTGTCTGTTGGCTCAGCCCCATATCCTGTTCATAACATGACAGCTGATAAAAAGGTCCGATACAGAACTTTAAAAGGAGGGAAGCTCTGTGTTCCCAAAGCCATATCAAAGCAAACATGAAAACCATTGCTCCTTATTTAAAAAAAATTCCACCCTGTAAAAGGTAAAAGACCATTTTCTTTACATAAACTTCGATCATGAAAAATAGACTGTCATAACATTTTCTACAATATCACAGAAAGGTTGCTACAAACACATTTAATAACATGTATTCCTAGATAACATTTTGTTTTTAGTCCTGTAACTCAGTGGGCCCATGCTAATTGTCCGATGCCACATAAAAAGAGGACCTCCAGCTCATTGCTTTGGTGGCGATAGAATAAAAAAAAAAACTTCATATAGAAGTTTTCTTCTATTATCAGTTCACTAACGAAACCTCTGCGAATCTAAAGGGGAGCATGTCATAAAGTAGAAAATCTCTGGCACCCTGATGTTGTTGGATTACCTGTTGGAGTGTTTCACTCCCACATTTCTCTGGCCATGTACTCAATTCCAGGAAAGTACTGTAAACCGTAATCGGTATTGGCTCTGAAGAAATTTTAAGGCAGGCCTCGGAGGCTTCATATTTGCAATCTCCTTTTTTATTACACCTACAGCAGTAAAGAACAGTGATAAAAAGGAACATGAAAAAAAACAATCCCCCAACGTGGGGTACCCGCTTCATCTGTAAGCCCCACCCCAAGTCCATAAATGGTCTGAGCCGAAGCAGTAACACCCTCTTTCTTGTCTGATACAGGAGCAGTAAAGATGAGTATATGTTTTCTCTCCTCTGTTTGGTTTTCGAGTATTTTGTTTTATTTCGTTTATAATTTTAGATCTTGTTCGTTTTGACGGGTGCTGACTTACTCCAGCTATAACCACGGGGGTCAGCGTCCGCCCGGCGGGTAAAACTCAGCTGGTCTGGCAGGACCTTCTTGAGTTTCCTGCCGAGTGTATTACGCGCTTTTTGCTATTTTTATTTTACTGGGTGGCCTGTTTGCTCGCATTTTCACGCGCTCGCACGGCTTCCTCCCTTCCCCACTGCATTGGTGTCCTCGTGGCCGCACGGTATCTCGCGGGAGTCTCGTGAGATATTTTGGCGGCCATTTTGGGTATCATCTGACCGCGTGCAGTTCCACGCTCACTCGAGACTCCTGACTCCAGGAACAGTTAGTTCCCCTATGCTGGCTCATTGGCTGTTGGCTCTGGCTGGTGTGGGTGTTTCGCGCTTTGGCGCTCACTCCATCCGTAGTGCGGCGGCTTCTAATGCTTTTCTGGCGGGTTGCCGCCTAGAGGACATTATGAAGTCGGCGGATTGGTCCCGTGAGTCTACATTTCGTACGTTTTATTTTAAGCCGGTCTCTCATTGGTCACAGGCACTGATGCATTGAACGTGCAAATATGAAGCCTCCGAGGCCTGCCTTAAAATTCCCAAATTTTCCTACTCCCAATGACGGAAAGTTTGGATTTTAATAAGGACTCGGAGGTGAGTATTTCCCACCTCTCCCGCCCTGGGGGTTTGTGTTCTGGACCGGCTGTGTCGGCTGTAGTTGGACGCAGCGCATAGTTTTATTTGGGTTTTCCTCATATTGCTTGGGGTGGGATGCCGGTGGTTTTGGTGACTTCCCTTCCTAATGCCTGGCTTCGTGTTCTGTTTTCTTACAGCTACTTGATTGTCTATGGAAGGGACTTTCATGTGAGAATGGCGTGCGCCCTGGACGGGGTTCCTGTTTGATGTTCCTTGGCCTTGTTTTGTCAGTCGCATGAAGAAAGAGAGTGTTAATGCTCCGGCTCAGACCACTTATGGACTTGGGGCGGGGCTTACAGACGAGGAGGGTACCTCACGTTGGGGGGGATTGTTTTTTTTTTCATGTTCCTTTTTATCACTGTTCTTTACTGCTGTAGGTATAATAAAGAAGGAGATTGCAAATACTCGCCTCCGAGTGCTTATTAAAATCCAAACTTTCCGTCATCGGGAGTAGGAAAATTTGGAAATTATTGGTTACCTTCCTAGCCAACAGCCAATATCTGGTGCTGATATTCTGTACATTTAAACTGGTGAAAGAAAGAAAAAAAAAAAAAAAAGAAGATGGGGGGGGGGGTAGGAGAAAAAAGACAAACAACACACAAATCTGACATTACGCCATTAACTGAATGCATTTAATAAAATTGGCAAGGAAGTAGAAGACTTGTAAAGTCACAGGGCAGGGTCACTTTGTTCTGAAGCTTATAGTGGATAAAAGTTGCCAACGCTCCACTGATTTCCATAGCTGAAGAGTGCCAAACTTCCACTGCCTTAACCCCATAACGACCAAGGATGTAGCAGGTACATCCTACGAAAGTGGTTGCTTAACAACCACGGACCTGGTACGTCCTTTCATTTGGGGGCATTCCCTCTGTATACTCCCCTCTCTGGCTGGGGTCTCACGGTGGTCTGACTTCAAGGAAGCCAGACCACTGGTTTTATATCCCGGCCATTGTGGTGGTCAGTTTCAGGCGACCCCCCCGCAGAGCCGGGGGAGGGCTTGAAACAAATGGGTCATTTGGACCCTTTGCCCTCCTGATCAGTAAAAGTTGAGAGAGGCATCACTGAAAAGCTCACAGTCTGACCTTTTCAGCAATGCCTCTCTTTAACCCTTAAAGGTGCCGATCTGCGATCTGGCGCCGGATAGCAGACTGCCCCTGGAGGTGGCAGACATCTTGGATGTCAGCCAAGTCTCGAGGGCCTCCCCCCACCCACTGACATCATCGCGCATGCGTGCAATGACATCAATTAAGAAATTAACCCCTAGCTGCCAAGGGTCTCCCGATAGCAGCTAGAGGGTCATGTTTGGGAATTATTGGAAAGGCCAGAGCATGGTCTTTCCAATGATACCAATCATTACCAGGTTTCAAGTACAAAAAATAAAATAAAACTACTTGTTTTAACCATTTTTAATTTATTAATGCAGCACTAGTGTTCATTTTTCAATTAGAAGATTAACAGTAATGCTGCACGAAGAGGTGAAAGGACTCAGCAGTGAAGGGGTTAAAAAGCAAAAAGCCATTTAAACATTGAGTATTTCTAAACTCATGCCAAAATAGAACCTATTTAGCAGGGGTCTTTTTTGGCAGTTGTAGATGCTCAGATTTTGAGGGTCAAACTTCAAAAAAGGGTTATTTTTTTCTTTTATTGTTTCATCTTATTTCATAATTTAATAGAAAATTACACAATGTGAAAATAATGGTATCTTTAGAAAGTCCATTTAATGGCGAGAAAGCCAGTATATAATAATATGTCTGGGTACAGTAAACGAGTAAGAGGAAAATTAGAGCTAAACACAAACCAAGCATAAATGTTAAAACAGCAAGTGGGTACTGTCGGATAGAAAATGGTAAAACAGTCTGGTCACTATGGGGTTAATATCAGCACAAAAGTTGCGTGGCAGGAACTTCATGAAATGGGTTTCCATGGCCGATCAACTAAATGAAAGACTCAGTACACCAAATACAATGGCAAGCGTCAGATGGAGTGGTGTGATGCACAAGGCCAATGGACTCCGGGGCAGTGGAAACGTATTTTGGGGAGTGACAAATCACGCTTCTCTATTTAGTAGCCTGATGGGCGAGTCTGGGTTTTGGCAGATGCTAGGAGAACGTTACCTACATGGCTGCACTGTGCCAACTGTAAAGCATAATACAGGAGAAATAATAGTATGGGGGTGTATTTCAGGGGTTGGGATAGACCCCTTACTTCAATGCTTCAAGCATACCAAGGCATTTTGGACAGTACTTTGCTTCAAACTTTGTGCTAACAGTTTGGGGAAGGCCCTTTTATATTCCAGCCCGACTGTGCCACCCAGTAAACAAAGCAAGGTCCATAAAGAATTCTATGAGATTTGATCAATTCAGGATTTAATTGCTCTGTTAAGTTCACACCAGAGTTGGACTCTAGCCCTACAGTAAAAAAATAAAGCCCAAAGGTCTTTAAGAATAGTAAATAAAAAATAATCAGAGGTTAGCTCACCTTATAATAGTTTGGTTTTTTTCCCCCCCAATTGCCATATTCATGTCTGAATACAGCAAATGAAAAAACAAAGGTGAGCTAACCTCTGAAGTGTTTATCGAATATACTGGTGACTAACTTATTGACCACATATTGCCAATCGGCCTCAGAAACCAAATTATACTGAGAGCTATCTCTTGTATTATTATTTTTTTGGATGGGTATATTATGGTTTTTGGATGCCCCAATGTGCAAGTGTTTGCAATCTATATCCAATCTAAAGAACAGACCTACTGGATGTGTTTGTGAGATAATATGCATAATAATTACCGATTGCTTTAACATCAATTAATAATGACCAAAGGTAATTTTTATATGGAGCATTGTGTGTGTGCATTATATTATATGGTCTTTTATCTTTAATTAAAAGTTAAAGTTTTAATGGCGTGGTTTTCTTTATAGGCCTTTATTTTCTTGTTTCTAGTAGGGTTATCCCCTGTGTTCAACTTAGGTTGCAGTCAGACTAGCGTCATTGGAGACCGGAAGGAACATCCGTGAGAGTGGACGTTCCTTCCACTCAACGCCCGTCTGGCCACCTTGCTGTGCGCAGTTCGTGCACTCAACACTGCAATGCTCGATCCTCCTATGGAGGATCGCTCTTGGTAGCTCCGTCACCGGGCATCCTAGTGCTTTGACGGAGAGGCCTGCTGCACGGACGCTGTTGCACGCGCAATTTGTGCGCGCGCGCAACAGCGTCTGGCCAGCCCTGTTGCAGCGTCGCAACGCTGCGACGGACGCCACGTCAGTACGGGCGCACCTAGGGCGCTCATCTGACACTAGCCTTAGGAAACCACCCTACCTGAATAGGCTGCTTCCCCTAGCAGTTCCCTCATCCTATAATCTCCGATCCAGGACCAGCACCTTACTTGCAATACCACAATACAAAAAGACAGTGGCTCGGTCCTCATTTTCCTACAGAGCACCGCAGTTATGGAATAACCTCCCAGACGCCATCAAATCTTCCCCCAGTCTTAAGTCACCCAAGAGCTCCCGATTAACATACTTCAATGCTGAATGCACCTGTAAACATGTAACATAATGTCTATTTCCTACATATTTATTTTCTGTTAATCTGTATATTTGTGTTTTTAATATACAGCATTTTATTACTTTGTATTTCCGTAACGACTAACATTTCAATGTTCTTGAACCCAGGACATACTTGAAAACTAGAGAAATCTCAATGTATCCTTCCTGGTAAAATACTTTATAAATAAATAAACCACCATACATTGATGGAACGGTAGGCATTACTGTGGACTGCTCTTTGTAAAATCCCCAAATTATTTGGGGGGGGGGGATTACATATATTCTACCCAAGAAAGCAATAGTTTACTTCCCCCTTCCATCCTTGTGCAAACTGAAATTTTCATGTACTCTCCCCAGACTCTGTCTTAACTTTTTATGGAGGTGCCTGTAGATCCATCGTGGAAATGCCCACTGGTGTTTACATTCAATTATAAAAACCATGAAGCAGGCTCAGCAGGCTGGTGAAAACAGCAAGCTAACCACAATTATCTCAAAAAGTAATTTTGCACCCAGTTATTGCAAAAATGAAAGTACAGGTGACTGACAATCTGTACATTATCATGTGAATGGGAGGACATGCATAAAGCATATGGTAAGCAAGAGAGGAGGATTTGGAGCAGGCAAAGCTCAGTCACTTCCTGTTTTCTGTCAAACAAAAGAGCAAAGACATACAATAATGAATTACACAGCGAGAGCTGACTCCATAGAAAATAAACACTTTAGCTTCACACCCTGAGCAAATACCTATATACCCCAGGGGCTTAGAAAGAAAATATAGTAAAATAGGCCACGGATATAAATTTTTAATTTCAAGGAAGACAAACATGGCTGAGCCGGGCTGTGTAACCAGTCCTACGACTGTGGATTTAACTTCGTGATGTCACTAGAGAGAACAGTAAACAGCTGCTAAGCACTGCATTCATATAAATAATGCTTCACTGCGCATTCATCGATACAATAAAACCACTGAACTTAAACAAGGAGAGGGCAAAGTTCTGACAAATGCTAATACACATCTTCAAGGCCGCATACACAAAATTGATTACATGTTGAGGAATTCACAGGGAATATCCTTCCAGTGACCTCTTCGATCCTATATATTTCTTCCATGTGTGCATAACTGCATTCGCTTTCCAAATGGAAAATCCTATCATGAATTGAGGAACAGATAAAAAGGTAAAATAAATCTATGGATTTAATTCGAAGGACTTTGTAGAACTATAAAATTTAATACTCCTTAAACAATCCTGTATTTCTACACAAGTTTACATCACTTTAAACCCAAATAATGAATGAGACTACATTGTATATTCTCAAATCAAAAAAGATGTTCTGCAAAAACATGGTGTAACCTACCGAACGTTAAGCGACTAAATTTGCTATAAAAAATAAATAAATAAAGATGTGGAGACAATGGAGTGCAGCCGTTTCCTTCTCTATTAAACTGTAATCACTTCAATTTTGTTTAAAGACATTCTTGAGCCAATCACACCCATTAGGCCCGATCTGTATTTAAATCACTAATTTCAGCCTTTTTCCCCCAGCAGACCCTCCTCTTATAGTAACTTCAGTTTGAATAGTTCAGAAAAATGGCACGTATAAGCAAAAATATATATATTTATTGTGGTACATTTACACGACATGCATCCTAAAAGGCCATAGAGTCACTGTTCATTGACTATTTATTATATACATTTTAGGTAGGGATGCACCGATAGCACTTTTTTGAAGACCGAGTACGAGTACCGATACTTTTGTTCAAGTACTCACCGATACCAATTACAGATACCTTTTATTAAAAAGGGACAGGACCCATTTTTTCTAAAGCAAAAAACAAAATGACTTTTTTTCCATTGCGGAATAGTGATTAATAATAATAATAATAATCACTATTCTAGTCACTATTCAGCAAAGGAAAAAAATGTCATTTTATTTATTCATGCTGTATTCACAGCATGATCAAAGATGAATGAATATTAATTTGATGTAATCACTGATTATATCAAATTAATATCCATTCATCTTTGACCATGCTGTGAATACAGCATGAATAAATAAAATGACAGCAGTGTAAAATGCAGATCTCCCTCTCTGGAAGAGCTGCACAACAATAAAACTCAGTTACTTTGGAGCTCTGTGACACCCTCAAACACACCCATACCCCTGTTACATCATATTACACCTCCATAGCCCCATTATCCAACCTGTAGGAGCCTCAGGGGATATCTGAAACATTTTGTAATTATAAAAATATTTCTTTAATGATGACATTGGGATTTTAGCCTCAATTTAGGCATCTGCTCCTTCCCTGGTTATCTCCCTGCACTCTAAGGAATTGCAACAGGTTTAGGACACCAATAGACCTCCAACATTGGCAATAAGGACATACACACTTACTGTGCAGGTTGGTAAGCATGCCGTATGTAGGGCTGGTCCGGCAGGCAGGGAGGCACCGGGTTTCACACACCGGGCCCAGGCGGCGGCCACAGCTCACTGTGACACATTCCGGGAGCCATCCACTAACACACCCAGACTAGGAAGCGGTGTTCACGTGCTGCCCGCGGGGTCCACTTCCTGCAGGATCCTCCAGAACATGGTTGCGCTCAGGTCGCAGCCACTTCCAGGGATGGCAGGGGTCTGACCTCTGTGCGGTATCAGGTTGCCTTGTCAGAGCCGGCCGCCTTGTCAGAGCGTGGGCATGTGTCCTCTGGTGCCAGAACATAGGGCGGCAGATATCACGCGGCACGCCCTGTGAACCAATCAGCGGGGGCCAACCGCCGGCTCCCTCTGATTAGGTCATCAGGCGCTGGACGGCTATGCCTTTGAGGACTCGGCGCTCCATGGACGGCTGGTCCTTCCCCGGCGGTTTCGTGCGGCGGGTGAGGCAAATGTACTCTGGCTAGGCATCGGAGCATTTGGGCGAGTACGAGTACTTGCCCAAATACTCGGCATCGGCACCGATACCGATACTAGTATCGGTATCGGTGCATCCCTAGTTTTAGGTTTCCAAAATTCACACCACTTCATCTGCATAACAGAACAAAAACTAGGATTCTATGCCTATTCATATTTGATAAATCTTAATTTATATATTTTGAAGATAAATTGTACCACATTTCATTTATTTCTTACCTGTTATAAAGATAAAGAGCCAGGAGAACATAATCAAATACAAAACCATGGTGTGCATTAAATAATAAAATTTACAGACACACACACTTATATATTAATAATAAAACATGAGCCATGAACATTGAACAGGCATATGTGTGCCCATACAAACTAAATGAGAAGGGTAAATATTTTAAATAAAAAAATACACACTTATCATTGAACTGCAGGCACTGAAATCCTCTTTGATAAAAATAAAATCAAACAATATCAATTTTTACACTCAGTTCTACCATTAAGTTCCATGTCTGCACTTTATCCCATATTTAAAAAGGTATATCTGAACCTCAATACAAAAATCACTATAATTGTAAATTTCGTGACTACTGACAGTTGATCACTGGTACTGTGATAGTCACTTGAAAGCTATATAAAAAGAAAAAAGGCCTCATGTCAATGGTGAGAGAGAGACTACATTTTCAAATAAGGGATCGTGGGAGATATATCTCTGAGGGTGTAATATGCACCCCATTAAAATTCCCAGAATCTTCGAATACAAAATGACTTTGCAAGGCATTTGCCATTGTTACAAAAATTAGCTCACAGCTAGACTGACATTGGGGCACTACCGCCAAAAATTAAATGTCCTTACAGTGTTTATTTTATGTTGCCGATATCTTACATGTGTTTTGTTTTACTCTTGCAGGTTTAGTTAAGAAAATATTTTACTCTGTCACTGTGCGCATCCATTTTGTGATCTTTTGATTTGTAAACTACCCCCCCCCCTTCACACACACAGTATCTATACCTCACTAGGTCCTCACTTTGTGGTTTTGGACATATAATGGGAGTCTATGGGTAAGGCAGGCGGCTCACATCATTGTATGGTGTGGGAGGTATTCAAAGGACATCACCAGGGGGTAGAAGTCTTAAGTTTCCGGTCATCTTTTATCTCCAGTATCCTACATCAAGCAATACACCCTCTGTTGCCTGGTCTAAATATTCCCTCCTCCACCATTATTAACTGGTAGATATTGTAGACAAAGTAAAGATGGGGGTTTCTTCCCTGACAGATCAGCTAGAATTTAGAAGTTCCTGGTGGTTCCTTTGGACCCCAATATCTAAAATGTCTGTATGCCCAAAGTCAGATAAAGTATCACTGGAAAGGTATCAGTCTGCCCATGTAAAGTGTAAAAGTAAAAAAAAAGTTTGTTCTAATGAAGTACTATTATCCGTTTTTCAGCTACAAGGCCAACAACGGTGCTGCAACAACTTACCTTCAAATTTCACACCTCGAAAGCATGTCGGGAGGAAACGATACAGTGCATAATTGTGCAGCACAAGAGAATTTTTTTTTCCCAATTGCTTATTTTCATAGAAAGATGTAGTAATGTTCTCCATTTCTTTTACTGTTTAAGATATATTCACTGGAGGTACTCCAAGTGGGAATTTGAAGGTAAGTAAATGGGAAAGAGGATGTAGGAGAAATGTCACCTGTATTCCACAGTGTGACAGGTGTTGCCACTCAAATGGTTAAATCATACCCCAAATAATAATGTATTTGGAAAGAACAGGTAGCTAGCATTCAATAAATGGGCTTCGGGGCTCCTAGGAATTAAAATAAATGACCGTCACTTCATTGGAGTAAAATTATGTGGTATAGGGTTTTCGTTTTTAGGTTATAAACTGCATAATCTCTGCATTCGCACTCAACGCGAGACCAGAGAGTTCTAAATAGTGACAGTAAGTAGAAAGACCTCCTGCCTCTACCACTAAATTTTCCCCACCTCTGCTGGAGTTAATGGTTTAATGGTCAGGACATCTGTGGGTCCCCTGGATCTGCCATACTGACAGATGCCTGCCTTATAAAGAGGAAGAGAAGTACCGGACAGGACAGGGATAATGATGTGTCCCACACATCGCTCCCAGCAAGCAGGTTAGAAATAAGCAAAAATTGATAAAAGGCCCAGCACTGAAGGGGTTAATGGACAAATCCCACTCTCCCATAGTATTGAACAAATCAACAGAATTCCAAACCCGATTTGAAATCAGAAATCCTCCCGAATCTAAAATCCAAGCATGTGGGTTTCAAAAATAAAACCGGGTTAACTGCTAAAATGCACTGTATTAATTATTCACACACAAGATTGTATCTTTCACACTACTGAAACACACTGAAATGGAAGCAAAGTGCTGTATTCTGTATGCACGCAGACACTCACCTCTACTTGATTCTGTGTTTTTGTCGGGTTACTTCTCTTTGAAGGAGATGCTTCTTCACCCGTATGGTTTGAGTCTGGCTTTTCTGGCACTCCCGCATTAGGCTTACTCCTCTTCTGAAGTTCAACCAAATGCCTCTTAACTCTGGAAACTGTTCTGTCATCCTTTCCCCTCCAGTTGGGTTCCTCGTTTGCAGACAGAGTTCGTCTCAATCTATCCCTTTGCAGTAGTTTAGGCCTTTGCCAATGGTGAGGTGATATGGTTCTTGATATTTTGTCTCTGTGTAAGAACACAAGTGCTGAGTTCCTCAATTGCATGGGGATTGTAACACATCCATATGGCAAACAGTCTGAAATGATGCAGGTCTCTCCCAACAACCAGAAAACGTTGCATGAGTGGCTCTGACAGCAGAGGGCTTGGCAAGAGTGTAGAGTGTGGGGGTCATGAAGAACCCGTAAGGGAGAGGTTTTATTATTAGTTCTCAAGCCAAGTCCAAACTGAATTGTACCTGTCGGACATGAAGAACTCCGGCTGGCACCTAAATGGTAAAAAAAGAAAATGTCAAAAACTAGGCAGGTCATTTCATAGTACACACAAACAAAAACATTAATAAGAGATGGTACCACTCATGCCAAGGAGTGGTGTATAGCACACTATTAATGGCCAGAGATTTAGCGAGAAGACGAAGAGCAAAAAAAAAGTGGGGAGAAAGGGCTGGCCAATTAACAGAGTCAAGTAAAAAAGGATGTGGTAGCCCAGATGTATCTAAATTGGTTTTCAAGATGACCAGTCAGTCTTTAGCCGTAAAAATAAAATAAATAAATTTCCGGTCATAGAATTGAATACTGCATTAGGGTCGTCCCCCCCACTCTTTTTTCCCTATATGGATACATTTATACACCTAGCGCTCACCTGGACCAGGTAATACTATCCAACCCTTATCTATAGGCAAACTAGAATTCCGATGTGGGCCTTGCGTTTGGCGACAGGTTCCCCCCCCCCCTTGTGTAACATGCAAATCCCCATCTACCAAAAGATAATGCTGGATGCATAACCAAGAAATGGTTTGTTGATTTAACGAAAGAGACAAGAAAATTTAGTACTGAGCTGCAAATTTATGCAACTTATGGTGTATGCTGCCAATGTACCATACACCCAACACGATATAGGAAAAAACACTGGTTTGTGAAACTGCAGTGCAATCAAAAGCAGGAAAGGCTTTGAAAAGTTGGAAACACACTAGGGCTGTGCAATTAATTGCAATCGCAATCGAATCGCGATTTCCGACCCTGCAATTTCTAAATCGCATAAGGCTGCAATTTTCGGCTCCCTGTTAACTTCTGGCGGCATGGTGCTTTGGGCGCTCGCAGGGGGAACCACGTGACGAGCCACATTCTCGCGGCTCGTCACATGGTTCCCCCAGGCGAGCGCCCAAGCTCCATGTCGCCAGAAGTTAACAGGGAGCCGAACACGTGGCGCACAGAGGTGTGCTGGGGCAGTATATCCATGTGCTGGGGCCATTTAGAATGTATGTAGCATGTTTGAAAAAGCAAAAACAATTGGCTAAATCGCAAATAAAATCGCAATATTCATTCAAGAAATCGCAATATGATTATTTTGTCAATATTGCACAGCCCTAAAACACACCATCTTAAACAGGACTCCTGACACATTATTAGGGTATAAAAATGGCTTTTTAATAGTCAAGAAAAATAAATACAATTTTAATAAAAATCTGCATTTATTTAAAATAAAAATTCCCTCTCTGGGGCTATAGGTTAGAGGATACCTACAAGTACTGAAAATAAAACATTGTAGAAACACATTAAAGTAAGCCTAATATGTTTGTTTAGATAAGGTCTGATTTGACAGGCCTTCACCAACACACAAGGTAGTGTTGGCAGCATCATGGGGCCCATATCCTATAGTATAACATATCCAATGTTTACGGAGATACAGTAACTGTGCAGATGAAATTTTTGTCAGTGGTGGCTCTTTTCTAGGCACCAATCTTCTGTCATGACAAATCAGACTCTATAGTCCGGGCTGTGAGGGGGCTTCAACAGTTCCCACTACCCCTAGGGAGACTCTGACCTGATTACACTTCACATGCCAGAGATGGTGATAGAAGATGACAGGGAAAGTGTGCGATTTTGGAGCAAACCTTGCCTGCACTGCCAGGAGAGGATTCAGCCTTTTTGTTGCCTCCACCAAATGAAGGAGTTAAAGACTCAAGCTCGAAACCAAGCTCTCTGGAGGGCAGAAGCTCACTGCTCCTTGAAATATTCTCAGCTCACCACACTCTAGATTGAGATTTAGGTCACACAGGGTGATGTTCCAACCCCTTAGACATATCAAAAAGCTTTAAAACTACAATGCATCTTTCGTCCGTAGTTCAAAAGGTGACCATGTTCTCAGGACAAGGAAACACGACACAGAAAGCATGAACATTACACACTTACACTAGGGGCCCTATTCCAATGTTGCCATTAAGCACATCGCAATAGCTCAAGTGCTGTGCTTATTTTTATTAACGGCAGATTACATCCCAGACACAAGTGGAGCTTGCATCTCCGATGTAACGCTTTGTTACTGTACAATTTAGCCTCCCCTTGCAGATTGAGAATGAGCTATTCCAACAAGCTCTTTCTCCATCTCCGCCTGACGTTATTCTAAAAAGAATAACGTCTTTCAGAATCTGGTGTTAGGCGATTGTGCTGATGTGCAATCATCTAACACAGTGGTTTAGGGTTGCAACTAACGATTATTCTCATAATCGTTCAGTTGGCCGATTAAAATCGATTCATCGGATAAAAAAAAGTATACAAAAAAAAAAAAAAAAAAAAAAGGAACATTATGTAAAAGAATTATTTAAAAAAAAATTAAACTCCTGCTTCCCCTTTCTTCATAAACAATGGCAATATCCATGAGAGCTGGGGGCAAATCCGTGCGAGCTGGGGGCAAATCCATGTGAGCTGGGGGCATTTTTATATGAGGTCTGTTCTTAGAAAAGTATCGTACTCGTACTCGGTCTTAAAAAAGTGGTATCGGTGCATCCCTAGTATATACATACGCAAATTGCATACTTTTCACACACAAGGTGCACGACCACCTGGTCACAGCAATGGATTGATGCTACGTGCGGGGCTTAAGTCCATGTCTGCTTTCTCCCCAAATGAAAGTTGCTACAAGCGCTTGGATAGACATGATGAGGTCAGTATGAAAGTGGGGTGAGAAGGTGGTCAGGGTGCATAGTGTCCCTTTAAAATAATTTCATGAACAAACTGAGCGGGAGGGGTCTGTAGGTGGAAGGGAGCGAGTTTGGCAAGTAACTTGACTTGAGTGTAAAAGGGAGGGAGTTTGGGCAAAAAGACTGAACCTGAGTGTGGGACAGAGTGTGTGGGAAGGAACCAGACCAAAAGAGGGAATGGAAACTCCAGACCAAAGATGGGGAGGCAGGGAGGGTGGGGTAGTGGCACAGGACTCCAGCTTCAAGTAACGATAAAACACCAGCGGTACAGTGCCCATACCCAGTGGCAGTATCCCAGGGTTTGTGTTATAGCGCTGCTACAGTTGTAAACTGAATAAAACCAAACTGGTTATGTCTGACATCACCCTAGAACTAAATCATACCGAGTAAAGCAGCAGCAAGTCTTCAGCAATCCACTCCGAAGCAGAATCTGAGGTTATAACGTTTAACTCAGTCTGACAGTGTGTGCTGTACACAAAAAAAAAAAAAAAAAATCAAGCGACACCGATTAATCGATAATGAGAATAGTTGACAACGATTTTCATTATCGATTAGTTGTCGATTAATAAATTAGTCGTTTTAGTGGTTCCCAACCGCGGTCCTCAAGTACCCCTAACAGGCCAGTTTTTCTAGATAGCTGAAGCAGAGCACAGGTGATGTGATTTGCTGCTCAGTGATTGCAGGATTCAGTCTGCATTTCCCTAGGTAATCCTTAAAACCTGACCTGTTAGGGGTACTTGAGGACCGCGGTTGGGAACCACTGATCTAACACATTGTTATAACCTCACCAGATCGCTCAGTGGCACAATCCGCCAATTCCTTGCTCCACGGGCAGAGAAACAATGGGAACAAATAGTTCCCAGTCTTTCTTTGTGTAACTAGGGCTGCAACTAACGATTATTCTCATAAAATCGATTAGTTTGCCGATTATTATTTCGATTAAATCGATTCATCGGATAAGAAAAAAAAAAAATAGAAAAAAAATTGTTGACTTAAAAGGAATTTTATGTAAAACAATAAAAATAACCACAACCCCTCTTCGCATAAGCAATTTGCGTAGTGTACGTAGCTTTCGTATGTACATAAGCACATTGCGTATCTTGCTTACTTTTCACACAAGGTATGCGAGTGCTTGGTCAGAGGGATGGGTTGATGCTGCATCCGCAGCTTAAGCCCAGGTTTTCGTTCTCAAATGAACATGGCTACAAGCACTTGGTCATAGATGATGTCAGCATGAAATAGAGGTTAATAAGTTAAAGTGGTCAGGGTGCACAGAGTGTCCCTTTTAAATAATTTCGTGAACAAACGGAGTGGGAGGAGGAACTGGAGGTGGAAGGGGGTGACTTGACCTAAGTGTGAGAGGGAGTGGGTATGGACAAAAGACCGGATCTGAGTGTGGGAGTGAGTTTGGGGAAAGGGACCAGACCAAAGGGAGGGAATGGCAGTTCCCAACCAAAGAGGGTGTGGCAGGGAGGGTGGGGTGGTGGCACAGTACTCCAGCTTCAAGTAAGGATAAAACACAGGCATACAGCTCCTTCACCCAGTGGCAGAATCCCTATTGTTTGTGTTGTAGGTCTGTTACTGTTGTAAACGGAATAAAAACAGACTGGTTGTGTCTGACATAACCCTAAAACTAAATCATACCTAGTAAAGCAGCGGCACATCTTCTCCAATCAGCTCTGAAGCTGAGGTTATTTACGTTAAACTCAGTCTGACTCTAAACAGTGTGTGCTGTACAGAGGACGATTAATCGTCACCGATTAATCGATAATGGAAATAGTTGACAACTAATTTAATCATTGATTAGTTGTTGATTGTTTCAGCCCTATGTGTAACCCCATCTCACTTGTGCGAGCTCCATGAAGTCCTATGGACTGCAGCTGATAACACCAGGAGCATTAAGCATCGCTAGTGTTGTTATCATTTAACACCTCGCCGGTATTCCAGCTGAAGCTGCCGAGAAAGTGTCTCTGTCAGAATACTGGTGTTAAATGGCAGGGGCGAATGGAAAACAGCAGACGCTCAGGTTTGTGTTTGTTTCTGCCATTTAACACCAACCTTGGAACTGTTAAATAAACCCTACCAAATGTTATGAGAGAGTAACTTATATAAACCTTTGTTTTTATTCAAAAGAATTAAAACCATACAACAAACCGCCAATGTGCTCAAATGTGATACCCAATAAAACTATTAAAATAATTTTCCATTCTGCTCCGCATTAGGTAATATGAGAAATTCAAATCTACATGAATTACATTTATGCAAAAGTAAATTGTTACCCTTTGCTCATATGACCCAAATACAGTCAGGGTTATTCAAAGAGATCCGAATTGTGGCCGAAAGGTAACTGAACAGTGAAATTCAGCGTACGGTTACCCTTCCTGGCCATTCGGCTATTCAGAAACCAGGCAGTTCGCCAAATGTTGGCGAATTGCCTGCACAGACGGTGCCTGTTCGAGGGCAGCGAAGAGCGAACTCCCCATCGAGAAGCAATGCTTCGTCTATTCAGAGAACACAAAACAGCTGAGAAAGTTTGCCGAAATGCCCTGCTGTTCGGTGGTTTAATTCGACAGGTTTATTCAGGCGAATCCCATAGGCTTCAATGGTAAAAAAATATTCCCGTTTTAATTCAATATGTAATAAACAGTTCATTATTTTATTCTGCAGTAAAAAGGCTCTTCATTTGTAGCGAAATTATTTTTTAAATCATTTTTTCTGTAACAGACCTTTTTATTATCATTTATTGGATCTTCTATGTAAATTTCAAACATTTTCGTTCTGTAGTTTCTTTGCAAACAGCGTTTCACTTTTCAAACATTCAAGCGTTCTGTTTTTTGTTTTTTTTTTCCACTCCATTCGTCTGCGGTGTCAGGTTTTTCCAGCGGCTGTTCTGCGCTGTGATCGGCGGCTGCTCGGGTTTCTCCAGCGTGTTTGGCGGGGTTAATCCAGATGTTTTTGCGGGTTTCGGTGAGTGTTTGCCAGGTTTTGCGGTGAGTGTTTGTCGGGTTTGCGGCGGCTTTTCCCTGCACTACGACGGCCCTGTGGTGCTTGCTGAATGGTGCTGGCTCAGATGTTCCTAAACTACAACTCCCAGAAATCTCTGACTGCATTAGATGGATGGAGAAGAATGGAGAGTTCTAGTTCAGGGACATCTAGGGGGCCGGAGTTTGGACATCCATGATTTATATAAACAGCAGAGTCTGGGATACGCGATCAATTCAGACATATGCATGATCGGGAGTGTACACGTATAGCTTGCATCAGACGTGCATTTTGCCTCAGGCTTGTCAGGGATGCAACTCAAAAATTATTAATAATAATTGACTATTAATCAAAAAAACTTAAAATTGAGTAGTTGGCTGATTTTTTATTTATTTTTAATCGGATTCAAAAAAAAAAAAATATATAAAATCAACCTCTCCCTATCTTATTTTTTTCTTTTGCAACTTTTGTACACACAAATTGCGTATCTCACTTAACATGGATATTTTTCGTACAGAAAGTACACGCGTGCCTAGTTGATGCTCCCTGCACAGCTCAAACCCAAATCTGCTTTCTCCCCAAATGAACACTGCTACGAGCACTAGGATAGACAGGATAATGTCAGCATCAAACCAGGGTGAGAATGGTGTGGGGGGGGGGGGCACACTCCATGCAACTTAACCACCTTAATATGCTGAAGTGGTCAGGGTGCGTAGAGGGGGCAGACCAGAGATGGGAGACAGTTTGGGCAAAGAAACAGACCTGAATGTCAAAAGATAGTTGGGGGGGGGGGTGGCGGACCAGGACCAAAGGGAGGGATGGCAGCTCCTACATGTAGTAAGGGTGGCAGGGAGGGTAGCGTGATAAAACAGAATTCAAGCTCCAAGTAAGGATAAAATACCGGCGGTACAGCTCCAACAACCCAGAGGAAGTACTCCGGGGTCTGTATTTTTAGTTTACAACAGTAGCAGAACCTTCGCACAAACTGATTTTGTCTAACATAACCCAAGAACAAAATCATACAGAGTAAAGCAGCAGGTACGCCTTCTCGAATAAGTTCTGAGCCGCGTTCAATACCTCAGCCGCTGCAAGTGCTAAGTTAGCAACTTGCCCTTGAACGCCGTTCAACCGCTCAGCACTGCTAACCTAGCACTTGCAGCGACCCGAGGAGATGCTGCGAGTAGCTGAGTGTGACGTTTTAAAGATGGCCGCCGCCATGAAGCAAGTAACAATTCCGTACAGCAATGTTAATTTTGAGGTTTTTGTTCACCAAAGCACAAAATATTTATTTATGATTTACCCCTGCACATAGACATATATTACAGTTCAATTTATATATTGTTTCAGAAGTAAACATAACGTTTATTCAATAAAAACTATCATTTGTGGTGTGTGCATACAAAACGGAATTGTGCTGACTGCTTTCTTATATTTTGTCCGAGTGATACGAAAAACAATCTGCATCTTTCATTAAAAAAAAAAAAAAAAAAAAAAATCCATTTTGGATTCAAAATTCGCATCCAAAGCGTTCAACGACACTGCTGCAGCAAACTGAATTGCTGCGCTGCAGCAATTCAGCAGCTGCTGAAGTATTGAACGGGGCTCAGGTGTAGCGTCTGAGGTTATGAACTTTAACTCCGTCTGACTAATAATCAGCGTGTGGTGTACATACACGGATCAAATCGAACCAACAAGTAAAGTGATAATGAGAATAGTTGACAACTATTTTCATTAATGATTTGTTACATTTAGGGTTGAAACAATTAAACAAAACAACAAAAAAAAACATAACAATTCAGAGTGCCAGTAAATGCTTCTTTAAATCATTTAATTTGGTGAGTAGATCCATTTGGATTTAATAATGGAAGGACCAAAGGAATTAACATTTCTCATAAACGTGAGTAATGTTTGAAATCTGTATCCTCCTTTTTTCTCTTTCACGGACTGTAACGCTACCACTACAGGTGTTACATGAGAATGATGATTCAGCTGTAAGTGTTTGGATTACTAGCGCTTAGGAGGACCAATAAGAGTGAAACATGACACTTTATGCAAGCCTATAATGAGTTTGCGAGTTTTTTTAACTTATCTATACAATTTTTCTGAGATTTAGGTGTTCGTACCTAGTTTACAACATAAAAATATTCAGTTCTCCACTTTAATATAGGTTTAAAGAATTTAAAAACATCTGACTTAGAAATAAAAAAAGGCAGCGGTGATTTGGTTACAAAATATCATCATACATAGCACAAGCTTGTCACACTTGCCACGACGTTGATGTACCCCATCATTGCAGGATGTATCCTTCCTAACTTAATGACTGCTCTTTTAAAATGAACCCACTTACTTGGAACATACATCCTCCAGGAGCTCTCTGTAGTTCAAGTTTTAAATAGAACATAAAACACAAAGATGAGGCGCTCACCAGGAAAGGAGTGCCCAAACCACCCGTTGAATGCTGTATATGGGGGTTCCTCTATAATACCCAAATTACAATGGAATACAAAAATGTCAACACAGCGCTCATGGGCCTTAGTCCATAAGGTAGTGGAGTAGGCACTCTATGTACATAGATACTGTGATCTTCTTTCTCATTATGTTGTGGATGTGACAATATACTGTGGAAGAAGAAGAAAAGAACAGGATTGCGCAGTATGTCTGCTTAAAGTGGAATTATTTCAAATCTCTATGTGCACACTCACATTTGTAGGAGCCCACAACCGGCTCTAGGAGAAATCGCACGTAGGGACTTCAATAGTTCAGGTGCCCATTCACCCCTTGGACGATTCCTCCTATACCACTAGGAACCCTCCAAACCTTTTTCGCAGGATCAAAAGGCAAACAGCAGAAAATAAAATTTTCTGCTGTTTGCCTTTTGATCCTGCGAAAAAGGTTTGGAGGGTTCCTTAAAGACTCTCTGTGCGAATTGTGACGGAGCCAATAGAGGCTCAAGACTTAGTTCAAAATTGGCCTCCTATATTTAAACACTAAATTGTCTGTTATTTATTGCACCAGGTGGTGTATCTTTTCTGGTCTTCTGATTTGTACTGCAGCATTATCCTAGTGGTATAGGAGGAATCGTCCAAGGGGTATATGGGCACCTGAACTATTGAAGTCCCTACGTGCTGTTTCTCCTAGAGCCGGTTGTGGGCTCCTACAAATGTGAGTGCACATAGAAGAGATTGGAAATAATTCCGCTTTAAGCAGACATACTGCGCAATCCTGTTCTTTTCTTCTTCCACAACATAATGAGAAAGAAGATCACAGTATCTATGGACATATAGAGGGTCTACTCCACGATCTTATGGACTAAGGCCCATGAGCGCTGTGTTGACAAGTTTTAAATAGGTCCTGCAATGCGACACCTGTGACAGGGAAGGATGCAAAACCAGTGTGGGGGTTATATGCACAGTAATTTTGTGTTGTATTCGTTTGGTCTCAGACACCTTTTAAGAAAAATGCATGTCCAGGTTGAGTGCAGTCATTTTGGTTTTGTAGGACTGTTCATCCTCTCTGGTTTTGCGTCTCTCTCTGTCACATGTGCGTGTTTAGTAATCGCATTTAATCACTTTGCAGTTTTATTTCATATTAAAAAATGAAATTCTATCTAGAATTTCCAGCCAAGTGGCAGTACAACTAGGATTTCGTAATTGGCATGTTAAAGGAACACTAACAAAAAAAATCACCCCCCGTTTTTTTTTCCTAACCTATCCCTACTCCCTTAATAAAACTTTCTCTTTTTTTTTTTTTTTGTAACTGCAATACTTACCCTAAAATCCTCTTGTTTCCAGCGGGGTTTTTTTTTTTTATACTCACCTCCCTCCTCTTCCGCTCCCGTCCTTCTTGCTGCGTCTTGGCTTCTGGTTTACGTGAGAAGCGCGCATGCGCGCCTCTCACATAAGCCAGCCAATCGGCAGGCTTCCTCCCGGCTCCCTCTGAGGATTAGTGTTGCGCGCAAGAGGATGCGCGCAACACTAACCCTCAGAGGGAGCCGCCAGCTTCTGCGGGGAGTAGGAGACGTCATCGCGCTGAAAGCGCGATGACGTCTCCTACTCGGCAAAAGTCGGCAGAAGCGGGAAATAGGATTCCCGCTCTGCTGACTGACAGCTGGGAGGGCGGAGTAAACATCTCCGCCTCTCTCAGCTGTTTTCAGCATTTACAGCTGAACCGCTGAGCGGAGGGAGGGGGGACAAAGGGTAGGATACTCCGGGCATCATGACCACCTAAAATAGCTTAGGTGGTCATGTTGCCTAGAGTGTCCCTTTAAGTTTCAGGACCCCTTTTCCATTCCATATAGTTCTAGGAAGGTTAGGTTCTTCCTCCACATTAAGATTGTAATGTTAAATGTTGTTTATACTGCCCTTTAGTTTCTTCATTGTCACCGCTTATGGGAAATATACTTACTTGACCGGTTATTCAAAATAAACAGTCTTGAGCAGTGAAAAACAGATTCTGTTTTAATCTCTGCCATCAAATGATGCCTTGGAGACATGGAGATAGAAAAAAGGAGAAAAAAAAAGGGGGGGGCACAAAGCAGGTTAGTTAAGCCATCAGCCTGCAGCACAGAACAGCAGATACTGCAAGTAGATTAACGCTTAAACCAAACCACCAGGGAAAGGAGAAAAAAAAAAAGGAAAGACAAAAAAAATGTAAAATCTCAAGGCTCGCTCAGGAAATTGAGCATATTGATTTTGCTGCTAGAAGAATGCTGCCTTTGTATTTTTGCGCTATGGTGGTGGACAATGCAATGTGAAAAGGAGAGGAAAAAAGTACCAGGTGAGGACGTCAGTGGGCCAGTTACGCAGCTAGAGGGTCAGGTTTTAGATCATTGGAAAGGCCTGAACATGACCAGGTTTGTGGTCAAAATAAATAAATAAAAATATTTAAAAAAAAATAATAATAATAATAATTTTGTCTGGGGGGTGTTTAACCCCTTAGTGACCGGGCGGTTTTACACAAATCCGTCCTTTAGTGACCGCTGCTGTTTTTACGTTTCTGCGCTGTTAGTGTTTACGTCAAATTTTCCTCTTACTCGTTTATGTAACCCAAACATATTTTACACGGTTTTTCTCGTCATTAAATGGACTTTATAAAGATACCATTTTTTTCATCATTTCATATAATTTACTATAAAAAACATTGTGAAATATGACAAAAAAAATTGAAAAAACACCACTTTTTCGAACTTTGACCCCCAAAATTTCTTATGTATCAACAACCGTCAAAAAAAATTAATTCCTTAGTAGTTTCTAAATTTAGTACTGAGTTTAGCAATACCCAATGTTTACATATTCCTCGCTTTTTTCCTTATTTTATGCAACAATAAGTGCAAGTAGCACTTTGCCATTTCCAAAGAGTTTATTTTCAAAACTAGTGATAGTGACATTGTAACACTGATATCTGTCACTAATTCCTGAATAACCCTCCACATATACATATTTTTTTAAAGTACACAAATCAAGGTATTAAACTTGGGGTATTTTGACTCTTTCCATGCAAACCATTTTACCACAAATCTATGCCAAAGTTTGAGAAAAAAAAAAAGTTTTGGTTTTTTTTTTTTTTTGAACGCAATTTAAAAATACATGTACTGTGAACTTTAAGGTTTACTGCCAAAGAGCACCCCAAAATATGTTCAGCAACATCTTCTGAGTAAATTGATACCACCCATGTATAGGTATGTCGGGTCATTTGGGGGCTAATAGGCCTTATTTGGGGGGTGCGCATTTCAGTTTTCCAACTTGGAATTTTCACATTTCGTCATCATGCACCCATGTCCTATTTGGGATATTTTTGAAGCCGGCCAAAGTAATTTACCCCCATCAAACCATATATTTTTAGAAAGCACCCTAGGGTGCTTCAAAGAGTTGTATTTTAACACTTTCCATGCACTAGCTCTATGTCAAACTTTCAGGTAGTCACTTTTTTGTTATTTTTTCACAACACATTGTACTTTAGGCATGAATTGTCAAATCCAGTTATGGGTTACTGCCAAAAAACACCCCAAAATATGTTCAGCAACATCTTCTGAGTAAATTGATACCACCCAGGATGCGGACGGCTGCTTGAACCCAGAGCTCCGGCGGCACACACCATTGAGGGGTGATAGCTCACAATAGAGAGCCTCGATGGCCCACAAAAAGAAGGGACTGGGGGGAGGGAAGCTCCAGGGCACCCCCAGACCCACCAGATCGGAGGACATCTCCTTTTTTACGGAGCACGCGGCGGAGCAGTGCGATCGGCGCCATTCCAAGATGGCGCCGGCGTCAGACGGCACACCAGCATCCTCTCCCTCCCGCAGCTCATGTCCTCCAGAGACTGAGGAAGCCTCGATCAGTGACATCTTGAGATCCCTGCCGACCAGGGATGATCTGGAGACTTTGATACAACGGATGGAGACAGCATGGGAATCACGCTGGGAACACATGTCACAAGATGTCCTCCATCTTGGATCCAGAGTTCAAGGCCTTGAAGATTCTACAGACCAGACTGAAAACAGAGTGCTAGCTCTTGAGCAACAGGTCAGTGCACATTCCAAATACTTCACTCAGCTACGCAGAGACCTGGACGATGTCGATAACAGGGGTCGGCGAAATAATTTACGAATTCGAGGACTCCCCGAACCTCAGGGCCCCTCGGAGGATATTCCAACCTTATTAAGCTCATTGTTTAACCCTCTCCTGCAACGCCCGCTTGATGCACCGCTACTATTTGACCGAGCTCATAGGGCATTGAGAGCAAAAGGAGCTCCGTCCTCAGCCCCAAGGGACATAATCTGCAGACTCCATTATTATGTGGACAAGGAACGTATTCTGATGGCGAGCAGGAAATCAACTCTCCAGGACCGGTTAGGTAACCCGCTTCAAGTCTTTCCAGACTTATCCTGGTCCACATTGCAAGCCCGGAAGGGATTGCGCCCGCTCACCCAAATTCTCCAGGACCGACAGATTAGATATCGCTGGGGGTACCCCTTCTCACTTACCACCGTGATTGATGGGGAGCCCTTTTTTGTGTCCTCTCCGGAAGATATACCACCATTAACTTCCGCTTTGGGTGTTGCACCTATAACTGTTCCAGACTGGTTTGCCATTCCTAACACGACTCAAAATACAGGCCAGGTTAGGCCACAACGCTCCAGATGGCAGACTCCGGTGAAACGAAAGAAACCACCTCAAAGATCTTCTGACTCCCCGCTTACCCAACTGCCCAATACGCCGTCCTCCTGTGGCTGAATCAGCGGGAAAAATTTCTGTTCGCATTTTGTTATCAGCCCTCAGAACTTCACCCTCATTTTTTGTCTTCACGTGACTTTTTCACATTTTCTCGCCTGCCCAGCTCGAACTCTGAGTAATTTTGCTATTCCTGAGCATGACTCCGCTTCCTGCGCCCCCGCCAGTAGCGGTGACCGTAATATTGTATTTGATGTGCCCTCTTCCGGGTCATAGCCTAGCGATGGCAGACCGGTTGAGGGATCATTTTATTCCAGAATTGCAATTTCCCACGGGGCTCGGATACCCCCCGAGGAGGAATTCTCACTGCCTCCATGTATACAAGTTTATTACTGTGTTATTGATTGACTTTTTCTTGTTTGCATTGATCTTCTCCCCTCTCCCCCTAGACGCACTCAGGTTTCCTTTTCCAGACAGGTACTCAGGACTGGTCTCCCCTCGTTCTTAAATGGCGTCGTACACGATGACACACCATTAATGCACGGGGACTGAACACCCCAGTGAAACGTCGGATGGCCCTCACTGATGCCCATAACCAGGGTGGAGACATCGTCTTTGTGCAAGAGACGCACTTTCGAGCTGACTCCGCGCCGACACTTTCGTCACCGCATTACCCCTCTAGTTATGTGAGTAACTATACGGTTTCCAAATCTCGAGGCGTCGCCATATTGCTAAGCCGACATGTTCCATTTGTATATGAATCTCATGTCACCGATCCGGGGGGCAGGTTTTTGTTTCTTAAAGGGACCCTGGGCCTCTCCCGCTGCACCCTGGTTAACATTTATCTTCCCAATCGTAATCAATGCCAGACGCTCCGTTCTATCCTCACCAAACTGTCCCGCTACAGTGAAGGCATCGTAATCTGTGGCGGCGACTTCAACGTCCATCTGGACACCCCTGGGGAAGGTAATCCCGCTTCCTGTAGACCTGACCCCTCCTTGCGACGGCGATTTCTCCAACTGCTACACGGCCAGCAGTTGGTAGATGGCTGGAGGGTACTTCACCCGAATGGGAGGGACTTTACTTTTTTCTCCTCTGCAGCGGGCTCCTATTCCCGACTAGACACTTTTTTGATCTCGCATCATGGCCTGCCCTTATTACAGTCCGCTACTATTAAGCCCATCACATGGTCCGACCACGCCCCAGTTCACTTCGTGCTCACCCTCCCTACGGTCCCGGAACGCGATAGGACCTGGAGACTTAATGAGACCCTTCTCAAAGACACAATGAACAGGACTGACATTGAGACGGCCATATCTGACTACTTCAGTAATAACTTGACTCCAGACGTTTCCCTACCTATGGTCTGGGAAGCTCATAAATGTGTTCTGAGGGGCAAATTTATTCAAATTGGGGCCCGGTTGAAGAGACTTCGGACAGGACAGATCAAAGACCTCCTACGTAATATTCACACTCTTGAGACATCCCATAAATTACAGGGGTCATTAGACACGTTCAAAGAATTGACACTTCAGAGAGCAGCTCTCAACGACCTGCTCACAAGTAATACCCTACGCTCCCTACAAATCACTAAGCTTAAATATTATACTCAGGGAGACCGTTGCGGTCGTTTATTGGCTAACGCAGTCCGCCAGCGACACATGACAACATACATTCCTAAGATAAGCCGGGCAGATGGGTCGATGGCTCACTCGTCCCCGACATCTCCACAGCTTTCCTTTCCTACTATAAATCCCTGTACAACTTAAATGACACCCCACCACCCTCAGAGGCTATTGGAAACTATTTACGCGACTCATATGACTCCACTATCTCAAGGGAAACACGGGAAGCATTGGATGCTCCCGTCACCATGGAAGAACTTGCCTTGGCGGTTAAATCTATGAAATCGGGCAAAAGCCCGGGCCCGGATGGGTTTACGATGGGCTATTATAAGACCTTTCTCCCTTCCTTAGGCCCTCATTTTTTACAAGCCTTTAACTCCCTAGATGAGCACTCTACTATTCCCCAGTCAGCCCTCCTCGCCACGATAACTCTCATACCTAAACCCGATAAAGACCATACTGTGGTCCCAAATTACCGCCCAATCTCCCTTATTAATACGGACGTAAAATTGTTTGCCAAATTGCTAGCCACCCGCCTTAACCCCTTATTGCCCGCCCTGATTCACCCGGACCAATCAGGCTTTGTGACTTCTCGTGAAGCGCGCGACAACACTATTCGCACGATTAATCTCATTCACCGAGCTCAGACACAGGGACTCCCTACCATATTCCTATCGGTCGATGCCGAAAAGGCATTCGACCGGGTGGAGTGGCATTATCTCTTTGGAGTTCTTAGACATATAGGCTTTGGCTCTAAATGGATGGCGTGGATCCACGCGCTATATTCCTCCCCTACAGCGCGGATTAGAATTAATGGCACACACTCGACCCCCTTCGGCATTAGAAACGGGACAAGACAGGGATGCCCTTTATCCCCACTGCTCTTTGTCCTTGCCCTGGAACCCTTTATGCAAAGGGTTAGGGATAATGATGACATCCAAGGGTTTCGTCTCCCATTTCATCACTATAAAATATCGGCATACGCGGATGATGTCCTCTTCACCCTCACTGACCCCATAAAATCCCTCCCACATGTACTAACAGAATTACGAACTTTCCAGACGCTATCTAACTTTTTAATCAATGACACTAAGAGCGAGGCCATGGGGGTGGGGGTGACCTCGGAGGTTTCTCGCGCCCTGACAGTAATTTGCCCCTTTCAATGGACGAGGAATTCCCTACGTTATCTAGGTACTACACTTACTCGTAGTCCCAGAGACCTGTTCGCAGCTAATTATACGCCACTCCTGAACACCACGTTAAGTGAGCTTCGTAAATGGCACAAGCCACATATTTCATGGCTTGGCCGCATTAACTATCTGAAAATGACTGTTCTACCAAAGTTTTTATATGTGTTTCAGGCGGTTCCGGTTAAGATCCCTCGGGATTATTTTCGGGAGCTGAAATCTGGCTTTCTGAAATTCATATGGGGCACTACGTGCCCTCGGATATCCTATGGAGACCTGACTCGCCCCAGGGATAAGGGAGGTCTGGGTCTACCCCATCTCGAATCTTATTACCAAGCAGCTCTGCTGACGCGAATCTGTGATTGGTCGGTATCTCCTCCTGTTAAGTTGTGGGTGGCATTGGAGCAATTTGCCTTCCAGGTACCAATCGCATCCGTGCCATGGCAGCTAGCCCCCATCCGCACTCTGATCTCGTCTTTAGACCACCCCACGGCTCCGCAGCTTCTCCGGCTGTGGAGGGAAGTTCGCTCTCGACCTGACCTCTCCCCAGACATCTCCCCCCTGTACCCGGTTTCACATAACCCTGACTTCCCACCGGGTAGGCAGCGGTCTTTTCTAGATATTGACTCAGACGGGCCATACTTACATATTGCACGTTGTTATACGGAGAAAGCTTTGTCTCCATTGTCACTATTAACACCGCGAAGCGTCCATACCCCCCTCGAACACTATAAGTATAGCCAGTTGAATCACTTTGTCACCAGACTGACTTCGACCTTGCCACTTCGTTCCACTTTGACTGTATTTGAGACTTTATGTACGATGGATCCTCCACCGACACATGTGCTCTCGTCCCTCTACACCCTACTCCTTTCCTCATCTCAACCCAGGTTACCCTCATATGTGATCAAATGGCATAATGAACTCCCTGAACCCATCTCGGAGGATGACTGGGGGAAAATTTTTTCAATCAATAAATACTCCTCCATGAGCCTCTCGGTACAGCTCGCTAATTTTAAACTCCTATCACGCTGGTATCTTACCCCAGTACGCTTACATCGAATGTTTCCGCAAACCTCCTCCCAGTGTTGGAGATGCCTCGCTGCTACTGGCACCTATCTGCACCTATGGTGGAGTTGTCCGGCCCTCACGGCTTATTGGTCCGCGATATTGGCACATATTACTGACATTACGGGTTTCACATCAGGGGACTCCCATAACTTGATACTCTTTCACCTGGTCCCACTTCCAGTCAACACATACAAAGCCTCTTTATTGCTGCATCTCTTAAACGCGGCCAAATCCCTCATCCCTCGGAAATGGAAACAAACTGCCGCTCCCACTGTTACGGAATGGATCGAAGCGGTAGAGCGCATTCGTACTTTAGAGGAGCTCCACTACTCCTTAGAGAACCAGTATCAAAAATATTTTAAAACATGGTATTGGTGGTCAGATTTTCTCCATAAACGTTCCTCTCCCTCGGTGCAAAAAGTTGAGCCCAGCTTGAACCCTACACCAACATTGCCCCCTCCCCCCCTCTGAGATCAATGGATCTATTACTTGACTTTTGGGTACTGTCTATTAAGGTCCTGGTACCCAGCCTGGATCCTACAAGATACAGCACACATCACAATGCGTCTTCCCTGTTGATTTTTTTCTTTTCGTTGTTTTATGATATCTGTCCAATCGAATGGTTTATATGACTCATTTGAATTCCATTCTCTATGTATTATTATTGAATGTAATGCCACCATGCGCAACGTGTGTCTAGCGTAAACCTATATTACTGTTGCACTGGTGGCTTTTTTGTCATGTTTTGTATTGTTTTGAAACTAATAAAATATATATTTTAAAAAATAAAAAAATAAAAAAATTGATACCACCCATGTATAGGTATGTCTGGTCATTTGGGGGCTAAAAGGCCTTATTTGGGGGGTGCGCATTTCAGTTTTCCAACTTGGAATTTTCACATTTCGTCATCATGCACCCATGTCCTATTTGGACATTTTTGGAAGCCGGCCAAAGTAATTTACCCCCATCAAACCATATATTTTTAGAAAGGGCACACCCTAGGGTGCTTCAAAGAGTTGTATTTTAACACTTTCCATGCACTAGCTCTATGTCAAACTTTCAGGTAGTCACTTTTTGCGTTATTTTTTCACACACATTGTACTTTAGGCATGAATTGTCAAATCCAGTTATGGGTTACTGCCAAAAAACACCCCAAAATATGTTCAGCAACATCTTCTGAGTAAAGTGATACCACCCATATATAGATTTGTTCTGTTGTTTTTGGGGTGCTACGCCAATCTTTGACATGTGCTTGTCAATTTTCTAATTTGACATACAGTATCTTCTTTGCTCATCTTTTTAGGGGCCTTTTTACATACCCCAATTTTATGAACGTGCATATATTTGGTAAGCTAACACCCCAAAGTATTGTAAATGGAGTGTTTTTATGCTATGGATGCAACCGTTTGCTCCAAACAAATTGGATACGGTTTGGTGGTCATTTTTCATTTTCACACCCACATCAGTTTTGGACTGTGATTTAGGAGACACTGTTGTTTGTTACTGCATGAAAACTCTCCAGGTTGTTTTCTGCAAGGTCTCCTGAGTACACCCATGCCCCCCATGCATAGGTTTGCCAGGATTTTGGGAAGGTTCAAATACAATTTTTATGACTTTGTCATTGGAGTTGAAATTGAGATTATTTCTTCAGCTAGGCCTAGCTTTGGTTTTGGGTCTACCGCATACCCCAGTTTGAATTATTGCCAGAAAATTGTTTATATTTGTTATGTTGACACCCCAAGGTATTGCATATGGAGTGCTTTGATGCCATGGATGCAACGGTTTTAGCCCAAAACATTTGAGAAGGTGTGTGGCGGTAATTTTTCAATTTTTTATTTTTACGCCCACATTAGATTTGGACTGTGATTTAGGAGACACTGTTGTTTGTTACTGCATGAAAACTCTCCAGGTTGTTTTCTGCAAGGTCTCCTGAGTACACCCATGCCCCCCATGCATAGGTGTGCAAAGATTTTGGCAAAATACAGCACCAATTGTAGAACATAAAAATGTACGAATAAAATGTAAAAGTCTGGTGCAGTAAAAGAAAAAAAAACTAAACTGAACTAACTAACTAACTGGAGTGTGAGAAAAAATAGAAAGGAAAAAAAAAAAAAATCACAGATCACGCACAGTGTGATATATCTTGAAACAGTCCCCAAGACACAGACCGGGTTGTACAGGGCATTCTGGGCAGTAAAAGATTGTGTCTCTCCTCTGCCCCCTCTTGAAACACACCCGGCACCTTTTTTGGGGTTTCTGTTTGCCCTCAGTAGGGGGGATTTTATAAATAAAATGCGTAGCCCCAACTCTGTCCCCCATCACCGCCCGGGGAGCAGGTGCATCCTGGTACAAAAGCCCCGAAATGACCTGGAGCTGAAACTGTAAAAAGGACAGCGTCACTCCGGGGTTTGCCTTTTTGCAGACCAAAAAGGCATTGTGGGTTGCAATTTGCATCAGGTAAATTGCAACCTTTTTGTAACAGGCCCTTGACTTCCGCATAATCTGGTAGGGCTGGAGCAGCTGATCTGCCAGATCAACCCCACCCATATGCCGGTTATAGGCTTTGATGCACACTGGCTTCCTGATGCGCTCAGCTCTGCCACGTACAGAGACCTCCACAGACCTCTCAGTGTGGATGGTGGATAGAAGGTATACATCCTTCTTGTCTCTGTACTTGACCGCCAACAGCTCCTCTTGGCGCAGAGCTGAGGTCTCCCCCCTTTTTAACCGGGTGCGGACAAGCTGTGCTGGGAAACCTACGCGGTTCTTGCGAACAGTACCGCATGCTGCTGTATCAAAACAATACAGCAGCTTGAACAAAGGGACACTTGTATAAAAATTATCAACATACAAGTGGTACCCTTTGTTCATCAGGGGGAAAAAGTAGGTCCCACACAATCTTGCCACTGGTTCCCATGTGTTCTGGGCAACCTGGAGGGTCAAGGCTACTATCCTTTCCCTCGTACACCCGGAAGGCCTGAGTATACCCACTCTCGCTGTCACAGAGCTTATACACCTTCATCCATACCTGGAGCGTTTGGAAGGAATATACTGCTTGAATCCCAGCCTTCCCTTGTATTTCATTAGGGATTCATCCACGCAGATATTCCTTCCAGGTGTATAAGCCTCTGCAAACCTGGCGGCGAAGTGGGTAATCAGGGGGCGGATTTTATACAGCCTGTCAAACTGGGGATGCTCTCTAGGAGGGCACAGGCTGTTGTCACTGAAGTGCATGAAACGCAAAATGTTTTCATACCTTCTACGTGACATTGATTGGGGGTAAATGGGGGTAGAGCAGATGGGGCTACTGCTCCAGTAGGAGCGAATTGAGGGCTTCTTTATGATGCCCATCAGCATAGTAAGTGCCCAGAATTTCAGAAATTCTGGCACATCTAGCGGGGTCCATTGCTGCCTTGCCAAGTAGGAGTCTGGCTTCGCAGCACAATGCTGATGGGCATACAGATTTGATTGGGCCACGATGTGGCCCAACAAATCATCCCCATAAACACCTGCAAAAACTGTGTGGCGGTAAATCCTGCAACATCAATATTGATGCCAGGATTTGCCGTGAAAGGAGGGATATCTGGCCTCTGGCGATGAGGCACTACCCACTCCTCAGCTGGAGCTGTGCGTCTCCTGCTGGCAGGTGGTGACCCAGGATCTGCATCAGAAACATCACTAGATACATCAGCCAGCGTAGATGATGTATCTAGCGACGTCTCTGAGCAGTTGGCGGGGTCGAAATCAGGGTCGGAGTCTGACGCAGATGCCTCAGATTCTGACGCCAGGATGGCATATGCCTCCTCGGCGCTGTACACCCTCTCAGACATTATATATAATAGATTATAAAATTTTATAATTATTATATATAATAAGCGGATTGTTGGTTCTTAGAAGAACCGTTGGGTTTCACAAGAAAATACAAATAAACACCTAAATCTCTCTAAATCACTCTAAACCTGCCTCAAATTTTCTAATCTCACTAAAATCTCTAACCTGTCAAATCTGATCTCTCTCTCTCGCTCACCAAAACACAAGTGAGGAGAGGGAGGGAGAATCACAGAGGTCAGAGCCAATATTTACAAAATATTGACCTGACCTGACAAATTAGAAATTTTATTTTGATTTTTTTTTACTTCTGATTGGATGTTGCTAGCCTGCCTCTCTGATGAGGCAGGCTAGGAACATCCCACTCAGCCCCAAGATGACCCTGCCCTTAGAAGGGCAGCGCCATCTTGGCTGTCAGTTTATTTTATTTTATTTTATTCATTTTTATTGATTTTTATTTTACTTTTTTTTACTTTTTTTACACTTTTTTTTACTCTGCTGGGTGCCTTGATCCCTCGAGGCACCCAGCAGAGCACCTGATCACTCATGTGATCGTTTTGTACTGAGTGCCACGATACCTCGTGGCACTCAGTACTTCCTGCCGCTACCGGAAGTGATCGCTCGGGGGGAGCGATCACTTAGCGGACCGGCGGCAGGTAAGCATATTGCAAGGATGCCTCGATGTCGAGGCATCCCTGCAATATACTCAGAGCAGCTGGAAGCGATCCGATCGCTTCCAGCACTCTCTAGAAGTGCCGGGCACCTCTCCGGTAAAACCGGATGTTGATCGCTCCAGGGGAGCGATCACAAGGTACCCCGGCACTTCTCACCGCCATTGCACGGATGCCTGGACTCCCAGGCATCCTGCAATGGCGTTTGAGCTGCTGGAAGCGATCCGATCGCTTCCAGCGCTCAAAAAACAGCAGGACGTACCATGTACGTCAGCGGGTCTAAAAGAGACCCGCTGCAATGACGTACATGGTACGTCCTGGGTCCTTAAGGGGTTAACCCTTTCGCTGCTGAGGCATTTCCCGCCTCTGTGCTGAGCTAATTTTTACCGGTTTTGCTCATCATGTTTAAATGCGTTTTGAAGCCTTATTTTAGTATATGACCCAGACATATTATATATCGTTCTTTCCGGCAGATTCATAATATGTCATTATTATATGTATACGTCATGCCCTGTCTGTATAATAGAACAAAAATTGCAATAAAATTTGAAATTTCAATAATTTACAACGTGTAAAATGGGGGGGGTTTTTTCTTCACATTTTAACATGCGAGCAATTGCGGTTATATTTTGAATGGGGTGCGCTTGTTAAACAAATTAGAAATGGGGTCTCGTTACATTGTTTGGGAGAAAATTACGTGATTTTTAACAAAACTTGTTAGTGCATCATTGTTCACATTATAATTGAAATGGGAATAATATTGCTGCATTAACAAAACAAAAACTTTTTTTTTTTTAAATATTTTTATTTTTTCTAAAAACTTTCTACACGGATTGGGAGATGGGGGTTCCAATGAACCCCCTATCTCCACCATTCCTGGCAGCTAGGGGTTAGCTCCAGGACTGGCGTCATCGTGCTAGGCACGATGACGCCAGTCGTCAGGGGGAGTTCCCGGAGGCTTTGCAAACATCCAAGATGTCGGCCAGCTCCGGCAGAGGATCACGTACCGGCGCTTTTCGGCGCCAAATTGTGATCTGGCTCCCCAGGGGTTAATGTCAGCCACAGTTTGGAAGGGCAGGCTGTGCCCTTCCAAACGGTGCCTGCCTTAACCTTGAGGCCCCCGGCGATCGGGAGGGAGAGAGGTCCGAAGGACCTCCTCCCTTTCCTTTCAGGCACCTCCTCCACACTCGCGGGGGGGGGGGGTCTGAATTAAAGGTCATCGCGCCACCGCGATGACATCTGATGGCCCCGGAGTGCCGGGCTGACATCCAAGATGACAGTCTGCAGGGGGGGGGGCAGCAATCGGCCGGAATCCCGGCTGATTGCTGCCTCCCGTGCATGGATGCGCTCAGCGCGTCCATGGCACAGGAGGTGCACTTGGCAGGACGTGCTGAGGGCGTCCTTAGCAGCCAAGTGGTTAATAAAATAGGACTTGAGCATAAAACGGTCAAAATCAGCTCAGCGCACAGAGGTGAAATGGTTCAGCAATGAAGGGGTTAAAGAGCAAAAAAAAACATGTAAAAATTGGGTATTTCTAAGCTCAGGACAACATTTTTAAACTATTTAGCCGTGGTCTTTTTTGGCGGATGTAGATTTTGGGGATTAAAATTTGAAAAAGTGTGTTTATTCCATTATTTTTTTTTATAGTAAATTATACGATAGGATTGAAATAATGGTATTTTTAGAAAGTCCATTTAATGACGGGAAAAACGGTATATAATAGGTGTGGGTTGCAGAAACGAGTAAGAGGAAAATTTGACCTAAACACAAAAAGTGCAGAAACGTAAAAACAACAGCAGGCACTAAGGCTAGGGTCAGACAAACGCATTTTTCACGTCTCCCGTCAAAAAGTGCGTCGATGCGTCCAAACTAGGGCTGCAACTAACGATTATTCTCATAAAAAAAAAAAAGGGTGTTTACTTAAAAGGAATTTTATGCAAATTGCATATATTGCGGACTTTTCACACAAGGTATGCGAGTGCTTGGTCAGAGGGATGGGTTGATGCTGCATGCGCAGCTTAAGCCCATGTTTGCTTTCTTCAAATGAACGCTGCTACAAGCACTTGGTCATAGATGATGGTGTCAGCATGAAATCGTGGTTAAGAAGTTAAATTGGTCAGGGTGTGACTGTGTAGTAGAGTGTCCCTTTTAAATAAATTTGTTTACAAACTGAGTGGGAGGAGGGACTGGAGGTGGAAGGGAGTGACTTTGCTCAAGTGGCTTGACTTGAGTGTGAGAGGGAGTGGGTATGGACAGAAGACCGGACCTGAGTGTGGGAGTGAGCTTGGGGAAAGGGACCAGACCAAAAGGGAGGGAATGGCAGTTCCCGACCAAAGAGGATGTGGCAAGAAGGATGGGGTGATGACGCAGGACTCCAGCTTCAAGTAAGGATAAAACACAGGCATACAGCTCCTTCAACCAGTGGCAGTATCCTATTGTTTGTGTTATAGTTCTGTTGCTGTTGTAAACGGAATAAAAACAAACTGGTCGTGTCTGACATAACCCTAGAACTAAATCACACCTAGTAAAGCAGTGGCGCGTCTTCTCCAATCAGCTCCGAAGCTGAGGTTATTTACGTTTAACTCCGTCTGACTCTAACCATTGTGTGCTGTACACAGGACGATTAATCAACACCAATTAAATCGATGAATGAAATAGTTGACAACTATTTTAATCATCGATTAGTTGTCAATTAAAATCGATTAGTTGTTTCAGCCCTAGTCCGAACGCATTTTTTCACGAAGACGCGATAGCGGTCATACGATGCGCAATGTCGGCCGTGATTTTTTACGGATCCAAACCAGGAAACTTTGGACGTTCTGTTGGCCGAACATGAGCAGCGTCTGACATCTCCTAATCACGCACACACCCAGCTATGCAGAGGCAGCGCACTCTGTACGTCAGTGCTAGCGGTTCGACGTTCTTGCAAAAACGCGTTAGTTTGCCGCTTGCGTTGCACAGCCGAACATTCGTGCGGCCGTACTTCGTGTGTGGGCCTGCGTTGGACGTCATTTGCTGCTACCACGTCCGTAATAAAATGCGGCTAAACGCACGTTCGCACTGCGTTAGTCTGACCCCAGCCTAAAAGGACGGACTTTTGTAAAACCGCCCGCTCACTAAGGAGTTAAATACTCTCCCAATATAAGCCAATAGCTGCCACAGAAACAGTCACATTTGGAATGATTACAAGAGTGGATTTAGTGAGGACTATTAGATTTAATTTCATGCTGCAGACAATCCTGTGTCTTTTCATAGAAGAAGTGGAAGGAAAAAGAAGAGTCTATAAAGAGGAGCTGGAAAATTGCAAGGTGAGATCATACTTTAATAAGTAAATTGGCTTTTCATTTCATGTGCACCGGCCATCTCACAGACATGTCTTCACATCCATGAATGCTGTCAGTAACTCTGATAACCCGTGACATGTAACTATATATTTAACCTTTTTTTTTTTATGTAAATGTTGCCAAAGATTTGTAAATCAGGATGGTCTCCATGTGCTTTGAAAAAAGCCACACATTCACGTGGCAATTATGGTGACACTATCGTAGTCCATAGACGTTGGGCTCAATCGACACAGAATCACCCCCAATGAAGTATATGTGTCAGCATTTTTCTGCAAACACATAATTGGGAAAATAAATCCCTGTTAAGTTACACTCTTCAACTCCCTGCGGCATGTCACAAGGGAAGGGACAGCTCTACGGTGAGGGAAAAAATTATTTGATCCCCTGCTGATTTTGTACGTTCGCCCACTGACTAAGAAATGATCAGTCGATAATTTTAATAGGTTTATTTTAACAGTGAGAGACCGAACAACAACAAAAACATCAAGAAAAACGCAATTCAAAAAATTATTATCAATCAATTGATTTGCATTTTAATGAGTGAAAGTAGTATTTCACCCTTTCGCAAAACATGACTTAGAACTTGGTGGCAAAACCCAGCACATTAAGGTCCTGGAGTTTCCTAGCCAGTCTCCAGACCTTAAACCCACAGAAAATCTGTGGAGGGAGCTGAAGGTTTGAGTTGCCAAACATCAGCCTCAAAACCTTAATGACTTGGAGAGGATCTGCAAAGAGGAGTGGGACAAAATCCCTCCTGTGTGCAAACCTGGTAGCCAACTACAAAAAATGTCTGACCTCTGATTGCCAACAAGGGTTTTGCCACCAAGTACTAAGTCATGTTTTGCGAAGGGGTCAAATACTTATTTCACTCATTAACCCTTTCGCTGCGGTGGACGCGCTGAGCGCGTCCACCCGCAGGTACTGTTGGGTGCAGAGGATGCGCTGAGTGCGTCCTCCCTTTGCGGCCAGTGATCGGCAGGAATCCGGCCAATCGCTGTGCCCCCCGGTGCGGGCTGACATCCTCAATGTCAGCCCAGCACCAGGACCTCCGGAGGAGGTGCCTGGAAGGGAGGGGGGGACCTCTCTCCCTCCTGATCGCCGGGGTCCTGCGGCTGAAGGCAGGCACGGTTTGGAAGGGCACAGCAGGCAGGCACGGTTTGGAAGGGCACAGCCTGCCCTTCCAAACCGTGCCTGCCTTTAACCCCTTGGGTGCCGGATCACGATTCGGCGCAGAAAAAGCGCAGAATCATGATCCTCTCCCGGAGCTGGCCGACATCTTGAATGTCGGCCAAGTTTCTGGGAATGCCCCCTGACGACTGGCGTCATCGTGCATAGCACGAGTTAACCCCTAACTGCCACCAATGGCGGATAGGGGGTTCACTGGAACCCCCATCTCCCGATCTGTGGCAGCTAGGGGTTAATGTTTGGTACTGTTGGATCGACTAGAGAATGGCCTTTCCAAGGATACCAAACATGACCATGTAAAAAGTTTTTTTTTTTTTTTAAATTAAAAATAAATAAACAAGTTTTACTTTGGTTTGTTAATGCAGCAATATTGTTCCTATTTCAATTATAATGTGAACAATGATGCTGCACTAACGATTTTTGTATGCGGTGCGTTTGTTAAAAATATGAATCTGCCGAGTCTGCCGGAAAGAACGATATATAATATGTCTGGGTCATGAACTAAAATAAGCCTCCAAAACGCGTTTAAACAAGATGAGCGAAACAGGTAAAAATGAGCTCAGCACAGAGGCGTGAAATGCCACAGCAGCGAAAGTGTTAAAATGGAAACAAATTTATAATTTTTTTGAAATGTGTTTTTCTGTATGTTCTTGTTATTCTGTTGCTCACTGTTAAAATAAACCTACCATTAAAATTATAGACTGATCATTCCTTTGTCGGTGGGCAAACGTACAAAATCAGCAGGGGATCACATACACCCACCCCCCTCACTGCAAGTAGAAAGCCAAGGACAGCACTCTGCTTAGTCCATAGCCTCATTAAATGTCAGCGCATGGTCACTGATGTCACCCTTGAGCGCCAATCACGTATTTTTTGGGACAGTCCCAACTAGCGCTGCCCAAAGAGGGCAAAATATGGTTGTGCCCAATGCTGGATTGGAGTATGTACAAATTGCGATATTCTATCAAGGTATTAGAAACTGCAGTGACCTTTAAGAACGTGACATTGTCACTTTAGAATTAGCTTTTTTCAGACTCTTCCGTTATGGATTGCGGGAAGAACGCGATCGGCACTCCTCTGGTTGCCTTTCTGTAGCCACGCGACACCGATGAGATGGCGGACTTCCACCCGGAATCAAGCCAGTCACGCCGGGAGAATCCTCCTGCAGCCAGCAGGCTGGAGGAACGGATAGCTGGCCTCCCAGCTAGAGATTAGAATATGTGCAGTGACCGTAGTTGACACTGTATTGACAATTCATCATGATCAGGAGGTTCACACCGATCGGTCCCACCCCACTGAGCAGGTTACAGCCCTAGAGACGGCAGCGGACCCAAACACCTCCCAGTCATTGATGCCCCAGAACCCGATCGTGGGCCCCCATCCAGCTATGATGTCCAGGATTTGACATTGGGTCGACAGCCTTGAGAACTGACTCTGGCGCGATAATATCTGCATCAGGGATATAAGACCCTACTTAGTCTGAATCTTTAACCATGTGCTACAAGCTGCTAGAATCCACCCGAATAATATTAACATGGTGCAACAAGCCATTTGGCTGCGTCACCTCGCAGGAGCCCCACTGACAGATATGGTCTGCCACCTGATTGACTTTTGCCTTAAACATTACATAACATCAGGTTAGTGGCCCGCTCCCAGCGCTAATGGGACATCGATAACAGGCTGCAGATTTATCCAGACCTGACTCCGTCAACACTACAAGCACAGAAAATATTATGCCCGTTCACCGCCGTACTGCAGGATAAGAACATTGTCATTTCCATTTGCCTTGGCAGCACATTGAGACTCCCAACATGCTATACTCCGCTCCAGAGGTGACATCCCGAGGTTCCTCGCTGCACTTGACCTGCTGCCATTATCCCTACTGGAGTGGGAGACCCTGGAACTAGACAACGCGGCAGCCAGAGCACCACATCAAGGTCTTTCTCAGCAACCACACCAAAGATTTAGGGGAGGACGGCGGATGAGATAGAATAGGCTACAAGAGTCAGATCGCTCACGCTTGCAGTCATGCGTGGAAGCATAATATCAGAAAGGGAGGCATTTCCTCACAAATCACAGGTCTTTCAGAATTTTTTTCCTCCAGGACATTTTATTATACAGTTTTCTAGTTGATCCTGTTCCCTTGTCCCACTCTCCGCCCCCACTTATGTATATTACTATTATCCATTGGACTTGTCCCATTATAAAAGGCAGACATGGGAGTCAATATGCCATTTCTGAACTTGGCTATTATGGGGAGGGCAGAGGAAGTGGAAAAGCAAGGAAATAAGTTTTATTATATATATTTTACACACCGATCTCCTGCATCACAAACAAGCCACATCTGTTAATGCCACTCCCTTGCCGGACACCCGGTCTCCCAGCAGCGATCTTTCTTACCTTTCTCCAGGCCTTAGCCGACATTTATCCCCTTGTCATCATGATCTCCCAGCAGCAAGGAGGTACCTCAACGCCATGGGGCAGCAGAACACGCCCCGCTGGCGCTGACCTTCAGTCTGTCAGACCTCGGGCACACCTCCGCATTGGCCCCCTGTCCCTCCTGCGCCCCTCCTCACCGGCATGGTGTCTTCCTTTGCGCGCGTACCGTTGGCTTCAAGCCATCGGTGGCAGGGTGCATGAGTGACATCACCATGCTTGCGCCGGCTCCCCTAGAGTCATGTGATCTCTCCCACCAATGGTTGTGCAGGGCACCCTATTTAAACTTGCTTTGTACCTTTCACCTTGCCCTTTTGTGGTTTCCAGTTTATTCTGACCCCTTTAAGTGCCTAATTGTATAATTATCAGAGAGATAAACAACAAACTACAAATGATGGCAAGATGGCGGTGTTTTGCATACTTTGGTCTTCTGGACACAATATATTTCCTAGTCAGCTAGTCCTGGACTCTAGCAGGGAGCTGCAGGATCACCCACTGAAGGGGACACTGGATAGTAAGGCCACATATTACAACGTTAGGTGGCCTTGTCGTTGCTCATCCCCCACCATTTGGTGGGATCTTAGGAGGCTGACATTGGGAAGGTCCACGCCTTACTGCAGACAATTGGATTAGCTGGTGCCTTATGTGACAGGTATGCACCTGGGGGGTTGGAGTGGGGCAGCCCCTGCGATATCGTTCTACTTCCCTTTTCTGTCTTGCTCATACCTACATAATTTAACAATGTATACCCCCTCCCACACTCATTGTGAATTGCAAACGCCATTCTCTGTTTAAATCACATGTGACTTGCCATATGAACAATCCAGATAAGGACATTGAGATTTCACAGGGCTTGACAAATTTGCTTTGACTCTAGGAGCCAGATAAAAAAAGTTAGGAGCCATTTATTTTTTATGGTAAAAAGTGAGCGATGGTCTCCACTCTCTGCCTCTGTTACGGCTATTACAGTTTGAAACGTACAAAGTTCTTAAGGATCCCAAAAAGGTTATTATTAGGCAAAAGCAGAGAGGTGTAACGGTTTAAACCTGTGCTGTGCATTTATAAAAACACACAGCAAAGCAACGTAACAGAAGGTGTGCTGAGCATTCATGTCTGTGTGATGCTTGGGGGAGGGGGAGCAGGGGGGAAGCTGGCCCCCTGGCAATCTGCGACAGCATGAGGCAGAGGCCCCCCAGAGCTGCTGGGCAGATGCTGCAATAAAGATTTCTCACACTTGTGCCAATAAAGTGAATGAGCTGACAAAAGCCCATGCGCCAAGATGCAATTTCTAGTCGCCATGGCAATTGTCGAGCCCTGATTTAATCCATATAAAGATTGCTGGTTCCTTTGCTATGCTTATTAGTATTGTTTATTAATGCCTTACTCCAGAGCTCGACACTTCCCAGGAGCCAGGTCGCCATGGCACCTAGAAATTGCATCCTGGCTCCTGGGCTTTTGTCAGCCAGTCTCTGTTGTCATATGCTTGAGAAATTCCTATTGCTGATGCCCCAGAGGTGAAGTTCTATGTAGCGTCTGCCCAGCAGCTCTGGGGGGCTCGGACGCATGCTGTCACTGATTGCCCCACCCTACTTTTCTCCCTGCACATTCTAATGGGTGGGGCCAGCATCACCCACGCTCCTCCCCCAGGCATCGAGACATGAATGCTGTCTGTTCCACAAGGATGCTGTCTGTTCCACAAGGATGCTCTCTGTTCCCTCGTACCACAAAAAGGTCCCCCTGTCCCACCAGCTCCTGACCCACAGCAGCTTTATCCCCAGTGATGGGAGATGCTGGATCAGTGTGTCGTCACAGTCAGGGAGGGATGGATGGGCTGTTCTGCCTCTTTCTCTTCAGCCAAGAGGCACACGGGTCTTTTAGACCGCTGCATCTCCGCCCCTGTACATCAGACGTGATCAATCATGTCACTGAAAAGGACAGAGTCTGGCCTTTCCATTGATACCAAACACGACCATATTCAGTGTTCAATTAAAATAAGAAAGTAACTTTTCCTTTTCACAGGCTTGAAATTGTTCAGCACTGAAGGGGTTAATGGTCAGGATATATATCACATTGTGTATTACTTTCATTTTCCCCTTTGTTTAGTTGTATATTAAGGGTTAATGGACAGGCTTCATACCTCACATTGTATACATTTAATGTTTGCCCTTGATTAATGGCATTTCAGGGGTTAATGGGCATTCTACATACCGCACTGTGCATTGGTGCTAATTTTTCTTGTAGTTTCATGCCATTTCAGGGGTTAATGTCCAGCGTATGGCCGGGGTCAGATGAGCGTTTTTAAGAGAGGAAGGAACGTCTGTAAGAGTGGACATTCCTTCCACTCCGACGCCCGTCTGGCCACCTCGCTGAGCGCAGTTAGCGCGCTCAGCGCTGCAAGGCTCGATCCTCCTAGGCTCGTCTGACCCCAGCCTATGTATCACAATATGTATTAATTCTATTTTTCCCTGTTTTTACGACATTTAAGGGGTTATATTAAGGGGTACATATTTAAAATGGTTTATTTCTAAATCTGTTTGCATGTCCACTATACCTACCTAAACCTCAGGGCTTACACTCTATTGTGCGCTTCAGCATTATGCAATAAAAGTCATAAATTACATATAATGCCTGCCTCATGGAACCAGCAGGGCAAGTATACATAATGTATAGCTTTTATTTTATTCTCTTTTTAGAATTTGAACAGAAACCTCCATGCTTCCCTGTGACACATGCAGGCTGATCCAGAGTATATAATGGCTTGTGTATTTAAAATTTATATATTCGATAGGCCGTGTTAGTCCAGATGTCAAAATCCCGAGTATAGCAGTACATAGTGATACCTTTTTTTATTGGACTAACATTACATTTAAAAGACGAGCTTTCAAGAGGATTCCTCTCGAAAGCTCGTATTTTAAATGTAACGTTAGTCCAATAAAAAGTATCACTACATACGGCTATACTCGTGACACACACACCGACGTGTGTGTGTGTATACACACACACACAGTCTGATATATAATAGATATTTATCGGAGACCAGACATGCATACATGTGTATCAGACTTCAGACCAGACATTGAGATATGTATATCTATATATCTGACCAAATGCTGGGGAAGCTGGCCAGATGCCTTTAAAAGCATTTGACCAGCGTTCCTCAGATATTGCAAAGGCAAAACACAATTTTTTTTTTTAATTTTTTTTAGGAAACACCATTTTGAATAGCTTTTAAATAGCAGGGGGAGTTTATGTAATACATATAGATCACTGTCACTAGCAAACACTTTTTGTTCGGAAACAAAATTTGAATAAAATGTCACTTTCACTTGAAACATGGGATGCATAGCAGTTTACAAATAAAATATTGTTTTTATATTCTTTTACCATCTCAGTAACAATTTAAATGGGCTCATTTCTACATTTTTAAGCTCTATATGCTAGATGGTGTCCCTTATCTTCTTACAGGTTCAGGTGGGGTCTACATTATTAGCACAGAGGCAGTGGTGTCAAATACTGAAAAGAGCAAAACAAAAATGTGGGTATTTGTCGTCATGAGATTATTAGCAATGTAGTTCTAACCACCTGATTAATAATCACAGTCACTGCTGGGAACGATAAAGAGGATTTTTGTTTTTAACAGACTTCTTTTTACATACATTTTAAACCTTGATCTTTATTCTTTCTATTACATTACAATAACGAACTAAAATCAGGAGGATCATTTTAAAACAAATAAAAGAAAAATCATGTTTTTTTAAGTGAATTGTTACATAGTACCTCGTCTCCATCCTGAAATTGCTCTTTTGGTCGCATACAGGGGTATTCCAGATCTGGAACGTCATGGGGCAGTATTACAAAGTTGGTGCCCTCAATTCCTGAGGCCAATTTCTCTTCAGGTGAATGGTGCCACCATTACTTCTACCTCTCAGGTTTGTTGCCTCGGGGTCCTCTTGGACTCCAATCTATCCTTTCCTCCTCACATTCAGTCTCTAACGAAATCTTGCTACTTCCACCTAAAAAAAATTGCATGCGTCCGTCCCTTTGTTAATCCAGACTCTACTAAAATGCTTGTTTAAGCGCTTATCTCCCACCTTGACTACTGCAACCTCCTCTCTGGCTTTAAGAGATCCCAGATTAACACTTTGCAGGCTGTAATGAACGCCTGTGCCAGACTTATCCACCTCACCTCCCACACCATCTCTACACTGATTCTAAGGGAAACAGGGAGCCAATTTCAAAACAATGGTGTTCACATACAAAGCTCTCCATAACCACGCCCCTGCCTACATCTCCTCCCTTATTAGCAGGTATATCCAATCCCGACCACTTCGCTCTGCCAATGATCTGATGCTATCAGTTCCTTGAACCCGTAACCCCAACTCTTGCCTTCAGGACTTCTCCCGAGCTGCCCCCTTTCTGTGGAACTCCCTCCCCCGCAACATTAGACTCTCCCAGTCTCTCCAGTCCTTCAAGTCTCTGAAAACGCATTACTTTAGAGAAGCCTATCCGCTCACTCCATGACCTCCCCACTGTCATTTCCTGCTCCTCTTCCCATTCAGACCTCCTGCCACTGCACATAATGGGACACCCCTCTCCTCTTGTAAGGATTGTAAGCTCTCGAGCAGGGTCCACCCTCCTGTGTGTGTAACATGTATGTATATTTGTTATTCTGTCTCTCCCAATGTACAGAGCTAAGGAATTTGTTGGCGCTTTATAAATGCTTGTAACTAACTTAAAACAGAGCTATTGTAAACTTATCAACTCCATAAACTATAATGGCTCCGGTAAATTTACAACAGCTGTGGATAAGTTAGCACCAACTTTGTAATACTGCCGCATGGTAAATTACACTAAGTTTTCATTAAATGCCTGACTGCTTTGCAGAAAAACATTTTGAGTTAAGCTCACATTTTTTAGAATAGCAGTGTTTTCACAGATTGGTATGCCACCAATTTCCGTTTAATACAGTATACTGCCATGTGAGATAAAAATGAAGAAATAAAACACGGTAAAAAAAAAAAAAAAAAAAAATTATATATATATATATACACACACACACACCCATGGACCGGTACTGACATGTTAACTATGGCCATTTAATGTTTTTGGTTGTGCTTCAGAACATAATTTTTATTTGCCTGGAGAAGGCTCACCTGAGATGGTGCACATGGCACAAATCACACCCAGACATGCGAGAAGGTGGATCTTCTTAATGCAGGTCACTTGCCATTTCACCACTGGCTGCCTAGAGGATGCAAAGGGGTCACAGGCCACCAGTCCTGTTCTGGGAGTTTCCATGATATCTTCGCCTTCTGCCTCGAGTCTGATTCAAGGACAAAAAGAATAAAAAAAAATATAAAAAGGTGAGAAAGCTTGCAAAGTTGTGTGCGAAAACACAAATCCCTACGGCACACTTACAAACAAGTGAACATCAGAGTGTGACAGCAACGTCTCAATGCATTAAATGGAAGCTTAGCTTTGTTGTAGATATTATCAGATCATATTAGATTTATTCCCTTGTGACAATCCACGGAGATTTTCAAAAGCACCTTTAGTATCCAGCCATTCCTAGAGGAGCTGAAATATTATGCCTGGTAGCTGAAAGGTTAGTTATTCCCAGTGCATACTATCACCTCTCCGAGGACCTTCTGGGAATTAACAGCTGCAGATTATGAAAAGATTTAGAGGCCGGCACAGAGTGCGTGCTCCGGCAGCAAGCCATGACAGGAGGACTTCCAGAGCCAGTAAACAAAGAATATTTATCATTACACTCACCGCATACAGCCCATAATAATGAATACTGCATTTACCAAATATAAAGAAGAATTAAGGAGCGGAAAACCACAAACGTAGTACAGGATTTGACAAATCTAGGGTGCTGGCCAGGTAGCCATACAGGTCTATTCAGAAAGGTGAAAACCAGGAGAATGACTGGAGAAGTTTAGGTCAAAATAGCCAAACCAGGAAAATTCTATTTATCTCACTTTCCAAATCGGCTATTTGGTCTAGATTGTTCTCTTCTGCTAGTTCTCCTGGGTGTCACCTTTCTCTGAATAACCCCGATAGTCTCCTAAATTTCTCTCTTGCTACACACAAAATCGAGAAATGTTTGATCTGAAAAACATGTAGTCAGGGCTGGTGCTAGCTAGACTATTTCCTGCCCTAGGCAAGACCAGCTACTTGCGCCCCTCAAAAATATTTGTTAACTGTTGAAACACCACATGCTCCGAAAACACACACACACACACACACACACACGAGATTTATATACACAGGATCTCACAAACTTAAGTACACCCCTCACATTTTTGTAAATATAATAAAATATCTTTTCATGTGACAACACTGAGAGGAATGACACTTTGTTACAATGTAAAGTAGTGAGTGTACAGCTTATACAACTGTAAATCAGGCTGACTGAGCCACATGGGAAATGTAGTTCCCAAAACATCAGGGAGCCAAGGTTGCTGACCCCTGGCCTAGGCCATCTTTATGTAGAGCAAGTTTTTTCTTTCAGATCCTCAGAGTTCTTTGTCATGAGGTGCCATGTTAAACTTCCAGTGACCAGTATGAAAGCGTGAGAGTGATACCAAATTTAACACACCTGAGACCTCGTAACAACAACAAGTCACATGACACCAGGGAGGGAAAATGGCTAATTGGGCCCAATTTGGACATTTTCACTTAGGGGTGTACTCACTTTTGTTGCCAGCGGTTTAAACATTAATGGCTGTGCGGAGTTATTTTGAGGGGGCAGCAAATTTACACTGTTATACAAGCTGTACACTCAATACTTTACATTGTAGCAAAGTGTCATTTCTTCAGTGTTGTCACATGACAAGATATGATAAAATATTTTATAAAAATGTGAAAATGTATGTATGTATGTATGTATGTCCCAAAATCACCCCAAACTGAATACCCCATCTGTGCAAACCCCCCCCCCAAATCAAAACACACCCTAACCCATATGCACACTCTCCAGGGACACACACACACACACACACACTGAGGGTGGGGCCGCACACAGTCGGTCGGTGCCTGCCTTAAACCCCCCCCCCTCCACTGGTCGGGCCTGGTCTGTGCCTCTTTCTTTCATCTGCCCCATCTGCCTCTTTTTCTTCCATCTGCTTTTTTTCTCTGCGTGCCCACGCGTCAGATGGTGCCCACCTTCAGCGCGGGGTTCCGCGAGCATCCATTGGTTTGCAGTCCGTGAGCTGCCACTGCCAGCTACAAGAGCCGCTGCAATGAGGGACCAGAGAGCACCGGCCCTGCATGTAGTTGCCACTTTTTTTTTTTTACAGATGCAAGATGCCATGGATACGACAAATGTTAATCACATACACAAACCATTTACCAAGAAGACGTAGCAGCTCATGACATCTGAAGACAGCCGAAGCCAGATAAAAGAACATTATTGATCTTCATTCACGATTACGTAGTTGGTCTTTGTGTTGCACATTGAGTTTAGAGGACTTAACACTATTCAAATTCTACAGAGTATTAGGTCATAAGGATTGTTTATATTATTACTTAGTATCATTATAGAAGTATGGCACCATAGCGACACAACACCATTTAGATTTTTGTTTTGTAGGACGCTTGACAAATTGGAGCCAATTACACACTTTAAGGCGGGGTGCACCCGAGCGCACTTCAGAGTGGAAGGAACGTCTGTGAGAGTGGACGTTCCTTCCACACAACGCCTGCATACCCCCCCCCCCCCTCAGTGCCGCAAAGCGTGATCTACCTATGGTAAAATATTTTCTTAGCTAAACATACAAGAGAAAAACAAAGCACATATAAGATATCATCACCATAAAATAAGCAAAATAAGAATATTTCATTTTTGGTGGTAGTGGCCCTGTTACCGGCAATCAACTGGTTTGTTCGGGAGAAGGTCGGCATGGTGCGGACAATAACAGGCCGGACATGAGTCAATGGCAGGAAAAAGCAGTTTATTATGACGTCAGACTCGAGCTGGATTGTATCGCAAAGCTCAAGTGAAGACTTCAGGACAGAGCTACAATTTTTAAACATTGATCAGTAAAAAAGGTACATCCCCTGGGCAAATGTGCCCTCCCTCTAACTTGGACACAAAGAAAATGCCGCAATTTGCCTTTTCTTCTACAATTAGGACATTTAGTTGGATTTAGAAGCTTGTTAGATCCTGCCAATGTCTTCCCACAGCGGGCCTGTCCCTCCCAAAACTGGTACGGCCCCAGCTGCGCTAAGGAAATACTTTGTTCTCGCTCTACCCAGGTCTGGGACTTTTTGGCTCAACTAAATCAGTTTCTTGACACCTGTGTTTATTGTGGCCGGATTCTTCTTCTAATTGCTACACCAGAGACCTCTGGAATGTTAGAATCTATGTAAACTCATCTAAAGTAAGTTAGTATTCTCTATGTACAATTGCTCTTGCCACGGCTCTGCTCAAGATGGCGGCCAATTTCTGAGCCATTCCTGTCACAGGCCTTTAACATTTACCTTATTTTAGGCCACATTTACAACTTGAACTGTAGAGAGCTCCAGGAGGATGTGTGTAGCAAGTAACTAGGTTAATCTCAAAAGAGCAATCGTTAGGAAGGAATGGACCTGACAGAAATTGCATAAGCCTGCCACAGAAACAATGTATGACCATATTTTATATCCAAATTCCTATAGTTTGCAAATCAAGTGTTTTGGTGAACAAAAGAAAAAATATCCTTTTTTAAGCCACGTAGCACGCAGTGCATTTTGTTTGAGAGAAATATTTTAGATATATCGTCACAAATCCCATACATTTTAAAATCTTCAAGAAATGCACAATGAGAGCTAACTTGCAACATGTCAAACTGACCCATAATCCACAAGAAAAAGGATGCTCCCACTCACATCATTGAGTGCGCAGGTGGTATCAGCTCATCATGGCGTTACATAGAGGTACAGTTGCAAGAAAAAGTATGTGAACCCTTTGGGATTACGTGGAGTTTTGCATGAATTTGTCATAAAATGTGCTCTGATCTTCATCCAAGTCACGACAATTTGAAAAACACAGTCGGATTAAAATAATACAACACAAACATTATATGTTTTCATGTGTTTATTGAACATAACATGTAAACATTCACAGTGCAGGGTGGGAAAAGTATGTGAACCCCTAGCCTAATGACTTCTCCAAGAGCTAATTGGAGCCAGGAGTGAGCCAACCTTGAGTCCAATCAGTGTGCTATTATTGGATGTGTTGCTGAAAGCTGTCCTGCCCTTTAAAAACACACACCAGTTTTGGGTTTACTGGTTTCAAGAAGCACTGCCTGATGTGAACCATGCCTTGCAGAAAAGAGCTCTCAGAAGACGTACGATCAAGAATTGTTGACTTGCATGAAGCTGGAAAGGGTTACAAAGGTATCTCCAAAAGCCTTGATGTTCATGTGTCCAGGTAAGACAGACTGTCTACAAATGGAGAAAGTTCAGCACTGTTGCTACTCTCCCTAGGCGTGGTCGTCCTGTAAAGATGACTGCAAGAGCACAGCGCAGAATGCTTAATGAGGTAAAGAAGAATCCTAGAGGGTCAGCTAAAGACTTACAGAAATCTCTGGCAAATGCTAACATTTTTGTTGACACATCTACAAGAAGGAAAACATTAAACAAGAATGGAGTACATGGGAGGACACCACGGAGGAAGCCATTGCGGTCCAAAAAGAATATTGCAGCACGTTTGAAGTTGGCAAAAGAGCACCTGGATGTTCCACAGCACTACTGGCAAAATATTCTGTGGACAGATGAAACCAAAATTGAGTTGTTTGGAAAAAACACACAACACTATGGGTGGAGAAAAAAAAGGCACAGCACACCAACATCAAAACCTCATCCACACTGTAAAACATGGCGGAGGGAGCATCATGGTTTGGGGCGGCTTTGCTGCCTCAGGGCCTGGACGGATTGTTGTCATTGATAGAAAAATGAATTCCAGAGTTTATCAAGACATTTTGCAGGAAAACGTAAGACCATCTGTCCGCCAACTGAAGCTCCGCAGAGGATGGGTGACGCAACAGGACAATGACCCAAAGCATACAAGTAATTCAACAAAACAAAATATGCCTTCTGGAGTGGCCCAGAGTCCTGACCGCAACCCGATTGAAATGCTGTGGCATAACCTTAAGAGAGCGATTCACACCAGACATCCCAAGAATATTGCTACACTGAAACAGTTTTGTGAAGAGGAGTGGTCCAAAATTACTCCAGATCGTTGTGCAGTCTGATCTGCAACTACAGGAAACATTTGGTTGAGGTTATTGCTGCCAAAGGAGGGTCAACCAGTTATTAAGTCCAAAGGTTCACATAATTTTTCCACCCTGCACTGTGAATGTTTACATGTTCTGTTCAATAAAAACAGGAAAACATATTAATATGTGTTGTATTATTGTAAGCAGACTGTGTTTTTCAAATTGTCGTGACTTAGATGAAGATCAGAGCACATTTTATGACCAATTCATGCAAAACTCCACGTAATCCCAAAGGGTTCACATACTTTTTCTTGCAACTGTATAACATCTAGTCTAGATCATTCAAGGGATTGTTTACGTGCAGAGCAAGACGCACATGTCACGTGCACAGAGTGTGCAACATACCCTGTACCGATCCCTCCATGTCTGCTGGTGTGAGGATCACCCACCTGCCGCGCCGCCGTGCGGACCCAAGATGGCCGCCGGCGAGCTTACCAACAGCGTCCAGGCTCCTTCCACAGCCACATCCAGAGATGAAAATGATCCGCGCGCGGCGCGACGCTCTATACGTCTGACATCATCCCGCCCATCAATCAGCTAGAACCTGAGATTCCTCTATAAGAAGCCGGCTGATTGGTGAGTTCATTGCTAGTTCGTCTAGTCTCTCATGTGTTTCAACCTGTTTGATCCTCTGAAGCCTACTCTGATATTACCGTGTACCGAACCTTGCTTTTGCCCAACGATTCTGCTGACTGCCATCATCCTAAAACCCTCTGCCTGATTCACCGTTTATGCTGTCTGAAATAACCCTTTTGACCCCGGCTAAGATTATCGACGTTGTTACCTGCCTTTATCCTGAAACCTGCTTTGGACATCACCACGCACCTGATTCTACCTATCACCCATGCACTATTGTGGATAAGGTTGTAGATTTATATCTAACCCTCCACATAGTAGATGAGCCGAGTTGGTATATATTGCACATTGGTTCCCACCACCGCCTAATCCTGACAGCTGGTACCATTCAGCAGAGTTTTGACACTGACCCTATACATAATGCACAACAAGTAGACTGTCACGAGAATAAAGCTTGTGCCAGGAAGCCTGGCATTCATCACAAGTCGGTAATGTCTCAAAGACAAAAAATTACAAAAGGTCACAATGACAAAAGATAATAATGCATTTATGGTCTATTGAACCAAGAAAGACAAGTCAACCTAGACGACTGCCAAAAATGTATTAATAAAAATAGTACATTTTTGGAGCCAGCAAACTTTTCTATATAGAGATATTTATTTATTTTGGGAGCCAGCAGCTACCAGACATGATTTTTATGACAATTCATAAGAAACCTTGTTATCACCGTGACTATTCAGAACATTATCAAAAGATAGATAGATAGATATCTCTATCTAAATAAATTAGTAGAGTGGGAAGACAGGAGGGTACTTTGTAAGGGGGCAGGGGTTTCCTACCACAAAGGGGTTGTGGTTGGACATTTCCTACACCCAAAGTCCAGCAAAGCCAATGGAAATGTAATGGTTAAAGATCAAATTGAGACCAGAGTACCTATTCCCAGCCCAGCTGGACAAATATTTGTGATGCCACCTCTTTAAAAGGGCAGAAAGCAAATAAATAAAAAGGATCACTTTGTATTTTCTTATCGACCTTCCCTTCTGGCTATTTATATTATGCCTCTTATTTTGTTTGCTGTTTTGTATAAGGATCTGCTTCATGTGTGCCAAAATCAACACACTTTGAAATCTGAGAAATGTTACGGATGTCCTTATGCCAATGCTGCAGTGTTTTTAACAAACACTTTGTTTCCAAGAAATTTGTGATTACACAGAATCACATGCATTGAAAATGTAAGGAATGAAGTTTAATCTATCATTTAGTTCATATCGGATTGACTGCAGATGCAATACTAAGAAGTTCCCCATTTTTCAGTGGAAAATTGAATATTTTAGTCTATTTAATTTTACCCCAATACCTGTAGACTTTGTAAAATTTGTTTACATATTTGTCTAAATGGAGATGACAAATAAGATGCTCGGGGCCCATTATTCCAAGGCTGTCAATAAGATAACTACAGGAAACGTTACACATAACTTCTCAACAAGTTATCTTTTCACCTGGAATGGCTATTCCACTCTAGGCACAAACCGTGCTTGCGCCTCGAGTGTAGCGCTTCCTTGCACCTCGAGTGTAGCGCTTCCTTGCGCAAGGTTACTGTACATTAACGTCTCATACTTATTATAGGAGATGTTAATTTTCTCCTTTGAGTGGAAGCGCAGGCTATTCCAAGGTAGCTTGTGGTTCCACCCAGGAGACCATATTTCATTGTGAGATGCAGGCTCATAAAAACTGGCGTTAACGGGTTTTGCTAAAGCAAAATCCCGTAACCTACTGTCCTAACCCAAAAAAATCCCATACTCCTCTCAGAAATCTTTTTGCCTATATGACATGCGCTTTGTGAAAATAAAGAAAAAGGTTTTGGCATCTACATTGGAATTTAAAAGATGTTGTACAAGAAACATGGTTTTTTTCTAGGAACTGTGCTTTGCCTTCACTTGAGAAGAACTTCACAAACACTTCTCTAGTATGATCTGCATAGGATTGGATCCCTGTCCAGTGTGTACACAGACACAAACATAATCCAGTGTAGACTAGCTGCAAGGCGGAACGGGGTCAAGTCAAACCTGCAAAAGCTTTGCTTCGCTACACTTGCAGCGTATCTCAGGCTTAAGACTGGGACTGACAAATCGTTCCTAGTCACCCTCCTCGGTGCTGCAAGATCTTCAATTATGCGAGGAGCAGAAAATGGTCAAAATGAGCTCAGCAAAAGGTGGTGAAATGGGTCAGCAGCAATGGGGTTAAGGGAGCTGATATGGACAGCATGACATGCTCATCCCCAGGTGGCAAAAGTCATGCAGGTATGGTAAATTTACCACACAACGCAGCAAGGACGTCCTCCACAGCAAAGGGGTCAAAGAAAAAAAAAAAAAATAATTGACGTGGCACGCTAAAAAATTAAAAAAAAAAAAAAAAAAAAAAAGCTTGGCCGGCCTCTAGGTTCAGGTGAGCTTCCGGCTCCAGCCGGGGGCTCCAGGCCCAGGTTTGGATGACTGATGGGGGGGGGGGGGGAAATCACCTACATCCACATACTTCGGCCCTGGGCTCCTCCAGCAGTCTCCATGCACCGGAAGCACAGGCCCACGGCTTCTAGCTCCCATGCAGCGTCATATGCCGATCACGGGGAAGCCTTTGACCCTGCAGACAACCGGATCGGTGACAGTTTTGCCGCTGGTTGGGGGCTACCCCCCAGGCTAGTGATTAGTCGCTAGCTGGGGCCCAACCAGCAGCGAAGCTGTCACCGGTCCAGCTGTCTGCAGGGTCAAAGGCTACCGCCTCCGTGATGTCACACCTGCAACCGGCGTCTGATGGTGCGCACGCGGAGAGTGGGAACTGGAAGCAGTGGGCCTGTGGATCCGATACAGGAGGATGCGCATGGAGAGCCCTGGAGGAGCCCAGGGCCGAAGTATGTGGATGTAGGGGAGTATGTGTAGGCAAGGCAATCTCACCCCTACCCCCCCCAAAAAACAAAGAAGTCTTCCGAACCTGGGCCTCCTGGACCAGGTTCGCATGACTAATTTTCGGTATCGGGCCAAAATTTTCATTTCGATGCATCACCACTTTTAATGTTGCTGTAGGCCTCCTGGCAGCCTCCCTGACCAGTTTTCTTGTCTTTTCATCACATTTGGAGGAACGTCCCGTTCTTGGTAATGTCACAGTTGCAAATTTTCTCCATTTGATGATGACTTGTCTTCACTGTGTTTCTTGGTTTATCTAATGCCTTAATTCTTTTGTACCTTCTCCTGACTGATCCCTTTTACAATGAGATCCCTCTGATGCTTTGGAAGCTTCTCTGCGGACCATGGCTTTACTGTACAATGTGACTAAGTAAAGGTCAGGAAAGACCTTCTAGAACAGCCAAACTTTATTTGGGGTTAACCACAGGCACTTTAAATGATGGCAGGTGTGTACTGACTCCTATTTAACATGATTCTATATGTGATCGCTATATTCTGAACACAACTACATCCCCAGTTATAAGAGGGTGTGCACACTTATGCAATCATAATATTTTAGTTTTTTATCTTTCCTTCCTCCACCTAAAAGATTTCAGGTTTTCTTTCAGTTGAGTTGTACAGTTTATAAGTCACATTAAAAGTAACTTGTTGGACAGGTGTACAGGAAGGTGTTAAGGCACTGGTGCAATTCAATGGTCCGTAGTTAAGAGTTGATGACAGAGGCCCTTCACAAGTCGGTAAATAGTGCAGTGGCTTAGTGAGGACAGGATTAGTACTTTTTGAAACGAATATTTGTTAAATAATGGAAAATGGCAAAGTGACAATTGAAACTATGTGCTTCAATAAAAATGAAAAAAAATCCATAAAATCAAAAGATGTAGACAGTTAGGGTGCATTTAGATAAAAAGGCATAAGAAAAGGAAATGTGGCCCTTTAATAATAACCCTGATGAATATAGCTGAAACGTTTCAAAATATCAAAACTTTGTTTTGCTACATGTTGTTATCAGCTACAACTACTACTACTTTCCTGCTGTGGTGAAGTGTTTCTTGATTTATTCCCGATCGGAACACAGAAACCGCGACATACTCATACAGGGTTATCCAAAGAGATTCGAAAAGTCACCGCACGTTCGGTGACTTTTCGTTCTCTTCAATTCGGTTCCTTTTGCCGATTGCTGAATACACCGCAGGGTCACCGAAATGCAAACAGCACAGGGTCCCCGAATTGCAGGGAAAAGCTGCCGAAAACTAACCGAATGCAAGCTGAAAACAAGCAAAAACATCTGGATTAACCTTCGAAGAAGCCGAACAGGAGCCGAATCACACAGAGCCGAAGCATAGAGGAGGCAGTGAATAAATTAGCAAAACCATTTGTATGAATCTGGGAAAATGAAACGCTGTTTGCAAAGAAACTACTGAGCGAAAATGTCTGAAATTTTCACAGGAGGTCCAGGGAATGATAATAAAGAGGGCTGTTACAAAAAAAATAAGTAAACTGAAAAAAAAAAAAAAAAAATGCTTAAAGTATCCGAAAAAATCTATAAAGAGACTTTTTGCTGCAGAATTTTATAATGAACGGTTTATTAGATATTGAATTAAAACGGGAATATTTTTAACATTGAAGCCTATGGGATTCTCCTGAATTAACTTGCCGAATTAAACCACCGAATGGCAGGGCATTAGGGGAACCTTTCACTGCTGGTTTGTGTTCTCTGAATAGCCGAAGCAGTGTTTTTATATGGGGATTTCACTGCCCTCGAACAGGCACCGAACAGGCACCGTATGTGCAGGCAACTCGCCAGGATTTGGTGAATTGCCTGCTCTCTGGATAGCCGAATGGCCAGGAAAGGTAACCGAACACGGATTTTCAGCGTTCGGTTACCTTTCTCAAGCAATTCGGATCTCTTTGGATAACCCTGTTAGTTTGCCAATAGTCTGCTCAGACATAATATAATTTAGTCTCATTTCACCATAAAATCTTCAATTTATACCGGCTGGGTGGAGTAGAGGTAACATCACTGCTCTATGACCGTGCAGACACAGGTTTGAATCCCGGCAAGAGCACCTCTCCAGTAAGTGTCCTGGGACACCTAACGATACATACTCGCCACCCAGGACATATTTGAAAGTGAGAAAATCTCAATGTATCCTTCCTGGTAAAATCCTTTCTCAAAAGAATATAGTTTTTTTTTTAAATTAAATCAATTGACCCACCAGAGGTTTTCCGATTATTGGTAACCAAATAGAAACTATAGCTCCTCCTGACTCCCAACCTTAAAACATTCCATAATTAACCCCTTCACAATTTTTTTTTAAGATATTATTTTTTCTTTACTTTAAACATGGTCATGTTTGCCATCATTGGAAAGGCTATGCTCTGGCCTTTCTAATGATACCACACATAACCCCATTAGCTGCCAACAGCTAGGAGATATTTGGGCTCAAAGGAACCCCTCCCTATCTCCACCCCATCTTTCCGTAGGAGTCAATGAGGACGTTCCCCACACGTCCTCAGCAGTGAAAGGGTTATACATTTGACTGTTTAGTCAATAGCAAATACTCTGAGTTCGGGGGGAAAAAAAAAAAAAAAAGAATAATAATCATTGGCAAGACAGGCACAAATCCCTTACTATTAAAACATATGCCATTTCACGATTTACTGTTCAGATTTTATAAAACACACTCCATAGGCAACTAAAAAGCAAAAAACTTAAATCACAGAAAAATTGCATTGACAGCGATTAATATTTAAAATCAGAAAATTGTTCTTACATTTTTTTCATCACTCCATGGCTTTCACATCCATGCCATTAGCACAGTGGTAAAAGCCTTACAGAATTTGGACTAGATTTTAACCCTTTCGCTGCTGAGGCTTTTCCCGCCCCTGTGCTGAGGTCATTTTTACTGGTTTCGCTCATCATGTTTAAACGCGTTTTGAAGGCTTATTTTAGTATATGACCCAGACATATTATATATCGTTCTTTCCGGCAGATTCATAATATGTCATTATTATATGTATACGTCATGAGCTGTCTGTTTATTAGAACAAAAAATGCAATAAAATATGAATTCAATAATTTACAACGTGTAAAGTGGGTTTTTTTTCACATTTTAACATGCAAGCAATTGCGGTTATATTTTGTATGGGGTGCGCTTGTTAAAAAAATTAGAGATGGGGTCTCGTTACATTTTTTTTTTGGGGAAAATTTACACGATTTTTAACAAACGCACCGCATACAAAAATCGTTAGTGCAGCATCATTGTTCACATTATAATTGAAATGGGAACAATATTGTTGCATTAACAAACCAAAAGAAAAAAAAATTATTATTTTTTTTATAATTTTTTTCATTTTTTTTTTACAAAATTTTTCACAGTAGTGTTTGGTATCGTTGGAACGGCCATGCTCTGGCCGATCCAACAATACCAAACTTTAACCCCTAGCTGCCACGGATCGGGAGATAGGGAGTTCATTGGAACTCCCTATCTCCACCGTTGGTGGCAGCTAGGGGTTAACTCTAGGACTGGCGTCATCGTGCTATGCAGCACCCCAGGGGTTAATAACAGACACCGTTTGGAAGGGCAGGCTGTGCCCTTCCAAGCGGTGTCTGTTTTAACCCCCTGCTCCGCGGCGATCGGGAGGGAGAGAGGTCCGAAGGACCTCCCCCCCTCCCTTTCAGGCGCCTCCTCTGCACATGCGGGGGGGGCGCCTGAATTAGGTGTCATCGCGTCGCCGCGATTACACCTAATGTCCCCGCCGGGCTCCCGATGATTGCTGCCTCCTGTGCTCGGACGCGCTGAGCGCGTCCGTAGCACAGGAGAACCACTTGGCTGGACGCGCTGAGAGCGTCCTTAGCAGCCAAGTGGTTAAGCTTCAATAAATGGAACTAGACTTGCTGTAAATTTACCAACTCCATAGACTATAATGGCTCGGAGAAGGTTACACCGGACTTGGAATCTAGCCACTAATGTTTCTATCCTTCCCCATGATACACACGTCTCAGTAGAACTAGTGTACCATATGTTAGGCAACAAAGCGATAGTATGCCAAGTCCCAAAGAAGACAAAGTCTCAGCCAAATTGACACACCAAGTTGAAAAGAGCGCCATTTTCCACAGTTAAGGCTAGTTTAATTCATTCTCTGTACATATACACAATATTAGGTATGCAGCGATACTAGTATTGGTGCAGATACCACTATTTGCACGAGTACTTTGTACTCATGTTTATGCCCCGATACCCAGAAGGCAGTCACATGACATTTAATAAAAGTATCGGTGAGTACCTGAAAAATCGTATCGGTACTTGTACTAAGTCTTAAAAAATTGGTATCAGTGTACTATAAATCATAACACACACACACACACATAAAAGGATTTCACATCACTAAGCATGGTGAATTGGCATTTCCACTCTGAGTGGCTGGCACGTTCATGCCATAACTTAGTCAAAGTATTATTACACAGTAACGTAGGTCGTAGGATATATTCAAAAACTCCTACACAGTAACTTCACAGAAATAAATAGGCTTTGGAAGAACAATCCAAAGTATACAGTTCCTGAATTGCTGTTTCAATAATCATAGCTGAAAGCCAGCTGAAGATTCAAAGGGGATTTGGGTCAACAACAACCCTAAAGACGATACATTAAGCATCATGGGAATGGTACCTACTTCCAAAAATTGGTGGTGCCCGCTGCTGATCCCTGGCCACTCCCATAGGGGTGTATTAAGAATACCACTTACTAGTAAGCGGACTACAAAATAAAGGAGTTATCAGAATTCAGGGTTGCGAATATGGACTAAATTTTCTTGACCAATTAATAGGATTAAAAAAAAAAAAAAATAAGTTCCTTAAAATAATTTCATTAACAAGGTGATGGACGTAACCGGGGGGGGGGGGGGGGGGTTGGGCCAAGTGAATTCTGGTGCAGGATCAGACCTGAGAGTGGGAGGGAGTCTTCGGGGAAGCAACCGGACCGAAGGGCAGCAGCTTCGGACCACAAAGTGGAAGGGAGGGGTGATGCGTCCCCCCCCCGACCAGAAAGTGGAAAACAGGGAGGGGTAGTTGCTTCGTGCCATAGTATAAGGCAGGGGAGGGGTGAAAACACAGGACTCCAGTGGTACTGCACATTCACACAGTGGCAGTACCCAAGGGTCCACGTGATAGTTCTGCCACTGTTGTAAAACAAATAAAAACAAGCCAATTATTTCTAAAAACATAACCCTAAGCATGTCTTCTCCAAACAAGAGACTGAAGATATTAAACTTTAACTTTGTCTGACTCTCTATCAAACTGTGCATGTTGTAAGCAGACCAACTAATCGAACAATCAACTGATTGTGTCAATTATTCGGCATTATTCATTAGTTGTCAAAGTCCTACACAGATCCAACATTTGTTTAAGAACTGCCATCATGTTTTGCTAGTTGCACTTTGCCCTTATAATTGCCAACATACCATAGGAGCAGCTTTTAGTTAATCTTGAAATGCTGGACCCTAATCCGCAGCAAGTGTCACAATTTATGACTCATTCTTCCAGCACTGTAAATAAATTTTAAATTTATTAGCATGTCTGCACCTTGAAACACCGTGCAAGAATGCAGAATAATTTTACCAAACATGACTAAACTAAAACACAGAAAATAAATATGCAGGAAATAGTCATTATGTTACAGGTTTACAGGTGCATTCTGTATTGAGGTATGTTAATAGGGAGCTCAAGTGACCTAAGACTAGGCGAAGATTTGATGATGTCTGGGAGGTTATTCCATAACTGCGGCGCTCTGTAGGAAAATGAGGACCGAGTCACTGTCTTTTTGTATTGTGGTATTGCAAGTAAGGTGCTGGTCCTGGATTAGAGGTTATAGGAGGGGGAGCTGCTGGAGGAGGGAGCTGCTGGGGGAAGCAGTCTATTCAGGTAGGGTGGCAGCTTCCCAGAAAAGCTCTTAGGCTGGGGTCAGACCAGCGCATTTTTAACGTGCGTTCTGGCGCACTTAATCACGGCCGCACTAGCAGCAAATGACGGGCAATGACAGACAATATACGAAGTACGGTCGCACGAAAGTCCGGCCGCGCAACGCAAGTGGAAAATGAACGCATTTTTTCGAGAACGCAGAACCGCTAGTACGGACGTACAGAGTACGCTGCGCCCGCTAGCGGTGTGTGTGTGTGATTTGGAGACGTCAGACCCTGCTCGTGTCCGGCCAACATAACGTCCAGACGCAAAAAGTTTCCTGATTTGGATCCGTAAAACATCACGCACGAAAATGCGCATCGTATGACCGTTTTCGCCTATTCCGTGAAAAAAATACGTCAATGCGTTCGGACGCACTTTTTTACGTTCTCGTGTAAAAATGCTTTCGTTTGACCCTAGCCTTAAACACCAGGTTGGAAAGGTGCGTTTGGATTCCAGCGACAGCCAGATTAGCTCTTTTAACCTGTCACAATGGTGGGTCATGTAGTTACATTGTAGCAAAGCGGCAGAATGAGTTATACAATGTAATACGTTTCTGGAGGTGTGTTTGCGGGGCAGCTGCATACACTACATCTCCATATTCAATAGCCGGCATAAGCATTTGTTGTACAATCTGCTTCCTTACCGTGGGGCTCAGGCAGGATTTGTTTCTGTACAGGGCACCTAGTTTGGGGTAAAGTTTAGATGAGAGTTTTTCGATGTGGGGGCCAAAAGATAGATTTGGGTCTAACCACATACCTAGATATATTTGAGAGAAGGGACTGGTCAGCGTGTCATTTGAATTTGTCCTGACACATAGAGGAGATTGCAATTTATGTAGTTTAGGTGCTGTTCCAAAGATCATGGTGATTTTTTTTTTTTTTTTTTTAAATATTGTCAAAACTGTTGTGTTTGATCCACTTTTCTGCGTCTGAATTGTTCTTGCAGCACGGCCTCTAGCCGCGGGAGAGTTGGTTTGCTGGTATAGATTACGGTGTCATCTGTGTACATGTGTACAGTTGAGGCTTTGCAGATGTTGGGCAGATCATTTATAAATATCGTGAATAGCAGGGGGCCAAGTATCGAGCCTTGGGGTACACCGCATTTGACTGGGAGGGGCTGCCAGAAATGGACACATATTGCGATCGGTCGGATACATATGATTGAAACCAGGTTAGCATGCGATCTCCAATACCAGAGTTTTTGAAACAAGATGCCATGGTCTACGGTGTCAACGGCCTTGGCAAAATCAAGGAAGATGGTTCCAGTTAGGTTTCCTTGTTCCATGCCATTTTGGATATCATTGCAGACTTTTAAAAGGGCGGTTGTAGTTGAGTGATTTGGACGAAAGACGGATTGATCTGGGGTTAAATAGTTCCAATATTGATAATAATCACGTAATTGCGTGTAGACACATTTTTCCAAAAGTTTTGACATTACAGGGAGCAATGATATCGGACAGTAGTTGGATACCAAAGTACTGTCACCACTTTTATGGATAGGTACCCCTCTCGCAGTCTTCCAGAGTCTGGGTATGTATCCAGTCGCCACTGATTCATTGATTAGGGTTGCAACAGTATTTGCAATTGCAGGCGCACTGATTTACAGCAGCATCGCTGGGATTTGATCAGGTCCAGACTGGCATTTCATTTTTTGGTTACGGAGAAGTTTAGTAATGACGCTGACAGGCACTGGTCTAAAACTGAACTCCTCTCTGATACAGGGTCTGTGCACAGTTGGTGGTGCTTGACCTGCGTGCAGCCTTTCTGTAGGTGTGTCATTTGCTAGCTTAGCAATCAGGGTGGTGGCGCATCCAACAAAATAATTATTAAAGCTTTTGCTACATCTAGGGGGTGTTGCAGGGTTTGGTTGTTTACTTTGACATCAGCCGGCTGGGAGTGGACAGGGGGTGATTGTATGTTACTTATGATTTTCCAAACATTTCTAGAGTTTGATATGTTAAGGTTTAGATTTTCATTGAAGTATTGGGCTTTAGCCATTTTTGTTTTGTGCATGCATTCCGGCATGGTCGGTATTCACAGTGATCGTTCATGGAACCAGTACTCTTGAAATTTGACCACAGCGAATATCTAAGGCTGGGGTCAGACGTACGCAGTGTTAACGTCCATGTAGCCGCACTTTAGTACGTCCGTGGTAGCAGATAATCATGACCAATGAAGGCCCACAAACGAAGTACGTGGCATACGGACGCAGGTTAGCATGAATGTCCAACTGCTAGGATGGACGTGCGGAGTGCGCCACATCTGCAACTAACAATTATTCTCAAATCGATTAGTTGCCCGATTATTATCATTTCGATTAAATCGATTCATCGGAAATATATTATATATACACATACATACATACATACATACATACACAGCACTCAACCTTAACTACGCTTTCAGTGCGGGTGCATCTCAAGACAACATGATATACAACAAAACAGGAGGAGAGCACACCAAACATATTATTCAAACAATACAAAAACCACAACAGCAGCTCATCTCCTCCTGTTTTGTTGTGTACTTTGTATAATATGGGGTTGACAACCCTTTGGGCAAGCACCCCTCTCTGTCACAGGTGCTCCACCAGCAGGTTCTATTTAAACCTTGATCTGCAGGGAGCTTCAGAAACGACTGGGTCCTCAATAAGTACGTTTATCCCATAAGCGCAGTCATTAGGTTAGTATGATAGGACCTGCCAGGGGTGGAATACATGGTCGCTGTTGGCAGGCTTACGCAATCCACGGCCATCCATTGCAAACTAAACTTCCACCATTGTTCAACAGAGCTCAGTATTGAATTTATGTAAGGGTTAAGAAGAACTACAGTGATTTTGAAGGGGTTAAGAAATGTCTAAGCATTTAAAGGGTTAAATCTGGAAAATCTTTGTGTTTAAATGAATTTAGCTGCTGTTGAGGTTTTTGTATTGTTTTGAATAATATATATGTTTGGTGTGCTCTCCTCCTGTTTTGTTATAGATATAGGTATATCTATATATTTGCTTAAAAGGAATTTGATGTAAGAAAATAACCTCAAACCCTCCCCTTTTTTCATAAGCAATTTGCGTAGTATACGTAACTTTTGTACATACATATGCAAATTGCATATCTTGCGTACTTTTCACACAAGGTGTGCGAGTGCTTGGTCAGAGGGATGGGTTGATGCTGCATGCGCAGCTTAAGCCCATGTTTGCTTTCTCAAATGAACACGGCTACAAGCACTTGGTCATAGATGACCATGTCAGCATGAAATCGGGGTTAATAAGCTAAAGTGGTCAGGGTGCATAGAGTGTCCCTTTTAAATAATTTTGTGAACAAACTGAGTGGGAGGAGGGACTGGAGGTGGACGGGAGTGACTTTGCTCAAAATGACTTGACCTGAGTGTGAGAGGGAGTGGGTATGGACAAAAGACTGGATCTGAGTGTGAGAGGGAGTTTGGGGAAAGGACCAGACTAAAGGGAGGGAATGGCAGTTCCCAACAAAAGAGGTTGTAGCAGTCAGGGTGGGGTGGTGGCACAGGTCTCCAGCTTCAAGGATAAAACACAGATGTACAGCTCCTTCACCCAGTGGCAGTATCCTATTGCAGGGCTCAAAATTTCAAGTCCCAAGCTACTAGCCAGACCTTAAGAGTTACTCGCCACTAGTTGCCCCACCTAACCCCTTATCCTGCCCTGCCTCTGCATTCCCCCTCATGGAATTTCCACTCGCCAAATGCGAGAAGAAATTTTGAGGCCTGTCCTATTGTTTGTGTTATAGTTCTACTGTTGTAAACTTAATAAAAACAAACTGGTTGTGTCTGACATAATCCTAGAACTAAATCATACCTAATAAAGCAGCGGCGCGTCTTCTCCAATCAGCTCCGAAGCTGAGGTTATTTACGTTTAACTCAGTCTGACTAAACGTGTCTGCTGTACACAGGACGATTAAATCGACACCGATTAAATCGATAATGGAAATAGTTGACAACTTATTTAATCATCGATTAGTTGTTTCAGCTCTATCCACAACGCTTTGTGTGAGTGATGGAACTAGGGATGCACCGAAATGAAAATTTGGGACCGATAACGAAAACGCACGATGAGCTTGGCCGAAAACGACTTTCTATGTATGACTATATATACACACATGCGTCTGGTGTGTGAGATATATATATATATATATATAATCACACACCAGACACATGTATACACAGCATGTGTATATATAGTCATACATAGAAAGGCATTTTCGGTCCAAAATTTTAATTTCGGAGCATCACTATGTATAGTAGTGATGCTCCGAAATGAAAATTTTGGACCGAAACCAAAATTACTTCCCACCCCCCTACAATTTATTTTAAGAATTTTTTTTGTATAACTGTATTAATACTAGATGTTATTAAATTAATATCATGAATTGATCCACATTAAAAATTTTAAAGATATTTTTGTCCTATTTTGGTGGAGTTATTTTGCATCTAGTGCATATATTCATGTGAAGAAATTTTACACACACTTTATAGTTGCAGAAGACCTTTACACATCCCAGCAATTCAGAGAACTCTAAATTGCTGGGATGTGTAAAGGTCTTCTGCAACTATATAGTTTATTATTTGTGGTGTGGAGGCTTTGAATGAAAGCATTTTTTGCCCTCCACCACAACTTAAATGAGTAGATTTATAGATAGACTGTTTAGGCTCTGAGCCATTATGTTTCTCTTAATTATTTTTTTAAAGTGCAGAAAAAGGGGCCTTTAAGATGCAAGGGAAAAGACAAACCAATGCAAAATGAATGTGTATACCTTCCATTAACTTTCTGGAAGCATGGATGTAAGCTCCCACATTAACCCCCCCCCCCCATCTTGTCCTCCGAGCTGACACCTCTGGCAGGAGGTCAGTGATAAATCACTTGTTCCTTGTTACTGAGAGGCCGGAGGTTACTGCTTGCTCTGATAGTGGCAGCAGCTCTGAGTAGGCAGTTAACCCTTTGTGTGCAGAAAAAAATATGTAGCAGCTCCTGCCTCTTTCCAATTATCTCCAGCTAAGCAGCATTGAAAGAGTGCTCGCTCAGTTTTAGCTGGGATCAGCAATTTTCAGCTGACTTTTTTGGCTGGTGTTTTGCCTTCGGGCCGAAACCGATAACCCCATTATCGGCAGAATCTATCGGTGGCTGAAATTCCGGTACATCCCTGGATGGAATGTGGTCAGACGGACTGCATTTATACATCCAGCATTTTTGACGGACAAAATGTTTTTTCATTTTAATTTAAATTTTCCCTCCTACATCCATCAAAAATAACGTCAGGTCACAAAAATGGGCTGTGTGGCCACTACTGCGTCTTCCATCAAAAAGTGCGTCCGTACTGCACAGGTGCACAGTCCGTAGAAAACACACTTGTCTGACCCTAGCCTAAGCTGGTACATTTGAGTAAGATCAGCTGTAACCCAGGGGAGATGGGCCCCTTTTACTCGTTCTTTACGCAGCGGAGCATGGGAATTCCAGACTTGCAGGAGCTCAGACTGAAAATATTCAATTGCCTAAGTCCAGGTCTGGGATTAGGTTTAGTCTGTACCATGGGAGCTGTTTGAGATCACTTAGGAAGGATTCCAGATCAAATTTCTTGAAAGTCCTGGTGATTATTACCTTTGGGGGGAGATTTTTGGCCTTTATTTTGTGCACACAGTACACTTGAAATGGGGGCAGTGGTCGCTCACACAAGAGTAACGAGGTTGAGATCCTTTTGGACGGATTTAATCGGTTCGATCTTAGTGAAATAAACAGTACTTTCAGACTTATACTCCAAAGCCAAGGAGTATGACAAGACAACAGAACGGCTACTAAGCTCCAAATGTTCCAACGGACAACTTAGAGCACCCAACAATACAACAGATTGCAAGACAGAAACGTCAGTACTGAGATATTCGGTAGGACAGGCAATGAATTGATCAGACTGCAGGGCAGTCAACACAGACAGATTTACCATTTTCAGACCACCTTGATCGGGTATTCTGTAATTTATGATTACCAGGGTCTATTGATACACACACAGGTTTATGGATCGTACAAGCCTGGGTACTGCTGGCAAATCGAGCAAGCTGAACATAAGTGGATAACCAACAGTCATTCATATTCGCAGATGGTACTAGCATAACAGATCGTATCTCAGAACCCTTAGACCTGGAGCTAACCCCCGATAAGCCTGCAGTAAGAAAGCCAAGGCGAGAGGGGAATCTCCCCACGAAACGAGAAAAACCCAAGCAACATGCATGGGGTTAAACAAACGGCGCACAACACTAGTCTCTGCTATAACATGAAACATAATATTGGTCAGGAACAAGCCGGGTCAAAATCAGGAGCAGGAATCTTAGCAATAATAAATAAGAGGAAGCGATGCGGGAACAGAACTCCACGTCAGGGCAACGAGGCAACTCCTCCGCCCCGTTTTAAACCCGGCAGCTACTCGTGACCACGCCAGGCCCTCGGACACCGCTCGGCCATTACATGGTGCTGGCACTCGACCAGCTCTTGGCACTGAACCTTGCCCAGAACCGGGATGATGTCACGAAAGCCTTTGACCCAGAGTCAAAGGCTTCCGTGACGTCATACATACTGGCAACCAACAGAGAGAGAGAACACTGGATGCAGGACTGCCATCGCTGGAGGAGCTCAGGGCCATTGTAGGTATGTGCAACCAACCGGTGGAGGACCCGAGGCCGATATAGGCGAGTATGTGCTCTCCACAGCCCCAACAAAATTCGTTACCTGGGCCTGGAGGCCTGCCCGAGCCCCCTGCTCGGCCGGCCTTCAGACTCAGGCGAGCCGGGGGCTCACCCGAGCATGGAGGCCGGCCGAGCTGCCTGCTCGGCCGTCTTCCAAGCTCAGGCGATATTTTCGGCCGATAATGTTCGGTGGCCGAAATTTCGGTGCATCCCTAGAAGAAATCAAAGGTGGCAGGGGAGCTAGAATTCTGTAATGGGGTGAACTTCATGGACTCCTCAACATAAATAACAATTCCACCTCCTCTCTTTGCTCTGTCCTTTCTATAACATGACTACCCCTGTATTGATATGGCAGAGTCTGGTACTTTTGGGGTTAACCATGTGATCCAACGCTTGACCAAATAAATTCCCCTTATGAAGAGAGCCAGTGGCTTTGCTGTACTCACAACCAGTTAAGATGAAAGTTGCACTGGCTAATCTAGATTTTTGGCTCGTTACACACATCATGAACCCAATCCAATAAACTAATCTTTGTCTGCCTGGGAAAGGAGATTTAAGGCTTCTCTGAGGTCTGTAACGTGACGCCGGGGATTGTCTATCATGTTTCCACGACCTGCCAAACAGGGATTTACTGAAAGACAGTACCAGGTCACTACTTAACACTCGCTTGTGCATTGCAACACCTATAATCCTCAACCAGACTAACTCCAACACTGTAATAGCAACCGCAGGATGGAAAACTATCGCATTTTCTGACAATCTATCCCACCTACAGAATTCTCCCCCCCCCCCCCAATACAAAAACCATTAAACAAGTGCACCAAAATATCAAAACAGAGTAAACATGGAGTTTATAAACTGTGGTTTGGGACATGGGAGAGAAGGAAGAATAAAAAAAAAAAAAAAACACAGATCTGGCAGGTGCTTTTGCCATGTGGACCTCGTTATGGAAGGTGTTACGCTCTGTGATGTTTAGACAAACAATAAGGATTTTTCCATTTCGCAGTACTTTCATGATTCAAAGTTTGAAGAACATTAGTTTCCAAGTCTAATGTTTACACAGTGTTGTAAAATTTTTGCCAATGTGACAGTATATGGAAAAAGCACAAAAGTCACGTATAAAATATATGTATAATAAACTGTCAAGAGAAACTATCCTGGAAGATCACGTGCAGAAGATTGGAAGTACAATTTGCAGGTGAGAAGAAATAGGAGTCATGTAGATTACACATTATAGAAGGTGTTTCTTGCCATCAATATCCAGGTATTATGTCTGGTAGACATCAAAACGACAATGCTAACACTTTGAGAGGCACTGGCTGATAAGGACTGCACAGAGCTGCATATTGTCCAGTGAGAACCTACTGAAAGTAATGAATGTCTTGCACGTTCTAGTACAAAGTATGTAATCCTTTATTGTGCCATCAAAATGGCTAATTATATTTTAGTACCATTTTTAAATACAAAAAAATATTTTTTATACAGTACCGCGCAGGGCAGTAATCTGTTTTTGTTTGAAATTGGCGTGTGTGTGAACTTGGGATCCGTGCACTTCTGGATATGCAACACTCTACCCTTATTGTATTGGCCGAGGGATAGATAGGATAAATCTTGCTTGGGTTGTGGTGGAGGACCAAAAAAAATATGAGATAAAAAGCCTCCACGCAATAACCAATAAGGTTTATTATTGCAGAAGCCATTTGCACATCACAGCAATTCAATGAACTGCATCCCAGAGCTCCTGTGCTGCATTTCCCATATACAGCAAGGAACTCTGGGTAAGACATGCAAATTACATCTGTCTAACTTTTTTCTATCCCAGGTCTGTTTTCGCACAGAACCCTTCAATGAATGTCATACTAGATCACTTCTGTTTTTTTTTTTTTTTAAACAGAGATCAGGTTTATGCAACTGGTCAACACATTCAGTGTTAATCAAAAAGAATCGAAAAGCCACCGCATGTTCGGTGACATTTCATGCTCTTCAATTCTGTGCGATTTGGCGATACCATTTCGGCAACCCTGAGGTGTATTCAGCAAGCACCACAGGGCCGCCGAAATGCAGGGAAAAGTCGCCGGAAACCTGCTGAAAACTCACTGCAAAACTAGGGCGAACGCACACCGAAACCCGCAAAAAAAAAAAAAAACTGGATTAACCTGTCGAAAACCCCGAGCAGGAGCCGATCACACGCAGCGCAGCTTCCGGAAAAAGCAGACACCGCAAACGAATGCAGTGAATAAATTAACCCGTCCTCATTGATGCACGTTACATGCTGAGGACGTGCCCCACACGTCATCAGCTGTGCGGGACCCCCGGCGGAGATACTCCCCTCTCTGTCCGGGGTCCCGCGGCGTTCTGACTTCAGCGTCCTCAGACGCTGAAGTCAAGCTCCTCCCGGCGTAAATGACGTCATTGCGCCAAGCGCGATGACGTCATTTCCAGGCGACCCCCCGGCAATGCTGGGAGATAGCCTGGAAGAGAGGGGGGGGTCCCTCTCCCTCCCGATCGGAAAGGAGCAGCGCCAAAAGCCAGGCACCGCTTAAAGCGGCGCTGAACTGCAGCCTAGCTCCGGTGGGGGCCACCATCTTGGATGGCGGCACCACCCCTGGGTCTCCCCTCGCTGCCTGATGTCATCATGCATAGCGTGATGACGTCAGATGGCCGGGGAACCCCTAGCTGCCAGGGGATTTCCCAAGGAAATCCCCTGGTGGAGATAGGGGGTTCTTGTGAACCCTGATATCTCCAGGATCGTGGCAGCTAGGGGGTCATGGAGGGTGTCATTTGAAAGGCCTGAGCATGGCCTTTCGAATGATACCCGACATGACTAGGTACAAAGTAAAAAAAAAAGTTAAAAAAAAAATTAAAAAATAAATGGGTTTTTTTGTGTGTTGTTTTTATTAATGCAGCAATATTGTTCACATTTCAATTATAATGTGAACAATGATACTGCACTAATGATTTTTTTCTATGGGGTGCGTTTGCTAAAAATCACGTAATTCCCCCCACAAAATGTAACAACAAGCGCACCCCATAGAAAACATAACCGCAAACGCTCATGTGATAAAACGTGAAAAACACTTTACACACTGCAGATGATTAAAAATTCAATTTTTATTGTATTTTTTGTTATAATATACAGACAGGACATGACGTATACATCTAAAAATTATATATTCTGAATCTGCCGAGTCTGCCGGAAAGAACGATATATAATATGTCTGGGTCATTTATTAAAATGTGGCTTCAAAATCGCGTTTAAACATGAGCGAAAGCGGTAAAAATGAGCTCAGCACACAGCGGTGAAATGCCTCAGCAGTGAAGGGGTTAAAGAAACAGTTTGCATGAATGTTTGAAAAGTGAAACGCTGTTTGCAAAGAAACTACTCAGTGAAAATGCCTGAAATTTACATATGAGGTCCAATGAATGATAATAAAAGGGGATGTTACAGAAAAAAGTAGTGTAAAAAAAAAAAAAAAATATTATTGAATTGAATTAAAACGGGAATATTTCTAACATTGAAGCCTATGGGATTTGCCTCAATAGACCTGTCGCATTAAACCACCGAATGGCAGGGCATTTCGGGAACCTGTCACTGCTGGTTTGTGTTCTCTGAATAGCCGAAGCAGTGCTTTTTCATGGGGATTTCACTGCCCTCGAACAGGCACCGAATGTGCAGGCAATTCGCCAGGATTTGGCGAATTGCCTGCTCTCTGGATAGCCGAATGGCCAAGAAAGGTAACCGAACGCTGATTGTCAGCGTTCGGTTATCCTTCGGCAGCCATTCGGATCTCTTTGCATAACCCTGTAAATATATATACATAACCGACAGCATTCCAAAACAGAAAGCTGTATGAGGACACCTGATAGACATTCAAAATACATTAAAATGGTCATGGATGATTAGGTACCTCTTTGAAGGTGTTTTTTTTTTTTAACCCTTTCACTGCTGAGGCATTTTACAGATGTGTGCTGAGGTCATTTTCACCGGTTTCGCTCATCATGTTTAAACGCGATTTGAAGCCACATTTTATTATATGACCCAGACATATTATATATCGTTCTTTCCGGCAGACTCAGCAAATTCATAATATATCATTATTATATGTATACGTCATGTCCTGCCTGTATATTATAACAAAAAAAAGCAATAAAATTAGAATTTTTAAAATCATCTACAGCGTGTAAAGTGTTTTTTTTCCCCCAGACACTGCCCTTCAAAGCGGTGCCTTTTTTTTTTCCTTCTGTAAATACTCCCTTTCGTGAGGGAGAGGGATCCAAAAGGACCCCCCCTCCCTTTCAGGCGATCTCCCAGCATTGCCAGGGGGTTCTGCTGGAAATGACGTCATTGCGCATGACGTGATGATGTCAGGAGGGGCTTAACTTCAGCATCTGAGGACGCTGAAGTCAGAATGCCGCGGGACCCCGGACAGAGAGGTGAGTATCTCCAGCGGGGCTCCCGCTTGCGGATGACGTGTGGGGAACGTCCTCCGCATATAGCGGGACTCAATGAGGACGTTCCCCCACACGTCATCCGCAGTGAAGGGGTTAAATTAATCAACTAGATGTCGTCTCGATTAATGCCCAGAGGAGCCATAACATTTATGGTTGGTTAGTAACATTCAGCAATATAAAGCATGTGCCCAGAAATACAAGTGCATGTACGAACGAACGAATGCACTTTGGGGGTAATATATCTTCATCCTGCATGGCACATGCTTCACTAAGTGCAGACCTCCAGCTACAGGCCGTAGCTAAGACCAGCAAAAGACAATTCGCATTTGTGAAGCTAGTATGAAATGTCAGTGTGTTAACTACAGACTATTCACTATGGAGGATCGTGCTTTGTAGCGCCATCGAACACGTGTTGTAGCGCTTCAAAGTGGAGGCTTTTAGCACGGCCGATGTAGCAAGTGTAAATTGTGGCCGGCCCCGTCGAAGAGTCACAGTGCTGCGATGGACACCAGGAGGCACATCAGCATGGGCGCACATAGGGCCCTATTACAATCTTCGCGCAGCGCATTTGCATGCGCGCAAAGACAAAACCATTTGCGCATAACGTCGTATTACGACGTTGGCGCAAACGATGCACCAACGTCGTATTACAACGTTTGCGCAAACGATGCGCGTTAGCGTCTACCGCGATTGACCCTGCGCGAACCAAGCGCAAGCTCCTGCGTGCATCCTATACTTAACATTGTGAACGCATATGCGTTCGAGCGGATGGTATTACGATCTTCGCGGAACGATGTTTGGGTGAAGTATCGTAAAGTCTTTGAAAACCTGCTTTTAACTTACAATATGATCGTTCTGGCCGAAATGAAATGAACCTGCACAAAATAAAAAAAACAGAACAGTACAGTTACACATACCCAAACAATAAAATTAATAAATGGTTTAATTTTTTATTTTTGTTGCAGCACATATACGCAGATCGACTTTGACAGGGGCAACAACCGAAACCTAGAAAATGGTGGTTCTTAATTCTGATTGCCCACCGATTCCTGCACGCAACGTTCATTTGCGCCCGGTTTTGCGCACGACAAAACTTGAAGGCTGAAAAAATGCGCTTGGATCGTAATACCGTGTTAATTTTCGCGCGATTACGCATTTTGTGGTGCGCAAAAAAAATTGCGCTGCACTAGCGCGAAGAATGTAATAGGGCACCCTTTGCCCAATTCCAAACTTAACCAGGGCTTGTAAACTTCGATTTACAACAGCTCTGGTTACGGTTATACCAGGGTTGCAATAGAACCTGTGTTTTTTCTGCCATTACTCCTGCTGTACATTTAGCTCACGTTATCTCAAATAGATGAATTCTAAAGCAGATATTCAGAAAGCATTAAACTTTCAGTGCTTTCTGGTTCGGCGCACTTTGGTGATTCCATTTTGCCAACTCTAAATGTGAATTTACTATTCCAAAGACTGCCAGATTCCAGAAGGAAAAAAAAGGGAAAAAAAGGAAAAAAAAAAAGGAAAAAAAAAAAGGGAAAAAAAAAGGGAAAAAAAAAAAGGGAAAAAAAAAAGGGAAAAAAAAAAAAGGGAAAAAAAAAAAAGGGAAAAAAAGGGAAAAAAAAAAAAGGGAAAAAAAAAAAAAAGGGAAAAAAAAAAAGGGAAAAAAAAAAAAGGGAAAAAAAAAAAGGGAAAAAAAAAGGGAAAAAAAAAAGGGAAAAAAAAAAAGGGAAAAAAAAAAAAGGGAAAAAAAAAAAGGGAAAAAAAAAAAAGGGAAAAAAAAAAGAAAAAAAAAAAAAGGGAAAAAAAAAAAGGGAAAAAAAAAAAGGAAAAAAAAAAAAAAAAAAAAAAAGGAAAAAAAAAAAAAAAGGAAAAAAAAAGGGAAAAAAGGAAGGAAAAAAAGGAAGGAAAAAAAGACCGAACTCTGCTATTCTTCTAATAGGTGTTTAAACAAATAAAAAAAGGCAAAATGTGTCTAAATAATAAAAAGTTCTATAAAAAATAAAAAGGTCTGTTACAGAGTTAAAAAAAAAATAAACAAAACCCCTTTTAAAAAGAATTGTGAATCAAATATTTCATCTAAAAAACTAAATAAATAAGTGTTCCAAAACCAAAATTAAAGGCTTTTTGCTGAAGAAAAAAAAATGAACGGTTGAAATTTTTTTTTTTTTTTAAGATAAAGAAAAAAAAAAAAAAGAACAAGCTATTCTTTTCCAAATCTGTCAAACTAAGGCTGCTGTCAGACGAGCGTAGTGTTCACGTCCGTGATTGCGCCTAAAAGTACGTCCGTGATAGCATGACAGAAAGCCCATCGGAGCCTGTTACACGAAGTACGTCCGCACTGAACTGCGGACGCACAACGGCCGCGGCCCACGGATGCAAGGCAGGCAAGAAAGTACAACCCCTAGAACGGCCGCACAAAGTGCGCTGCGTCCGCAACGTCCGCATAGCTTTGTGTGTGAGTGATGGAACGTGGTCAGACGGACTGCATTTATACGTCCAGCATTTTTCACTTACAAAATGGTTTTGCTTTTTATTTTATTTTCCCACCTACATCCGCCAAAATATACATCAGTGAATAAACGGATTGTGTGGCCACTACTGTGTCTTCCGTACTGACGTACGTCCGTGTGCACGGACGTACAGTCCGTAGAAATCACGCTCGTCTGACCCTAGCCTAAATCACTGGAAAGCAGGGCATTTCACTGACACTTCAGTGCAGTTCTGTGTTCTCTGAATAGATTAACCATTACTTCTCTATGGGACAATTTCGCTGCCGCTGAAGCTCCCCAATCTGCGCGAACTGCACTGTATTTGACAGTTTGTATATTCACTAAACTGTCATGAATTTTCACCCTTCGGTGCAATTCAGTGGCAAGTTCGTTGCTTATTGAATAAACACTTATGGGACAATGCCTAATTCTATCAAAAAGCCAGGATGGTGCTGCCAAGGAGGACCTACAAGACCTATTCTTTCATATATGAGCCTATCAAAACTTATTAACTTGGGATCATCAACCTTGGCCCCCAGATGTTTTGGAACGTCATCTTCCATGATGCGCTGCCACTCATTAGATTGAGCGTGGATCATGAGAAATGTAGTTTCAAAACATGGAGAGCCGAGGTTGCTGACTTTTCTTATAAACACTAAAGTGCCTTCAGAATGACATTGTCTAGCTAGACACAATGGTCCCCTGCCACAACGCATAAGATGATTTGATTGCACCCTTTTAACACTTCTTCAGCTGCTCAGTCTAACTTTGGTTGTAAATTCATCAAAATTGAGGAATATGGATGAATATACATCACTTACCTGAATCATTTCAGCTGGTCGCAGTTACGGACCCTCGAAGAGCCACCATCACCAAGTCTACTTCATGTGGGACACTGGTTGGACAGGCACTACAGTAACGCACAGTCTGTCTGCATTTAAAGGAGAATATTCACTCTGCATTCAGAAAAATAAAAGATAGATCTCAGATACCGCACACTGTACCAACATCAGTGCCAGGTGTGTAAAATAAATCTAATGAAGTCAACGTGTCTCCTAATCCCCCCCCCCCTTCCCTGCCACTACTCAACAGATGGGTAGGGGCCTATTCACTAAAGCGAGATCTGCGGAAACTGTTGGCGCTATATGAATGATGGCAACACCAATAATCTGTTGAGGATGGGACAGTTTGCCTCTAGATTTTGCAAAGTATATGCCAACTCCAAAATTAGCTTTTCAAAACATACCCAGGCCAGCAGCAAACAAGAGTGTGACTTCATATGCAGCAAATAGAGGAGATCCAGAACAAGCTATAGAAGCCCAGATTTATCCGTGCATATGGACAGTCTCCTACACTATACACAGCACATAGGGCGCCTGACAGCCAGCCATCCTTCCTGCTACAGGTGGACTGAGACACGTGACAGCTGGAGCTCAGGCACACACAGCCCCAGGGGACAGATCATTGTCCAAGAGGTAAATATGGCGTGAACATAGGAGAGCTAAAAGCAATTAAGCATGATCGTGCTGCATGTAATCAGGCACAAGTCTGTTGTTTTCAATGACTCCTCGGCTGCTCTATCACTATACACACACACTATCTGTGCACACATAGGAGAGTCATGGGATACACACAGGATTACACTGCTTGAAGCTGCGGCTCAGTGCCTGGCAGTCCTCTGTATCTCGCAGCACACTTAATGCACAACCACCACACACATCCCATGCACACCCAGCATTCCCTGCGCTCGCTGTCCATAGATATACACACAGAAGAGGGAGATACATACAGTGACAGCCATACAGTTGAGTGTCCTCTGCGCGTACCTGTCGCTCTGTGTCTCCCCAGCCACCTTTCTGCTTGTGTCCGGTGATCACTCCCCTTGTGCTTCGTCCCCCCCACCCCAGGTCCTCCTCCCGGAAGCAGCGCTTCTCCCGGATGCCAGGGCCTCCTCTCTCTCCTCCCAGCATGGCTTCCGTTGCCATGGCAGCCATCCCGGGACACGTTCTTACAAGATGACTGGTGGGTATTATAGAAGGCCAGTATCTGATTGGTTAGAGAGATGATGGGCTGTGACACAGAAAGGCATTAGTGGGCGGAACCACATCTTTCCCGGGCACGTGTTTGTCTGAGGGATGTTGTCGGTGAGGTGAGTGAGCATGCTGGGAGCGGGCCGGGGGTTGAGGGTGAGATGAGGGGGTCTCGCAGTCACATTGCTCTGACTGCCGTTAAGGGATAGGAGCTCGATCCTGCTCCATCTGGGCTTGTCAGCTCCACTACGGTTTTTACTCCAAGCAACGTTAAAGTCAATGCTTTTATGACGAAATGGTTTCGTCGCTGGTCCTTAAGGGGTTAATATTTCCCTGAAGTATGTAGCATTCATGTGCTTCAGGTGTCAGGCATTGAACTGAAGAGGCTGTAGTGTGTGTGTGTTTTCCCCTTCCCTTTTGTCCAGAGAGGCTTTTTGAAGTGGTCGGGCTATGTGGAGTGTACCCTCTCTTCAGTGTCATTTGAAATGGTCTTGTGTGAAGTGGAGGAGTTTATCAGTGGACTCTACGGTAGCACTTGTTCTTGGAGACCAGAGTCGCTTTGATTCTGTGCATGCGCACACATCGATTTTGTGATTCTGCGCCGGCGCTACAGAGCTTTTGTACAAAGTATACAAGTTCTGAGCAATGCGCAGTTGGCATGACATCGGCAACTCTAGGAAGTCCACAATTTTATTGCATTTTATATAGGTGCAGGGACTACCACATTTTGGAAGCCTGGGTTGAGGGAGGAGCAGCATACACAAAGGGAGATTAGGTAAACCTCTACACCTAATCGTAAAGAAATAAAAGGAAAATTGAGACCATTTCTTTCTAGATTGTAAATTCCCACAGGATTAGGACCTTGGTTTCCTCTTGTACTGGTTTGTCACTTGTTGTTCAATGTATTGGAACCCTGTTTATATTGTGCCCATTGTACAGCGCTGTGGAATATGCTGGCGCTTTATAAAGGATAATAATTTAACACTTTTACCCCACTGGTGTCTGTGCCATGTCCAGCCCGCCCACCCGTTGGCAGTGCTGTATCTTGGCCTAGGGCGACTAGGCCCAGGGTGGCACTTCTCGGAGGCGGCAAAAAAAGCCATTGTTATGCGTCCGGCGGGGCGAGTTGATTTGGTTGAGGGCAGGCTGAAGCCTATCGGAACACGCAGCGGCATACGCTCATGCAGCCTGCTCGATCTCTCACACACACATGATGTGGGCTCTGCCAATCAACAGTGTCAACAGGCTTCACGCACTCCGGCTTCAGCTCCTCCTTCCCGCTGACGCGATGCGCAGACGGCATTCCTTCTATCACGCAGGAAAGCGCAGCGGAACGAACGAGGCGTGCTGTGTGTGTGTGTGTGTGTGTGTGTGTGTGTACACACTCGAGCAGGCTGCACTTATCCCGTCCTCCATTCCATGGCTCCACCCTCTCATCGGTGCACGTCGGGATGTCCTGGCAGTCGGAGGCCACACTAGAGACAAACAAGTCAAGATCATTAAAATCTTAGACCTAAACTGAGCTACTAATTTTAAATGTTTAGCTAGATAACCAAAATATTCCATTTAGGTTGTTCACGCATAGTGCCATACTGGCATACATAATTTTTTTTCCAATAGCACTCCCAATATAGTTGCTCGGTTCGACATTCAGCCAGCCTGTCTTCTTATGGCAGCCAACCAGCGGCCACTTTAAGTATGTGCTATGGCTGAATGGTTTTAGATATTTGATAAAAACGGGAATATTTTTTAAATTGAAACCTATGGGATTCGCCCAAGTAAACCTGTCGAATGAAATCACTAAGTTTGGCAGCGCGTACCTGTATGCCTCGCCGTCCTTAACCCCCACCCAATGGGCAATACCTGCCCGTTGTGAAGGGTTAATGTAAACGGTGGCACCTCCTTCCTTATTATTGTTTCCATATCATAGATGATGGCTAGTCCCCGGCTTAGGACCCAGGTCTCTCTATACCACAGTGGTCATTTTTTTTTTCTTCAAAGGGGAAAACGCCAGAGCGCTTCTTTTTCCAGCACTACCCCACTGGTAATGCTAAAAATACACCAAAGTTACACACAAAAATCAGCCAGACACTTCTAAGTGGGAAGATGAACTGCTTTAATGAACATGATACCAAGGTTTATACAGACTAGATTACCAATAGGAAAGTAACAGCTGGGTGATGAAAACGGTGCAAATAGTTGGGCACAGGGACACTTTTTTTTTTTTTTTTATATTTGGACAATATAAAGTATTTTTTACCAGGAAGGATACATTGAGATTTCTCTCGTGAAGAAATTCAAAGTCATAAATGCAAGATATTAAAAACAAAACACAAATATGCAGATTAACACAGAAAATAAATATCAATAGGTATGTATCGTTTCTGCTAGAAGTCTCCTAAAGTTCCAGAGTCCTTTTCAGTTGTGGGGGATGTGGTTGTTTTTGAGCATTTTGACAGGTATACGTTTTTATAACCCGTATGCTGCTTACCTAAGTAAAACTAATATAATACCTGTAACAGTTGATCTAATTAAAAAAAAATATATATGCTAAATTAATGTGTAACGTGCCAAAATCAACAATATTGTGTTGACTGATACATTATTCACATAGATGATGCTGCTGGGTACATTCGTACTGAAATGTATACTTTGGAATTTCCATCCATACATTGCAAAAATATTGCAAAGTTGTAAATAAAGCACAATCGCCATGGAAACCCCTAAAATCTTTCTTTTGAATTCAATAACTATACTAATCATCCACCTGGGGCCTGATCTTTGTCAAGATATAGGTTTATAGAAGAAATTCTAGAACTACTTGAAAAACAAGAATATCACTGTATATTAGCAAGTTCCTAAACTCCGATTAGTGGAGCTGAAGTTCTTTTATTATTGGGCAAACTGCACATAAAGCTTTTGTATTATTTGAGCATGTATGTAAATTATAACATGCAAAGATTGTTGCAGATACAGAGGAGTCCGCGTTTCGGTGTCGCTGTATATATTCGCACACACTGAAAAAGTTCGATCACCTGTTGCGTTCTTGTTTAGCAAGATCGATAAGGTGGACAAAAATGGGCCGGAGTTATGACTGAAGAAAATTGTTAGTGCTACAATCAGAAAAGCAATGTGCTGATGGCCATGATAGGACAGGAGAAGGTCGCAATTATACACGGCAGTGGTGGATGGTAACATTTAACCCCTTTTAAAGTGATTTTTGTTGAACAAAGCTTATCAGAACCTAACTCTGCACCCCATGTTTCAAATTAAACGGTCATATACAGGTCACATTCATTTATCCATTACAGTAATGTTGGAATGAAAGATTCTCAACTCTAGATGATATCCCTTATCGCACAATTTCACATGGGGCCTGCATTATCAGCATACAGGCAGAAGTTGCCTTTGTGTCAAATACGGTTACGGTTATAAAGAAAAATCATAAAATGGTCACTTCTCCTTATGACGATTTGTAGTGATTAGCAATGCAGCTTCCAAAAAATACCAGCATAATATAAAAATCTGATCTATATGTGGCCTAATGCTTGTATATGGAAATTACCCTGATATCTTGTAGCTGTAATGTACAGGAACTTTCAGTATAACCCACTGAATCTAGTCCCAGTATAGGAATGACCTCAGAGCTCACCCTGTATTCTGCCCTATCCCTTGCTGTTGTACTGAAACTAATATGTTTGTTTTTTGTTACAGTAAGGATTTGGGACTGCTATTTGCAGCTTGTTTCATCTCTCTGCAGGGTGCCTAGAGAGAGCTAAAACAATGGATTATGCTTCTCTGCAGGGGCTCCCTAATCTTGCTTTTAAAATGATATAAACTTGGGTTTTGATATGCTAATGAGTGCTGTTCAATGTATTAAAAGACAAAATCCAGATGGCTTGACATTTTGGGAATGAAGGGGGTTAAAGTGCACCTGGTACCGGGATAACTACTTTAGCCCGGTGAGTTTCCCCTCTTCTCTTTTTTTTTTTTTTTTTTTTGCCGGGATTCAAGCCTGTCTCTGCTGTTATAGAGTAGTGATGTTACCTCTACTCCACTCAGTTGGTACAAATTAATAAAGATTGTGTTTGTTATAAATAGAAGAAAATGCTTTTTTGTTACATTCGACTCTACCTAGCGTCTGAATAGAAGTTGTTGTTGTTGTTTGTTTTTTTTGGGGGGGTCTTTTTCATAATCCGCTGCTTTTTCTGTGGTGTCCTCAAGGTCGCGACTGCATGATGGTAAACCGATCTTTCCACTTTGGCTTAAATTGCAAGAGAATATTTGTGTCTTCAGCTTAACTATAAATCTCTTCCATCTCGCCTTGCAGCTAGTGGGCAACATGACCACACCGGGAGACCATAATGCCGGCAATGCCACATTGGATCGGTGCTTGGAGGTTCTGCGGGAAGCAAAGAGTGACAGTGAACAGTTTGCAGCCTTATTACTGGTGAGCTAAAACTGCAGTGGCACGTAAATGTCATGGTGTAATATAAAATACATTCTGGTATTACATGCATGTATTAATCTAAGTGGGTTTAAAAAGTGTCAAACCCCAGATCAGATGCACCCCCCCTTTTTTTTTTTCTTCTTAAAAGAATACTCTATCCCAAAAATATTTTTTTTTTGCTCTTAAATATTTGGACAGATGCTGCTGACAGTCTCTGTCCAATAATTTACTCTTCCCCCCCCCCCCCCTAGGTGTTTTTACTTACTGTCCCATGCTACTCTCCTTTCAGCTCAGGGACACCCACTCTGGAAGACCATGAAGCTTTCTAAAACAACTCCATTTGCGCTTCTACGCAACTTGCGTCCTATAGGAGACACAAACTGCGTAGCACAACTGGGCTTACACACACTTGTTCTGTAGCGCCTGCGCAGAACACTGGATCAGAGCTGTGTGCATGCACAGATCCGATCCATTGGCTACCACAATTGGTGTCAGTGATGTCCGTACACTCTCTGCATGCCAATGCCACTGGTGACCGGCTGCCGATAAGCTCAAAAATCCCAGCTGCTGGTGACGCTGTGTGGGGTGAAGGAAATGCCTCTACTTCACCCAGCGATTCTGCTAGATCGGTGGGGGACACTCCTCAAATCCCAGCCACTTAACTCATCTTGACTACTTTACAAAAAATTTGTTTCATAAAATTATAGTGAGCACAAGGGATGTCCTGAGGCGATCTCGAAGATTTGTTCTGACTGGCCCACCAGATGCCAATTTTGACTTTAGTACGCCAATCTGACACGAGCACTACCCGTCAGGCCATGAAGTGCCTGCAGAGACCCTGTTTCACAGCATTATTCTCTTGAAAACAAAAAAAGTGCACCTGCATGGCAGGCACCATAGTGTGACAAAAACAGTCAGTCATGCACCAGGGACGCTGATAGTTCCCTGCATCAGTGTCTTCAGCAGCTGCTCTTTGAGACTTTCCTAGGAAGAACTTGACAAATTTACTTGTAATACTGTGACCCAGAATCGAGCCGTGGCAGAGTTATGTCTCTCCCTTGGTCTGGAGAGGTGTGGGGATTTTTTCAAAGATCCCCGTGTTTAGTTACAAGGTTTTATAAAACGCTAACAGATTCCGCAGCGCTGTACAATGGAGAAGCACAAACCTGAGACATGTATGATACTTAAGCTATCCTACAGGCAGGGTTGTCTTTTCCTTATCTAAGAAATACAGCACTTTAGCAAAGGGCTCGGCCAGACATCCCGTGAGTTTACAATCTAAGGCCCCGTTCACACTGCGATTTGAAAATCTCACGATTTTTCATATTCGCGATAATGTCGCGATTTTGCAAAGCACCACCAATGCAAATCGCAAAAAAAGGGTCATGTACCAGGGACATGCTACCATGACGCGCGACATGGAACGTCGCGCGGCAAGATGTGAACAGCTCCATTGGAGAAGCTACATAGTGCGACGTCGTGGATTTTTCTGCGACGTCGAGTCAAAATCCACACTATAAAATCTCAGTGTGAATGGGGCCTAAAAGGATGGGGGCAAGTGAAACAGATGGGAGCAGATGAAAGGTGAAGCTGGTTGCTAGAAGAAATGTTGTGGCGATTGCATGGGAAGGACCAGAAGTAGGGATGCACCGATACCACTTTTTTAAGACCGAGTATGAGTACCGATACTTTTCTTCAAGTACTCACCGATACCGAGTACCGATACTTTTTTTTATGTCATGTGACGCTTTCCAATAAGAACAGACCTCCTATAAAAATGCCCCCAGCTCATGATGGATACTGCCCCCCCAGCTCATGATGGATACTGCCCCCCCCCCAGCTCATGGGATTTGCCCCCCCCAGCTCATGGGATTTGCCCCAGCTCATGGTTTCCCCCCCCCCCCCCCAGCTCACCTGGAGCTCTCTGCGATACTTACCTTCCTGGGCGACGCCGGGAAAGTCTTTTGCGCGTTGCGCTCATTTGGAAGGACCCCAGCCGAGACCACGTGGGACCATGTGATCGCTGCTGGGGTCCTTCCAACGAGCGTGCGCGGGGAAACTTTCCCGGCGTCGCCCAGGAAGGTAAGTATCGCGGAGAGCTCCAGGTGCCTGTCCACATGCTCTATCGGCATTCGGACAGGCCCTCTGCAGCTGCTCACCGCGTTCATACTTACCTTCCTGGGCGATGCTGGGAAAGCTTCTGCGCGTGCGCTCGTTGGAAGGACCCCAGCCGCGATCACATGGCCCCACGTGGTCGCGGCTGGGGTCCTTCCAACGAGTGCAACGCGCGAAGACTTTCCCAGCGTCGCCCAGGAAGGTAAGTATCGCGGAGAGCAGCTGCAGGGCCTGTCCGAATGCCACTAGAGCATTCGGACAGCCGCCCCAGCCCCTCGGAAGCCGGCTTCCGGTATCGGGGGGGTACTGCACGAGTACCAAGTACTCCTGCAGTACCCGGTATCGATACCGATACTAGTATTGGTGCAACCCTAACCAGAAGGTTGGGCTGAGTAAAGGTAATTAGAAAGAGAAGTGGAAACCGTTATAAGGGAGACCCTTTTAAATTCTTGGACAGCAGAGTGAAGAAAATTGTGGTCTGAGTATGCTTGAGGTTGGTTCCGGGATGCAGAGTGAAGAAAATTGGTCTGTTTGTTGGAGTATGCTGTAAGAGCGAATGGAGATATTAGTACGTGTGCTTTTGAAGAATCTACACCGCAGGAGGGGGGTGAGAAGCAGAGTAGAAAAAAAGAGGGAACTTTGAAAACACATAATCAGCCAGAAAATTTAATAAATGTAGAAATAAAATACAGTTGCAAGAATGGAGTTCTTTGGAGGATAGCGTTGGACGGTATTCTGAGTCCTTGATACCCTGAGGCTGGTTTTGAGGTGCTGAGTAAAGATTAATTGTGGTCGGAGTATGCTGTTTTGGTTTTTTTTAATTTTATTTTTTTCTGTTTCAAGATTCTCTAGTTTTTACTTTTGCATGTGTTTTAGTGTTAAACTGCAAAACCTTTCTTGACAGGTAACAAAATGTGCCAGAGCTTCGGATTTGGATGATGGAATAAGACGTAAAATTTTTGATGCAGTTGGCTTTACATTTCCAAATCGGCTGCTGTTTTCAACATCCACACCTGAAGGATGTCCAGCCCATTTATTTCGTAGTCTAGGCGTGACACTCCTGGCATGTTTCTGTACAGACCCTTCCCTAGCTGCGCATCCACAGGTGATCAACAAAATCCCCATCTTCAATGAGACTGTGAATACTCCATGTACCAGTAAAGATGTGGCTGCCATGGTGGAAGATGCTTATGAATGTCTTGTTGGAATCTTGGCATCTCCAAGTGGGAACAAGCACCTAGTATCTGGGGACACTGTGTCCTCTCTATGCCAGGCTTATTTAAGTCATAGTCATAGCTGGGAACAAGCGTTGCAAATTCTCACCTCCTTGCTTGCTTCATTGCCAGCCAAATGTTGGAAAAGAAGCAGCTCAGAGCTACAGCGTCTTTTAAAAAAGCTAACTTTTGAGTTTGCCGATTTGGAAGATGAACGGAAATTTCATCTACTTGAGATTCTACCCATTTTCCTACCACCTTCATCTCTTTTGCTAGAAACCCAGTGGGGCAGTGACTGTCTGAAGCATCTATGTAGTGGTTTGTTCAAAATTCTGAGCAGTAAATTAAGCCCAGCGCAACGCAATCCTGCTTTGAAGCTTGCAGCTTGCCTTGCCCATACCTGTGGGTCATCATGGATTTTGGCAGAGAGCAGAAACGATGGGGCCATGTACTTGGCTCTCGTGGTAAACCTGGCCTGCATAGAGATGAGGATGGCCTTAGAGGATCCTGAGCCACTGGATTCCAGGCAGGTCTTTGTAACAAGCTGTTTCTCTTTGGTTGAAATGGGTATTGAAGAATGCACCAAAGAGCACCCTATTCTGAACGAAGACCAGAAGTTGCAGCTTGTTCAAGTCATGCAGGAGGCCTGTGGTGCAGTCATGTACTACCTACAACAGGTAATCTAACCTATCTAGGATACACTTCTTTCATTGTTTCTCAATGCAAGATGTAACTCTTATTTATTCAGTAGCCTGTAGACCAGATAAATGAGATTCTGCCTCTATTTTCAGTACTGCGGATGATTGGAATTGGCTTAAATGTGCTAGGTACTAAACTATAAAATGTAAAGTCCATTACTTAGGCTAGGGTCAGACGAAAGCATTTTTTCCCCGCGAACGTGAAAAAGTGCATCCGAACGCATTGACGTATTTTTTTTTTCACGGAATGCGCAAAAAACGTCAGATGACGTGCATTTTCGGGCGTGCTTTTGTACGGATCGTCAATAAAACTCTTTTTGCGTCTGGACGTTATGTAGGCTGGACATTAACAGCGTCTGACGTCTCCTAAACACGCACACACGCCGCTATGCTGCAGCTGCGCACTCAGTACGTCAGTACTAGCAGTTCAGCGTTCTCAAAAAAAAATGCGTTCAAATTCCACTTGCATTGCACGGCCGGACTTTTGTGTGGCCGTACATCGTATATTGGCCGTCATTGCCCGTCATCTGCTGCTAGTGCGGCCGTAATTATGTGCGCCAGAACGCACGTTAAAATGCGCTGGTCTGACCCCAGCCTTAGCCAACCTTTTTCAAAGAATTAAAAAGGGAGAAAATAATCCCTGTTTGAAGTGATTTAATAGCCTGGTTGGAGTTTCATGCGTTGTGCCATGTTGTGCCTTTTTTAGAATGTTCTGCATTGTTAAAGCGGATTAATATGGTCTGCACTCTCAATATTATGCCTTAATTGAATTACAGTTTTTTTTATTCCTTTTTGTATCTTCTTTCCCATAGAGGGGGTGGGAAAAGGTGGAGGATCCCTTCACCCTGGCTTCCGTGCGTATATTGGGAGCATGGCTGGCCGAAGAAACCTCCTGCCTTAAAAAAGACGTCATCAGCTTATTGCCTTTCCTCGTTCATTACATGAGAACCTGGTTTAACAGAGGCGTAACCTGCAGGAATCAGCCAATAGAAGTATCTGAAGTGGCTTTGCTGAGCAGCAAATGGGGATCTATATGGCCTGGAGATGCAATAAGGTATTTTATGAACCACCTGCCATCAATGAATCCAGATTGTCATGCCACTCGGTTTGCTGCCAATGAGGTTTTTAAAGGAGCTGTAGATTGGCAGTTAGGGAGAAATGGAATTTTGGCAGCAGTCCTCAAATTTAATAATGGTTGATTTTGATAAAGTTTCTGTTAAAGCTGCGACAGAAATCGGGAGGCACATCAGTACAGGTGCACATAGGCTGGGGTCAGATGCTTTGGCCCGGCCACACACTGTACCGCGCGTGCATGAATTGCATGTGCTACAGCAGGTGAGCTGCAGACGTTTGAAAAACTGCACCCAGTGAGGTGGCCAGACAGGCATAAGAGTGGATGGAACGTCCACTCTCGCGTACGTTCCTTCCACTCTTAGGCCCGTGTCAGACGAGCGCACCTAGTGCGCCCGTGCATTCATCGCAGCCGCGTGATGCAGCGACGAGGCCGGTCACACGCTTGTGCGCGCGTAGTAAACGTCCAGGTAGCGAATCTCTCCGTTGATGCGCTAGAAAGCATGTCAACGGAGCTGCAAAGCACGATCCTCCAGAAGAGGGTGGCGATTTGCACAGCTGAGCACACGCAGCGGAGAGTAGAAGGAACGTCTGCTCTCACGGACGTACCTTCCACTATTCAGTGCGCTTGTCTGACGAGCCTTAAAATTGGTTACTTATGTGATGTTTACTGGGTCTAAATATTCTAAATCCTTTTACCATAATGCAGCTTTCATATCGCATTAATGATTCCTTTTGGTGACCAAGAACACGAAACCCTTTTCTATCAAATCCTGAGACTCAGTTTCTCTTATTGTAACAGATTACATTCTGCCTTGTTTCAGTCTTTAATCTCTCCTCCCATGTAGGTTCTTGCTCCCTGCTTTGTGTCACCTTACTGCTGAAGACTCTGCACGCAGAGTGCTTGTTAATGAAGGGGTTCCTGCTCTGCTTTGTGACTACTATCTGCATCAATGGGAGACCTTCACAGCAGAGGAGACAGAGCTTACTGAAACCAGGAATGCAGCAGAACTGAGTCTTCAAAGCTGCTGTGGGGTATTCCTCAATCTGGTTATAACCGAGCCATCCCTTATTGGGTAAGCAAGAGAAATATGCACATGTTCTGCACGCTTGGCTGATTCGAGACCTTGGAACGATATTCTTTTGGGTCAGCACTTCTTTCAACATGTGTACCTTCAGTAAAACCACAAGTGTGTAAGTTATTTAAATTGGTTGCACTCACACATTGAGGAGCCTTCAATATGTATGGCTCGGTATATAATAGGCCTTGGGAGCTGTCTGCGGTGATTTCTCCCACCTCCCCCCCCCCCTTCTCCACGAATTAAGTACTTTTCCTGGATAGTTTCCCAGTACCTCCAAGGTAATAGGGCATGTGCAGTATTTGGGTGTGCAAGAGTACTACTCACATGTTTAATTCAGACACTGCTCTTCAAGCAGCCGGTGGTCTTAAGGGAGCATCGGATCTCCCATCATTGCAAGTATACCTACAGTCCTCCAATGAGGGGCAGCCGATAAAACTTGGTAAAATTTATTATATAAACTATACCAAAATGAGTTTCGCTATTCAATCAAAGCTTCCTCAGTTGGTATCTCTTCCTTTTTGAGCTGCTCCTGTTAAATAGTGTCCTTTTCATGTGCTTTTGATTTCTTTTCCGCGTATGATCGTGCCTTGCGGTGAGGGAATCCAAGATGGTAGACGTTCCTTCATTTGTGTGATGGAGAATGGTAAGCGCCCACACTATACCCCCCCCGAATGCCCAGCAAACCAGACAAACAGAATATCAAATCTACATATCTGGTCTGCGCGATGTAAAACGCTAGGGAACTCAGACGGTTTCTCAAATGGCGTTGCCAACCATAGTGAATGGTGGAAGAGGCATGTAAAAGAAACACAATTTAAGTGTTTCTTTTACATGCCTCTTCCACCATTCACTAGGGTTGGCAACGCCATTTGCGAAACCGTCCGAGTTCCCTAGCGTTTTACATTGCGCAGACCAGATATGTAGAGTTGATGTTCCTTCATTTGTGTATGCGTGACTCATGTCCCGTTGACTGGGTCCTAGTGCGTGCATAGTAACTTGTCTCTAGTGTTACGGTATGGTGGTGCAGTACATCGGTATTGAAAGGGAAACCATATAACAAGCGGGGCAATCTTCCAAAATTACACATCCATATAAACAATATGCTTAGTTTGTACAGAGTTTATTGAACCTTTATATAATGCGTCTATCTAGTGGCTTATAGTGTGCAATACAGATCCATATAAACTATATATACCTGGTTTACACACAGTTTAGTAAACCTTATCTACATCTAATGGCTCTGATGTATAGGGTGATTTAATAGCCATGTTAGATATAAGTGAAGGGGTGTGTGTGTGTGTGTGGTTATCGTCTCTAGTGTTATGTGAACAGTCTAGGCTATTATGAGCCTGTACAATTCTTTAGTGAATAGCTTAATCCAGTATTACAAACTCTATGGGGGGGGGGGTGGAAGGGTATATATCTCTAGATATATTATGTGTAGGACTTCGTAACTCTGGTGCATGTGCCGGATACTTACAGGTGCTTCTCAATAAATTAGAATATCATGGAAAAGTTAATTTATTTTATTTAATTCCACTCAAATTGTGAAACTTGTATATTAAACTACTTCAGTGTGTGCATTGAATATATTTAAGTCTTTGGTTCTTTTAACAAAAAACACCAATTCACCATTTCAACAAATTAGAATACTTCATAAGACCAATAAAAAACATATTTTGTATATGCGCTTTTATCTTATGGGGAGTAATTAAACCATCTTCATGGTATATAAACAATAGTGATCTCAGCTACTGAAAGTCCTATATAGTTATACAACCCCTTTTCTGTCCTGTCTGTTTCGCTCTATCCTTAGTTAGCCATATTCTAGCCTTGCCCCTCACCCGTGTGGCTGATTTTAATAAAGATTTGTAAATATATATTGGGTGAGGGGTTCTATAAAAGGGGTATAGAGGGAATAACTGTAATGAATGTGAATGGGCCTGGGACATGTGGATGTTCTATAACTAAGGAATGGTTTCAACCAAAAACCTGTATAATAGAGTTTGCATTGTCCTTCAATGAAAAACTAAAATTAAAGCGCACAACTTAATTTGCATGCTTTTCTTTATGCAAGGTTAATGTCCTCCCAGGGGAGACTTGACATTATCTGAAGTGTTGCCTTGTATTACTGTAAAAAAGCTACAAGGAGCAGCCCCACCCTAACAATTCAACAAACTTTACTGCTGTATTACAACAGCCAGGAGTGGAGCTCTGGGGGTCACTCTCTACTATACAGGAATAGGATTCAGGCAGTTAGATGTGCTGAAATAACTGTACAGTAAAATTAAAAGCTGTTAATATACATTCAAGGCCAAAATTGTTGGCCCCCCAGACATTTTTCCAGAAAATCAAGTAACACATGTTTTGCTATACACATTTATTCCTTTTGTGTGTATTGGGAAAAAAAACAAATTGGACATCATGTCACACAACTCCAAAAATGGGCTGGACAAAATTCTTGGCACTCTTAATATTTGGTTGCACACCCTTTGGAAAAAAAAATAACTGAAATCAGTCGCTTCCTATAACCATCAATAAGCTTCTTACACCTCTCACCCAGAAGTTTGGATCACTCTTCCTTTGCCAACTGCTCCAGGTCTCTCTTATTGGAAGGGCGCCTTTTCCCAACAGCAATTTTAAGATCTCTCCACAGGTGTTCAATGGGATTTAGATCTGGACTCATTGCTGGCCACTTCAGAACTCTCCAGCGCTTTGTCATCCATTTCTGGGTGCTTCTTGACGTATGTTTGGGGTCATTGTCCTGCTGGAAGACCCAAGATCTCGGACGCAAAGCCAGCTTTCTGACACTGGGCTCTACAGTGCGACCCAAATCCTTTGGTAATCCTTAGCTTTCATGATGCCTTGCACACATTCAAGGCACCCAGTGCCAGAGGCAGCAAAACAACCCAAAAACATCATTGAACCTCCACCATGTTTCACTGTAGGTACTGTGTTCTTTTCTTTGTAGGCCTCATTCCATTTTCGGCAAACCGTAGAATGATGTGCTTTACCAAAAAGCTCTATCTTGGTCTCATCTGTCCACAAGACGTTTTCCCAGAAGGATTTTGGCTTACTCAAGTACATTTTGGCATACTGTAGTCTTGATTTTCTTTTGTCTGTGTCAGCAGTGGGGTCCTCCTGGGTCTCCTGCCATAGCGTTTCATTTAATTTAATTTAAATGTCGATTGTATAGTTTGCGCTGACACTGATGCTCCCTGAGCCTGCAGGACAGCTTGAATTTCTTTGCAACTTGTTTGGGGCTGCTTATCCACCAGATAATGATCCAGACTATCCTGCGTTCCAACCTTTCATCAATTTTTCTCTTCCATCCACGCCCAGAGAGATTAGCTATAGTGCCATGGGTTGCAAACTTCTTGATTAATGTTGCGCACTGTGGACAAAGGCAAATCTAGATCTCTGGAGATGGACTTGTAACCTTGAGATTATTTTTTTTTCCACAATTTTGGTTCTCAAGTCCTCAGACAGTTCTCTTCTCTTTCTGTTGTCCATGCTTAGTGTGGCACACACAGACACACAATGCAAAGACTAAGTGAACTTCTCTCCTTTTTATCTGCTTTCAGGTGTGTTTTTTTTTTTTTTTTTTTTTTATTTTTATATTGCCCACCCCTGTTACTTGCCCCAGGTGAGTTTACAGGAGCATCACATGCTTGAAACCTATTTATCCACAATTTTGAAAGGGTGCCAATAATTTTGTCCAGCCCATTTTTGGAGTTTTGTGTGACATTATGTCCAATTTAGCTTTTTTTACTCCCCTTTTTTTTGTTGTTTATTCCCTTTGTGTGTATTGGAATACATGTGTACAGCAAAACATGTGTTACTGCAATATGTTTCTGTGAGAAATACGTGATTTTTCTGGAAAAATGTCTGGGGTGCCAACAATTTCGGCCATGACTAACTTCTAGGTGTAGGCATTATGCCTCAGATTTTTATTTCTTCTACTGGCTCTTTTTTTAAAAAAAAAAAGCATCACAATTACTGCCTAATGTGCCCATGGTTTTAGACGCCGATATGTGTGCGCACACAAACCTATTCACTCACTTAGAATTAATACTCCCAGTGTGTTGTGGGTACAGGGGTGCTTTCAGTGGGGGCCTCCACTCCCCCGCCTCCTACACCCCACCCCTCCCCCCACCCCTTATCGCAGGGGCAGCATGAGGGAAGGCTGGGAGGATTGCTGCCTGAGCCGGGGCCCCACCAAGCTGGGGGGGGGGTCATAGGCTGTGCCTATGCAGGGAGAGTAGTCTGAACCATATGAGCAGGGTGGAGGCAGAGCATCCCACTGCCATATCGGGGGGGGGGAGGGGTTAAACTCTCACTGAGGGAGGCATTGAGTTGGCACTGTGCTCTGAAAGGCTTCCACAAGCCTGATACTACGGAGCCATATCGCCCGATCATCATAAACTCGTGAGACGGCATCTGCTAAATGGAGGCAGAGGGCGTCACCCATTTACACAATGGTTTCTCCTGCTGGAAAAGGAAAAAACCACTGCATGGGGGAAGAATGTCCGGGCTCCTCCCCCCCCCCCCCACATTTACCCAGGAAGGTGACACTTCAGAGTCAGAATCAATGCTACATCGTGAAAAATGGATATTTTTGACAGCCCCAAGATCTGTCATGAAGACTTCTTTTTTTTTTTTTTTTTTTTTTTTTTTTAAGGTTGCTTCTGAAATCAAGCCATCATTAATCGTGATATCTGAACCACACAAACCTTAGGACTGAGAAAATCACAGTATGTATCTTTCCTGTTTGTATGTTTCAATTCTTTCATTTTGACTTTCTTCCTGTTAGGCAGGAGCCCTGTTTTGGATCCCTGCTGACACATATGATGAAGTCTCTTCCCAGTCTGTTCCCAAGGAGTGGGCATTTGGTCCTAGTTGCCAATCATGCCATACTAGGCCTGATGATGAGCCGATTATTAGCAAAGACACCTGGTAAGCTTTATAGGCTAGACTTGCCTAGAATTGCCCTACTTTCTTTATAAATTGTTAGTTTACAAGCTTTTATAACGGCTTTTTTTTTTTTTTTTTTTTTAGACTTCAGTTAGGATCAGGAAATTGAATATTTGTGTGGGGAGGGTACAGTATGAAATCAGAACTCTATAAGGCTGGGGGCACATGAGCGCACTAGTGCGCCGTACGCACTGGCGCAGCCATGTGACACTGCGTCGGGGTCGGTAGTGTGCACACAGCAGGTGTCTGCCCAGAAAGCTTCTCTGTTGATGCGCATCTAGGAGGATCGTGCTGTGTCGGTGGAAGGAACGTCCACTCGAGTGTACGTTCCTTCCACGCTCGTGCACCCGGCCTAAGATGTTTATGTTCATTGTTGTCCACTTCTAATCCTTACAATCTTTTTGTAATTTCAGTGATGCAGGAAGATGTCTATAAAGATTTCTTTTCAACCGTGCTGCAGTTCTTAAGATGTTCACACGTGGCTTCAAGCAATTCAGAGTCTGGAAAGCCTACTATTGCTCTGTCTGAGCATTATGCACATGCATGGGAGGAGATGTCTGAGCTGTGGTTCCTTGGTGTACAAGCTTTTTCGAGTTGTGTTTCTCTGCTGCCGTGGTTGCCCACCTTAGTGCTTGAATCTGGCTGGCTCCAGGACATACTTTGTCTCTTAGGTCAGGTTTCTCCCGCATCTTTTGGCGCTGACCTAATCTCTGTATTTCAGGGCCTGCTAGTGGAGTTGACGCGGAACAACAAAGTCTGCAGACAGCTGATCCTACAGCAGGGAGGCATGGAGAAGGCTAACTTATATGGAATGGCAGTGCTAGAACAGTGCTTATCTGGACCATAAGCCCAGTGCAAAGGCAATCCAGCAATACGCTGGTTCATTGTCATTTTTATTCTTTTGTAATTCAACATTTTATAGTAGTCTTCAAATCTGGACTAGATTTATTTTTCTCATGGGTATCAAAATACATAGATTATACAATTGGTCATATCAACTGTTGGAATAAATACAATCATTCAATCTTACAACAGTTTAAATGTAAAAGGCTGATCGCCCCTAACCATCCATGCCACTATACGCATTTATTCTACCTATGATGCCATATTTGAGTTTTTCCTCATTAACTAACAAAAGGAAGTTGAAGAAAATGACAGCTAAGGGCCCAGACAATGCCCATGGTTTATATACATAGTTAGATAAAAATGTCAAACTCCATTTCTAAGGAGTTGTAAACTTTATGAAGATTAAAAAAAAAATATATATATAAAGTGCTCACTTACAATCTTACTATTTTATTCCTTGCAAAAAGTGGAATGCATTCTGCGGTCACCTAAAAAAGAATTTAATCAGCAGTTTCAAAAGCCGCCTTCTTGGTACAGTCACCCAAAGCATGTAATGTGAGCAGCCAATGGCTCTTTACCAGAATAGTTTGAGCTTTGATTGTTCGGCGCGGGGGTTGTGTGATGTGCATAAGATTAGTTTGAACTGTACAGAGCTTGTAAATTTAGCACGCTGATAGACTTTAATAGCTCTGGGAAATTTACCAGAACCCTCATACAGTTTACACCAGGTTTGGAGTTTAGTCGCTTTTTTTTATTTTTTTGTTCACGTAACAGGAATACACTGGCTTCTCTTAAAGCCTTGAGGATTCTTCGTGTGCAAGTGTGCACCCCTTCTTTTATAACTGTGGATGTAGCTGTCTACAGAAGTGAGCAATCACATTCAAAATCCTGTTAAATGGGCATCATTTAAAGATCAGCTGTCCTAGTAGGTCTTTCCTGACACTTTCTTAGTCGCATCCCAAGCCATGGTCCGCTGAGAAGCATTCAAAGAATCAGGGGGATCTCATTTTTGTACCTTCTCCTGACTGATACCCTTTAACAGAGTTTCCAAGGCATTAGATATACCATGGAACACAGTAATCCAGTGGAGAAAATCTGGTGCAACCGTGACTTTACCAAGAATTGGACGTCCCTCCAAATGTGATGAAAAGATAAGAAAACTGGTCAGGGAGGCTGCCAGGAGGCCTACAGCAACATTAAAGTGGCTGCAAGGATACCTGGCAAGTACTGGCTGTGTGGGACATCAAATCTCCCGTACTCTTCATATGTCTGGGCTATGGGGTAGAGGGGCAAGACGGAAGCCTTTTCTTGTGAAGAAAAAAAAATCCAAGCCTGGTTAAGTTTTGCAGAAACACATCTGAAGTCTCTCAAACGCATGTGGGAAAATGTGTTCTGGTCTGATGAAACCAAGGTTGAACGTTTTGGCTATAATTCCAAAAGAGATTTTTGATGCAAAAACAACACTGCACATCATCAAAAGAACACCATATCCACAGTGAAGCGTGGTGGCGGCATCATGCTTTTGGGGCTGTTTTTCTTCAGCTGGAACTGGGGCCTTAGTTAAGGTAGAGGGAATTCTAAAAACCGTTCCAAATACCAGTCAATATTAGCACAAAACCTTCAGGCTTCTGCTAGAAAGCTGAACATGAAGAGGAACTTCATCTTTCCGCATGACAACGACCAAAACATACATCCAAATCAACAAAGGAATGGCTTCACCAGAAGATTAAAGTTTTGGAATGGCCCAGCCAGAGCCCAGACCTGAATCTGAATGAGAATCCATGGGGTGATCTGAAGAGGGCTGTGCACAGGAGATGTCCTCGCAATCTGACAGATTTGGAGTGTTTTTGCAAAGAGTGGGGAAAATACTGCCAGTCAAGATGTGCCGTTGCTGATAGACTCCTACCCAAAAAGACTGAGTGCTGGAATAAAATCAAAAGGTGCTTCAACAAAGTATTAGTTTAAGTATGTGCACACTTATGCAACCATATTTTTAAAAAAATATATATTTTTTTTTCTCACTCCACCTAAAAGATTTCAGTTTTTTATTCGAGTTGTACAGTTTATAGGTCACAATAAGGCTAATGTCAGATGAACGCAGTCTGAGCACACTCTGCGTGCGCGCATAACGGGCAGACGTACTGATGGAAGATACTGTAGACCCCACACGGTCTGTGTGTTTTTTTTTTTTTTTTTTTTTTTTACGGACGTAGAAAAAAAAAGAACTGGGAAATAAAATAAATATGAAAAATGATAAAAATTTGAAAATGATATGAAAAGCCATTTTGTGCGTCAAAGTGCTGGACGTCGCAAGTGTGCTGCGTCTGACATCTCATCATTCACACAGAACGCTACGCGGACGTAGCGCACTCTGCGTGTCCGTGGTAGCAGTTTTATGTTCTTGCATAACTTGCGTCCGTTTGCCACGTGCGTAGTTTGGTGCGCACGTACTTCGTATGTGTGGGTCTCTATTGATCATGATTCTATGCTACGACGGACGTTAACTGTGCGGCAACACGGACATGATAACTGCGTTCGTCTGACATTAGCCTAAAAGGTGGAAAAATATCTCAAATGTTTTCTTTTGTCTCATTTTTTTTACTTCACAGAAACCTTAATCTTTAACAGGGGTGTGTAGACTTTTGCTATTTTTATATTGTTTGTTGTTTATTATTTTTCTTTTGTTTTATTTGATTTTGGTACTGTGGAACATTTTATTTCCGTCATTAAATCTTTTGATAACCTAGTTCTCTTTGGCTTTAATTGGCCTTTGACAGCAGGTTTAGTTGGTAATGCCAGTGGCTTGGAGCTGTTCACCCCTTATAAACAAACACTCAACTTGACAACTGGACCTATAGCCTGGTGGTCATCACAAACTCGTGGCAGTGGGCTGGATATCTAGAGTTTTTAATGCTTTTGGTATTTCCTGGTATGGTAATTGTAGCACAAGTTGCATAAATTGTGTAATCACAGACATACAAAACCAGTGTTCCCCCTCCCTTTTTTTGTTCATCCCTCCAAGATGCCATGGATGCCTACAGGAGAAAATCCAAGGCAATTCTGGAGATTCTCTACCAATCTTGAGATTTCAATGCACGGTAAGAGCATCTTATGAGAGATCTGCTGGAGGCTGATCAGCTCCAAGCAGACCAGGATACAGCACAGAAAGGCTAACTTATCAGTTGCTGTTAACTCTGGGAGTGCCATGAACACTGCTGGAAGAAGTCCTCAGACATCTGGGAAGTGATGATCTACAACGGAGATTGCAGCTTATTTTCCAGCATCCGAACAGTAGAAGGAAGTCTGCTGAGAGCGCTGCTAAAGCCGCAGAAAGGGAGGTCCGAGAGGGGCAATAAGATCAGCAGGAACTGCTTCGCCTAGATAAGGCCAGTCATCTAAAGCCGCAATGGTGGGGTAGCAAACGCCAACATGCCCTGGATGGAGCGTTTTCCCAAGCTCGAGAAGGACACTGACCTGGATGTGTTAAGGGGAGTTTTGAGAAGGTGTGCAAGCAGTACCAGTACCTCAAGGAGCAGTGGAGGGGCAGTATTTAACCGTACACTTGAATGGAAAGGTCCTGGATGTATTTGCCTTCCTACCAGCGACGATTGTACAGGACTATGATGCAAAAAAATCTGCCCTGCTCAAACGTTTTACTCTAACCCTTGAAATTTATCGCTAAAAGATCAGGAGCATGCAGCAAAGTACATCTCAACTGCACACCGTATGCTGGCCAGCTCAGAACCACATCCCGGCAATGGACTTGGGGCCTGCAAATGGACCCTTTATGGTGCACTGGAGGACTTTATGATCATGGCAGTTTCTACAAACCAGCAATAATATTCCAAAATTGGTGCTAACTTAACGAGCTATTTTAAACTTACCAGAGCCATTATAGTCTATGGAGTTAAGTTTACAACAGCTCTGGTTAAGTTGGCACCAACTTTGGAATAGGGCCCCAGGAGTCCTGAGCAACTACACCTCCACCAGTTACCAAGCCAGCAGAGAAACCGACTACACCACCCATATCCCGTGGAACAGTGGGATACCTGCCGCTGCTTTTGGTGTAAATGGGTTGGGCATTTGAGTGTGCGTTGCCTGATCAAGAAGTAGCTGCACCAGGCCGAAGGAGGTGGGAATGCCCCAGGAGATCATCTTGCTGTTCTATACGTGTCTGGGTCAGAAGACCGAGGGAGAGACCACCTGCAGAGCCTTAGTGTCGGTAACTGTGTGACCATAGGTTTTGTTTGGATACTGGAGCATCAATCAGTTTGTAGCATATCATCTCAAGGAAAGATTATGGCCATTAAAAGAGTCAGTGGTGTTCGCCCCACACTATCCATTGCTCGAGTGTACTTCGATTTGAGGTGCCGGAAAGGGTTTGCGGGAGGTAGGGGCTTTAGAGGATATCTTGGAGAATGATTTTGATTCAACTGCTATGTCAGGATAACTCTTGCGACCTCGAAGGGTTTAGGAACAACCTTTCGCCATCTAAGGTACTATGTGATATTTTAGGGCCTGCTGTTGCCTGTGGAACCTGGGAGGGCCCTGCGCATGTTACCCCTGAACCACCTATGCTGGCATAGCATTAGAGGGGATGTACTGGGGATTGTGATTACAAAGTGAAACTGGTCTGCTGGGTGGGGCAGAAATACCCTCTGCTCTGTCTGACCGTGGGGAAAGTGGAAAGGGTAATACCTCACCCGTGTGCAGCTTCTGTGACCTCCAAAAGTGGTGCTGAGAAAGGCTAGGGTCAGACGAACGCATTTTTATGTTGTCTGTGAAAAAGTTCGTTCGAACGAATGGACGCATTTTTTCACAGAATACGTGATAGCGGTCATACTATGCGCATTTTCGTCCGTGATATTGTACGGATCATCAATAAAACTCTTTTGTGTCTGGACGTTATGTTGGCCGGACATTAGCAGCGTCTGATGTCTCCAATTCACGCACACACGCCGCTAGCGGACGCAGCGCACTCTGTACGTCAGTACCTGCGGTTTCACGTTCTCGAAAAAATGCGTTCATTTTCCACTTGCGTTGCGCAGCCGCACTTTTGTGCGACCGTACTTCGTATATTGGCCGTCATTGCCCGGCATCTGCTGCTAGTGCGGCCGTGATTAAGTGCGCCAGAACGCGCGTTCGCACTGCCTCAGTCTGACCCTAGCCAAAGGAGTCCTGTTTCCTCAGGTGTGGACCCCATGTAGCAGTGAAGACCCATTCACAGGCCCCTTGCGCGTGGCAGGGAGGCTGGGAACACAACCACTGTTGAAAGTGAATATAATTCTGCTACTTTTCAAATTGCTGATGTACCTTGTTATCCCATGGAGGAGACCCCCAGTTACTGGGAGACTCTCCAAGGAAAATCTGGTTCCTGAGGTGCTTGAGCAAGGGAGCAGAAATGACTTTTTAATAGCACTGCACACATTCTGAAATGCCATTCACCAATGCCAACACACATACAGGTCTATTCACTAAAGGTGAAACTTAGGAGAATTGGCAGAAGTTAAAATTCTAGGTCAAACTAGCCAAACCAGAAAAATTCTCATTTATTTCACTTTCCAAATCTGCTATTTGGTCTAAATTGTTCTCTACTCCAGACAATTTTCCTGATTTTCACCTTTAGTGAATAGACCCGAACGTTTACTGAGTGAAAAGAATTTTGTACCTGGTGAATTTCCCAAAGGAAGATCAGGGCCTATTGGAAGTTTTCAAGCAACTTGTAGTACATAAATCTTTTAGGAAGGAGTTGCTTAAGATGCCCCTTGTGACACCACTTGCAGAAGATCTGGGCGTGCACAAAGCCCAGTCCACCCTATTCCACCACTTTTTCTGGCCTCTTAATGGCACTGCAGTGGCTAATTACTGCTTGTCCTGTCTGTCAAAAGGTGGGAAAAACTGGAGATTATTGTTGTCACCAGTTTCCGCAGCGCTTTACAATAACCAAAGGGAACAAGATACAGATAAACAGACATAGGATGGAAACAAGAGGTGCAGAGGGCCCTGCTCATAGCAGTTTACAATCTAGAGGTATTGGGTCGAGGAAGACAAGGGGAATTTTACTGGATGGCAGGATCATTAGTACCAGTGGTTTGGGAATTGTGGGGCCATAGAAGTAGCTTCAAGCATGTGTGAGTAGGTGAGCAGAGGGATGAGTTGCATCAGTGATGTGATATGCTAATCTGAAGAGATGGGTTTTGAGGGATTTCTTGAAGGCCTGAAGATCAGGGGAGAGTTTGATTTTAAAAAAGGTATTGCAGTTTGCTGGCCTGGTGATTTGGGCTTTCTGTGCGAAGGGGTAGAGAAAAAAGGGTGTTCTATACGTTTAACCCTTTCACTGCTGAGGACGTGTGGGGAACGCCCTCATTGACGCCCAAGGAAAGATAGGGTAGAGAGGGCTGGGTTCCTTTTGAACCCCGATATCTCCCGACTGTTGGCAGCTAGTAGGGTCATGTTTGGTATCCTTAGAAAGGCCAGAGCATGGCCTTTCCAATGATCTCAAACATGACCATATAGAAAGTAAAAAAAAAAGCATAATAAAAAAACTTGTTTTTCTTTTTTTTTTTATTAAGACTTGGAATGGCTCCGCAGTGAAGGGGTTAAAGTTAAAAGTGATGAATTGGGACAGGAAGACGGATAAGCAGGGGATTGGTGAAGCGAAAGAAAATCATACATATCCAGGCATATGATCAATAAAAGATAAATAGGGCTAGTAAATTATGCTAAAGAAACAATCACAGAATGCAGTAACAAATAAGGCCATGACTAGCAATGAGCAAGCAGCGATACAAACATAGAAAATGTCGGCAGATAAGAACCTTTCGGCCCATCTAGTCTGCCCAATTACATGGATACTTTACCTGGATTTATCTTTTGTTTAGGATAGCCTTATGCCTATCCCATGCCTGCTTAAATTCAATTACTGTTTTGGCCTCTACCATTTCAACTGGAAGGGTGTTCCATGTATCCACCACCCTCTCAGTAAAATAATGCTTCCTGGTGTTACTTTTAGGATAAGGTCAGACTAACGCCGTATTAAAGTGCGTTTAGCCGCACTAAATCACGGCCGCGCTAGCAGCAAATTCCGTCCAATGCCGGGCAGCATACGAAGAACGGCCGCAACGCAAGCAAACGAACGCATTTTTTCGAGCATGTCAAACCGCTAGTACTGACGCTTCAGAATGCGCTGCGTCCGTTAGCGGCATGTGTGCGTGATTAGGAGACGTTAGACGCTGTTAATGTCCGGCCAACATATTGTCCAGACGCAAAAAGTGTTTTATTGATGATCCGTTCAAAATCACGGACGAAAATGTGCATCGTATGACCGCTATCGCGTATTCCGTGAAAAAATGCGTCCGTTCGAACGCACTTTTTCATGGACAACGCGAAATATGCGTCAGACTGACCCTAGCCTTAAACCTTTGCCCTTCTAATCTAAAACTATATCCTCTTGTTTTGCTACTTTGTTTCCTTTTAAATCTACTCCCTTCCTCTACCTTGTGGATTCCCTTTACGTATTTAAATGTTTCTATCATATCTCCTCTGTCTCGTCTTTTTTCCAAGCTATACATGTTAAGATCATTAAGCCTTTCCTGGTACCTTTTCTCCTTCAAGCCGTACACCATTTTAGTAGCCCTTCTCTGAACTCTCTCTAAGATGTCTATATCCTTCTGGAGATACGGTCTCCAGTACTGCACACAGTACTCCAAGTGAGGTCTCACCAGTGCTCTGTACAGTGGCATGAGCACTTCCCTTTTCCTACTGCTAATACCTCTCCCTACACAACCAAGCATTCTGCTAGCATTTCCTGCTGCTCTATTACATTGACTACTTCCCTTAGATCCTCTGAAATAATAACCCCTAAATCCCTTTCCTCAGATGTTGAGGTTAGGACTGTATCAAATATTCTATATTCAGCCCTTGGGTTTTTACTCCCCAGGTGCATTATCTTGCACTTATCCACATTAAAACTCAATTGCCACAACTCCGACCATTTTTTTAGTTTACTAAATCATTTGTCATTTGGCTGATCCCTCCAGGAACGTCAACCCTGTTGCGAATCTTTGTGTCATCAGCAAAAATACATACTTTTCCATTAATACCTTCTGCAATATCACTAATAAAAATATTAAAGAAAATGTGTCCAAGTACTGACCCCTGAGGTACCCCACTGGTAACAAGACCTTGCGCCGAATAAACTCCATTTACCACAACCCTCTGTTGCCTGTCACTCAGCCACTGCCTAATCCATTCAATAATATTGGAATCCAAGCTCAAAGATTGCAATTTATTGATAAGCCTTCTATGCGGAACAGTATCAAAAGCCTTACTGAAATCTAAATAAGCAATGTCTACTGCACCACCTGTGTCTATTATTTTTGTTACCCAATCAAAAAAATCCATAAGATTAGTTTGGCATGATCTCCCTGAGGTAAACCCATGTTGTTTCTGATCCTGTAATCTATGTGTTTTTAGATGTTCAACAATCCTTTCCTTTAACATGGTTTCCATTAATTTCCCCACTACTGACGTAAGACTAACTGGCCTATAGTTCCCCGATTTCTCCCTACTACCCTTCTTGTAAATGGCCACAACATTTGCTAATTTCCAGTCTTCTGGGACGACTCCCGTTAACGGTTTTGCTATTACACCACTGAGCTCTTTTAATAACTTAATGGGGCCTGATGGGATCCACCTTGACTTCTTTGTCTTTACTTTAGACAGCTGCTGTAGAACCTCCTCCTCTGTAAACTCATATGTAAATGTCTCTTTAGTGTTCTCTCCTAACTGAGGTCCCTTTCCTTCCTTTTCTTCTGCAAAGACTGAACAAAAATATTCATTGAGGCAGTCAGCGAGACTTTTATCCTCTTCTACATACCTTCCTTCCTTTTGTTTTTAATCTAATTAATCCTTGTTTTACTTTTCTTTTCTCGTTTATGTATCTAAAAAATGTTTTGTCCCCCTTTTTTACTGACTGAGCTATTTTCTCTTCTGCGTGTGCTTTGGAAGCTCTTTATAAAAGCTCTTTCTGCCTAATCTTATAGGTTTGTCTATCTTCTTCACTCTGAATTTTTTTTATAATTATTGAATGCTATCTTTTTGTTCTTCACTATTTTGGTCACTTCTGCAGAATACCACAGTGGTTTCTCCCCTTTTTTGTTTTTGCTAACAAGCCGAATGCAATTGCCTGTGGCCTTCAATAATGCCTCCTTTAAATAATCCCATTTCTCCTGGACTCCCTTTTAAACTCCTCCAGTCTGATAATGACTCATTCACACAAAATCTCATTTTAGAAAAATCCTTTTTTTAAAGTCTAAAACTTTTGTTTTTGTGTGGTCCCTGTTCTTATATTAAACCATACTGACTGGTGATCACTAGATCCCAAATTTTCACCTACAACAACGTCTGATACCAAACCTCCATTTGTGAGTATTAAATCTAATATGGCCTCTTTACGGGTCGGCTCCTCGACTACTTGTGTTAGAGATAATCCCAGTAGGGAGTTAGAATATTTGTACTCCTGGTGCACCCAGCTATTTTGGTTTTCCAGTTCACATCAGGAAGATTAAAGTCCCCCATGATAATAACTTCCCCCTTCATTGTCATTTTGGCTATTTCCTCAAACAGCAGATTATCTAGCTCTTCTACTTGTCCAGGGGGTCTATAGATCACACCTACACGAGCTACTGTATGATTGCCAAATGTTAGCGTAACCCAACTGACTCTACGTTCACCTCGCTCACTTTTATTTGGTTCGTTTTTATGTTGTTTTTCACATACAGGGCCACTCCTTCTCCTTTCCTACCTTCTCTGTCTTTTCTAAAGAGTACCCTGGTATTGTTATTTTTCTCACTGAACCATGTCTCAGTAACCGCCACTAAATCTACTTTTTCAGCTGCCCTCATTGCCTCCAGTTCATTGATTTTATTGACTAAACTGCGAGCATTTATAGACACGACTCTGAGCTTGTCATTTTTTACCCCACATGTTGCTTGCACCCTCAGATTTAGTTTCGGGGGACAATCGGGCAGATTGTTTTTTACCCTTTCCCCCCCCTCCTAGTTTAAATATTCCTTTGTGAAACCTTTTGAACTTCTCACTGAGAACCAGTTCCTTTCTGCTCCAATTCGAGCGATCATGGGACACAAAGCCAAATCCTTGCGCCCGAAGCTACAAATTAAATTCCCTAGTGCGCATCTGCCTATCCTGAATGTTCTGCACAGGCACAACTTCAGAGAATGACACAGTGGACGCAATCTGCTGTATTTCACCTACAAGAACACAAAAATCTTCCTTAATCTCAGAAACCTCATTGCTAGCCAAGTCATTTGTCCCTAGATGGACTAGAATGTCCAAAGGAACAAAGTTGGATAAGAAAAAAAAACAGATATAGGAGAAACAAATAAATAGTTGATTGAAGATATGATCCAAAGAATTCTTATGTAGTACCTGGATCAATGCAAGGAAACAGGTCTCTAGTTGGGGACTCCGTACCATAACCTGCTGACCCTCCTCAAACAGAACAAATTGCCGGCTGCCTGGGAGGGCTCTGATCCCATACTATAGCGGCTTGACTTTACTACCTATGTAGTAGCTCTTGATGAGATGGGGAGCAGACAGTAATGGTATCATGTAAATATACTATAGTCCTATTATGATCCCAAGGCCGTGGTCCTGAATGTGTGTAGTTTACCTGAGGAAGAGCATGCCAGTAATCCTCTGGTTGACCTGGTGAGTGAAGCCAAGACTGCAGTTTTTACTTGATCGAGAAAAGAACCCTCCCCTATTGAAGGGACAGAAAGGACAATTGCAAGGGGTTCTGATGCCCCATTAGGGTGTCTTCAATGGGTTACCAGGTCAAACCAACTTTGCTATCCATCATGCTGAAACAAGGGAACAAACTCCATTAGGACAGATGGGTTACCGAGTCTCCCCTGACATTTGGACCCATATCAAGAAGTAAACTAAGGATATGCTGGGGAGCGGAGTTAATAAAAGTTCCAGAAGTCTTTGGGCCTCCCCTGTTGTACTGCCCTGCCTTCTAAGTGAAGCCTTCAAAGTGAGCACTCAGATCTTCTGGAGGTAGTCTGAGGTTAGACCGCAGGTAGAAAACCTACAAAAAGGTAAGATTTGTTGGTTTAAATCTATTCTTTTATAATGACAGGCTTGGTCCAGTGTAAGAGCTGTCATGCATTTGTTTTTAGATCCAATTTTAGAGGTTTGGAGTGTGCCTGATATGTAGGCAGCTCTCTTTATTGCAGCAGGAAATTGCCTTTTTGAAGTCTGAGATTTGTAAATTATCTGTTCGACAAACTCAGGCTATGGCTATGACTGTTACAAAGCCACTGCCACAGAGGCCTCCTAGGAGCGGCAGATGGACTACTGTAGGATCTGGTAGACTTAGAGTTGTGGATAGAAGGCATGTCCCACAGTCTTTGGCTCTTCTTAATTCTTTTGAGGCACTTTCAGAGTGTAGTGGTGAGACGGAAGTAGGCTCAGACACCATAGTTGAGGAACCACCATCGCCTATGCCTAAGGTATGCAGGACTGCAACCAAGGACAAAAAGGAAAAGGTGGAACTTGATAGAAGGCAATTGTTGATTCTATCATAAGAGGTGTTGAGCTGGAGAGTAGTGGTTTGGTGAGATGTCTTCCTGGGGCTACTGCTCATAGAGACGAGACGTATTCTCAATATTGTCAAACAAGCAAAGCAGCAAGGGGAAGTGGATGTTCTAGTCCATCTAGGGACAAATGACTTGGATAGCAATGAGGTTTCTGAGATTAAGGAAGATTTTTGTGTTCTTGGAGGTGAAATACAGCAGATTGCGTCCACTGTGTCATTCTCTGACGTTTTGCCTGTGCATAACATTCAGGATAGGCAGATGCGCAATAGGGAATTTAATTTGTGGCTTCGGGAATGGTGTCGGGAGCAAGGATTTGGCTTTGTGTCCCATGATAGCTCTAATTTGAGCAGAAAGGAACTGTATAAAAAAGATGGTTTGCATCTTACTCATAGGGGAACATATGTTCTCAGTGAGGAGTTCAAAGGTTTCACAAAGGAATATTTAAACTAGGAGGGGGGGACAAAAGGGTAAAAAACAATCTGCCTGATTGTCCCCCAAAACTAAATTGGAGGGTGCAAGCAACATGCGGGGGTCGTGTCTATAAATGCTCGCAGTTTAGTCAATAAAATCAATGAACTGGAGGCAATGATGGCAGCTGAAAAAGTAGATTTAGTGGCGGTTACTGAGACCTGGTTCAGTGAGAAAAATAACTGGGACATAACGATACCAGGGTACTCTTTATATAGAAAAGACAGAGAAGGTAGGAAAGGAGGAGGAGTGGCCCTGTATGTGAAAAACAACATAAAAACGAACCAAATAAAAGTGAGCGAGGTGAACATAGTCAGTTTGGGTTACGCTAACATTTGGCAATCCTACAGTAGCTCGTGTAGGTGTAATCTATAGACCCCCTGGACAAGTAGAAAAGCTAGATAATCTGCTGTTTGAGGAAATAGCCAAAATGGCAATGAAGGGGGAAGTTATTATCATGGGGGACTTTAATCTTCCTGATGTGAACTGGAAAACCAAAACCGCTGGGTGCACCAGGAGTACAAATATTCTAAACTCCCTACTGGGATTATCTCTAACACAAGTAGTTGAGGAGCTGACCCGTAAAGAGGCCATATTGGATTTAATACTCTCAAATGGAGGTTTGGTATCGGACGTTGTTGTAGGTGAAAATTTGGGATCTAGTGATCACCAGTCAGTATGGTTTAACCCCTTAGTGACCGGGTGGTTTTACACGAATCCGTCCGTTCGTGACCGCTGCTGTTTTTACGTTTCTGCGCTCTTAGTGTTTACGTCAAATTTTCCTCTTACTCGTTTATGTAACCCACACATATTTTACACTGTTTTTCTCGTCACTAAATGGACTTTATAAAGATACCATTTTTTTCATCATTTCATATAATTTACTATAAAAAATATTGTGAAATATGACACAAAATTTGAAAAAACACCACTTTTTCGAACTTTGACCCCCAAAATTTCTTATGTATCAACAACCGTCAAAAAAAATTCATTCTTTAGTAGTTTCTAAATTTAGTACTGAGTTTAGCAATACCCAATGTTTACATATTCCTCGCTTTTTTCCTTATTTTATGCAACAATAAGAGCAAGTAGCACTTTGCCATTTCCAAAGAGTTTATTTTCAAAACTAGTGATAGTGACATTGTAACACTGATATCTGTCACTAATTCCTGAATAACCCTCCACATATACATATTTTTTTAAAGTACACAAATCAAGGTATTAAACTTGGGGTATTTTGACTCTTTCCATGCAAACCATTTTACCACAAATCTATGCCAAATTTTGAGAAAAAAAAATATTTGGTGTTTTTTTTTTTTTTTTGAACGCAATTTAAGAATACATGTACTGTGAACTTTAAGGTTTACTGCCAAAAAGCACCCCAAAATATGTTCAGCAACATCTTCTGAGTAAATTGATACCACCCAAGTATAGGTATGTCGGGTCATTTGGGGGCTAAAAGGCCTTATTTGGGGGGTGCGCATTTCAGTTTTCCAACTTGGAATTTTCACATTTCGTCATCATGCACCCATGTCCTATTTGGGACATTTTTGAAGCCGGCCAAAGTAATTTACCCCCATCAAACCATATATTTTTAGAAAGGGCACACCCTGGGGTGCTTCAAAGAGTTGTATTTTAACACTTTCCATGCACTAGCTCTATGTCAAACTTTCAGGTAGTCACTTTTTGTGTTATTTTTTACACACATTGTACTTTAGGCATGAATTGTCAAATCCAGTTATGGGTTACTGCCAAAAAACACCCCAAAATATGTTCAGCAACATCTTCTGAGTAAATTGATACCACCCATATATAGATTTGTTCTGTTGTTTTTGGGGTGCTACGCCAATCTTTGACATGTGCTTGTCAATTTTCTAATTTGACATACAGTATCTTCTTTGCTTATCTTCTTTTTAGGGGCCTTTTTACATACCCCAGTTTTATGAACGTGCATATATTTGGTAAGCTAACACCCCAAAGTATTGTAAATGGAGTGTTTTTATGCTATGGATGCATCCGTTTGCTCCAAACAAATTGGATACAGTTTGGTGGTCATTTTTCATTTTCACACCCACATCAGTTTTGGACCGTGATTTAGGAGACACTGTTGTTTGTTACTGCATGAAAACTCTCCAGGTTGTTTTCTGCAAGATCTCCTGAGTACACCCATGCCCCCCATGCATAAGTTTGCCAGGATTTTGGGAAGGTTCAAATACAATTTTTATGACTTTGTCATTGGAGTTGAAATTGAGATTATTTCTTCAGCTAGGCCTAGCTTTGGTTTTGGGTCTACCGCATACCCCAGTTTGAATTATTGCCAGAAAATTGTTTATATTGTTATGTTGACACCCCAAGGTATTGCATATGGAGTGCTTTGATGCCATGGATGCAACGGTTTTAGCCCAAAACATTGAGAAGGTGTGTGGTGTAATTTTTCAATTTTCTGATTTTTACGCCCACAGTAGTTTTGGACTGTGATTTAGGAGACACTGTTGTTTGTTACTGCATGAAAACTCTCCAGGTTGTTTTCTGCAAGATCTCCTGAGTACACCCATGCCCCCCATGCATAGGTGTGCAAAGATTTTGGCAAAATACAGCACCAATTGTAGAACATAAAAATGTACGAATAAAATGTAAAAGTCTGGTGCCTGTCAAACTGGGGATGCTCTCTAGGGGGGCACAGGCTGTTGTCACTGAAGTGCATGAAACGCAAAATGTTTTCATACCTTCTACGTGACATTGATTGGGGGTAAATGGGGTAGAGCAGATGGGGCTACTGCTCCAGTAGGAGCGAATTGAGGGCTTCTTTATGATGCCCTCAGCATAGTAAGTGCCCAGAATTTCAGAAATTCTGGCACATCTAGCGGGGTCCATTGCTGCCTTGCCAAGTAGGAGTCTGGCTTCGCAGCACAATGCTGATGGGCATACAGATTTGATTGGGCCACGATGTGGCCCAACAAATCATCCCCCATAAACACCTGCAAAAACTGTGTGGCGGTAAATCCTGCAACATCAATATTGATGCCAGGATTTGCCGTGAAAGGAGGGATATCTGGCCTCTGGCGATGAGGCACTACCCACTCCTCAGCTGGAGCTGTGCGTCTCCTGCTGGCAGGTGGTGACCCAGGATCTGCATCAGAAACATCACTAGATACATCAGCCAGCGTAGATAATGTATCTAGCGACGTCTCTGAGCAGTTAGCGGGGTCGAAATGAGGGTCTGAGTCTGACGCAGATGCCTCAGATTCTGACGCCAGGATGGCATATGCCTCCTCGGCGCTGTACACCCTCTCAGACATTATATATAATAGATTATAAAATTTTATAATTATTATATATATATAAGCGGATTGTTGGTTCTTAGAAGAACCGTTGGGTTTCACAAGAAAATACAAATAAACACCTAAATCTCTCTAAATCCCTCTAAACCTGCCTCAATTCTTCTAAATCTCCCTAAAATCTCTCTAAATCTGCCTCAATTTTTCTAATCTCACTAAATCTCACTAAAATCTCTAACCTGTCAAATCTGATCTCTCTCTCTCGCTCACCAAAACACAAGTGAGGAGAGGGAGGGAGAATCACAGAGGTCAGAGCCAATATTTACAAAATATTGACCTGACCTGACAAATTAGAAATTTTATTTTGATTTTTTTCTAACTTCTGATTGGATGTTGCTAGCCTGCCTCTCTGAGGCAGGCTAGGAACATCCCACTCAGCCCCAAGATGACCCTGCCCTTAGAACCCTAACCCTAGCCCTAACCCTAGCCCTACCCCTAGCCCTAGCCCTAACCCTAGCCCTAGCCCTACCCCTAACCCTACCCCTAACCCTAACCCTAACCGTCAGTTTATTTTATTTATTTTTATTTTTATTTTACTTTTTATTTTACTTTTTTTTTACACTTTTTTTTACTCTGCTGGGTGCCTTGATCCCTCGAGGCACCCAGCAGAGCACCTGATCACTGATGTGATCGTTTTTGTACTGAGTGCCACGATACCTCGTGGCACTCAGTACTTCCTGCCGCTACCGGAAGTGATCGCTCGGGGGAGCGATCACGGACGGACGGCGGCAGGTAAGCATATTGCAAGGATGCCTCGATGTCGAGGCATCCTTGTAATATACTCAGAGCAGCTGGAAGCGATCTGATCGCTTCCAGCGCTCTCTAGAAGTGCCGGGCACCTCTCCGGTGAAACCGGATGTTGATCGCTCCCGGGGAGCGATCACATGGTGCCCCGGCACTTCTAAACGCCATTGCACGGCTGCCTGGACTCCAGGCAGCCTGCAATGGCGTTTGAGCTGCTGGAAGCGATCCGATCGCTTCCAGCGCTCAAAAAACGGCAGGACGTACCATGTACGTCAGCGGGTCTAAGAGAGACCCGCTGCAATGACGTACATGGTACGTCCTCGGTCCTTAAGGGGTTAATAGAAGAACAGGGATGGAGCCGCACCACACAAACAAAAGTTTTAGACTTTAAAAAAACAGATTTTTCTAAAATGAGATTTTGTGTGATTTATCAGACTGGAGGAGTTTAAAGGGAGTCCAGGAGAAATGGGATTATTTAAAGGAAGCATTATTGAAGGCCACAGGCAATTGCATTCGGCTTGTTAGCAAAAACAAAAAAGGGAAGAAACCACTGTGGTACTCCGCAGAAGTGGCCAAAATAGTGAAGAGCAAAAAGACCGCATTCAATAATTCTAAAAAAACTCAGAGGGAAGAAGATAGGCAAACCCTATAAGATTAGGCAGAAAGAGGCAAAGCCATTTATAAGAGCTTCCAAAGCAAACGCAGAAGAGAAAATAGCTCAGTCCGCAAAAAAGAGGGACAAAACATTTTTTAGATACATAAACGAGAAAAGAAAAGTAAAACAAGGATTAGTTAGATTAAAAACAAAGGAAGGTATGTAGAAGAGGATAAAAGTCTCGCTGACTGCCTCAATGAATATTTTTGTTCAGTCTTTGCAAAAGGAAAGGGACCTCCCGTTAGGAGGAAACACTAACGAGACATTTACATATGAGTTTACAGAGGAGGAGGTTCTACAGCAGCTGTCTAAAGTAAAGACAAATAAGTCAATGGGACCTGATGGGATCCACCCTAAATTATTAAAAGAGCTCAGTGATGTAATAGCAAAACCGTTAACAAGGATTGGTTAAATAAATCTGTTAACGGGAGTCGTCCCAGAAGACTGGAAATTAGCAAATGTTGTGCCCATTTACAAGAAGGGTAGTAGGGAGGAATCGGAACTATAGGCCAGTTAGTCTTACGTCAGTAGTGGGGAAATTAATGGAAACCATGTTAAAGGAAAGGATTGTTGAACATCTAAACACATAGATTACAGGATCAGAAACAACATGGGTTTACCTCAGGGAGATCATGCCAAACTAATCTTATGGATTTTTTTGATTGGGTAACAAAAATAATAGACACAGGTGGTGCAGTAGACATTGCTTATTTAGATTTCAGTAAGGCTTTTGATACTGTTCCGCATAGAAGGCTTATCAATAAATTGCAATCTTTGAGCTTGGATTCCAATATTATTGAATGGATTAGGCAGTGGCTGAGTGACAGGCAACAGAGGGTTGTGGTAAATGGAGTTTATTCGGCGCAAGGTCTTGTTACCAGTGGGGTACCTCAGGGGTCAGTACTTGGACACATTTTCTTTAATATTTTTATTAGTGATATTGCAGAAGGTATTAATGGAAAAGTATGTATTTTTGCTGATGACACAAAGATTCGCAACAGGGTTGACGTTCCTGGAGGGATCAGCCAAATGACAAATGATTTAGTAAACTAAAAAAATGGTCGGAGCTGTGGCAATTGGGTTTTTACTCCCCAGGTGCATTATCTTGCACTTATCCACATTAAAACTCAAGGGCTGAATATAGAATATTTGATACAGTCCTAACCTCAACATCTGAGGAAAGGGATTTAGGGGTTATTATTTCAGAGGATCTAAGGGGAAGTAGTCAATGTAATAGAGCAGCAGGAAATGCTAGCAGAATGCTTGGTTGTGTAGGGAGAGGTATTAGCAGTAGGAAAAGGGAAGTGCTCATGCCACTGTACAGAGCACTGGTGAGACCTCACTTGGAGTACTGTGTGCAGTACTGGAGACCGTATCTCCAGAAGGATATAGACAGCTTAGAGAGAGTTCAGAGAAGGGCTACTAAAATGGTGTACGGCTTGAAGGAGAAAAGGTACCAGGAAAGGCTTAATGATCTTAACATGTACAGCTTGGAAAAAAGACGAGACAGAGGAGATATGATAGAAACATTTAAATACGTAAAGGGAATCCACAAGGTAGAGGAAGGGAGTAGATTTAAAAGGAAACAAAGTAGCAAAACAAGAGGATATAGTTTTAGATTAGAGGGGCAAAGGTTTAAGGCTAGGGTCAGACTAACGCATTTTTCGCGTTGTCCATGAAAAAGTGCGTTCGAACGGACGCATTTTTTCACGGAATACGCGATAGCGGTCATACAATGCGCATTTTCGTCCGTGATTTTGAACGGATCATCAATAAAACACTTTTTGCGTCTGGACAATATGTTGGCTGGACATTAACAGCGTCTAACGTCTCCTAATCACGCACACATGCCGCTAGCGGACGCAGCGCACTCTGTACGTCTCTGTAAGGGAATCCACAAGGTAGAGGAAGGGAGTATATTTAAACGGAAACAAAGTAGCAAAACAAGAGGACATAGTCTTAGATTAGAAGGGCAAAGGTTTAAAAGTAACATCAGGAAGCATTATTTTACTGAGAGGGTGGTGGATACATGGAACAGCCTTCCAGTTGAAGTGGTAGAGGCCAAAACAGTAATTGAATTTAAGCAAGCATGGGATAGGCATAAGGCTATCCTAAACAAAAGATAAATCCAGGTAAAGTATCCATGTAATTGGGCAGACTAGATGGGCCGAAAAGGTTCTTATCTGCCGACATTTTTCTATGTTTCTACTGGTAAAAAAACAATCCACCTGGTTTTGTGATGATTACAAGAATCTCTATGCCTTCAATACTTTTGACACCTATCCCATGCCCAGAATAGATGAGCAACTGGATCAGCTAGCTAGAGCCCCGTACCCAACCATCATGGATCTGAGATGGACCATCATGGATCTCATATTTCATTACTTCCTTTGGGCTGTATGAGTTCTGTGTGATGCCTTTTGTGATTTTAAAAATGCCCCTGCCACCTTTTCAGAAGCTAGTTAACCAATTACTGGATGTACAGGGGGACTATTCAATGGCATGCTTGGATGATATTGCAGTGTTCATCAATATGTGGGAAGAACACTTAGATGGACAGATGGATGGATACCTTCAAGGGAAATCTCATCCCTGAATGGAAGTGGCCTGGTTTATGTTCGATAAGAGACTCCATCCCAAATATATACTGGTTATGTTCACCTAGATCAAACTGTACTTTTCTGAACTTTTCATTTTGACAACGCCTAAGAAAGAACTCTGTGGACTAAAGCCATAGTACCCATGGAATCCTTACTAGTGATCTGTACATAGGTTTAGGGTTCCATGTTTTTAAGTCTCATTTTATTTTATAAACCTTGCATCTTTGCATATTTTCTTTTTGTGTGTGTGTGTGATCTTGGCATTGTGTAAAGTTTTTTTCATTATAACTTGGTTCTATCTTCCATATATAAATACAGAAAAAATGGCATCGCGCCCATACTCCCACGAGGGGCAGCAACTGCCAGGAGTGACAGCCCAGTCAATGTATAAAACATAACAAGGAAAAGGAGTGTCATCTGCGCTCGTTTCTATGTGTTCCATGTACAACAAAAATGAGGTTTTTGTTTGTTTCAATGGCCATTGCAACGTAAGCCCACTCGCCACTTCAAGGCACCTCTTTAGAGTGGGTACCTAACAATTGTAACCAAAAGGCCGCTCTACTGAGCAGCTCCAAGCCCCTCCAGCTGCTTTTCAGCCAAGGAGAGGCAAAGATGGTGGCTTTTATTTATACACGCACCAAACACTTCCCATTTGGGATCAAAAACAAAAACATGGAAAGAGGAACAGCTGCAGAACGACGGACTGGTGTTACAAGCATGATATACATAAATACAGAAAAAATGGCGTCGCGCCCATACTCACACGAGGGGCAGCAACTGCCAGGAGTAACAGCCCAGTCAATGTATAAAACATACATAAACAAAGCAAAACAAGAGGCTCAATAGACCACTCCACAGGGCATAACCCCACAATAGCAAGCAAAAACAATTTGCACAAAGTGCAACAAGAGTGGTAGTAATGAAATAATTTTAATGAAAAAATAAGCGACCAACAATGTAGTGGAAAGGAAGAAAATACAGGTGTGGTAAATTGCCCAGAAGAGGAGCGAAAGCATACACACTATTTGATACAGCATTACCTTCCTCTTCTGGGCAATTTACCACACCTGTATTTTCTTCCTTTCCACTACATTGTTGGTCGCTTATTTCATTACTACCACTCTTGTTGCACTTTGTGCAAATTGTTTTTGCTTGCTATTGTGGGGTTATGCCCTGTGGAGTGGTCTATTATGTATGTTTTATACATTGACTGGGCTGTTACTCCTGGCAGTTGCTGCCCCTCGTGTGAGTATGGGCGCGACGCCATTTTTTCTGTATTTATGTATATCATGCTTGTAACACCAGTCCGTCGTTCTGCAGCTGTTCCTCTTTCCATGTTTTTGATCCCAAATGGGAAGTGTTTGGTGCGTGTATAAATAAAGCCCACCATCTTTGCCTCTCCTTGGCTGAAAAGCAGCTGGAGGGGCTTGGAGCTGCTCAGTAGAGTGGCCTTTTGGTTACAATTGTTAGGTACCCACTCTAAAGAGGTGCCTTGAAGTGGCGAGTGGGCTTACGTTGCAATGGCCATTGAAACAAACAAAAACCTAATTTTTGTTGTACATGGAACACATAGGAAAAGGAGTGTCATCTGCGCTCGTTTCTATCTTCCATATAGTTTGGGATTTTCATGTTGTAGTGTTCTACCATTTCGGGCATTTTTACCTCTATATAGTGGGGGCCCTGGATTGGGGTGGTTTATTGTTAAGGGGTATAGAAAGTGTCCAAATACTTTCTAAGTAGCAGCACAATATTTGGGGGTGCTGTGTGTAGGCTTTGGGGGATTAGGGTGGCATAATGTGGGGTGTTGATAGTGGGTATAGTTAGTAAGGCCCCTAGCACAATTGTTACAAACTTATTGTAAGCTTAACCCCTTCCAAAAATCTACGCTTCTCGTCATTAAAGAAGAGACTTAAGAACATTTTTAGAACTATTTATGAAGACTTTAATAATGTCTTACATTTTTATTTTAGGCAATGCAGTCAGCCCATTGTACTCACACAAAGGAACTGGATATGAATGAAAGTCCCAACCTGTACAGCAGGGATGATTGTCAGAGAAAAGATTAGTTAAAGGGTCAGAGAATATGGAGTAGAGGTAACATCACTGCTCTATAATCGTGGATACCCAGGTTCGAATCCTGGCCAGAGCACCGCTCTAGTAAGTGTTCTTGGGCAAGACACCTAATGGTGCACACTTGCCTACCACACAATATCTGCTGTGGAGTCTAGTGGTAACGTCTCTACCCTTCTACCATGGAGAAGCAAGTCAAAATCCTTTCCGCACATCCCTCCAATTAACTGTGGAGAAGCAACGCTCGACCTGACTTACGAGAAGCGGGGTAAACCTAACCATCAGGTTGCTGGTCTACAATCATGGAAAGATGACTTGATCCTGCTCAGAAGACCCCACCAGCGAGTGTCCTTTGGCAAGACACCTAATGATACGGATGCGCCTACCTCACAAATTACTTGTACATCTCATAGAATGTAAGTTACCTTGGGAACAGGGACCCCCTGAATCAGACCATCATCCATGTGTGGTATTCTAATGTATCAACACCTTGTACACTGATCTTGTAAAGCACTGCGCTATATAAATAAAGGCTAAAAATAATAATAATATACAGTGCAGAGTGCAGCCTGCATTATGCCTGTAAATACAGATGCCTGGTTTTAGCCAGGGAACTGTTGACTATACAGAAATAATTTAAGTTTACATAATTGTGAAATGTAGTTTCCAAAATGTCAAAAAGCATCAAGATAACTTGCATAAATTAATATGGGTCCAAACATAATATTGTTACTTCTGCTCTAGTTTCATTTAACCTGTGAGATGTATTGCTACGTGCTGTGTCATTTCTCATACTTTACACACCTCTATCATTTGAAAAAAGCTGAATAAAGGAAAAGCTTTTGTTTTGATGCACAGAATCTCTTTATACTAAACACCGCCTGTGTGCTTAAATTTAATCATACTAAACATTAGAGTTAGACTGCTAATCAGCTTTGCAAATCATCAATGGCTTATTCAGCAAATTACCGATAATTGGTATTGGCCTTTTGTTTGCCAATATTGTCAATAATTGGCCAAGGCGGCTCACTGTATCCACCGCACGCAAAGTTCCATAGTTCGGTTGTTATCTGGGGCTTGTCCCACAGCATACTGTCATCTTGCCTGTCAGCCCTCGCTGTAGAACTTCTTCCCCGTCCCCTGACTGCATTGTACATGGGCATGATGACAACAGAAATGGGGCTTGCCTCCCATCTAGCAGGTAATTCTGTATACAGGAAATGTAGTGGGTCTTTTGGACCTCTGTATCTCTGGTACTGTATGTCCTACACCAGGGCTCAAAATTTCAAGTCCCAAACTACTAGCCAGACCTTAAACGTTACTCGCCACCAGTTGCCCCACCTACCCTGCTCTGAACTCCACCCCTAAAACACACCCTCTTAAATTATCTTATGAAATTACACTGTTAAAGGTTTTATTCAGAATAAAGTTACAAAAATTAAATAACTTTAACCAGACCGAGACTCCAGATACATGTATATCCAGACATCAGACGCCAGATACATCTATACCCAGACATCAGACGCCAGATACATATATACCCAGACATCAGATCCAAGTAATATCTTCCATTAAGTACAGACTCCTCTCCAACAGTTTTTAGGACCAAATTAATTTGGGGTTTATGCATCCGATATATCAAGTGGAACCGAATACTCTCTTTTAATTGTTCGTAGTTCGTATGCCAGATTATCATAAGAAGTTAGAAGACCCCATAGTCAGTTTTCCCCCTTGGATGCTAATACAGTTGAATCCATTAAAATTCGTGTGCGATACTTCCATCCCCATTTCTTTTTTTGCCCCTTCCGTATCACTCATCTTTCTTTATAAATAGATCTATTTAATTTTGCTGAACCTCAAACGCCTACGCCACCATTTCACCAATTATGACCCCTCACGGGAGAAGTTAGTTCTGCCAAGGGCCCCCTTTAATTCATTTCTCTCTCCCCCTTTAATTCATTTCTCTCTCCCCCTGTAATTCTTTTCTCTCTCCCCCTGTAATTATTTTCTCCCCCTCCCCTGCAATTCATTTCTCCCCCTCCCCTGCAATTTTGATCCCTCCCACTCCCCTGCAATTTTCATCCCTCCCACTCCCCTGCAATTTTCACCCCCTCCCACTCCCCTGCAATTTTCAACCCCCTCCCACTCCCCTGCAATTTTCAACCCCCTCCCACTCCCCTGAAATTTTCAACCCCCTCCCACTCCCCTGAAATTTTCAACCCACTCCCACTCCCCTGAAATTTTCAACCCACTCCCACTCCCCTGCAATTTTCACCCCCTCCCACTCCCCTGCAATTTTCACCCCACTCCCACTCCTCTGCAATTATCATCCCCCTCCCACTCCCCTGCAATTTTCATCCCACTCCCCTGCAATTCACCCCCCCACTCCCCTGCAATTTTCACCCCCCCCTCCCACTCCCTGCAATTTTCACCCCCCTCCCACTCCCCTGCAATTCATCCCGCTCCCTTTACCTGACCTCGTGAGTAGTAGAGTGAGGGGGAGGGGATAATCCCCGCTTCCCTCACTCGCTGAGGCACGCTGAGTCCTCCTTCACGCTGTGCCCGGAAGAGGAGGAGCGCAGCGTGAAGGGACATCCAGCGTGTAACACCGGTAAAAGGGGGACGGGAGAGAGAATTTTCACCCCCTGTTGTGACACTTTGAGGACCAATTGATTCCTCGCGCCGGATGTTTCCCATCTCTGGTCATGCTGTACCCGGCATGCCCTCTGTCTCTCCATGCTACACTCTCACTGATGCTGCTTTGGGGAGACGGGATGAACCTCTTACTGATTCAAGATGTTTGCTCGGCACAGTTTCCCTTGATCCGTTCACATGGTACAGCAAACGGGCGAGTGCGCCGAGCAAAACTCTGAGACCAGTAAGCGGTTCAACCGGTCTCCCCGAAGCAGCGTCAGTGAGAGTGTAGCATGGAGAGACAGAGGGCATGCCGGGTACAGCATGAAAACCAGAGATGGGAAACATCCGGCGCGAGGAATCAATTGGTCCTCAAAGTGTCACAACAGGGAGGTGCAAATTCCCTCTCCCGCCCCCCTTTTACCGGACCTGCCTGCTACACGCTGGATGTCCCTTCACGCCGGCTGAAAAGTGACGGACAGTAAACGCGCCGGAAGTGGCTTCTGCTGGCCGAAAAAAGAAAAAACGCTGCCACTGGAATACGCAGCACAGGCAGAACGATATACTTTATCGTGCTGCCTGCGTGTGCATCTCCACTCGCCCACTCTTAATTTCCACTCGCCAAATGCGAGCAGGCGAGTGGAAATTTTGACCCCTGTCCTACACTGTACGCTGCAGAGGACAGCAACCTCACCCCTTCAGATGTTTTGGAACTACATTTCCCATGAAGCTCTACCAACCAAATGAGTAGCTGAGCATCCTGGGAGATGTAAAACCAGCTGGATCACAAAGATCCACAAAACAGTGGGTAAAGGAAATATTTAAAACTCCAAATTTTATTCAACATATAAGGAATGCACAAACAGAGCATAAAATCAATAGGTATAAAACCTGAGACCATACACAGAAAAACTCAAAGAAAAATACTGCTTTAATGTCAAATGTGGTGCTTTTTCACAACTTTAAATATACAGGATACTGGCACCAGATATCAGCTGTCTATCCCTACTACACATGTTAAGAGCAGAAATGATTATTAGATCATGTGGCACAAAACCATGAGTGCCACATTAGATAATATGAAACAACGATAGATAGAAAATGATTTAAAAAAAAAAACACAATGTGACCCTGAACAACAAAAAGTTCTACTAAAATATATATATATATCTCAAGTTAAATATTTAGTTAGTGCTTTTTTTTGTAACCCTTTCACTGCTGAGCCATTTACGGTTTTCTGCTCATCATGTTTAAGTTCGATTTTGAAGATTGTAAGCTCTCCAGCAGGGTCCGCTCTCCTACTGTTCTGTGTGTGTAATGTGTATGTATATTTGTTATTCGGTCTCTTCCTTTGTACAGTGTTACAGAACTTGTTGGCACTTTATAAATGCTTGTAACTGTAACTGAAGTCATGTTTTATTGCAGGACCCAGAGATATTATACAGTTGTGTTCAAAATTATTCAACCCCCACTGAAATTGAGTGTTTTGGCCAGTTGACATTGATTTTGATCATTCAGTCATCTTGCTTACAATTAAATGAAAGAGGCACGTGTAGGTCAGACATATATAACATAACATTTATAATGAAATAACCACAAATGTCTTTTCTGTGCTCACATCATTATCAGTTTTATTCAACCCCCAAGTAACATTCAATCTTAGTACAACATCCTTTTACAGTTATAACAGCTTTTAAACGTGAAGCATAGCTTGACACAATTGTCTTGCAGCGATCTACGGGTATCTTCGCTCATTCGTCATGGGCAAAAGCCTCCAGTTCAGTCACATTATTAGGCTTGCGCACTGCAACTGCTTTCTTTAAGTCCCACCAGAGGTTCTCAATCGGATTTAAGTCAGGTGACTGCAATGGCCACTCCAAAATGTTCCAGCCTTTAATCTGCAACCATGCTCTAGTGGACTTGGAGGTATGCTTGGGATCATTGTCCTGTTGAAAGGTCCAACGTCTCCCAAGCCTCAGGTTTGTGACGGACTGCATCACATTGTCATCCAATATCTCCTGGTACTGAAGAGAATTCATGGTACCTTGCACACGCTGAAGCTTCCCTGTACCTGCAGAAGCAAAACAGCCCCAAAGCATGATTGACCCCCCGCCATGCTTCACAGTAGGCAAGGTGTTCTTTTCTTCATAGGCCTTGTTCTTCCTCCTCCAAACATAGCGTTGATCCATGGGCCCAAACAGTTCTAATTTTGTTTCATCAGTCCACAGAACACTATCCCAAAACTTCTGTGGTTTGTCCACATGACTTTTGGCATACTGCAGTCGACTCTGCTTATTCTTTGGAGACAGCAAGGGGGTGCGCCTGGGAGTTCTGGCATGGAGACCTTCATTACGCAGTGTGCGCCGTATTGTCTGAGCTGAAACTTCAGTACCCACATCTGACAAATCTTTTCTCAGTTCCTCAGCAGTCACACGGGGACTTTTCTACGCTTCAGCTAGCGCACAGCAGTCAAAGTCAGCATCTTCTTTCTGCCACGACCAGGTAGCGTTTCAACAGTGCCCTTTGCCTTGAATTTGCGAATGATGCTTCCTATGGTCTCTCTTTGTATGTTTAACATCTTTGCAATCTTCTTATAGCCATTGCCCTTCCTGTGAAGAGTAATCACCTCTTCTCTTGTCTTCCTGGACCATTCTCTTGACTTCACCATGTTTGTAACCACACCAGTAAATGTCTAGAAGGAGCTGAGTATCACAGTCATTTTAAAGCTGCCTAATTGGTGCTTATTATGCTTTATTGCTGCTCCGTGACATCCACAGGTGTTTTCAATACCTAATTGAATGAACCTCTGTTCTTCAGAGTGGTAGTCTTTAAGGGGTTGAATAATTGTGTCAATGAAGAATTCACAAAAGAAACATTTACTACTGTATTACAAAACCAATTGATGTCATTTTAGTTGCATATGGTTCTTTAAAAAGTCCTGTCTCCCTGCCCTCTGTATTCCTTATGTCTGTGTTTCCATGTGTTTCCCTGTGCTGCTTTCCCTGACATGCAGCTCAGGGGTTAGGTTCATGGCTCTTTGAGCTTCTGCTGGTGATTATGGGCTGATTACTCCCCTATATAAAACCATGGGCCCATATCACCATGCTCTTGCATCCTGGTTCACTTCAGCCACAGATTTGTTCCTGAGAGCTCCCTGTTTTCCATCCTAGTTCTATTTCAGTGTTTCCCCCTTGTCTGAGTTTTATGTTCTGATTGACTTCCTGGTATTGACCCTCTGGCCTGGCTGACGGATTTTCTCTGGTGCTATATCCCCGCTTTGGCTCAAGGTATACGTTTTGGTTTTGACCCCTGGCTTATTTATTGACCACTCTTCTGGATATCCCTAGCTGTCCTGTGCTTATCGTATTATATGTTGTGTGTCCCTGTAGACCACGGCTTTAGTATATTGAAGTCCTGCCCTGCAAGTTGTTGAGTATATTCTCCTTCAGGTGTCTGTGTTTTCCCAGGACTCTGCACGGCTACAAGGTAACCTTTTTCTATTAGTGCAGATTCGGCCACTCTAAGGACCGATCTATCAGTATAGGGCTCCTTTGGTATTTAGCCGTGCAGAGGTCCCCAGTGTCTACTGTGGTTTATTTACTTTTCCTGATCGTTGTGTCACGCATCTCTGCGTATAGCGGCTTTTCCTCTTACCTGGGCCCTACTTGGCACATGCCAGGTACCGCCATTGTGGCTGATCGTGACAAGTCCTTGTAGGATTTCATTCTGAATACAATTACAAATGTACACTAAATTCCCTAAAACCCTTTACAGCATTGGGGGTTGAATAATTTTGAACACAACTGTATATCCTTTTTTTACCGTAAACTCGACAGATTCATAATATATCATTATTATATGTATACATCATCTCCTGCCAGAATACAACAGAAAAAAGTGCACAACCACCTATATCTGGAATGCTGGGTAGGTGCCTTAGTGAATGCTGCTAATAGGTGAATGTGTTGACGGAGACAATCCCCAAAACACACCGTCTAAAGCAGTGGTCCCCAATCCCGGTCCTCCGGGCCCACTAACAGGCCAGATTTTGCAGATCACCTTGGGGAAATGCAGACTGAATCCTGCAATTACTGAGCAGCAATTCATATCACCTGTGCTGTGCTTCAGATATCTGGAAAACCTGACCTGTTAGTGGGCCCTGAGGACCAGGGTTGGGGACCACTGGTCTAAAGGATACAATTGGGAGGAAAAAACATACTCTAAGGCTGGGGTCAGACGAGCGTATTGTTCACGTCCGTGATTGCGCCTAAAAGTACGTCCGTGATAGCATGACAGCCCATTGGAGCCTGACACATGAAGTACGTCCGCACTGAACTGCGGACACACAACGGCCGCGGCCCATGGACGCAAGGCAGGCAAGAACGTACAACCCCCTAGAATGGCCGCACAAAGTGCGCTGCGTCCGCAACGTCCGCATAGCTTTGTGTGTGAGTGATGGAACGTGGTCAGACGGACTGCATTTATACGTCCAGCATTTTTCATGAACAAAATGGTTTTGCTTTTTAATTTATTTTCCCTCCTACATCCGTCAAAATATACATCAGTGAATAAACGGACTGTGTTGCTACTGTGTCTTCTGTACTGACGTACGTCCGTGTGCACAGACGTACAGTCCGTAGAAATCACGCTCGTCTGACCCCAGCTTAAAGCGCTTTAGAGTGTTTTTTCCTCCCAATTATGTCCTGCCAGAATGCTATAACAAAAAATGGGGGGGGGGGGAGTGAAATTTTAATGGAAATTCAATCATCTACAGCATGTAAAATTATTTTTTCACATTTTATCATTAAAGCCTTTACGGTTATATTCTATGGGGTATGCTTGTTAAATAAATTAGAAATGGGAACTCTACTGTATTTTTGTGATTTTTATTTATTTTTTTAGCTCAAAGTAAAAAATTAAATTTTTCATTAGTGCAGCATCATTGTTCACATTATAATTGAAAAGTGAACAATAGTGCTGCATTAATAAATAAAAAGAAAATACATTTTTATTTATATATAACATTTTATTTTTACACGTAACCTGGTCATGTTCTGGCCTTTCTAGATGCCACCGATCAGGAGATAGGCGGGTCCAAAGAACCACTATCTTCACCATAGGGATCCCTGGGCAGCTAGGGGTTAATTCCCCAATGAACATGATCATGTTCATGCATGATGATGTCAGTGAGTGTGGCCCTGGGGTCATGGCTAACATCAAGAATGTCAGCCACCTCCGGCAGAAGTCCGCGATCCGGTGCTGATTGGTGCCGGATTGCAGACCGGCACCTCGGGTTAAAGAGAGGTCAGACTGACCTTTCCAGCTATGCCTCTCATTTTTCTGTATGTCCTCCCGATCGGGAGGGAGAGGGACTCTGCCGGGAGGGGAGGTGCCTGAAAGTGACTTCATCATGCCTGGAGGAGGCATAAAAGCGGGCTCTGCCTTCATGGAAGTCATACCACCGCAGAACCCCGGACAGAGAGGTAAGTATGGGTAGAAAAACTGCTGACCAGACGACGTGTGGGGGACGTCCTCCATGATGTGTTAGACACGTCTGCAACAAAAGGATTAACAGAAAAATGTCGTTTGAATTTCTCTGTGCCAGTTAACACCATACTCACATCATTACGGTTAGTATTTTTGCTAGTTCTAGGACTAGTTTTTAGGTTAACACTAACATGAAAACTAGCTGTGTTTTTCAACCATAATGTTTTCAGAAAAAAGACACAAGTATGTATTAACTTGTATAGAGAAACTGATGCGAATCTGATGATTTTTCTTGGACAAAACAAGACTTTTCCTTTTTAGCGTCCGAATTCATGAGATATATATAGATAAATGGATATATACACACATTTTTTTAGCTTTTTTATTTTAAAAACTTTTTAACGCTGTAACTTTAAACAACTGCAACTATCTGTGGCCAATAGGTGGCAACCTAGTGCTTTCCCTCTATACATGTACTATAAACTATTGCTGCACACAGACACTGTCAAGGTAATTCACTAAATGAAAATGTGCTTGAATTTCAAAATTTGGGGGGGGGAACGCAAGTGTGAATAAACTCAGTGTTCAGGTATTTTATATAATTCGAATCATAAACATGGAGTTTATCAGATATTCAGGCGGCTTTTTGTTGAAAGCAGGAGTTTTGAAGAAGAAAAATCCATCTGAACTATTTTGTACTAGACTTTACAATTTCCTATTCTTCTCAAACAGCCTTGAATTAAATGAAAGTGAAAGAACAGTGGCATCTATGCAACAAATGCAGAGTGCATGTCCAATGATAGTGTGGTCACATGTTAGTGTTACAGTATGCCATTGTAAAGTTTATGACCCATTTTTAGTGACCCGTTAAAAAGTTAATAATTAAAGTATACTTTGTATTCTTCTAGCACAGTATTTGTTTGTGTTACAGTAAACTGTCAAAGTTCATTTTTGTATTTGGATTCATTACATGTTAATAATTATTGTATACATTTAACTTATTTGCAATGATGGACTTTTATTTTAATAAGCACTAGATTGAGAAAGTACAGAAAGAAGAAACTAAACATATAGATATAATTCCCAGAGCCAGGCTAGACCTTAAGTGGCAAATTCCATGTGGGCTGCGGTGTCCATGGGCTTTGGGCTGATTGGGGGTATCAAAGGGCTTTCTAATGTAAAGCTTTTGCCATCTCTCCACTTGCCACCGCCTTCCTATTGTGGGTCAAATGACTGCACTCTACTTTCGATTCAGTTGTTCAGTCTGGATATGCCACAGGCACAAAAAAGTGTATAAATGTTTCCACATTTCTGTCCAATAGCTAAGCGTTTCAGAATGCTGCTGGTGCAATGATGCTTATTCAGCCATAAAGATCTAAGGTTACCATTACTGCTTTGGAGCTCAAACTCTAGAGATGATAATCTACAGCTATGGGGCTCTTGTGGAATCCATTTCTGCTGCGTTTAATCAACTTTGTATGTGTAAATTTAGCATTTAATGCATGGTTACATGGTCAAGCATTTACATGATCATAGTCACAATAAATTTGAAATTTATTTGTTTTCTGTAGCAAAAACCAATGGGGTACAGAAAAGAAAAGGTATTGAAAAGGGTACAAACTGTACATTGAAGTAGGTATTTATACATACGGCATCAACTATTAATGTGCAATGGTCATTGTATAAATGTTGCTGCTTATGAAATAGCCTCTCAGACTCCAGCTGCAGTGCTATGGTAATTTTATTAACGAATAACGTCTAACAAGTTCTATAAACATCAGCTCTAGCTCCTAGTCAGTGTCCATGTGTCTGACTTTCTGATTAACAAACTTCCTGTTGAACTGCAGTGCAACATATATTAAACGTCCCCTGGAACCAAACACTCTGTTCTGGTTCCATACATATTAATACATCTTTTCCCTTTTTGGGGAAATGGAAGTTGCTATCTCTTTAGTTCAATTCCGGGTGATATTCAGTTCCTGAAATACATTCTTCCAGTGGTGTAAACTTAGTTCACATAGTCATTTAGATATGCTGGCTTTTGGATACATCTCCCACTTCTAGTCTGGGTGTTTCTGGAGACTTGTGGTTGTTCTGAATCTAGCATGACTCTGTTTTCATCCTGCATTGTATCTGTTTCTGATATATCACAGTGTGATTCTTCTTGACCTTCCGTGTTATTTGCCATTGGCTGGTTTGTATCCTCCATGTGATATTCCTCTTGGATGATATGTTTTTGGCTCCTCTGTTGTATTGAGCCGCTTGCAATGCCTGCTTGTTCCTGCAAAGGCTTTGGTGCAGGTCATTCATCACTTGCTCCTGTTTTAACAGACTCCCTCTCATTGGAAGTAACGATTTGGTTTGTTGATCCATCAGTCTTTGAGTAGGACTACACTCCATGACTTGTGTCGGTGTGTTGCGATTATCCAGTAATGCTAAATAAGGATCATTTCCAGAAGACACAGCCTTTTGCAGCACTCTCTTGGCTGTCTTTACTGCTGACTACATTCCCATTACTTTGAGGGTATCCTAGTGAAGAGGTAATGTGGTCAAAGTCCCAATTCATACTGAAGTCTTTAAAATCCATTTAAATAAACTGGGGTCCATTATCTGAACATAAAGGTTCTGGGATTCCATATCTGGTAAAATGAGCCTTTAATTTTCTTATTACTGAAGTAGATCTAGTATCCTGAAGCTGGTCTATCTCCCAGAAATTAGAGTCATAGTCCACTGTTATTAAATACTCCTTGCCATGGAATGTGAACAAATCAATGCCAAGCCTTTCCCATGGTCTAGTTGGGATCTCATGAGGCATAAATATCTCCTTTTGTTGCTTAGTATCAAATGTACGACATATGTCACATTGGTCAATATACTCTTTCAACTGTGCATTCATTCCTGGCCAGTAAACACTCTCCCTGGCTCTGTAGACATCCTTCCACTCCAAAATGTGAAGAGTGTATCCGAGACATAATATCTGTTCAAAGATCAGATGGAATAACTACTCTCTCACCTTTGAACAAAACACCACCCTGTGCACTCAGTTCATCACGTATGTGGTAAAATTGTGAAGCCTCTAGGGGTACCTGTTCTTTTGCATGAGGCCCTCCCCTCAACACAATTTTCTTCACTGCTTGTAAAGTCTTGTCTTTATCCATGCTTTGTTGTATAGCGACAAGTCTCCTGCTGGAGATTGGTAGATATTGGAGCATGTTTATAGATTCAACCTGGTGCTCCATTGAGCCCTCCATGGAACCTTCTTCTAGATATGAGCCTGGGGCAAATATTTCCATGTGTGAGCTTGGGGGCAAATATTTCCATGTGTGAGCTTGGGGGCAAATATTTTCATGTGTGAGTCTGGGGGCAAATATTTCCATGTGTGAGCTTGGGGGCAAATATTTCCATGTGTGAGCTTGGGGGCAAATATTTCCATGTGTGAGTCTGGGGGCAAATATTTCCATGTGTGAGCCTGGGGGCAAATATTTCCATGTGTGAGCCTGGGGGTAAATATTTCCAGGAGTGAGCCTGGGGGCAAATATTTCCATGTGTGAGCCTGGGGCAGATATATCCATGTGTGAGCCTGGGGGCAAATATATCCATGAGTGAGTCTGGGGGAAAATATATCCATGAGTGAGCCTGGGGGCAAATATATCCATGAGTGAGCCTGGGGGCAAATATATCCATGAGTGAGCCTGGGGGCAAATATTTCCATGTGTGAGCTTAGGGGGCAAATATTTCCATGTGTGAGTCTGGGGGCAAATATTTCCATGTGTGAGCCTGGGGGCAAATATTTCCATGTGTGAGCCTGGGGCAAATATTTCCATGTGTGAGCCTGGGGCAGATATATCCATGAGTGAGTCTGGGGGAAAATATATCCATGAGTGAGCCTGGGGGCAAATATTTCCATGTGTGAGCCTGGGGGCAAATATATCCATGTTCTTCCACATATCGACTGAGGAAGGCGCAGGACAGCGCCGAAACGCGTCTCGAGACATTATGCATCCCCCCCTATACCTATTTGCACTTATCAATCTGTATTTTATATATCAATAAATCCTTTTATCCAAGTACACAGGAGTATTTGGTTATTGAGCCCAACCTGATCAGGCCAGACCTCCAGGATCTATCATGGACACCGTAACCTGTAACTAAAGAAGCAGCTAAGAGGGGTCCTGGTGCTCACCGTTAAGCAGTACCACACGCACAGCAGTTGAGCCTGGAGTTTTGAGAGTCAACCTTATATAGAGTCGTGCATTGAGCGTACCCTCAGCTGCGGCACCGTTGCATAGATCTGCTCTAGCCTGCACTATTTACGCACCCAATCTGTCACTGTTGCACTTTAATACTGCATAAATTGTTGCACTTTAATACTGCATAAACTGTTGCACTTTAATACTGCATAAACTGTGGCACCAGCACTTTACCCTGAATTTGCACGACTAAAGTTGCATCCATACGAACCGTAAGGATTTATGTACACCTGATGGTCCAAAAGTACGACACTGTGATGTGTTGTGCATAATTGTTGCGCCACTAGGAACCCCCCCTTTTTCTTTCTACTGATATCTGCACACCCAACTCGAGAGTATGTGCTATCCCCTAGACGGCAGCAAACTAAAATAAGCACTTGTACCTAGACAAGAGCGCCCATACCGACCCCTTTCTTCTTCATATCCATGTGTGAGCCTGTTGGCAAATATTTCCATGTGTGAGCCTGGGGGCAAATATTTCCATGTGTGAGCCTGGGGGAAAATATATCCATGTGTGAGCCTGGGGGAAAATATATCCATGTGTGAGCCTGGGGGAAAATATATCCATGTGTGAGCCTGGGGGCAAATATATCCATGTGTGAGCCTGGGGGCAAATATCCATGTGTGAGCCTGGGGGCAAATATCCATGAGTGAGCCTGGGGGCAAATATTTCCATGTGTGAGCCTGGGGGCAAATATTTCCATGTGTGAGCCTGGGGGCAAATATTTCCATGTGTGAGCCTGGGGGCAAATATTTCCATGTGTGAGCCTGGGGGAAAATATATCCATGTGTGAGCCTGGGGGAAAATATATCCATGTGTGAGCCTGGGGGCAAATATCCATGTGTGAGCCTGGGGGCAAATATCCATGAGTGAGCCTGGGGGCAAATCTATCCATGTGTGAGCTGGGGCAATATACCCATGTGTGGGCACCCCTGGGTATGTGATGCTGGGCACTCCTGGGTATGTGACACTGGGCACTGCTGGGTATGTGACGCTGGGCTCAGTTATATACTGTACATCTCACATTACTGTATCACAGAGTTACACAGCAAGAAAATTCTAATGTACAGTGTGTATGAGTGTTTGAATTTTATTGCTGTGGCGCACTGTGATACGCTCATACACGCTGCGTGTTTTTTTTTGGGGGGCAGCATTTCATCCTTCGCTCCAGGCAGCACAATGTCTTGGGCCGGCCCTGCAGGAACCTTTCTTTTTGAAAGTCTCACAGGTTGTACAAGAGCTTCCAATTTCAATTTTCCTTCTAGACAACTTATTCCTTGAAAAATATCTGCATACTCTTTATTGATGGCTGACCAGCAGCACCAGACCATCTCATCTAGATTGTCGCTGTCTTGTTCCACATTTAGGATATTTTGGTGCTGCACCGAGATCAGATCCATAGCTTGAATAGCTCTACTTTCTAGTATAGGATGACACACCTCTGTGTCAATGACCACAAACTCAGCCTGATATAACTTTTGATTGCGTGGGTTTCTTATTTTAGTCTTGCAAACCCCAACTGGTTTCAGTGTGCTCTTACATCCTTAGCATCTTATCACATGGTAGAATTTTAGATTTGTCTTCCACCAATCTTGCTGGTATGACATTACAGTCCACTCCACAATCCATCTGGAACCTAACTGTTTGCTGGTCAGTTAGCATGGTAGGAAACAAAGCTGGTGGAAAAAATTTGCTTACTGTTTTCTTCAGTGCACAAATCTGAAAAGTTGGTTCCAAAGTCAGACCGATAATGTCTTCATATTCCTCTGAATCTGCTGTCTCCTTATAAACAGCTCGTACTGCTGGCTTTCTTTATTGAGGATTGGAACGACACTGGCTAATTAAATTATTGGCTTTACCGCATCCTATACATTTCTTGCCAAGTGCTGGGCATTTCTCTTTTAGTTTCTCATGACGATTATCACAATACATGCACTGTATTGTCTTGTCTGGAGCCATTGTCATTTTACTCTGTCAATTCCTAAGGGTGTAACTTGTTTCCATCCCATGGACTGACCCAGCACTGGTGCTGGAACTCTCCAGTAGCTTCAACCTTGCTTTAGACAGCTCAGCAGCTTTGCCTATTTGTATACATTTCTGAGTTTTATTGCTGTAGAGCTCTGTGATATGCTAATACACACTGCACATTTCTGAGAGTTTTATTGCTGTAGAGCCCTCTGCATCTGAAGCCCGGTCACACACTCCCTTCACCCTCTGCCGCCGCGCTGCTCCTGGACTCTGCATCTGAAGGTACCGGCGATTCAACATGTCTTCTGCAATTCTACGCCACAATTTTAATCGTACTGTTAATATTTTATGCATGCATCTATCTATTAATATTTTGACTGTTTGTTTTTTCATGCTAAATATATTTCCTGCTTTGTTAAAAGCATGCTGCCATATGCCTGCCCCTCCCCCTGCCCCTCCCCCAGGTCCTCAACAAATTGACTCTGCAAATTCTTTCATCCACAGCCCGGTCACACACTCACTTCACCCTCTGCCGCCGCGCTGCTCCTGGACTCTGCATCTGAAGGTACCGGCGATTCAACATGTCTTCTGCAATTCTACGCCACAATTTTAATCGTACTGTTAATATTTTATGCATGCATCTATCTATTAATATTTTGACTGTTTGTTTTTTCATGCTAAATATATTTCCTGCTTTGTTAAAAGCATGCTGCCATATGCCTGCCCCTCCCCCTGCCCCTCCCCCAGGTCCTCAACAAATTGACTCTGCAAATTCTTTCATCCACAGCCCGGTCACACACTCACTTCACCCTCTGCCGCCGCGCTGCTCCTGGACTCTGCATCTGAAGGTACCGGCGATTCAACATGTCTTCTGCAATTCTACGCCACAATTTTAATCGTACTGTTAATATTTTATGCATGCATCTATCTATTAATATTTTGACTGTTTGTTTTTTCATGCTAAATATATTTCCTGCTTTGTTAAAAGCATGCTGCCATATGCCTGCCCCTCCCCCTGGTCCTCAACAAATTGACTCTGCAAATTCTTTCATCCACAGCCCGGTCACACACTCACTTCACCCTCTGCCGCCGCGCTGCTCCTGGACTCTGCATCTGAAGGTACCGGCGATTCAACATGTCTTCTGCAATTCTACGCCACAATTTTAATCGTACTGTTAATATTTTATGCATGCATCTATCTATTAATATTTTGACTGTTTGTTTTTTCATGCTAAATATATTTCCTGCTTTGTTAAAAGCATGCTGCCATATGCCTGCCCCTCCCCCTGCCCCTCCCCCAGGTCCTCAACAAATTGACTCTGCAAATTCTTTCATCCACAGCCCGGTCACACACTCACTTCACCCTCTGCCGCCGCGCTGCTCCTGGACTCTGCATCTGAAGGTACCGGCGATTCAACATGTCTTCTGCAATTCTACGCCACAATTTTAATCGTACTGTTAATATTTTATGCATGCATCTATCTATTAATATTTTGACTGTTTGTTTTTTCATGCTAAATATATTTCCTGCTTTGTTAAAAGCATGCTGCCATATGCCTGCCCCTCCCCCTGCCCCTCCCCCAGGTCCTCAACAAATTGACTCTGCAAATTCTTTCATCCACAGCCCGGTCACACACTCCCTTCACCCTCTGCCGCCGCGCTGCTCCTGGACTCTGCATCTGAAGGTACCGGCGATTCAACATGTCTTCTGCAATTCTACGCCACAATTTTAATCGTACTGTTAATATTTTATGCATGCATCTATCTATTAATATTTTGACTGTTTGTTTTTTCATGCTAAATATATTTCCTGCTTTGTTAAAAGCATGCTGCCATATGCCTGCCCCTCCCCCTGGTCCTCAACAAATTGACTCTGCAAATTCTTTCATCCACAGCCCGGTCACACACTCACTTCACCCTCTGCCGCCGCGCTGCTCCTGGACTCTGCATCTGAAGGTACCGGCGATTCAACATGTCTTCTGCAATTCTACGCCACAATTTTAATCGTACTGTTAATATTTTATGCATGCATCTATCTATTAATATTTTGACTGTTTGTTTTTTCATGCTAAATATATTTCCTGCTTTGTTAAAAGCATGCTGCCATATGCCTGCCCCTCCCCCTGCCCCCCCCCAGGTCCTCAACAAATTGACTCTGCAAATTCTTTCATCCACAGCCCGGTCACACACTCACTTCACCCTCTGCCGCCGCGCTGCTCCTGGACTCTGCATCTGAAGGTACGGCGATTCAACATGTCTTCTGCAATTCTACGCCACAATTTTAATCGTACTGTTAATATTTTATGCATGCATCTATCTATTAATATTTTGACTGTTTGTTTTTTCATGCTAAATATATTTCCTGCTTTGTTAAAAGCATGCTGCCATATGCCTGCCCCTCCCCCTGCCCCTCCCCCAGGTCCTCAACAAATTGACTCTGCAAATTCTTTCATCCACAGCCCGGTCACACACTCACTTCACCTCTGCCGCCGCGCTGCTCCTGGACTCTGCTGTCCCTCCCTCCCTCCCTCCCCATCCATCCACCCACCCACCCAGTGCTGGTCAGAAATTTGTAGCTTACTTTCCAGCTGCTTCCACTTTGCAAATCACCTTAATTAAACCCAGGTTCTAGCCCCTCCCATGATATGTTAATCTGTATATTTGTGTTTTGTTTTTTAATAGTTTGCATTTTATTAGTTTGTATTTCTGTAACAACTGTAACCACTCACTGTTCTCGAACCCAGGACATACTTGAAAACGAGAGAAATCTCAATGTATCCTTCCTGGTAAAATCCTTTTCAAATAAATAAATAAAATACGCTAATACACACTGCACATTACTGTGAATTTTTTTGCTGTGGAACTGTGTTATGTCCTTTTTTTGTTTTGGAAGGAGACAAAAAGCTGTTAAAGGTTGAGGAAGTTTGTGGGGGGGTTGCATCGTGAGGTTCAGTAAGGGGACCCATCGTTTCTGATGGCTACCCTGCGCCTGATGCTCAGCTACTCATTAGGTTTGTAGAGCTTCAAGAGAAATATAGTTTCAAAACATCCGGAGGGCCAAGGCTGCTGACTCGTGCTTTACAGATTGGCACTGCACAGTTTTCTTAATCTTTGAAGGGTAACGGTATGATCTAGTGACTAAATGCAGTACAGGGACAGGCAATATATAAGTCGTCTGTGAAATGCTCAAAGTTAAAAGTAGAGTTCCTCGTAAATATTGCCTTCCCTTCTCTCTTCATAATACAGAACATCTCTGTCTCCAGGAGTCACACGTCTTCTTTATACAAATGTATACCTGTTCCACAGATGGTACACAAAAGGCAGCTACGTGGTATGTAGATCTGTCAAAGAAAAATATTTCAAGATAATCTGGAAATAAAAAGGACACGAGAAAGATCATTTATATTTCATAAACAGCCAAATATTTCTGAACCAGACTGTACACACAAAGACCTCTGCATATACTCAACCTGACCTATCATCCAAAGTGCCCATGCGTATACCCAGCCCTTCCTGTCATCCTATAGTATAGGTATACTATGGGTATGTGCAGGGGCACTGTGGGTATAGAATTACAGGAAGGGCTGGGTATATGCAGTGGGCACTGTGGGTATAGGATGGCAGGAAGGGCTGGATGTATGCAGGGGGTACTGTGGGTATAGGTCTAAAGAGCGAACATCCCAAGTCCCAACTATATAGAGGTGATCTCACACATACCGATCAGTCAGTTTTGGTTGTCCCATCCATCACATCTGTGTATGCAGCCTGCAGGGGGCGTCATTCTTGCTGAGGTTGTTAGCCATAATGTGTGGCTCCTGCGCTCAGAGCGCTGCTTAAACTTCCTGTGCAGACTCTCCCAGCAGCTCCCACATTGCAACCTCTTCTTCCTTGTTCTATGGCTCCGAGTCTCCTCATGCAGCACCATGTGCTGGCACCAGGCAGTATCACAGCCCTAATGTTACTAGAGCATGTAACTGGCTCACTAAGCATTACATGAGATACAAGCACCCACCTGGTGCATTAATTCTTGGGGTCACCCCTAGGGGGTGTCACCCGAGGGGCGATCCACACCACCCACACCCCCCTTGTGACACCACTGCGCACACGTATACCAGACTTGACTATTTTTTCATCGTCCCATGCTATCATTTATCCATCCTATGCAGGGCCTCTAGGTTCTTGCTGCACACAGATTCAGAGTGAGATCCAGTCCTATCTACTGAAACACGTTCCGAGATGGATCCCCACCCCCATGGCTGAACTCTTGGAAGCTCCGCTGAAGAAGGAGGAGCTTTTGTTAGCCCTTAAATCCTCCAAGGTGGGCAAAAGCCCTCCGCCAGACGGGCTCCCCCTACAAAACTACAAAAGTTTTATGGAAATCTTGGTCCCGCGCTTTCTAGATACGTTCAACAGCTTGACACAAGGTCACCCTCTCATGCCACAAATATTATTGGCAAACATCTGTTATTCCCAAAAATCACAAAGACCCAGAATACTGTCCTAGCTACAGACCTATTTTACTTTTAAACTGTGACTTAAAAGTCTTTACAAAAATCCTGGCGAACCACATCAAACCATATATCCCGTCCACGAAGATCAGGTGGGGTTTATTCCAAGGCGAGAGGCATGGGGAAAATACCACTAGAGTGCTCCAAATAATTCACTGTGCCTCCCGAGTCAGAGATGAGATCCTGCTTTTGTCTACTGATGCGAAATAGGCTTTTGACCGCAGTCAATTGGGACTTGCAGTATTGGAATGCATATGTGAGCTTTGATACTGGCTTTGTATCTGAACCAATCGCTCGTGTATGTGCAACAGTGTTTTTACTGATTCCTTTCCCATCCTAAATGGTACCAAGCAGGGTTGCCCGTTCTCCCCTCTATTTTTTGTTTTGGCCTTAGAACTGTTTTTGGGTGCCATCCATTCTCATCCTGATGTTCAGGGGATTCAAATTGGTAGTACCCACCACAAAGCGGTGACTTACGCTGACGACCTCCTGTTTTTCATCTCCCAATCGCTCCTCTCTTTACCATGTATAATGTCCCTGTTTCGTGAGTATGAACGTCTCTCTCCCCTAAGAATCTCTTATTCTAAATCTACTGTATTGAATGTCTAGCTCCCTCTAGAAGTGGCTCAACGGCTTCACCAGACCTTCCCCTTCCACTGGTCCCACACTAAACTTTTAAATATTTAGGCATATGGCTCTTGGTTAACTACCTTCATCTATTCCGAGAGAATTTTGCCCCTATTTTATCGACATTTCAGAGACCTGATGGCTTGGGACCATGCTCACATTTCCTGGTTTGGGAGAGTCGTGGCGGCTAAAATTAATTTATTGCCCCATTTGTTGTATCTTTTTCAGATGATCCCAATCTCTCTGCCAGAGTCATTCTTTGCCACTCTGTGTGCATGCCTTATTAGATATATCTGGAGATATAAGGGCCTCAGCATAATTTTCACACTCTTAAACTGGCCAAAAAAATAACACAGGCAAACTGGCCAAAAAAATGACACAGGCTACGTGTCTGTCACATCCCATGCCGTCCTGGAGTTGCTCGCTGCCTGGCTGCCGAGTGAAATACTAGCTGCTCGCTGTCATGGGTCGAGGATGCCGGCTGGGCGCAGTGTCATGACAAGGCCCTGCCAGATTTAAATGCAGACGCTTGAGACATGTTCCTTGTCCTGATGTGGTTTTCACTCCTCTCAGTGTGTTCATAGAAAGTACCTATTGATACCTGTGTATGACTTCTGGCTTGGCTTACAATTTTCCTGGCTCTTAACCCTTGGCATTCCTCTAACCACCCGATCTGGCACACAACTCCTGGCATCCCTCTGATTACCTGACTGGTATTAACCTTGTGTGTCTGGCTCACAAGCAATTCTGGTATCTGGCTCACGAGCATCCCTGGCATTAACCCCTGGTGTCTGTTGTTCTGTTCACTTATACCTCTGGTTCTGTCTGTTTCTGGAAAGGTGGTATTACCGACCAGTCAAAGGACCGGCAGTGTAGGATAGCCTGTCTGTGTGTAGGGATCGGACATTATATCTAGGAGGAATGTGACAGTGTCGTTGAGTAAGCGTTTGTAGTTTCAAAAGCTAAGATCTTGAGAGAGCAATCTTGGTTCCCAGATATTGTATGTGGGATATTCTCTAGTCATAGGGGAGTTTGCTACGTAATATATGCAGGTCTCCCCATGGGCCTGCGTGCACCAGGGCCTGTGTCTTAGCCATGTTATTCATATAAGACTTTGTGCAGTGTCTGGATTGTGGCCGTAGGGTTGGTGACTGTTAGTAGGACATCATTGACGAAAAAGCTTAACTTGCTCTGATTTGGGCCCATCTGGATCCCTTCTATGTCAGAGCTTTGTCTATTGGTTTGGGCTAGAGGTTCCAGCGCCAACGTATACAAGGGTGAGAGTGGACATCCATTCCCTGCCACATCTCATTTGAGATCAAGATATCCCCAGAGGCAAAGGATGGATTCAGATTTTGGCTGAGGGATGTGTGTACAAGGCTAGTATAGCTGTGACAATTTAAGTTAAATTTTGAGGAAGACATGGTGGAGAAACTTCCATTGTATGCAACTGAATGCTTTTTCAGCATCCAGTAACAGAATCAGAGTTGCTGGAGTAGTTTGAATCATGTTGTTGATGAAGGTGAGAACTTCGTCCTTTTCCACCACAGGGCGTACTATGCCATCCCTGCGGTGGGTGGGCTTAGAAGACGCAGGGCATAGTAATACGCCCCTTTGACTTTTATGGGCCGCATCAGCCCCATCCTTTGGCCGGCGCGTGTCCTTGGCTGCTGCAGGACGGCCTGAATGCAGACCATCCCACTGTAGCCAATGACGCGCCTAGCGCCTCAGTGGTTGGAGGGCCGAAGGCGAGAGGAGGCCGGCAAGTGGGGCGTACGTACCACCTGGCATTAAGGGGTTAATGTTGTTGTCCCTTGTCTATTTTTGATAAACCTTATCTGATCATCAGCCACCAATTGCGTAAGAGCTGCAAGGCAACTAGTACCTTAGCATATAGCTTGGAGTCTGCATGCAGTAGAGAGATTGGCCTGTATTTAGAGTATTGAGGGGCTGGGTTATTGGTCTTGGGGAGAGTAACTACATGTGACAAAAGCCACTCCTTGGTGTAATATTTGCATATGCATATTCTAATCAAACATATGCCGGTGTTCAAATTGTCTGTGAACGTTGAACTGTCCGAGTCAGTTGGCCTCTCTGTAAGTAACTGTCATTCAGCAGCTTTACTGTATTATAATAAAACCAGCACCACACTTATCCTTAATTCTGCATTCAAGCATTATTGGTACAAACGCCTCCGCATCACGAAACCTAAACATTACACTTGGGAGGTTGACCTGTTGTGAATGCGTAATGGAAAAAATAAGCATATGAGGATTCAGGGTATCGGCGACGGATTCGTAATACTTAGATGTGAAGCCATCTGGACCCAGAGCTTTTCAGTTGGGTAAGAAAGCCACAGCCATTGTGAGCTCCAGCATGGTAATGGGAACTCATAGGGCAGTGCGTTGGTCTTCCTTCAGGGAGGGAAGGTGTAAACGTTGTATCGAATGGACGATGCCACGTAGAGTAGATTGATACATCTTGGGATCATGCTGGAGACAAGGGGAGCATGGTTGGGTCATGAAATAGGGCCGATTATCACAGGATTGCATTTGGTTTAATAGATTAAGATAGTCCCCTTTAGACAAAACAGTAGAGTAGTTCTTTGGGCCATGGAAGAGAAAGTATTGTCTTGATTAAAGAGATAATGTAAAACAGCAGTCACAAAAGCCAGCAAGGTATTGGCATACATTAAAATGAGAATTCATTATTTGGAACAAAACATGGTAAGACTTCGCCTCGAATATGCCGTGCAATTTTGGGCACTTGTTTTTAAATATTTTCTAGTGCCATAATATTTTTTTAAGTTATGAAGAAAGGCTGACAAGCTTAAACCTGTTAATTTAGCAAAACGGCATCTTAGAGGGGATCTGATCGTCGTAGATTTTAGCAGCAGACACTTAATGCCCATCGCTGCAAATGCAATCCGTTGAGTAACCTGCTGCCTGTCCCTTGCAAATCACTTATGCAGTGCAACCAGGTCAGGGATCTCAGTGTCTAAGAAATAACTGTATTTTAGTGGGCTGCTTGTATTCTACAGTTTCACCAGGAGGGGGAGCGCTTACATTACATTTTGTACAATGATCTATATGGACATGATGTGACACTGGAGTAGAAATTTCACTCACACATAACATAAATAGATAATGATAATACAGCAAACATGCAGCTACCATAGCTTCTAGTTGTGTAACTATACATGCTGATGGAAAGGGTGTGGAAATTGCAACTCTGTTGTATTTAGAAGTCATTTGCTGCAGGTGAGAAATGAAAGAAGTCCCAGATGGCCTGTAATGAGTAGAAAATAAATTTCCCTCAAGCCTTTTATGAATTATATATAGTGTGTAGGGTAGCACCTTCCTGTAACCTCCCTTGACATAACATCGTTACATGTGTCCAGGATGGCCGATCTAGTACCATACATTTTGCATCAGAAAAGGAGATGGAGCATTTACAGGAATTTTCAACAAACTTCAGCCTACTTTTACAATGAATAAACCGTCTTTTATATAGATAGGGGGATGCGGAGACTGACTACCTTGCACTAGTTGATTGGGTACAGTTCTGAGATATATATCATAAACTGGTTTAGCATCGCATTACGGTCCAGGCTGCGGGATTAGTGCCTGCCCCGTAATATCACATTAAAACGGGGACGCTAAAGAGAAACCTGCAAGCACAGGTTTTCCTCCTTAGCGACCCTGTTTTAGTGTGATGATTGTGATAGGGCCCATGGCAATCCTCGCGGTGCAGTGCTTGCGTAAATCACACTGTGAACGCAGTGAATAAAACTGGACCTAAATTGTTTAATCAGGGCCAGACTAGTGCAAATTCGACACAGCCGAGCCCGAATTAAATTTTGTGGATAAGGAAGGACACCATTTACCCATGAGAATGGTATTTATTCCAGTAAAAAAAAGGAAACCGTTTTAACTGTGTAATCCCAACAAGTAACAAAGAGATCTACCACAACCCTCAAAATGAGCGGTGACATTATCATATTATTAACCCTTTAAGAAAATTCAATACGTCAGACATATTAATGCTTGGTGCTGTCCCAGGACCTCCAAATTCTACTGTCACATCTCATTATAAGACAAATCATGATTTTGAGACTAGCATTCACAACCAATCAGGGCAATTTATATCAATAAACATATATTTTGGAGCAAAAGCAAAGTATCTTGTTTAGGCCTAGTGATTTCTAACAGCATGTATTATTGTTTAGAGAGTCCTTTTATTGCTTTACAGGTCTGTTACACACCCGCACACCTCACATATATAAGACCTATAAAAGAAATGGTATTAGGAAAAGAATGCTGCCCCCCTCCCCAATTTGCTGCCCTAGGCCCAGGTCTAGTTAGCTTATGAACCAATACACCTCTGAGTATTTTATATCAACTTAAAAGAGGAGGTGGGATGGTTTGGCCAAACCCTGCCAACCCTCCCCTCGCCACTTCTCCCATCTTCTCCACTACAACCTAGAAATAATACATAAATTTAAATAAGGGATTTGAATTAACTGAATCTAGTTACATATCCCATGTTAATTCCAATAGAAAAAGGAAGATGGCTATTTTGATTCACATTTTCATATCCCTTCTATGAAGACCAAGCGGCAGAAAACTGAAGAAATTCATGGAGAACTGTTGGTTTGTCTGGGATTGTCATGGTTCACCACATCAATTCCGCAAAGACTTGAACTTTGCCAGTTGTATTGCTGCTTTGCCTTAGAGATCCAGTTCATGTTCCACCTACTCTGGATGTCAGGTTTTCCCTGGACCGCTATATGGACTGGACCACTATATAAGGGTGTTGCCTTAATTTATCCATGTCTTTACATACTTGTTCATAGTGTGTCCACGACACTGTGTATGTATCTGTGTGACAAACCTTGCCTTATATGTGCTGCCTTCATCATGTGTTACCCATTATGACCCCTGCCATCGCTGTTTACCATCTGTGAGTTCCCATCTAATTCTGCCCTGTACTAGCCTTCTACCTTCTCCTGCATCCTGCCTTGTGAAATGGATGAGTAGAGATGCTCAACAATGTTGTTAGACAACAACAACAAATAACACAGAAAACGTAAAACTGAAACCCAGAGAGCACATTTAAAAATATTACTGTATGTTTTTTTTTTTTTTAATTCTTTATGATTTTCCAAAGTCACAAAAAAAGACAGATTGGTTAGCGGCCGCGCAGGGCCATCACACAATATCTCCAAAATACTCAGTATAACAATATAAACAGGCAGAGGTGTTCAAGAAAAGTCAGCAGGTTAATAAAATAAGACAGCAGTATGAGCATAAGAAAAATAAAAAAAATACATAAAAGAGAAGGGAGAATACGGAGAGGTGGGATGAATACAACAAACCAGGCGATCCGCACGAAGGAGTCGGCGTAGTCCCCAAGGGGACATCAGGAAAAACCTTGGGGGAGAGGGTGTGGGAAGGTTGGGGGACTGCCCAATAACAGTGACATTCCTGGGGCCAAGAGAAACAGCCAGAGCCACAGTCGTCGTTCAGGAAGAAAAAAAATGGAGTGGGGATCCTGATGTCCCGACAGTCACATGACCATAAGTTTCTGTGTCCACCAACAAGGTCTGCAAATAGAGTGAGCACCCAGGTATAAAAATCACAAAAAATGAAAAGGCCAGAAACTCGTCAAAAATGAGGGACACAGACTGGAGTTAGGTAGAGGGACCTCAGCCAGTGTCCCGATACAGGGGTGGGGGACAGGGCACCCATCGCAGTGAGGGGGGAGCACAGCTAAGCATGCGACACGCGACCCTGGGAGATCACCCCAACGGGAGGGAAAGTCCAGCCATTATGTAGTGGAAGCCACGGGCCCACAGCAGCCAAGTAGAAGGGACGATCACCACAGTTCCTGACGACCAGGCCAGTCAAATGTTGCAGTTGTAAAAAACACATGATCACCCCAGTGCCAATTGAATAAAATAATACGTATCTGCGTCCTCCACAAAGCACTTTCCCCTCAAGTGCTGAACAGTAATAGTAATAATAAAAGTAACGGGAGGAGTATCTGCAACAGAAATCACAAACACATACAGGGTTATTCAGAGAGAGGTGAAACTCTGAAGAACTTTTGGAGAAGTGAAAATTCTAGGTCAATATAGCCAAACCAGAAAAAATTCCCATTTATCTCACTTTCCAAATCGGCTATTTTGACCTAGAATTTTCACTTCTCCAAACATTCTCCAGAGTTTCTGTATAGCAACAATAGATTTTCTTAGGCCTCTCAAGAATTATACTCACAAGATGAAAAAGTAGTGTATGCATATAATAATTTTACCACTCCTTCCTAGAGTTCTGGCTCATGGGTCACCTCCTCAGATCTGGCTCTCCTCCAGGACTTTAGTGGGACTTCCTGCAGCTTTCCAGGAACCGCTGGTTCAATTTTTGGAGACGGTAAAATAATTCTAATACACTGGATCAGGGTTTATATTAAAAGTATATGTTGATTTATTAGTAAAAATCACAATAACACCAGTATCCGACGCGTTTCGTCTTATTCAAAAGACTTCATCAGGGATAGTGTGTCCAAATGATATTGCCCTGCTTTTATAAAATGTACTATGCAGTCCTAATTGGTCCTTGCAGAACGTCATGTGCTCAAAACAAGAACGCATGGCACATCCTCCATAATGGCGCGGGTAGTGTGTTTTCCACTGCGAAACACACATCCCCTGGTTCTTGACCTCTTAGGATGACTCCTGTTTCCCCACTTCTGGCAACAAATGCCAGCCAAATGTTGCCAGGGAACTCCGACGCCACCGGGGGAAGACAAGCCTCATTGATCCGCTGTGAAGGAGAAGTCGCCCATCCGTCACCACTGCAGGCAGAACGCCCAGAACACCTCCCAGATCACGCCATCCAAGGAAGGGAATAACCCCTCTGGGTCAGCAGCCACATCTCGAGGGTCATCACGTGGCCTCTCCATCATTGACAGAACTGCAGGCCATCCAGCACCTGCTAGAGCCAGAGCCAAATCTCGGCACCCTTCATCCTCCAGCCGGTCAGCATACCATTGCTCCCAGAATTCAGCCAGTAACTCCACCAATACCTGGAGAGGGGCAAGGAATCCGCAGCATGGTGACAGCTCAGAGGAAGTAGGCAGCTTCCGAGGCCCCTCAGGAGCAGGTAAGTCTTCAGGATCTGCAGCCAGCCAACTCGAGGGATACACCTCCAGACAGCAGGCGGCTCCCAGAGGACGGGGGCCCATCTCGAGAACTGCTGTAAATGATGCTGAGTGAGGAAGTCTCGGCTCTCTCAGATCCCCACACGGAGCACAAGCAGGATCCACACTGCAAAGGCCCTTCACCTCCTAGGTGTCACATTTCCACTGGTTACAGCCGTGCCCCCTGGTGGTGAGAGGGATCCTGGCCAGTTCTTCCCTGTCTGGATCTGGCTATTCTGCCTTGTGATGCTCCTGGTTTTGCTGTGCTGCTCTGGTCTGGAATCACATGTCCTAATTGCCCAGACCTATTCCCTATTTCAACACCAGCAGCACAGAGGCTCGTTGCTCTGGCACGAGTTCTGATACCTGGTCCTGTGAGATCTGGTTCCTGTTCCCTGGGTTCAGGTTCCTGGTTCCTGTATCGCTGCATTCCTGCATATGTATTCTGTTAATTTCTGGTTTATTGATCTCGGCTTTTCTTGACTATTCTATCTGTCTGCTCCCAGTATTCTGTTTATTATTGATCTGTTGCCAAACTCTGCTAGTCTAACATTCCTTCCTGGTTCTGTATCCTTTTGCATCAGTCCTGACTACTCTAGCCTTGTTTATGTTCTGTGTATGTATCCAGCTCTATATAGCTATTATTAGCAAAGAGGCCAGTATAAGGACCTCTCTTCAATTTAGGATCTCCTGTCTGTCTATCTTGTTTAACCCTTGCCCTTCCTCTTCTTCTGACTCTATTATTCTTTGTGAGGCTTCCATAGTTAGTAGACCATTTCAAGGGTCTTCCCCAGTATAGGGATTCCTATAGATTTCTTCTATGCCCTCCTGTCCCTCGTGTTACAGTCTTGTTATTTTCCTTTCTGCAATCTGTATTTTCTATGTCTGCTGTATCTGCCTATGCAGCCAGCAGCTAACCTGCCTCAAGGGCTAATTCCTTCCATGAACCAAGGCCCCATGATGGCCCAAGCCAAGTGTCAGCGTGACATTAGGCCCCAAGATGGCCACCGGGCCGCGTGGAAACTCCAGTGAAATTCCACCTGCGGGAGGGAACAGCCTCTAAAATATTGTTTCCCAAACCTGTCCTCAGGACCCTCAGCCTCGCCATGTTTGCAGGATATGTGAAGCACAGCACAGGTGATATGATTTGCTGTTTGGGAAACACTGCTCTAAAAGCTCCCAAGTCAGGGGCTCAGTATCCTCTGGGTGGCAGGTGTGGCAAGGAGAGAGCCAGGAAAGCCCACGGAAGGGCAATAAAGTCATCAATCGGAGTCCTGATATTGCAGCGCCAGAGAAATACGGCTTTTTTCCTTGACAGCTAAGCTCTGCCCCCAAAAATATTATGTTTTTGATGGGTATTGTCACCTCTCTAAACATTAATCCAAGAGAATTCATGGCTCTGATTTGAAGCATATCTCCAAAAGAAGAACATAGTAGGCCTTCCTAATTCTTGTACCTAGGGTGGATAAAATGTAAGTGCTCAACGAATTAACTAGCTAAACCTGTAGAAGACACTAAACTATATAAAATAATAGTAACAGTATTTTCAGGGGCCATTGGACAAAGGTAGTATATTTTTTCCTAAGATCTACTGCATGTGCAAAAATAAATTGATTCTTGCTGTTTCTACATCATATTAAGTACAATGTTACTACAGACCAAAGTGTACCATCCTTGAAAAAGGAAATGACCTGCATAAGTATAACTCTGTGTTACACCAAGCTTGTAATGTAACGACCGACACACTAACACAAGTATTGCTTAAAATCACCGATCCGTGCTATAATGCATTACTACGGGCACACTGCAGCATGATTTGCTTATATTACACATTACAATACATGCATGTAATATAGGTAACAGGTCTCTCTTGACAAGAAACAATAAATAAGAAAAAGTATATATATATAAGTACAATATACTGAGTATAGCAGTACGTAGTGATACCGTAGTGATCACTACGTACTGCTATACTCGTGATTTTGGCATCTGGACTATATATGTAGTCCAATATGTACAATATATATACACAGTATATATAGATACTCAGATACAATATACGATATTTATAAAGACATACAGTATAATATATATATATATAAATGCAATATACAATAACTATATACACACGTGCAGTGTGTGCATATATATATATATATTTAAAAAACTTTTGACTTTAAAGAGCTGAACACTATGCATTCTTTAGTTTCCATTGCTGTTGCTCCACGTTTTTAGCAATCGGACGCAGAATTGTTCAGTACACATGGAGCCTTGTTTCTTTCACTCACAATGACATTCGCCCTAATTGTGAAAAATACCTTCCAATAGCAGCACGGGTAATGAAAAGGCTTTCCATTAAATACATGCAAACATCTTCCCTGTGCACAAGGCAGGTGCTAGAGTGATATTAAACCAGAAGAATGAAAATTCATTTTAATGAGGATTGTTAATTAAACCTGGAAATCAAAGAGAACAGAGTTGTGGGAATTTGTAGCCAAATGAAATGAAGGCAGATATTGCTAGAGGGTGGAATAGTGGAATGGAAATTAAATTTAATGTGGGCTGTGTTTGCTAATGCCTGTCACACATCCCAGTGAATTAACCTGGAGAGTGAAATGTTTCATACCTTCATACAAAAAGCCACTATATGCAACAACACCAGCCATCTAGATAGATAAAGCTATAGAAAGTATATACATATATATATACAGTAGATAATAGAAAGTAGACTGATCAGTCATACTGATAGGTTGATATAACATTACTCACAAATATTTTAATATTGTTATAAAAAATATTTGTTCCGCAGTGAAAACACGAACATTTATATATATATACAGTATATGAATAAATTTGTGTCTGTGTGTATATATATATATATATATATATATATATGGTACAAGTCTTCCATTTGAATATATATTTCTAAATAAATGTTTATTATCTACTTTACTTTATTATTTTCAGTATGTTTCAATAATTTTGTTTTCTAAACAAAATCCTGGGGCGCCAGGTATAATTTTATCATGTATATCTTTCTATTTATTTTATCAACATTGTTACTTAATCATTCGTAATATTAGTACATTTTTTTGACTTTGCAGAAGCACAGGGGGTTTTACTGGTCAGGATGATGTTTTCATTGCCTCCTTTCATGTGGTTTGTGTTAATGGAGCGTTTGGTGCTCCCTATGAGTCCCATTGTCCTGTAGCTGCACAGTATTAGAGGCCAGAGGATCCTATCAGAGCTGAATTAGTGATGGGAAATGAGAACCGGCTATTATTAGATGAAAAACATGTTTGACTTGGGAATGCAGAGCAGCCTGAGCTTTATATTTCTATACTTCTTTCCTGATAACATATATGGAATGGATGGTTGGATACATGGAATGAGATGCCTGGCATGAGTCGGTGCTGTTTGTCCCAGGCACAGACAGGTATAGGTGTAGGTGATACATTTTTCATTACCAGCTACTCAGTTGGGTTTTTACTTTGACACCTCATTTAACAAACCATTTAATCATACCCTTACACATTGGAAATGTTAGGAGCAGAATAGGAGCCATATAAACTAAAAATGTGACCAGTTTCCAAGGCCTAGTTAGCCTATGTAAGAATAAACTCCTGAACTGCATCAATGTCCCCTTGGCACTGCACGCTTTCCCTGTCATTCTCCCCGTGTCAAATTTATTTGTTCATTTTATGTTTGTTTTGTCTTACAAATTGTATAGCGCTGCGGTATATGTTGGTGCTTTATTCATAATTGGAACATAGAAACATAGAAAAATGTCAGCAGATAAGAACCTTTCGGCCCATCTAGTCTGCCCAATTACATGGATACTTTACCTGGATTTATCTTTTATTTAGGATAGCCTTATGCCTATCCCATGCTTGCTTAAATTCAATTACTGTTTTGGCCTCTACCACTTCAACTGGAAGACTGTTCCATGTATCCACCACCCTCTCAGTAAAATAATGCTTCCTGATATTACCATGAATAATGATGTGCATGTACACATAGGTCATACAGAAAGATTAAATTACTATCTAGGAACCATAAGACAAAAGGATAGGTCCAGCCCTGGTGTTTTCCACACTGCTTTGGGATTTCTCAGACCGGTTACCAACAGGAACTCCAACCCAAGCATCATTCCATTGTGACTGTATAAAGCCAAGCCCCCGGCCTTTCACACAAGAGATTTGTAGCCACAGAGCAGATACTTCAAAGAACTGTGTACAGGAAGAAAGAGGACTGACATCAATTTATTTCCCATGGAATGGACATCAAGCCACAAGAATCCACATCTACACTGTGCCCATTCTATGGCCTACATCCTCTATCTATAGAATCTGTCCTCTGTCTAGTGTGACAACACAGTGATTACTGCTCAATGTATCCTGCCTAATATCCACTACCCCTTTTCTACTGTCAATTACCCACCCCTTATATAGTGCTGTATGCTGCCCGTTACCCACAACTCTCTATATATTGCTGCACATTGCCCATTACACGCAATCCTTTATGTAGTGTGTACTGCCCATTATCCACATCCCTTTATATAATGTGCACATCCTATTACCCACAACCCTTTATATATTGCTGCACTCTGCCTGTTACATAAAACCCTTTATATAGTGATGACAGCCCAGGGCAGTGCAATCTATAGGGTTAGGACTACCAGGCTGAGCGAAATAAGGAAATGGGGAGATGTAACTATCTATAGTGCATTCAGAAAGTATTCAGACCACTTCATTTTATTAACTTTTTATGTTCCAGCTTTATGCTAAAATTGCTTAAATTCTTTTTTCACCCACATCAATCTGCACTTAATACTCCATAATGACAATACAAACAAGAAACAAGCAAATATTTGACATTTCAAATTTATTTAAAAAAACTAAAACTTAAGGGGTCATTCACTAACGTCCGAATTGGCCCCAAACTGCACCAGACGATGAATTTCACCTTTCGGTGCAATTTCAGGGCAGTTCTTCTATTCACATAGCTGTCAATTTGCCAAATACTGGTGAATTTACAGCGAAATACAGTGCAATTCGCTGCAATTCAGCGGCACCAAAATTGTCCCATAGAAGACTATTGTGTCTTCTATTTACAGCACACCGAATTACACTGAAATTGCGACAAAATGCCCTGATTTTCGCTGTTTTCATTCTCATAGGTTTCCATGTACAATAGTAATACCTTTTTATATATTTTTTTAAAGACTAGTATTTTATTTTTTTAATGACATTTTTTAAAAAAATTAAAAGACTTTTTTTAGTTTGTAACAGACATCTTTATTATTTTTTTAACATACCTTTTTAATTATTTAGACACATTTATACCACATTTTTATTGACTTAATCTCGTATTAGAAGAATAGGAGACTTCCTTTTATTCAGTTTGATGGAATTCCCCGATGCCAATTGGACGGTTTTTGACGACTTCCGATAACTTCTTTGGCAACTCCAATTTCAGCAAAATAAGGTGCCCATTCACTAAATAGTGAATTCAACATATTTTTGGCAAAATGGAATTGATGAAGTTTGGCGAAAAAAAAAGTAAAAAACAAAGCACCGAAACCTATTTAGATCCTTAATTCAGTACTTTGTTAAAGTACATTTGGCAGTGATTAAAGTCTCAAGGCTGTTTTAAAATGATGTGACAAGCATCGCACACCTGGAATTGGGGTTTGCCATTCATCTCTACAGATTTTCTCATGCCCTGTCTTGTTGGGTGTGGACTGTCGGTGGCCAGCCATTTTTGAGTCTCCTACAGATATGCTTTTGGGTTTGTCGAGCTCTGGCTGGGGCAGTCAAGAACATTCACAATGTTGTCCCTAAGTCTCCTTTACTTTAGCTTGGGTGTGTGTGTATTAACAGTCTGCTTAAGGCCATTATCCTACTATAAGATGTAGTTCAGGTTAGAGCCGGTGCAATGCGTTTTGACAAAAAACGCAAATAGGCATTTTGCTGCCTGTGCGCCTAATGGAAGTGCCAGCTCTGCTTCCAGTCCATTCTGAATCCCTGAGTGCACTGGAAAAGGTTGTCATTAAGGATATCTCTGTATTTTGCTCCATTCAGTTTCCCCTTAACCCTGACCAGTCTCTCAGTCACTGCTGCTGAAAAACATCTCCAGAGCATGATGCTAGCACAAGCACCTCTATTCATCACTGTTGAGGTGGATATGGCACAGGTGATGTGCAGTACCTGATGTCCTCCAGACATAATGGTTTGAATTGATGCCAAACACTTAATACTTTCTGAATGTACTCTAGCTCTTTGGATATATAGATAGGTAGGCAGATCATCTAATTTATCCATCTATCTGTCTTTATGCCTGTCCACATCATTATAATGATCTATCATCTATTTTAGGACACCATCACTATCTGTCTCCATAGACATACACCATAAATGGCAGTTTAGCACATAGTTAGCAGTGAATAATAGTAAATAATAGAATAGTTTGGTCCTGTCTGTCTCTACCAGTCCTGATTAATGAATGCCCCCCACAATATCTGCTGGCAAACTCACAGTGTGTTGTATGATTCCTGATCTGGGAGAGCAGTAACTGGTCCATTCATCCCACTCACAGGTCATCCCATTCAGCATCCTTCATATTAATGTCTGAACACACACACAGATAATTACCATAATTAACATTTTTATATTTATATATGATTACATGTATAATATATTAATAAGAAAATAGCAATATATATATTGTATGATATAATGCAACCAACAGAAAATGATTTCATTTTATGAGTGCAATTTTCCCAGGTTTTTACTGCAATTACCTCAGCATGATTTACATTACAGAGGAGACATCAGTTCTGTTTTACCTCCACATATTAATTGAAAAGCCATAAAAACAGATAACTAGGGTGAATCTACTGTTATAACAAATAATAAATATACCTGATAAATCGTGTGTGTCTGTGATCACTTTATGGAAATCTCACCATAAACCCAGCAAACAGTACACACTGTGCAGTCAGCAGGAAATTAAGAAGGACCAAATGGAACACTTTCTCTTTAAGGCGCGCCCCCGCTCCCCAGCGCGCTCCCGTGCCTATATCTGGAGTGCATGGAGATGCCTTAGGCTCACAGAGAGGAGAACTGAGGTGGAGGGAGAGTCTGGAGTCCTGTCCACTGACTATTGTTGGATCTACTCTCCCTCACTGAGCCCTGGATTCCCTTCCCATGGATCCCTTTCCCTACCTGTGATTTGGATAGTTTTGTATCTTTTGCCTCTTTGTTATTTTTCTTTTGTTTTTTTAATATATATTTTTTCATTATTTATTTCATCTTTGATCCTGCTGCAACTCTGCAAACATGTTGGTCCACGCATACTCAGCCATGGTAAGATGGGATGATGCCTCTCTTATTAGAGCCAGGAAGCCTGGCTGGCATTATTTGGGAAATCCTACACCCTTGGGTAGCAGAAGAGACATGCTTTAGCAGATGGCAGCTCTCAGTGCCCCTAATTGGTGTTTAGTGATATTTTAATTTTCCTATGGAGGATTGAGAGGCTCCAGGTACAGGAGGGGGAGACATATAAAGACAGTAGATACCTGCTCACTGGATACAACCTAGCTTTATTACTCATGGGTGGATGCTGCCCCTGCAATGTTCCATGTGGTACCTGGGCATCAGAGAAGGATACAGGACACTGACATCAGTCCTGCAGATAGTCCTGCTGTGTGACCTGTAGGCATGGTGCCTCTCAGATATAGCTATACTAACTATATAGCATACTTAGATGATGCCCTTAATGTGGCATTTGCTATTAGAGTGTCAGCTCAGTGGGTCAGGATCAGGGCATAGGGGCAGCGTGTTTTGAATGGGCACACAGCTAACAGACCCTCTTGTTCTCTTGTTCTAGGAGCGCTCCGATGCCCTGAATGGAAGTGCCAGTGGTGGTCGCTTGTCCCAGCTCTCTTCTCTAAACCAGGGGGCTTACGGCTCGGCGCCCCCACTCTGTCACACTCCGGCATCTGACTTCCAGCCCCCCTATTTCCCACCACCCTACCCTCAGCCAACCCTGTCCTACTCCCAGAGCCAGGAGTCCGGATACCCGCACCTGGCAGACCCTTACAGCAGTATAAACCCCATCCACCAGCACCAACAGCAGGCCTGGCACAGCCAGAGGGGCAGGCAAGAAGAGGCAGGGCTGCTGGCACAAGCACACAGGGGGCTCGGTCTGGATCCTCGTCGGGATTATGGAGGAGTCCCTCGGCTGCTGCCAGGGCTGGGAGACGGAGGGCACAGCCTGGCAGAGAGCGCACTGTCCCTCCATGCCCTGTCACACCACAGTGTGGAGGACATGCAGGTAAGAGTCGGTGCCAGCTTGCTCATATTGGCACAGGATTGTATGCTTTTTAAAGAATGTCACCTAAATCAGGAGAGAATGTGGCAACTAAAGATCTGGAATCACAACTGTAAAATAATGATCTTTCTGATCACCTGTAAAGGGATTTAATGCAAAGTATAGAAACCAGAGCATCAAAATCTCCCATTATATCCTTTAAATGGAAATAAATAATCACAGGGAGGTTTCGGCTCATATTAAACAGAAGGAAATAACAGGAGCAAATTCTGATTCATTTTGTTTCCGAATTAAATGGGAATTAATGTCTTAAGGCGAGTAATTAATTGGTAATAAATTCTATATACCTGGCATAGACACCAACTTAAGCATAACCTGTCAAAGCATGGCTCGCCTGACTTTTAGTAAACTTCTTTTCGTGTTAAATTATGTATTATTATTTATGCTCAGTTGGATACAATTTACATATAATATGTATGTGTGAATATAAATATATTTATATTGTATATATAGTATGCCTATACAAATTATATATATAGAAAGCCAAGAATATATATATTGTATATATAGTATGCCTATACAAATTATATATATAGAAAACGAAGAATATATATATATTGTATATATAGTATGCCTATACAAATTATATATATAGAAAACCAAGAATATATATATATATTGTATATATAGTATGCCTATACAAATTATATATATAGAAAGCCGAGAATATATATATATATTGTATATATAGTATGCCTATACAAATTATATATATATAGAAAGCCGAGAATATATATATTGTATATATAGTATGCCTATACAAATTATATATATAGAAAACCAAGAATATATATATATATTGTATATATAGTATGCCTATACAAATTATATATATATAGAAAGACAAGAATATATATATTGTATATATATAGTATGCCTATACAAATTATATATATATAGAAAACCAAGAATATATACACATATATATATAGTTTAGGTGAGAGCTGCCCTCCCCATGTATTATATATTTATAGTTTATTATTGCAGAAGCCACTTGCACATCACAGCAATTCAAATCAAAGAACTCCATTTATTTATATATACTGCATATATGTATATATCATAAACGTATTTAAAAGTTGTATGCATGTATATAAAATAATATAAATTCTTAACGTACAGAATAAAACAGGAACATGTTATGTAATGAAGAAATTGCAGAGCAGGTTACATTAAATATAATTTTAAGATGATCTATTTTTGTATTTTTCCTATTAATGGACATGCTGCTTTGTATATCTCAGCCCTTTTGGGACATTACTGACAGGAATAAATGATAACATTAGGCGCTAGAGAAAGTTTAAAAACTATAGAGGGAAAGGGGTATTTTTTTTCTTCTATAAATTAGGAAGAAACTTTATTTCCAGAATGGAGATACAATGTGAAAAAATCTGGTTGTTCTCTGTCCTTACATTATTGTATAATAATGAAATCTATATTTGTATAATGTTAATCCATGTGTAATGCTCCTGTTTTAAATGAAACGTTTATACATTTGGTAAAATACCTAAATAATAGTTATTAAATGATTTAATATAGTATATTTAACTGTAAGTTTTTTTCATATTGACATGCTATCCCACTTATCCACATAATAATAGTAAAATGTCAGTTTGAAACTCCAATATATAAATATATGACATAACAATGCAATGTTATTGTATTATAAATATATACTGTTATTTACCGATATGTCTTCTAATATATTCTCCTATATTCTGTGTTATATATAATATTATATTGTATTATATAACTGCCAGCTAGATACAGAACACCACAGACAAAACCAGTAATATATATATATATATAATTATACACACAGAGAAAGAGAGAGTATATGTATATATATATATATAAACATATATATACAGAGAAAGAGAGAGTATATGTATATATATATATAAACATATATATATAATATGTATGTGTGTATGTATAGATATACATATATATGTTCGAGTGGATTGATAATTTACATGTGGCACAATAATGTTTATATATATTTATAATTATATATTTAAATATATACCACATAGCAAATATCTACTCGTGTTCAATATATATAAGAAGCTGTCATAAAGGCAGTTAAATTGATTTTAAAATATTAAAAACCCAATTAGATATAAAGATGAAGACTAGAAAACGTGTAGTTTATGTCATTATACGACGTTATGTATAAAGATTTCGAAGCTTTTATTCCTTTTTTAAAAACAATGTTATAAAATATTGAATTTCCCTCTTTTTTCGCACTATATTAAAATGATATTCACGTGTAATTAGGGTTAAAGAAAGCAATCATTGTCAGATGTATTATTTGATCCTAACGAAAATATTATCAATAGGGAAAAGTGACAGAAAACAACAAACATTGTGATTAGTGAGTATAGCGAAAGAAAAATATGGAAAATGAGCCCAATGGAGATTTTTTTCTCTCCTCTTACATTGGTATAGGATTCGGAGATAAATTCTCATTTAACCCTTGAATGGATGGAGCAGTGTCTCCAGCTATCAATCCAATGGAAGGGCGCATTAACTAAACTGTGCTACTGCAAGAGGGTATACTGATCTCAGCCCAGAATGGGCAAATCCTCAGTTTATGGGATCATTCTGACACTCAGTTGTTATTCCCTGTATACAGTTACAAGTATTTATAAAGCGCTATCAAATTCCGTAGCGCTGTATAATGGGTGAGACTGAATAACAAATATGGATACACGTTAAACACACAGAACATATGAGGACCCTGCTCAAGAGTTTACAATCTAAGAGGAGAGGGGTGGCACATTAGGTGAGGGTAAATAGCGGGGTGCATGTGGGTTGGTAGATGGCGCAAGATCGCCCTGACTCTCCTTTAGAATTGCTAGAATCACTATTTAGGTAATAAGCCCTAACGTTTACATCTATGGCCGAAACGTTGGCTTCTGGTTTGCATAGCTCCACAAATAGGGATGTAGCTTGCTGTGTGTATGCTGCAGAATAATCATACTGTTTTTTAATTCCCTTAAACGGATTGTTTGGTGTGTATGACACCTATTATCCCTCAGCATATAATATATGGCAACATAACCTTATGCAATAAATAAAAGTATATGTGTGTAGACAGAAGACAAGTGTATATATATATATATATATCAAATATTTTTTATCTATGTGTGTATATATGTGAACAGATAAAATTGTATCTTTCACCTTAATATATTAAAGAGGAGGATAAAGGGGGTATCATTAAATATATATATATAGCATTTTTTTATTCGATTGTAAACTAAAGTTCAGATCTGACAGATACAGATACATTTCTAGTTTTATATTTTCTATTGAAATAAGTTATTTCCTCCCCTGGGAATTCTAGAAGTTGCACATTCTCCACACAGGAGGAAGGATTTGTGAATATTCTAAGTATCATCAGCCATAATGTGCCCTTGCGGCAGTGTCACTAATTATGATGTGAGCCAGCCTTTATCTTCTCCCAATACTTGCATATCTGTAGATAGAGGCATTCATTGTATTGGGGAGAGTTCTTCCTATTACTGCATGCGATTATACTGCAAGAGGAAAGAAAGTGAAAGCTCAGTGACATCTCATCACCTTTGTATTGTGATATCACAGACTGTACAAACCCTGGCATCCTCTTAACAGTGATAGGAAATGCTGTGGAAGATTTGTGTATATATATATATAATATATATATATATATATATATACACACACACACACTTGTGAATATCAATCAAATTCTACATATAAATATATATATATATATATATATACCCTCCACCACAACTTAAATGAGTATATATATATATATATGGAATTTTTATATATCTTCCAAGATTCATATATATATATTTCCAAATCTACACTAATATACATATATATATTAATTATTATTATACTATGTGATCATATATTAAATATTTATTATTAATACAAATTCTTATATTGATATATATTCATTCAACACACTTATGAACATCATCCAAATCAATCACAATGTATACAATGATACTGCGATTGATGTGCACGATTTAATCCATGTTCTTAATATTATACATGTTCTCAGTGGTGTTCTTATGTGTGTTGAATAGATATAATTCATGTTGTTCACAGGTGTGGATCTAGGAGATTATATATATATATATATATATATATAACAAACAAACAATCAATGACCTGAAACTGATTTAGAATTTTTAGATAAAAATAAATAAATAAATATCAAGAAACAGAGAAAAATAAAATCTCCATTCATGATGATTTCTTATTTTATTAGCTGGCTTCCTGGACTCGAATCTTGCAAGTGAGTTTATTAACTTAGCACAAATGAAAATGACTTTTGAGTGAATGGAATCCCCCATGTTAATGTCATAGATTATTTAGGAACCGTATTTATTTTCATTACTATATTATTATGATGATGATTATGATTATAGCCAGTAAGAAATTAAAAAAGACACACCATATACTTTTATTAAAATAACAATAATGACTATTAATGTATATTCCTTCACACATCTTATTTTTTTCAGTTAAGAGAAAACCTTTGCATAAAACAGTTTTATATAAAATATACTGAGGATTATTCTTTAAACAGTGAGTTGTGGTGTGCTGACAGCCCAAGTGTAAAATCTTGAAGTTTCACTCTCAGCACACTGCGATGCACTGTTTAGTGAATAACCCCCAAAGTCCATTGATAGTTGCTGAATCCCTGTAAATCCTTCTCTTCCACTTGTTATCTAGTGTTATGTTTGTGTTTTTCAGGCAGTGGATGAGTCTGGAGGTGGATTACTGGACCAGTCTGTCATAAAGAAAGGTACCCAGAACATTTGTATTATACAGATTATATCTGCACTATAAATTATATATCCATGTATTTTATAGAACCCAATAATAGAATGTGATATCACCAATATGTTTCTTATTTTAAAGATCCCTATAAAGGCCATGCCAATAATATCAACACAAATCCTGAATATATCTCTATGCCACATAAGGCTATTCCCCAAATAACTATGAATTAGAAAGTATGGTATTTACTTGATAATTAAAAACAGAACTTCCAGGGACATTTTTGGTTATTCTATAAACTAGGAAATGTTTCAATTCAACATGGGATATCACATTTGTTTGCCAAAATAGTCAAAGTGAGTGAAAAATCTATCAATTCAGCAATTGTCCTGCTTGGCTAATATATTCTAAATGATATTTTCTTTTTAATACCCAACAATAAATGATTGACAACCAGCCAGATGACAAATCACACCCAGGAAACATAAATGGTTTTATAATTAGCCATTCTAGTTGAAACACTATTTAGTAAATAGTAGATCCTCACTCATGGCAATTCACTAACCTGATTTTTGTATCTATAGACACAAAACAAAATTAATCCCAAACCATTCATGTATTATTCTAATGTCATTGTTGTGGTAGAACAAGGTGCATTTTTTTTTAGTGGAATACAGTTGCACAAGCTGTAATTTATCTCAATATGGATTCATTTTAACTTGCATTAGTACCATTTTCTTTGAGTAAATATAGAGAAAACAGGAAAGTCTTTTATTTTTTATCTTTGCATTTACTGCTCCCTCATTATATGACTACACAATATCAATAAGGGTTACTGGAAAAAATTTAACTTAAAAGGTTATAATATTTAATAGGTGGGTAAAAACTGCTTGATCCAAAATCTGACTGCCATTCTGGGGTCAAGAATTTTTTTTTCCCCAGTATGTTGCATATTTGGGGAGCACTTCAGACTGGGTTTTTTGCCTTCTTTTGAACCAACAGCACTAAATGATGTGTGAAAGGTTGAACTCATTGACATGTGCCTTTTTTTTACCCTGTGTAACTATGTAACTCATTGAATCAGGAATTATGTTGGATTTAGAAAGGAATTGTAAATCTGAGGCCAGAATAGATGAATGATAAAATAATGTTCAAGTTGGTTATTTTTTACTTGGAAATAATGGTTTGATTTTGTAGTGTTTGGTTTAAATGTTTTTGAAAATTCTATTGATAAAACCCATATCAATAATAAAAGGTAAAACTTTATATACTGACTTTGTAACAAAATGTGATCTAAAGTGTAGCAACATTTTACTTTACCTGCAGCACAAAATGCAAGTGAATTCTGTTGTGAATGTTGCAATAGCAACATTATCCTAGAAATAAATCAACTTCTATATGCAAGAACTTTACAACTATTGTATCTATAGACACCAAACCATTAATGCCTTGTTTAGAACATTCTAAGGTCATCACTGTATGTGGCAGAACAAGAGGATTTTTTGAGTGGAATATAGTATCAGTTGAAAAGGAAAACCAATTGGATGCTATTTATAGGCAGATTGGCTTGCAGTATATATATATATATTATAAAAAGTGTCTATAAGGGTTTTGGTGGAGGACTAAAAGTGAGCTAAAAAGCCTCCACACTATAATTAGTTGTGTTTATTATTGCAGAAGCCACCTGCACATCATAGCAATTATACATATATATATATATACAGTATATATATATATATACACACACATGCTGCCCATTCAGCAAGTTATGAGTTGACTCTTATTATATTATTTATATTGCTATAAATAACCCTCAAGCCTGTAATAACATAAAATTACATGATGAATTTACATCTTTAGAATAAAAACTGGTCACACATTTTTTTCTATCCCTTACCCATGGGTGAATATGACAGAAAAACAAAACACTTTGTATGTTTATTTTATTTATTTATTTTAAAATTGATTTATACCAGGAAGGATACATTGAGATTTCTCTAGTTTTCAAATATGTCCTGGGTTCAGCAACATTAAATTGTTACAGTGTTACAGAAATACAGAGTAATAAAATTCAAAATATAAAAAAAAAAAAAATTGCACAAATATACAGATTAACAGAAAATAAATATAGTCACTATGTTACATATTTACAGGTGCATTCCGTATTGAGGTATGTTAGTAAGGAGCTCTTGAGTGACTTAAGACTGGGGGAAGATTTGATGGCGTCTGGGAGGTTATTCCATAATTGCGGTGCTCTGTAGGAAAATGAGGATCGAGCCACTTTCTTTTTGTATTGTGGTACTGCAAGTAAGGTGCTGGTCCTGGATCGGAGGTTATAGGATGAGGGAACTGCTGTGGGAAGCAGCCTATTCAGGTTGGGTGGTAGCTTCCCAGAAAAGCTCTTAAACACTAGGTTGGAAAGGTGAAGGGTGCGTCTGGATTACAGCGACGGCCAGTTTCGCTCTTTTAACAAGTCACAATGGTGTGTCATGTAGTTACATTGTAGCGCAAAGCGGCAGAATGAGTTATACAATGTAGTAAGTTTATGAAGGTGCGTTTGCGGGGCAGCTGAATACATTACATCTCCGTAATCAATAGCCGGCATAAGCATTTGCTGTACAATCTGCTTTCTTACCGCGGGGCTCATGCAGGATTGGTTTCTGTACAGGGCACCTAGTTTGGGATAAACTTCAGATGAGAGTTATTCGATGTGGGGGCCAAAGGATAGATTTGGGTCTAACCACATACCTAGATATTTGAGAGAAGTGACTGTGGTCAACGTGCCATTTTATTTTGTCCTGACACCTAGATGGAATTATATGTGAGAAGATGGGGTAAATATGAATATTACAATAGATCTCAGGACCAGTAGGGTGTTCCCCAACTATTTCCCCAAATAACAATACTTTGAAGTGGCTGCTAGTAAACAAGCATGGGAAATATTTAAACATTTGTAGCATAATTTATTTGGATGTGCACCAGTAAAACATTTAGCATCAGCAGTTACAGTTACAGGTATTTCTAAATCACCAATAGGTCAGTAGCGCTGTAGAATGGGTGACACAGAATATCAAATATACATACGTTAAATACACAGAACAGTAGGAGAGGTGACCCTGCTTGAGAGTTTACAATCTAAGAGGAGAGGGGTGACACACTAGGTGAGTAATAGCTGAGTATGTGAAGTAGTGGGGTGCATGTGGTCAACAAACTAGAACATAAAAATGGTAATATAAATTATAAACTTATCAAATAAGCAATAAATTACAAACAAAATAAATATACAAGATATTAGGAATATAAATTGAACAATGGATAAGCAACACTGTAATGATAAATATATATATATATATACCACCAGAGTATAGCAGTACGTGGCGATACTTTTTTATTGGACTAACGTTACATTTAAAAGACAAGTTTTCGAGAGTATAACTTTCCTCCTCAGGTCTTGACGTTAAACTGACAAAAATCATAGATTCTATGATTTTGGCCAGTTTAGCGTCCAGACCTGAAGAAGAGAGTTATACTCTCAAAAGCTTGTCTTTTAAATGTAACGTTAGTCCAATAAAAAGGTATCGCCACGTACTGCTATACTCGTGATTTTGCCATCTGGACTAAGAGCCATCCCAGAGCTCCTGTGCCACATTCCCCATATGCAGCAAGGAATTCTGGGTAGGAAATGCAAATGACATCTGTCTCACTTTTATGCATCCTGGGTCTGTTATTACACAGAACCCTCAAATCAATGCTATTCCACACTGTGGCTTTGTAGCAGAGATAAGGTTATGCAACTGGTTTTCGGCTTATTCTAGCCTTTATCAAGACTTCTTGATAAAGGCTCGAACGAGGTGAAACCTTGATGAACTTGCAATAAAGATTGGATTTTGATGTGAAGACCCTTGAGTGCCCTCTGTTTGCTGAAACTGTGTCTGCTATGGATGTTGCAACGGGGCTGAAACTCTTATGATGATTTGAGGAGTTGAGTTTCTGCTTTTGGAAATATATATATATATATAAAATCACACAGATTGGCATGACATGAGAATCCTGTAATTTTCAGTGTTTACAGATAGGCCCCAACATTTTTCTTAAAGCTGTCATTTTCTTATCTATTGAAGCAGATAGAGCAGCCTCTGTAGATAATATCACATCTTTATTGTTCTCGCCTCTTACTGCACATCATAATATGTTTTGGGGTAGGTGAAATCTCCTTTTTTTCAGTTCAAATATTCATGCGTATATCTATTTCCACAAAGCTAATTTACCTATACATACATAATATTTAAAAATATTTACTGTTCTGTAAACGTATCCTGTGTTTGCTCAGTTCACTATAAAATCCCTTTATAACAGAATTAAAGTTGGGGCAGAAAACATGCATCATTTCAGGGCTGTAATACTGAAAGCCTTTTGTCCTGTTGCCTATAATTGGTGTAATATAAGCAAATCATGCTGCAGTGTGTCCGTAGTAATGCATTATAGCATGGATCGGTGATTTTAAGCAATACGTGTGTTGGTGTGTCGGTCATTACATTACAAGCTTGGTGTAACACAGTATTATACTTATACCTGTCGTTTCCTGTTTCAAGGATGGTGCACTTTGGTCTGTAGTAACATTGTACTGAATATGCTGTGGGAACCGCAAGAACTAATTTATTTTTGTACATGCAGTAGATCTTAGGAAAAATACATTATCTTGGTCCAATTGCCACTGATAAGTCTGTCATTATTATTTTATAATTTAATGTCTTCTTCAGGTTTACATTGTTCACCTTGAAGCACTTACATTTAATCCATCCTAGGTACAAGAATTAGAAAGCCCTTCCTTATATATTCTTCAAATCAGAGCCTTGGATGACTGTTTGGAGAAATATCAATACCTAGATCAAGAATGAATATTTTTGAATTGTGGTCTCTGTGTGTCTAAGCTCTAGGATCACTTTCTCAGTCGTAACGTTTTATGTTATATCCAGGTCTATTCACTAAAAGGTGAAAATCAGGAGAATTGTCAGGAGAAGAGAACAAGCTAGACCAAATAGACGATTTGGAAAGTGAGATAAATAGGATAATTATTCTGGTTTGGTTATATTGACCTAGAATTTTCACTTCTCCGGCAGTTCTCCTGAGTTTCACTTTTTAGTGAATATACCTGATAGTGTTGTCCAGAGGGACCTTGTTGAGCACCTCTACTCAGCCCACATAAATCAACCGTTTTCCACAAGTTTTCTGCTGCTTGGGATTCATATAAGGGCTAGGAAATAGTGACAGAAAATAGTTATCCGCCTTTACCTCCTATTGAAATTAACATTGGATATGCCACTAGAATCAGTTTATTTAACTCAATACATCATTTCCAGGTAGTAGATTTCTATTACAACAAGAAAATGCATCTTGGGAGAAGCAGCGAGGGCAGGTTTTGGCCAAACCATTAAGTTGATATAACATCTTCAAGGGTGTATTTTTGCATAGGACAGCTAGGCCTGGGGAGATTGGATGAGGCAGCATTGTATCCTTTCTGTTTGAGACCCAATATATTTTGTATGTGCAGGTGTATAACAGAGCTGCAAAGCAATAAAACTCAAAAAAATGAGTCCATAAACTATAAGGCTAGGGTCAGACAAGCGTGATTTCTACGGACGTACGTCAGTACGGAAGACACAGTAGTGGCCACACAGTCCGTTTATTCACTGACGTATATTTTGACGGATGTAGGAGGGAAAATAAATTAAAAAGCAAAACCATTTTGTAAGTGAAAAATGCTGGACGTATAAATGCAGTCCGTCTGACCACGTTCCATCACTCACACACAAAGCTATGCAGACGTTGCGGACTCAGCGCACTTTGTGCGGCCGTTCTAGAGGTTGTACGTTCTTGCCTGTCTTGCGTCCGTGGGCCGCGGCCGTTGTGCGTCCGCAGTTCAGTGCGGACGTACTTCATGTGTCAGGCTCCAATGGGCTTTCTGTCATGCTATCACGGACGTACTTTTAGGCGCAATCACGGACGTGAACACTACGCTCGTCTGACCCCAGCCTTAGAAATGTTGATAGAATTTGTTTGGTGTAAATATCACTCTTTACAAGTTACATTTCTATTGACATAAATGGCTTGTGAATATTTATCTTTCTATGTTTATGTGCATGTTCATATCAGTTGGGAGTATTTGGAGTGCCTAGGGTTGTGCCAAACTTAAATTTGCCTTTGAATATATTTAAAAGTTACTACTAACCTGCATGCCATGCAGTGCACTCAATCAGCTGAATAATTGTCTGACGCTTGGCCCTAAACCACAGTATACTAGTTGCCCAGGGCCAGTTGCCCATCCGGCCCCCTGCCAGGCATCCCCTGATAGGAAGTGTTTATAAAATCAGCCAGTTACCGTCTCTGATCTATATGCAGGGAATATCAGTCTAGTTCCACTAAATATTACTTTATTTCAGTTTAACAGCGTTACGGTCACAGTTACAAGCATTTATAAAGCGCCAACATCGATTCCATTGCTGCAGGTTGTAAGTAACACAAGGAGACACCATGCCGTTAGACAGAGATGGCCAGGAGATGGCTCTCCAGATGTCAATGAATTCCATGTTGCTCAGAAAGCCTATGACTGGTTTGGCATTATGGGAGCAGTATTCCATCATAGCCTGAGAGCTACCACTTGTCCATGACATCATAAGTTCTGCAGCCTCTAGCCTGCACAAGCTAACAAACCCAATCATGAAGTCCAGGTTTGATATTGGCACTTTTAAACTCTATCGCACACAGTAGCAACCAAATAATCGACTTCACTTCCACAAAAAAATACTAACAGCCCCATCAGTGGTATTTCTTCACAGCTGACCCATCCCCCCTGCAGAGTGCTTACAGAGGCAGCATTTTTGGGAATACTTTTCCAATCTGTACTGTCTGCTTCAATTTCCTGCCCAGCTTCATGATCAAACCTCCGGCCCCTAACAGAGACCTGGATTTTCCTATTAAAACTAATTACTGGAGACCAGTCTCATATCCCTAAATCCTCCTTTCTGTTCCTCTACATTAACTGCCTCATAAACTGCTAACAATGTTAGAGCTAAAGACTTTTAGAGGATGCTAAGAAAGCGAAGAAAAGAAAAGAAAAACTCCCTTAATGACTCCCTATCTATCCCATTTATTTTCTTCATTCTGGCAGTGAGGAGGTAACATGAAAACCATCAAATCTAGAGTGGAATTGATATCTTAATACAACTTGTTATCAGATTTCCAAACCAAAACCATACCTTTATTTAATATTTCTTTAGACGTGGTTTACGCCTCAAAACGTAAAGAACAATTGACAGTGTATAGGAGGTTACTTTTACTCTTTTAGGTTTGGAAATAAGTACATATTCCCTGTATTTACCGGCTGGGTGGAGTAGAATTAACATCACTGCTCTATAACCGTTGAGATAGACTGTGGAGACACAGGTTTGATCCTGGCAAGAGCACCTCTCCAGTATGTGTCCTTAGGCAAGACACCTAACGGTACATACTCGCCACCCAGTACTGTAGATACTCGAGTATACTGCTAGATTTTGGTGACAAAAATTTACCTTAAAATTGGAGGGGTCGCATTATATTCGAGACATTTGCATCGCGTGTAAAAAAACCCCCAAAAAACTTGCCTTGCTCTGGATCCCAAGTCTCCCGGAAGTTCCGGTTGTATCGCTGAAGTGAATGCAGGCTCCCTGATGCTTGCAAACACTTCTGGAACTCCTGGAATTGGGAGAAGTGGGATCCATATTGGCCAGAGTGCACGCTCGGTTTAAGACAATCTTTCACCTCGCTCGCCTCCGCCGGCCATCTAATCGCTAATAAAAAAGACGGGTGGCCGGCGGCTTCGTACTTAGTAACAACTGCAATCATTCTAGAGCAGAGCACCCTGACCTGAGGGGGAGCCTGACTGTGTTAAGAGAACCTGGAAGGATCTTAATTGTTTACCGGTACAGTATAATTTTGCTCCTCGCGTTATATTTGAGTCTTGAGTATTCTCTCATTTCCATAATAAATCTCTATTCATCGTGTTATATTCGGGTCGCGCTATACTCGAGTATCTACGGTACCTGAAAACGAGAGAAATCTCAATGTATCCTTCCTGGTAAAATAATTTCTAAAAAAAAAAAAGAATAAATAAATGATATACATGGCATACACATACCAAGTATCATTACAATGTGAATAATATTGTCTACTTATTCATCAGAACAACCTGGTAGAAAGGCTGCAGGTATATTTTGTTATTTGTGCAAAATAAAAGCATTTGGACTTTTAGGCTAGGGTCAGACGAAAGCATTTTTCCCCGCGAACGTGAAAAAGTGCGTCCGAACGCATTGACGTATTTTTTCACGGAATGCGCAAAAACGGTCAGACGACGCGCATTTTCGAGCGTGATTTTGTACGGATCATCAATAAAACTCTTTTTGCGTCTGGACGTTATGTAGGCTGGACATTAGCAGTGTCTGACATCTCCTAATCACGCAAACACGCCGCTATGCCGCAGCTGCGCACTCAGTACGTCAGTACTAGCTGTTCTGCGTTCTCAAACAAATGCGTTCAAATTCCACTTGCGTTGCGCGGCCGGACTTTTGTGCGGCCGTACATCGTATATTGGCCGTCATTGCCCGTCATCTGCTGCTAGTGCGGCCGTAATTATGTGCGCCAGAACGCACGTTAAAAGTGCGCTGGTCTGACCCCAGCCTGAGTCCACTGACATACATAAAATCTTAACCAAAAATACAGAACAAACAATAGCCCTGCATTATCAAATCTAGGCCTGGTCCGAGAAGCTAAAATGTCAGCCATGACACCTCATACTCCCTTTATCCTTATTCACAGTTGTAATGTGTAAAGGACATATCTTATTTCTTAAAGCTTCTTTCTAATGTTTGTGTGTGACTGAGGACATGTGGACCTCTCACTACAAATTTACTATTGTATGCAGAAAACCATAGCAACAAACCTCGAATATATTCTGGGTTTGAGCAATGTTGGACTACAAATAGTGCCAGGTAGACTATAGTGGTTATTCAGAATAACCAGAATTTCGGTGCTCTTTCGGTCCCCCTACTTCAGGTGAATCAAATTCCCCGACCCTGCGGTTAATTCAGCATTCACCGCATGGTTCCCAAAGTGCAGAGAAAAGCCACTGAATCCAAAAATAAAAACCGCCAAAAACATTGGATCCGTTTCTGATAACCTGCCGATCGCACCCGACGATCTGCCACAAACCTGCCGAGCGCGTCTGAAAAAAGCCGACGATCCGCCGAACACAGCACTGACCAGCCGCCGGGAAAAGCTAACGAACGGAGTAAAAATGAAATAAAAGAAAAACACATTGTGACTTTGAAAAGCTGTTTACAAAAAAACTTCATGATGAAAATGTCCAGAATTAATATATAAGGTGAATAATAATAAAAAGGTCTGTTACAAAAAAAAAGCGATTAAAAAAATTGCCGGAAAAATCCTGAAAAATGCCTAAAACATCTTAAAATATAAATAAATAAATAAATAAATAGACTTTTTGCTGCAAATTAAAAGAATAAACTGTTTAATAGATATTGGATAAAAACGGGAATATTTTTAACAATGAAACCCATGGGATTCGCCTGATTAAACCTGCCGAACAAAACCACCGAACATCAGGGCATTGCTCTGACATTTCTCTGCCGTTCAGTGTTCTGTGAATAGATTAACCATTGCTTCTCTATGGAGATTTCACTGCCGTCGAACAGCACTGTATTTCGTTGGCAAATCGCCAATATTTGGCGAACTGACTGCTTTTCGAATAGCCGGATGGCTCCGAAATTGCATCGTAAGGGGAAAATCACTGTTTAGTGAAATTTCAGGGCCAGTTCGGCTCTCTTTGAATAACCCTGTATGTCTTGCACATTCATTTCTCCCTCCTAACCAAGGAGGTTTCAGATGCATATTTTTCTGGGCCTTTCCTCTATTTTGCACACTGCATTGCAACTGCAGTCAATTCTATTTCTTTAATACCATAAAGAAGTTAGACAAAACTCACATGATAATTCGGCGGCTAGTTGACATGGTGCATGGTTTACCTTACCGAGCCGCACATTGTACAAAAGGGATACATTTTCTCTATAAAATATGAATGTTAGGTTTAATTTTTTAGTGCTAAAAATTAATCAACTTAAATTGATCGTATGAAGAAGAGCACAAGATTAGAAATACAAATATGGATGTGAAGTCACAAAACAAGGGCTTTAGGTTTACTTTTTGAGTGACGTCAAAGGGCCATAGGTTTATTATGTGGTGTTTGTGGACTATAATTTAAATGTCAATGTAAGGCTTGTTCTGGTGACATTTTAAACATATATCTAACATTTTCCTAGTGTGTTAATTGTATATTTTGTGGTACCAAATACACATTTCTAAGGCCGGGGTCAGATGACTTTAATCACTTCAATTTTGTTTAAAGACACATTCACTGCTCAGCCATTTCGCATCCATTAGGCCCTTCTTGTGTTTAATCACTAATTTCAGCCTGTAAGGCCGGGGTCAGATGTGCGCACTATGTGCACCTGTCCTGACGTGCCTCCCGGTGTCCGTCGCAGCATTGTGACACTTCGACGGGGCTGGCCAAATGTTGTAGCGCGCACACGAATTGCGTGCGCTACAGTGGGCATGCTGCGGACTTTCTGAAAGACTCCCTGTCTAAACGCTACGACGTGCGTTCGACGGGGCTGCAAATTTTGGCAGAGTGAAATGGAATGTTACGAAGTCTCGAAATCGCAAAATTGTCGTACACTGGCCGGGTGAATGGGAACTTCCTGAAATGGAATGTTTATGGTTTTATTAGTGTTTGATTGGGCATCTCATTGGAGTACATTGTTGGTTAATTGGTTTTGTATGTTTTTAAAGTGTTGTAAATATAAGTGAAGTTTAAGGTTGGGGTCAGACGAGCGTTTTGCAGAGTGGAAGGAATGTCTGTGAGAGTGGATGTTCCTTCCACTCTGATGGCTGTCTGGCCACCTCGCTGAGTGCAGTTAGTGCGCTCAGTGCTGCAAGGCTCGATCCTCCTATGGTGGATTGTGTTTTGCAGCCCCGTCAAACGCGGTTCGACGGGAAGGCTTTCAGCACGGCCGCTGTGCGCACGCAATTCGTGCGCGCACTACGGCATGTGGCCAGCCCCGTCAAAGTGTCACAACACTGTGACGGATGCTGGGAGGCACGTCAGTGCAAGTGCATATAGTGCGCTCGTCTGACCCCCGGCCTTAAACGTAAGTCTACTCTCACATATCCTTTGTTAGGGTTTTACAGTGGTGGGTTATTTCCTTGTATGTGGTTTAGAGCAGTGTTTCTCAACCCTGGTCCTCAAGTACCCCTAACAGGCTTGATTTTAAGGATCACCTTGGGAAAATAATGACTGAATCCTGCAATCACTGAGCAGCAAATCATATCACCTGTGCTGTGCTTCAGATATCTGGAAAACCTGGCCTGTTGGGGGTACTTGAGGACCGGAGTTGAGAAACACTGGTTTAGAGTATGAATTTGCAGATTTGGGACTCTGAATTAATTAACCCTAATATCCCCTTATGATCAGTTTACATTTTATTTTTTATAATTATTTATAAGACAATGCTCAGACGGGTATATATCCATGATATATGTTATTGAAAAAAGGGAGGGTAGTTGGGTAGATTGTATGAAATCAACTATTATAGGTAGTGTCCCATACAGCCTTCCTCAGGGCTGCTGAACTCTGTCCCCCAAATGTTTCTGAACTACAACTCCCATGATTCCCTGTTAACCTATTACATTCAAAGAATTCTTGGAATTGTAGGCAATCAACATTTAGCCTTATAATTTTTCCCATGTGTCTTTCATATCTGATTTGTTTTATACTAAGGCTTTAAATACAGCAACACTTGTCAATGACCAATTGCATACCTGTCCTACAAAATGTATTCATTTTATATAAAACCCACTTCACTTAGAATGAGAAATTAAGTTGATAGGAAAAGAACTTAATAAACCACCAGCCAGGTGGATATTTTGCAATCCAAAGGGGGGAAAAAAGCTTTTTAAATAGCGGAGCCAGATTAAAGGGGCATTCCGTAAACTGTCTGCTAGTATATGTTTGTATAAGCTTCCTTTATAAAATGTTTAATTGGCTTTCGGATCTGGAAACAATTATAAGAAACAGAAAAATGCCTTTTTTATATCAGCACAGACAACAGGATACAGATAAAACCAGGGCTGTACCCATGCAGTGTGCTTGGAGGCAAAGATTTTATAATCCATTTATATGCTGTATGGACATGTATTGCATTTAGCCAATCACCTAATATAACTGATTCTACAAACTTTATAAAGATCTAGGATATTTCTGTATGTGTGTATATGTGTATACATATATAGAATTATGTGAAGGAAATGTCCCTTAAAGATCAGTGTAGCAGGTTAACCGTAAAGATATCTCCATTGGTCAAAACCATTCAATTCCTTTTCATGATAATTCCTCCAGTTTTTAACCCATTTCCTGCTGCTGATTTTGCAATACTTACAAACACCTGTTTTGTTGAAAATAAATATAACAAGCAATTCTGAAGTCGGGTGGTAAAAATGAAGCTGATTTCCTCTTTAGCTGAATAGGGCCTTTGGATTCCAGTACCAACTATACGCTGATGACACCCAAATTTACCTCTCCTCCCCTGACCTCTCTCCAGGTCTCCTGGATCGAGTCACTGACTGTCTCTCTGCTGTCTCAAATTGGATGGCTTCCCGCTTCCTTAAACTCAATCTTGCCGAAACTGAAATTCTCTTTATCCCTCCCTCCAAGAAGATCCCAATACCATCCATCTCTCTACGAGTAAATGGAACACTAGCCCAACACCCCAAGCTCGCTGCCTTGGTGTCACTCCTGGACTTCTCAAGGGGCAGCACCAGTCCTCTGGAATGACTTGCCTCGCCCTATCAAACTCTCCCCTAATCTTCAGGCCTTCAAGAAATCCCTCAAAACCCACCTCTTCAGATTAGCGTACCGCATCACTGATGCAACTCATCCCTCTGCTCACCTACTCACACTTGATTGAAGCCGCTCTTATGGCCCCACCATTCCCAAACCACTGGCACTAATGATCCTGCTATCTAGTGAAATTCCTCTTGTCTTCCTTAACCCCAATCCCTCTAGACTGTTAGCTCCTATGAGCAGGGCCCTCTACACCTCTTGTTTCCATCTTAAGTCCGTTTAGTTGTATTTCGTTCCCTTTGGTTATTGTAAAGCGCTGCGGAAACTGTTGGCGCTATATAAATGATGGCAATAATAATAATAATAATAATAATACCCTGTTGACAGTAAAAGGGAGACAGTTCGTGAAACCAAGACAATATTCCTTACCTACTCCCTTTACCGCACCGGTCGCCTGGATCATGCTGTCTTCTTCACCATTGGATCAGAGGTGAGTAAGGGTGTTTTGTGGGGTATAGTTAATTGTGTTGAGTTCTTTGAGAAATACCAGCTCCAGAGAAGAATTAAATTCCTTGGAATAGCTCAGTTTCCTACTCCCCTTAGCTGCAGAAGACATGTGGGGAATATCTTGGGGTTTCCCCACAGCAAGCAGAGGACATCCCCCATGTGTTGATTCCGCAGCCCAGGGTGACATAGTCACCTCTGTTCGGCGTCCTGCGGTGGTCTGACTTCCGTCAGACCGTTCCATGGGACCTCTCCCGGTGCCAGAGCTGTATCTTGGCCTAGGCCAACAAGGCCTAGGCCTAGGGTGGCATTTTTAATGGGGCGGCAAAAAATGCCACCCTCTATACTAAAAAAGCCCCCCTGCTGCTCACTAGGACCCGCGGCCGCCGCTTTCTAAGATCAAAAGTATCACGTGGCGTGTGCGGTTCAGGTATGAGCCCAGCAGGCGGCGACACAGAGGGGAGGCCAGACAGGAATCAAGCAACAAAATAACTTTAATGGAACAAAAACAGGCCTTGGCAGCAGGCACTTGAAAGAACAGAGGATTGCAATAAAGTCCAGGGAGTAGTCTTGACTGGAGAGCCAGAGGATTATGTGCTATGCAGTCCAGACTGCAGACAGGGCCCACCAAGAATAATCAGGCTGGCTGTGGTACCTTAATCCAGGTCAGAGAAGGTGAGGAAAGGCTGTAATCCACAGGTAGATCTCCAGACACTGGGGATAGAGAGCTATGAGATGGAAGTCTTTAACAAGGACCGTGGAACAGCGCAGGTGAAGATTGCTTGGAGAAGCTTGGATCAGGTTCAGTAGCTACACACACCGCCTAGGACAGGGAACAATAATGCAGAACCACTGCTAGCTGGGTCTCTCTGCCATTTAAGGAGGCTTAATCACAGATGGGCCTCAGCTGGAACTCCAGGGCTGGAAAAGGAAGACCCAGGCTGGATCTCCAGGAGCCTGGTCATGGTACGGAGCTTAGGCAAAACCCGGATGGGAACCCAAGGAAAAGTGATCCAGGGCAAAGTTCTTAGAGCCAGGCTGTACATTGCAGGTACCCCAGGTGGACCGTGACAAAAAGGCCTCAGCTCCGGAAGTGTTCTCCCTCCAGCGCACGCAGCTTCCATTAAGTGGAGCGCGCTGAAGGAGGGAAGTGCTGGGTTGCCATAGAGATGAGATTCCACTGGTGGGCGGAGCTTCGCTCGTCATGGCAACACACACCCGGCAGCTGTGGGGTCTCTGGTAGGGGCGGGGGCCACAGACTATGGGGGACTCGATGGGGCACAGACCTTGCTAACTCTCAGGTCTGCTGCTGAAGCCACATGCACTCTGCACTGCAGCGCTGTGAGGAAGTGATCATATGATGTCACTTCCTCCTAGTGCTGCCTCTAGCATGATGATCGTGCAGCTGCATGATCTCCACAGCAGCTCCCAGGACCCATCCCCAGTTTCTAAGGAGAGGGTGTTGTATGAAGTGAGTGTGGGGGGAGATGAAATGAGTGTGGGGGGTGTGGGGGGAGATGAAATGAGTGTGGGGGGATGAAAGTAAATGAGAGTGGGGGAGATGAAATGAGTGTGGGGGAGATGAAATGAGTGTGGGGGATGAAATTAAATGAGAGTGTGGGGGAGATGAAACGAGTGTGGGGTGAAATTAAATGAGAGTGGGGAAATTAAATGAGAGTGGGGGAGATTGAATGAGAGTGGGGAGATTAAATGAGAGTGGGGGAATGAAATTAAATGAGAGTGTGGGGGAGATGAATTGAGTGTGGGGGGAGATGAAATGAGTGTGGGGGTTGAAAATAGATGAGTGTGGGGAGATGAATTGAGTGTGGGGGAGATGAATTGAGTGTGGGGGATGAAATTAAATGAGAGTGGGGGAGATGAAACGAGTGTGGGGTGAAATTAAATGAGAGTGGGGAAATTAAATGAGAGTGGGGGAGATTAAATGAGAGTGGGGAGATTAAATGAGAGTGGGGGAGATTAAATGAGAGTGGGGAGATTAAATGAGAGTGGGGAGATTAAATGAGAGTGGGGAGATTAAATGAGAGTGGGGGAGATTAAATGAGTGTGGGGGAATGAAATTAAATGAGAGTGTGGGGGAGATGAATTGAGTGTGGGGGGAGATGAAATGAGTGTGGGGAGATGAAATGAGTGTGGGGAGATGAATTGAGTGTGGGGGGAGATGAATTGAGTGTGGGGGATGAAATTAAATGAGAGTGGGGGAGATTAAATAAATGAGTGTGGGGGAGATGAAATGAGTGTGGGGGGATGAAATTAATTGAGAGTGGGGGAGATGAATTGAGTGTGGGGGAGATTAAATGAGTGTGGGGGATGAAATTAAATGAGAGTGGGGGATTAAATGAGTGTTGGGGAGATGAAATGAGTGTGGGGTGAAATTAAATGAGAGTGGGTGAGATGAATTGAGTGTTGGGGGAGATGAATTGAGTGTGGGGGAGATGAATTGTGTGTGGGGGAGATTAAATGAGTGTGGGGAGATTAAATGAATTGAGTGGGGGGGTATGAAGTGAATGTGGGGGGTATGAAGTGAGTGTGGAGGGAGATGAAATGAGTGTGGGGGAGATGAAATAAAATGAGTGGTGAGTGGGGGGTATGAAATTAAATGAGTGGTGTATGGGGGTATGAAATATGACACATTACTGTGGGTTTTATTGCTGTGGAGCTCTGTGATACACTCATACACACTGCACATTACTGTGAGTTTTATTGCTGTGGAGCTCTGTGGTACGCTCATACCAAATTTGGTAAATGGTTATACACCTTCAATATATGGGTCATTTGATATATATTGTATACTTGTGTCTGGCAATTGGCCAGAAGGGCTAATTTATTGGACTGTGGTCCTGTGCTATGAATACGCTTTATGACTGCTGAATTGTGGCATCTGCTGGACGGCACTACATCCATCATTTGATCTGCAGAGTAAAATCTGGGCCCTTCTATTGTTAAAAACCATTTTTGACTAAATAGCCAGTGGCTAGCTTCTCTGTATACTCTCCTCATTGTTATGAGGGTGCACTATTCAGACCATGCCTTATTTACTCCCTACTTTTCATTTATGTTTCTTAATAGTGTGTTTTACCTTTCTGATATTGTCTGACGTCTAAGTAATAAATTCATTGTGTTGTTTGTGGATGCATATCACCCCCCTTTTAGCACTCTATACCCACCCTTTTGTTGTGTTGGGTTGTTATGTGTTTGTTTTCTAATTATTCAGGAGGGTTAGGCCCTTGTGATTGTGTGGTAAGTGCACCACTTAGCGTTCCTTTTGTGCCTGCTATTGTTTTTTTTTTTTACTTGGCACGCGTGGCTGATCTTTGTAAAAATGGTTTAATTTGCACATTTCATAATTTTATTTGATTATCTCTTAAAATAATAGATACAACATTTGGAATGGTATACAAAATATACAAGTAGGCACTTGGTATCCCCTTTTAATATACAGAGAGGAAGAGGTGGAGCTCTAAGAGGAAAGGGTGGGGCCTAAAGAGGAAGGGTGGTGTTTAACGAGGAAGAGGTGTGACTTTGACAGGCAGTGGGGTGTCAAATATAAATTAGGGGGTGCACGAGTTTAGTCGGGCCTAGGGCAGCACAAAACCTAAATACACCACTGCCTGGTGCACTGATGTCATCGCACCAGGGTGCAATGATGTAATTTTCAAGCACCTCCGGCAGAACCGGGTGAGTGACTGAAGGGGAGGGGCAATTACAGAGCATATTCATGGCAATTCGGCTATTCAGAAAGCTGGCATTTTGCCAATATTTGGCAAATTGCCAGCAAAATACGGTGCGATTCGGTGACCTTTGGCAGCAGTGAAAATGTCCCATAGAGAAGTAATGTTTAATCTATTCAGAGAACGTCGAACTGCACCAAAACTTTGGTGAAATGCCCAGATTTTTATTATTATTATTGTTTTTTTATTCATTTTTTTTTAAATGGCGTTTTTTTTCCCAATTCTGTAACACACGAAGTGCATCAAATGAAATAGCACCGAAATTTCAGTGCTCTTTGAATAACTCCTTATGGCACAATTTCGCTGCCGCCGAAGACCACCGAGCTACAGTGAATTGCAGCGAACTGCACCGTATTTCACTGTCCATTCGCCTGTATCTGGTGAATTGACAATTTAGTGTATAGTCAAATTGGCCCAAAATTGCACCGAACTGTGAAATTCACTGTTTGGTGCAATTGACCAATTCGGAGGTAAGTAAATAACCTCTTTAAGGCACTGTCATGTGCCTCCAGCTAAAACAGGAACGCTAAGCAGAGAAATGTGCACTCGCAAATTTTCCCTTAGCTTCCCCGTTTTACAAGTGGATTACGAGGCAGGCGCTGAATCCAGCAGTCTGCTCGGTAACAGCTGCTAGCCTCCAGCTTGCTGTCGCAATCATCCCCTCCTGGAGTTCATAGGACTCCATGGAGGCTCGTTTTGCTGGGTCACATGACCTGCAGGATCTCTCCTCTCAGGAGATCCTGCAGGTCCGCGGCCGCGGAGTGATCGCAGAGGGAGACTGGGGACTTTTTTTCCCCCAGTCACACTCTGCTCCTGGCAGGCAGAAGCAGCGGATCAGACTGGCGTTCTCGCCATGGGATGAGAGGTGAGTATCTAATTTTTTTGGGGGGTTACAGCTGCTGCTAACTGATTTCAGAGAATCAGTTAGCTACAGCATAGAGCTGTGGGTAACTTTTTTAGTTAGCCTCAGCATTTAGTAATTGGCGTTAGGACTTTGTGATCCTTATGTTAATTACTCTTATGTTAAGCATAGGAGCGCAAAGTACAGTAAGCTCGTGCTGAAAAAGGGGCTAATACCCGATGTGCTAACGGAATTTTAAACCCTTTAGGCTAGGGTCAGACGAACGCATTTTTATGTTGTCTGTGAAAAAGTGCGTTCGAACGAATGGACGCATTTTTTCACAGAATACGTGATAGTGGTCATACTATGCGCATTTTCGTCCGTGATTTTGTACGGATCATCAATAAAACACTTTTTGTGTCTGGACGTTATGTTGGCCGGACATTAGCAGCGTCTGACGTCTCCTAATCACGCACACACGCCGCTAGCGGACGCAGCGCACTCTGTACGTCAGTACCTGCGGTTTCATGTTCTCGAAAAAATGCGTTCATTTTCCACTTGCGTTGCGCAGCCGGACTTTTGTGCGACCGTACTTCGTATATTGGCCGTCATTGCCCGGCATCTGCTGCTAGTGCGGCCGTGATTAAGTGCGGCTGCACGCGCGTTCGCACTGCCTCAGTCTGACCCTAGCCTTAGCGATCGTGACGTGATCTGGCCGTAACACTATAACCTCAATTAACCTAGCGTTACAAACAATGGCAGATGCAATGTTAATATGGTTAAACTTGGTTTAAATATCTTTGATTATAACAAAACTGGAAGTCTCACTGTTTAACCCTTTCACTGCTGAAGACGTGTGGGACACGTCCTCATTGATGCACGTTGCATGCTGAGGACGTGCCCCACACGTCATCAGCTGTGCGGGACCCCCGGCGGAGATACTCACCTCTCTGTCCGGGGTCCCACGGCGTTCTGACTTCAGCGTCCTCAGACGCTGAAGTCAAGCTCCTCCCGGCGTAAATTACGTCATCGCGCCATGCGCGATGACGTCATTTCCAGGCGACCCCCCGGCAATGCCGGGAGATAGCCTGGAAGGGAGGGGGGGATCCGTTCGGATCCCTCTCCCTCCCGATCGGGAAGGAGCAGCGGTAAAAGCCAGGCACCGCTTAAAAGGGGAGAGTCTCCCCTTTTAAGCGATGCCTGGCTTTAACCCCTCAAGTGCTGGGTTGCACTTCAGCGCCTTGCGGCGCCGAAGTGCAGCCTATCTCCGGTGGGGGCCGCCATCTTGGATGGCGGCTCCGCCCCCGGGACTCCCCTCGCTGTCTGACGTCATCACGCATAGCGTGATGACGTCAGATAGCCGGGGAACCCCTAGCTGCTGGGGATTTCCCAAGGAAATCCCCTGGTGGAGATAGGGGGTTCTTGTGAACCCCGATATCTCCAGAACCGTGGCAGCTAGGGGGTCATGGAGGGTGTCATTTGAAAGGCCTGAGCATGGCCTTTCGAATGATACCCAACATGACTAGGTACAAAGTAAACAAATAATAAAAAAAAATATAATAAATTAATTTCAAATAAAAATAAAAAAAAACATGTGTACCCAACATGACTAGGTAAAAAGTAAAAACAGCGCGCCACCGTCGGCGTAATGTTCGGATCCGTGGAGTACAGGAAACGGTCTCTCCGGATGCTCTGCTGGCCTACGTGAACAGACTTGCGCTTCATGTACTGGGCTCCCCTCCCGAGGCCCCCCCATTTTTTGTTCTGTCACCCGTCTTAGGAAGGCCGCTACGGCCCCTGTAGATGCCCCTCGCGATGTTTTGGCCGTTGCTGGCACAGAGGCTGGCAAGCGGCGCCTCATGTCCTCCCCTCCTGCCCGGGCGGCCTTGATTTTTGAAAACCTCACCCTACAACTTTTTAATGACTTGCCCTTTGTGACATTACTGGCCCGGAGACGCTTTCGGGAGGTGGCCTCTTATATGCGCGTTGGTGGGATCCGTTACCGATGGGGGGTGGCAGGTTCCATGACCATCTCTCATGAAAACTTGACTCACACAGTAACCTCTCCCGAAGAGGTGTGGCGCTTACTGCGCTCACTGGGTCTGGCACCCGCTACCGAGCTATGTCCTGGTGACCGTTCTGGAGCATCTGATCCGGGCTGAACGGACTTCCCCCCCCCCTCTAGGTGCGGTCCTTATTCCTGTATTTCTTGTTTTTCTTTGCGCCCTTTAACTGACATGTTTTTTCCCCTTAGTTGTTAGCTATTTTTTGCGCCATTTAACTGACATGTTTTTCCCTCCTAGTTGTTAGAAATTTTTTGGGTACCCCTTGAGGCCTTTTTTTTTTGAGAAACTACCTATTGAAAGAACACACCCCCCTTGTCTGGGTCATTTGCAGAGACTACTTTGGTTGTTTTGCTCCTTTATCGTTTTATTTCTGTTAGCTCTCTGTGAATTCTGTGTAATTCTCTGTAAATTTTTCTCTTATTTACTTTATTCATAACTTTGAAGTCTCTCTATACTATTCCAAGATGACAAAGTACGGCCCTGCGAGGCCATTTTCTTTATGATTGTTATGAAGACTCTGTTTCAAAATAAAAAACTTAAATATAAAAAAAAAAAAAAAGTAAAAACAAAATAATAAAAAAAAAAATTAAAATAATAAATAAATTTAAATAAATAAATAAATAAAAAAAAACATGTTTTTTTTTGTGTGTTGTTTTTATTAATGCAGCAATATTGTTCACATTTCAATTATAATGTGAACAATGATGCTGCACTAATGATTTTTTTCTATGGGGTGCGTTTGCTAAAAATCACGTAATTCCCCCCAAAAAAAGTAACAAATCCCCATTTCAAATTTTTTGTACAAGCGCACCCCATAGAAAACATAACCGCAAACGCTCATGTGATAAAATGTGAAAAAAAACACTTTACACACTGCAGATGATTAAAAATTCAATTTTTATTGTATTTTTTGTTATAATATACAGGCAGGTCATGACGTATACATATAAAAATGATATATTATGAATCTGCGTAGTCTGCCGGAAAGAACGATATATAATATGTCTGTGCCATATAATAAAATGTGGCTTCAAATCGCGTTTAAACATGATGAGCGAAAGCGGTAAAAATGAGCTCAGCACACAGAGGTGAAATGCCTCAGCAGTGAAGGGGTTAAAGGCCAGGTTGGAAGCTGGTATTCCCCCTTTTTTTTAAAAAAAAATTCAAATACCTCTCTTGTTATAATTTAACGCTTTCCTTACTTTTGGCTTGTGAGCAGGGCTGCCATAAGAAATCTTGGGGCCCCTTACTGAACCACCAGTCAGGGCCCCCTTCCCTCAGCTGCCCATTTCAGTAAGCAAATTAAAAATAAAACCTTTTGCCTCCTTTTCTGCTTACTTTCCTTTACATGCAGTGTGCTAAATTCATGGTGGTTCAAAACAGGGTGAAAAATATAAATAAATGTGATCTAGCACTTGCTCTGCACCTCTACCTGCAGCAGACAACACTAGATGCTCACTTAGTAATGAGTCAGTGTTTTGACCAACCCCAGATGCCACAGCGGCATTTCCCAGTGTCCCATTGGGCAAGATCTGGGTGACATGGTTGGGCCCTTACATCTGTGTCACATAGACAAGCTATATGGGGTTTGCCAAGGACTGGAGTCACAGGGCCCTTGAACATATCATAGCGCTGTCACCCCCTGATGGCAGCCCTGCTTGTGAGTAATTATGTATTGTAGTCTAGAGGCAAATTTGCACATTCATTACAGCTTCAAAACTAGGCAAACTGTTATTAAAACCTTACTTTAAAAAATATTATAGGATATTATAAGTGGTAATAATTAGTATTTGTGACATATTTTGCAGCACATTACGGGGGTTAGAATAAGTTAGGTAGTACATAATTATACAGACATGAGGTAGCGAGAGCTCTGGTCCCTAAGGAGCTTAGATTCTAAAGAACAGTCCTTTTTTAATATTTTATATATATATTTTTACTCTATGATCTTTAACGTTTCACTCAAACATACCATCATGAACGTGATCTTAAATATTTTCATGAGTCGCAGCCCACACACACACATACCATACTGAAGAACATCTGTAGACACGCAGATTGTTACAATATATGAACAGAGGAGAGGGTATGAGATGTCTGGGCTTATTTCACGTCTTTTAAATCCTGATCTCCAAAGGAAATCTGAAGAAGTTGCAAACCCTTTTTGGGTTTTGTACAGTATAACGGTGCCCTTTCCATCCTCCCCATGGATGTCGTGAGAAGTCTCCTCATTCTCCATGCATTGTATCAGACGTTCATAATTTGACACAGAGGTTGAACGTGCCCCTGGTGGCTCTTGTTAGCTGACGTCCCTCCCCTGACAGATGTAGCGGTGGAAATGATGGGGAGGAGAGCAGCTTTTTTTTTTATCTCACATTACAACAACTCATGGGACTAAAAAGTATCAATTAAAGCAGCGCTCACAGCACCTGATGTAGTATGTAAACCTCCCCTTCCCGTCCGCAGGCCACTGAAACATGTATTATGTGTTGCAAATCCATAGACGGATACTGGTACTGCTGTCATTGGTTTTCAGTCCATTGGCTCTAGCATCAGGATGATTTATTTATTTTACAGAACTAGGGGCTTGTTGCTACCCCAGGCATGACATGCAGTTTAACTTAGACAAACATGTATGACCTTTCGAGGCTCTGTATGTCAACAAAAATGCAATTTAAAACACAAGCAAAATATTTTGTATTTATACCAAGTGATTTCTAACAAGATTTATTTTAGTTTAGATCTGTAACCTCAAACTCTGACCCCCCCTCCCCCCTGGATGTTTCCAACTACAGCTCCCTTGATGGTGGAAATCTACTACCTTCAAAGAATTCTTGGAACTTGTAGACCATCAACCTCTGGGGGCCAGAGTTTGCAATTCCTGGTTTAGAGGCTCATTGCTTTGCTATACATCCACACACCCCAAATATATTGATTTCCAAAAGACAGGGCTCTAGAAAAAACATTGCCCATTAATCTGCTGCCCTAGGCTCAGGCCTAGTTGTCATATGCAAGAATACACACGGGGCCGAATTTATATTTCAGGATTCTTTAGGCACAGAAATGTGGAGCTCCCCCCAAAAAAAAATGATTGCCAAAATGACTTTTCATTTTTGTTTTGGGGCAAACGAAAAATCGTTTCTCTCTGTGCCCTTATTAAAAGAAGGGGCCGAATATGTTGCCTTAAAATGAGGCAGAATGTTTGGGCCTGGGGATAACCCTAAAACAATAGTAACCTAACCCTAAACTTAATTTCTAAGACTGACCCAAATTTCTGACCTTAGCTATGGAAAATGATGATCCATATTGGCCCAAGTAACCAAAATTCAACTGCGGCCAAGGGTCTTTTTCAAGACGTGAATTTTTTACCACTTAAGCTTATGATGCTGATTTATTTTCATCAGTTTTTTTATTGGATATCAAAACTTGGCATTAGAACAAAAGGGGGGGATGTTTTTCTTTTTCTTTTTCATGGTTATGTTTGCTGTTATTAGAAAGACCAGACTCTGACCTGTCTCTGAAATTATAGGGTGTAAAGAATGGAGATACAGGTGTCCAAAGGACCCCACTCTCCTCATAGCAGAACTTGTGTTTTAGATGAACCAATGCGTAATAAGGCTTTGCACCATCACCTCCAGATTTGGTCCTGGTGTGTGAAATAAGAAGGTGAGTTAGCGCAGTGGCATTGTTTGCTTTATAATTAAAAGAACATAATACCACTGCCTTAGAACAGAGAAAAAAGTAAATTTTGCATTTAATTTTAATTTTTATATCTTTACAAGGAATTTTTTCCAAGTATGATGCATGAGTATGAGTATGATGCATATTGGCGAGCGCTTCAGACTGGGTTTTTTGCCTTCTTTTAGATCAACAGCAGTAGGTGATGTGTGAAAGGCTGAATCCAAAGGACGCATGTCTTTTTTCAGCCTATGTAATCTCAATGTATCCTTCCTGGTAAAATACTTTATAAATAAATAAATGTAACATGGTCATGTTTGATATCGTTGGAAAGGTCAGACTCTGACCATTCCAATGACACCTCACTTGAACTTGTGTGGTGTAAAAATCAGAGATGCAGGTGAGGGACTCATTATTGTGCCAGGCCTGTGTTACTCCAGGGGCAATTTGTTAACGGTAAGTAAACCTCCTTACTCCCTTTGCTTCCATCTTCACTATGGGGAAGCACACTAAAAAGCCCACAACCCCACGCCAGCGACAGCTACCAGACATCCATCTTTCCCTGGCAGGAGCTGCTGCCTACAGAGGTTGAGAGCGTCCCCTGAGGCCTACTGTGACTCTGAGAACTCCAGTGGCACTGGGTCCCCAGGGTGGTCTCTGGGTATGGGACTGGAGAGCGTCGCTGGCCTTGTGCCTCTTGTGGCACCCCAGGACCCTCGTCTTACTACCCAAGGTGACCTTTAAGTCTTCATGGAGGATCTCATGGGTGGTAGGGTGATCTGCAGGTGATACAGCAGGAGTTAAGTTCCCTGGGTTCTCAGGTCACTGGCCTAGCTCCCAGGACAGAGGTTTTGGAAAAATGGCAAACCCAGATGAGATGAGGTATCTCACCTGTCCTAAGCGGTTCTCTCCTTGGAGCTGCGCCACAGAAAATGCAATATTCGCCTTTGGGGTATTCTGTAAGAGATCACTTCAGATATGCTACTCCAGTATGCTAATGATTTATCATTACATCTCATTTCTGCAACTCAAACCGAACGTCCATTGTTTACCTCCGTGATCCGGATCCGCTGCGCTCAAGGGTGCACAGAGAGACATCTTCACAGTGACCTGTGACATGTCAGCTGGGGCCCAGCTGATGGATGTGGCACGTTCTTCTCCTCAAGTGATCTTTTGGGATGCGGAGATAGCCCTGTTTCAGAACTTGCCTTTTCTGCTCCTGATGGCCAGATGCAAATGTGCCTCATTGACTAAATTTCTGTGAGAGTATGCTGTGAAATACTGATGGAGACACTCTGGCCCAATTATAGTTAATAATGAAGGCCAAGCTTGCATATTACGTGACCTGGAGAATTCCCCCTCATTTCTCAGATCACTGGGATTGGCGTCGCCAGCGGCTCTTTGGCCTCCTCCAATGGTGGACTTGCAGAACTCCTCTGGCATAGGCATTGCTCGCAAGATTGACTCAAAGTTCCTCAGTTATGGATATCGGTTTACTGTTTGAATTGCCTTAATAAGTCGTTGATAATGCTAAGGTTACAAGTCGGTTTGTACCTCAATTCCTCTCCCTCTTCTCTTTTTCCACATGTTTTGATCCCAGTACTTGATGCGTCTTATGGACTAACAGTATTTAGAAAGTCTCCTGTGAAAGTCCTCTAGGGAAATGGATCACCCCCTTTTTTTCCAGGGTGTGGGAACACGGGCATGTCAAGGGGGAACCATGCGGCTGACTACCTAAGCTCTTGCTGCCTGTCTGACTTGGCCCCACGTCAGGCCTGGCCATGTGGTCGACATCACGGCCCCCCAACCTCCATCGGGACATGGTTGCTCACCTCCTCCCCTTTATCTTCTCCCACCCTAGTGGACTGGACCCACTTGTGTAACTTGTATTAAATTGATGGAGATGTTTTCCATTTCTTGTACTTACTCTATGGTAGTGTATTCTATTGTACCTTATTATCATTTGTTTTATTTCTTATGGTCTTGTATGACCACTCTTCTTTTTTTGTTGCAACTATGTTTTATTGTATGATAACGTTTCATAAATAAAGATAAAATCAGAGGTGCAGGGTTCTAAAGTCCCCCTGTCTCTACACTACAGTGCGTGGTCGAGTTTGTGGATGAAATATTGTGTTGTGCCATCACCTCCACACTTGCTGACGGTGGGGGAAATGACAAGGTGAGATAGTGCAGCATCATTGTTCACTTTATAATTGTAAAAATATATATATATATTTTTCATTATATTTTTAAATAAACCTGGTCATGTCCCTTACCTTATATGTCCCTCTAGCCTGTAGGGCTCCAGAGATGCAGGGTCTAAATGATTGTAAATTGGAATTTTTTTAACACAGCAAGGTGCCCGCTTGTGATAGGCACCTATAGGCACATGCCTACTCTGTCTAATTATAAATCTGGTCCTGGCTCTAACTTATCACACGGCACTTCTATTGGTATACACCACTCAATAGATTGGCTGATTATCATGGGAAATATAGCTCCAAAACATCAGGAGGGCCAAGTTTGCTGACCCCTGGTATAGACCTTTGTTCCAACTGAAGTGAGTTGTAGGGGTGTGAGGGGTAGCACATCATTCATTACGGAGTTAGAATGCGACTAACAGCTCACCATTTGAATAGAACTAAGCATACATGCACACAGTTTGGCCAACTAGAACAAGGCATAATTTGTGTTTAACTCTCTAACAAATAATTAAAAGTTGTATGAACCCTAGCGCAGTAAAATTAAATCGTCACAGACAGTAATGTCTAGGGAGGCAACCAGTTTTGCTAAACTTCACTGCACATACCTTGTAATAATCATCCAAATAAACAAGACAGAGCCTTTCACCACCAATTCTTGAGTCAAACATTTGCTTTCTCTGGACCAATATGTCTCAAGCCCTTCCAGTCACTGGGAACTGAGATGCTCGTTCTTGTTGTTTTTTAATTCCATATCAAATTGGAAACTCTACTTCAGAATCCGCTCCTACTGTAGGCATGTGCTGCCATAAACATATTACAATATCACACTATCAGGGTTATTCAGAGAAAGGTGAATCTCTGGAGAATGTTTGGAGAAGTGAAAATTTTAGGTCAAAATAGCCAAACCAGAAAAATTCTCCCATTTATCTCCCCTTCCAAATTGGCTATTTGGCCTAGATTGTTCTCTTCTCCAAAAGTTCTCCAGAGTTTCACCTTTCTCTGAATAACCCTGCAAATCATCCTTGGGGGAGTATGGAAAGGGTGACCTCCTTATCTGTTGTGTAGCATTGGAAATCCACATGTATTGTTTCAAATCATCAATTTTGGACAGGCTGTCAGGAGCAGCATTTGAGGGACATCACATTTCTTTTGTTTGAAATGTTTCTTCTTTCTTATTCGTGCACGATAAATTGCATCATGCTAGTATCGGCTGGGCTTGATCTGTCGAAAGAGTCATGTTGGATCCATTTTTAATCAAATTGCAGTGTTCATTGAACATACCTGAAGCCATACTAGTGTCAGGGTGGCACTGCCGAGGTGGGACCCATGTTATGGGATTAAAGCCCAATAAGTGGAGGATATACAGGAAAAAAGTAAACAGAGGTTTCGTTATAGGACGGTGATGAAACAAAATAAACAAACCAAGGCTGATAATCCTGGGCAAGGAATATGGAATACACTGTATTCAATACATTCTCTGGAACTGGATGTGGTAGAAACCAGCATGGCAGACAGCTGGCTCTTGCTGTGAACATAGCAGCTGGCTCTTGTTCTGAACATGGCAGCAGTCTTTGAAGATGAACAAACCAAGGCCCAGGTGGGACACTAACATAGCTGGTGGATGTAACTCATGAATAGACCAGGGGCTACATTACATACTTGGTGCTAACGTTAGCATTCACCTGAGTGAGCATTAACGTTAGCCCTGGTAGCCACCGCATATCACAATCCAAACGCTAATGGGTTAAGAAACCCGTTACCATTTGGTACCTTGTGCTTTTCATCGTGAAGTTACTGTACTTAGCGCTCCCCATGTAAAGTATAGGGAGTGCAAAGTGTTAATCAGCATTAGGATTACAAAGTCCTAACGCTGATTAACGTCCGGCTGCGGTTAGCAAAAAGTTAACCACAGCCAGGACTTTTTGCTAACGGATTCCACTGGTGTAGAATCCAAACCCCCCCAAAAAATCCAGATACTCACCTCCTATCCCGCGGTGAGGACCGCGGCTCCATCCGCCTCCTCCGTCTGGTGGGAGCAGGGAGAGACTGGGGGAAAAAGTCACCCAGTCTCCCCCTCCGGATCACTACGCCGACCTGTCGGATCTCGTGAGGCGAGATCCGGCAGGTCATGTGACCGGCGCTGTCTGCTGCCACGCGCATCCCGGGGCTTAGCGCCTGATAACAATGCAGGCAACTTTCTAAGTGCCTGCATTGTAATATCGTGCTAAAACAGGAGAGGAAAGGAGAAACCTGCAGGTGCAGGTTTTTCACCTTTGCGCCCCCGTTTTAGCACGATTTGTGTAATTTAGCCCCAGATCAGGTAGTAGATTCTGAAAAACCAAGGCAGAGAGTAGCTTCAAGGTAATCACTGAGAAGCTGGATCTGGAAACTCAATGACAGAGCACTTTCTTATGGGAGCCATGCCCTTAAATAACTGGTCAGATGCCCTGCTGGACAGGTGTAATCAAAGGTGACCAGCAAACTGCAGATAAGTCATGAAGTGGGTGGAACCAAAGGGTCAGACTATAGTGAGAGCTGGAATGGATCGCTGAACCATGGGAATTCTAGGATCTCCACCAGGCTTCAGGGCAGGAATAGTGACAAGCAGACCTTGTTACTAAAGATGGGCGTGTGAGGAATAAAACAGAGCACAAAACGGAATATTAGTCTATATTGGGATATTAGGGTAATTTTTCCCATAGACTGTGATTCATATTTGAACCATGATAGGAAGCCATATACAAGAGAACCCCTGTGGAAATCTGTACTGACATTCTGGTAACCACCACAACGACCATCTTCCTAGATCTGGCTCAGCACACTGTAAGGAGAAGGTGCTGCTGTAGTAAATAGAAGTACAATTCAGTAATCCATGGATGTGTGCTATCATGGCCAACAATCCCTTTTAACCCTTTCACTACAATGAATACTGGCATATAAAACATTATATACTTTACATACCTTTTCAAAGCAAGATTAGTGTGCTCCATGGGGAGAAACAGAATTCTCGAAAGATCTCACTCCTGTCATCATGCATTACTGTAAAGAAGCTACATCGAGCAGCACCAATATGGGTTATCTAAAATATAGTAGAAAAAAACATATACAGGGTTTTTCAAGGAGCACCAAAATTCCACCGGAGCAGTGAAATCCCCCATAGAGAAGCAATGGTTAATATATTCAGAGACACCGAACAGCCCCGAAATGTCAGTAAAATGCCTTGATTTTCAGTCCTTTCATTCGGCAGGTTTAATTGGGCGAATCCCAATTCTCTGACAATTGACTAATATTTGGCGAATTGCAAGCTTTTGAATAGCCAAATGGCCCCGAAATTGCACTGTACGGGAAAATTCACTGTTCGGTGCAATTTCAGGGCCAGTTTGGCTCTCTTTGAAAAACCCCTGTAGGGTAACACCCCAATAACATGAATGTTAAAATGATGTTCCAGTTGACCACTCACAAATTTGAATTTGATTGTAGGCTCTTCATATATATCATGGAGAAAATCTTCCAGTATATTCCTTCAGGGAGTGAAAAGGAAAATAGTGCAGACAGCCAGAATAAATACAATAAATTATATTTATTTCGCTTACAGAATTAAAAAAAAGTAAAGCATATCTCAGAAATCACCCTGTCCTTAGATCCGTGTACAGCACATCACCACTGATCCATGGCACAATGAAGCTAGTCTCTGGTATGCAGCGCAACGCATTTCATCTTTCCCAGATTTCTTCAGGAGCATCTGTACACGGATCTAAGGACTGGGTGATTTCTGAGATAGGCTTTGTTTTTAATTCTGTAAGTGAAATACATATAATTTCTTGTATTTATTCTGGCTGTCTGCACTATCTATTTTCCTTTTTACTCACTGAAGGAATATACTGGAAGATCCCCTCCATGATATATATGATGGGTCTATGTTACGGCAGCACCCAATATGAGCTGTGGTGGGGCCCATGTTCAGGGCTAAAAGCCCAACGTGCAGGGGGGCATGGCTTGACGACTGCCTAAGATGGACGCATATTAGGAGAGCTCCGAGTGATCCCTATGAGTTTTAGCACTTCATGCACAGATTCCCCGATATGGGGAGAGGTAGGAAATGCACTGTCACCTGCACAACCCTCGGAGCGCTGAACACACCGGCTCCTGCACGTTTGGAGCAGTTTTTTACACCCAGGACCTCGTCCACCCCTCGTGCTAAGCCACCTGTCATGGCGGCTTCTCCCGCTGGATCAGATTTCTCCTTGCCAGAACTTGGGGCGGCCTCACAGCGCATCAAGCGCTCACTGGCAGAAATGCCTACCAGGGCAGACATATGGGAGATGGTGATGGAGGTACGCGAATCCCTGCAGCGAGAGATTACTGACCTTCGAACCGAGGTGGAGCAGGTAGAGGCCAGAGTCCGCGGTCTTGAGCAGGTGGCCGAGCGGGCTGCGGAGGAGGGAGCCCGCCCACTTGAACAGGAATCAGTGATGTCGGCGATCTGGAGACGCCTCGATGATTTAGATAATCACTCCAGGTGCCATAATTTATGAATCCGAGGAGTCCCGGAGAGAGAGACAGTGCTACGCCGCTACATAGCGGGCCTCTTCAATTCCATCCTGGGGGCTAAAGTGGTTACGCCAGAGGACCTGGCGAGGGCCCACCGTGCCCTCTGCCCACAACCTAGCTCACCTACGGCTCCCCCTCGGGACATCATTTGCAATATAGCGAATTTCGCACTCAAGAATTGCATTTCCATCCGGGCGAGAGCCCAGCCCACGTTGAATTACGGCGGATCGCAAGTACAAATTTTTAATGATCTTTCTCCTACCACTCTTTAGGCTCAACGCATCCTGCGCCCGCTTACACGAGCCCTGCAGGAGGCCGGGATCCCTTATCACTGGGGTTTCCCTCTCTCACTGTCAGTCAGCTTTGAGGACACCTGGCTCACCGTTCGCTCTCCGGAGGACATCCCCAAATTTCTGCAAAATCTTGGCCTTCCAGAGATTGTGATTCCTACCTGGGAGCTGTTTGATTTCCAGCCATCGACGTTGACTGGAGCCCTGCCGCAATGCCGTCAGCAATTTTGCAGGAGAATGCAAACACAGACACTCGCGGACACCTCAGAAGGGGGTGAGTGACCGATAACTATCAGCTTCGGACTGGACCCTGTGGTGCGCACACACCAAGTTCTACTCACCCATTTGCGCCCTACATTGCCCACCCACCCTCCCTCAAGTTGACGGTACACTGTTGGAGACCTCTCCCTATTTTCGGGTTGCAGAGAGGGTCTTGGACTATCGCTACCATTACCTGAACGGATCTTTTGTTCCTATGCGCATTTAATGAAGAACAGGATTTCAGGAACAGTATTTTTTTTTTTTTTTTTCTTGTCCATTGCCTTGACCTGCAAGCACAAAAGGACGCTCTCTTAACCGAGGTGCAACATCTAGAAACACAACACATCGATTCGGGCGACCCTTTGATTTACCAACAGCTCACACAGGCCAGAGCTTTTCTTACGGCCCATTTAACGGCTGACCTTAAATTTCTGGCCATTGAGGCAAACTCCTTTTTTGCTCTTAATGAAAACAAACCGGGACGTTTACTGGCCCAAATCCTTAAATCGAAGAAAACAAAAGCATACATCCCTCGTCTTTGCCTTCCCACCACGGAAATTACATCAAACCCTGACCTCGTCGCTGAGGAGTTCTGTACTTACTTTAAGTCACTTTATTCACTACAAGCCTCTCAGTTTACTGAACTTGCTGCCGCAGACATTGACAACTATCTAGCTAATAAGACCCACAAAAATTTGTCTTCCGAGGAAGCAACAGACTTGGGAGCACCGATCAGAGCTGAGGAACTTGCGAAGGCTCTTAAGCGTGCTAAGCCACACAAATGTCCCAGACCTGATGGCCTTCCTGTGGAATACCTGAAACTCTTACAGCCGGAACTACTCCCACATTTGTTATCCACATGTAACTCAATGCTCTCTGAGGGCGTGTTCCATTCTTCATCGCTTGCGGCAACCATTACCTTGATCCCAAAACCAGGAAAAGACCTGCTTCTTCCGTCAAGTTACCGCCCCATCTCGCTCCTCAATACGATGTTAAACTCTTGGCACGCCTCTTGGCCACCCGTCTGCAGCAATACCTTCCCCACTTGGTTGACCCAGATCAAGTGGGTTTGTCCCAGGACAGGAAGTGAGAGACGCAACCTCATGGGTTATTAATGCCATTTTACTCGCCAACCGTGAAAAATCCCCGTTCATATTGTTATCTACAGATGCTGAGAAAGCATTTGATCGGGTGTTATGGCCCTATCTTATGCGAGTCTTGCGAAACTTTGGACTGGGGGTGGGGTTCTTGAGATGGATTTATTCTCTTTATACCTCTCCCTCGGCCAGGGTCCGGGTGAATGGGGCATTGACGGCTAGTTTTCCCCTTCCGAATGGGACACGTCAGGGCTGCCCATTATCTCCCCTACTTTTTGCGCTGCCACTGGAACCCCTGCTGGCGTCTATATGGGCAAACCCAGATATTTCAGGACTGGAAGGACGACGACATCATCCTAAAGTCGCAGCATACGCTGACGACCTCATGTTTCTGCTGACAACTCCTCTGACCTCATTGCCAGCAGTGGTTCGGGAATTACATCAATATGGCACGACCGCAGGGTTGGCCATAAGTGAGGAGAAGTCTGAGATCTTGAATATATCCTTGCATCGGGATGGGATGCTTCAGCTTCATACACAATTTTGGTTTAGGTGGTGTGCCGACAAACTAAAATATCTTGGGATTTAGTTGTCAGAGCAAGTACACCGCATATCCTCCTTGAACTTTGAACCCTGTTTGGCAGACATACGATGTGACACCCTGGCGTGGTCCACTAAACACATTTCTTGGCTGGGCAGAATAGGGGTGTAAAAAATGAATATCTTACCTCGAATACTTTACCTATTGCAAACGATTCCACTTGCCATCTCTTCTGGAGTCTTCCAAACACTCCACCAATGTTTCCTCTCCTTCGTGTGGGCTGGCAATTGGCCCCGTCTGAATTTTGCTACAGTGTGCAGACCCACTTCGGAAGGTGGTCTAGCCTTACCAGATGTATGATTATATTATCATGCCACACATCTCACCATAATATTGCACTGGATGGTTCCATTTTCAACTAAGAAATGGCTGGACTTGGAAGCTCAACTCGCGACCAGTCCCTTATGGGCTTTGCCGTGGTTATTCCCAGATCACCTATGGCCCCTTGCCGATAGGTCCCTACGTTGGCCTGTACCATTCGCCTTTGGCATAAACTTAGGGTCCGCCATTCCCTGTCCCCGTTTCCCGCACCTTTACTACCGATAACAAACAACCCAGCTTTTCCTGGAGGAATTCGACCGACACTGCGGAAACATCTTACCACTCACCCGGGCTTACTGGCCATGCATGTGCTAAAGGACGGTCAGTTTCGACAGCTCCCAGCATTGGATGCAGACCCGCCGCCTACCTATTTAGATAGCTTCAACCTCTCGCAGATCCGACACTTCTTGATGTCATTGCCTAATGGCACCAATCTGACTCAGCCGCTCACAACATTTGAAAACCTCTGTGCTTTGGGTGTCGTCCCGTCACACAGTCTCTCCTCATTATACCACACTCTCCAATCCTCCGAGTCGGACCTCCAGCATTCGCGGGACGCTGGGATACTATGCTCAGCGCCACAATCCCTGAAACTCATTGGTCAAAGACCTTTACTCTAATCCACCATGATACCCTCTCTAGATTAAAGGAAACGTCCTTTAAAATTGGGTCTTTATGGCTACCCCACTTTGGATTGCCCGCTTCAGCCCAACACACCCTACGGAGTGTTGGCGATGCCTTCAGGCTCAAGGGACTTTCCTCCATATTTGGTGGAACTGCCCCCCTTCTCGCACCATTCTGGCACTCTGCTCGAACTCTGATTAAACACACTACAGAGATTGAACTGGATTTTACTCCCGAGATATTTCTTCTAGGTCAGATGGCCTTGTCAGTTAAATCATTGAAGAAATCAGTATTGCTTAGGATCCTGCTGGCTGCATGTACGCTCATACCGATTCATTGGAACTCATCCGTGGTACCCTCACCTCGAGACCTGGTTACGAAAGTCGAATCAATTAGGTCTATTGAAACAGCAACTTTGCCCCCAGATGGGTGGGTGGAGGTTCATAATGTCACATGGTTCCACTGGAGCACCTTCCTGTCCTCTTCGTCCTTTGGCTGCTGGCTAGCACTGCCATGCCCGAATTGAGGTGGAGGGGCGAGCTGGTGGCGGCGGCTTTGCGCTCAGGGCTCTCTTTCACACAGCATTACTTTCTGCTGTAGACTCATCCTGACTAGTTTATATTTCTACCCTGGACCTTAACGGGTTTGACCCCTACTCTGGACACTCCCGCTCCTTCTTTTTTTTTTACCCCATCCTTCTCCAATCCTCGCTCCTCTTCTTTCTTTCTCTTTCTTCTGTTACTCTATCACTCTCTTTCTTGATACTACTTCCCTGTTTCACACTATTCTGTCTTTCTTTCTGGCGACTTTACGCCTGCTGAGCAACTACGCTGCGAACTCGACTTCTATGATCCAGTAGAGACGAAGTGGTTAATCTCTACGGTGGACTCTCGTACTACTATAGATCGACAAATGTTCTTTATTTGATTGCATTAACTGTCGTTTTCCATTGCATTTTGATGGAATATACCGTGATATGTCTTTACTGTTTATATGTTTTCTTATTACTCTGTTGTTTCTCTGTAATGAGATGCGTTCTTTTTCTCAATAAAAATTATTTGATTGTAAAAAAAAAAAAAAGCCCAAAGTGCAGGAGATGCCACTCAGACAATATGTATAATAATGACAGAAGGTGAGAACACCACAAGGCTAGGCAGAGACTCCTGCACGGCACACCACAATGAACCCTAACACTGACAGGCCGGTCTTTAGAGTAGCCGGATCTGAGCTAATAGAAAATACCACAGGACCGTGCAGAGTCTCAACATACAAGCAGTATATGCTCTGAATCATACAGAAAGGAGTCAGCACGGTATGGTTTAGGAATAAATTGTGGTCATAGAACAGCCATGGATCAGAACACCAGAGAGGGACGTCCAAACAAGCCAGGGTCATACACAGAAGATCGGCAAAGAAAACAATAAACCAGAAAACAAAACAAACTCAGTGAAGGAAAAGCACGTAATAAACCATAGGAGCTAGGATGAGAAAAGCAAAAAGGAATAACCAGAAATAAACAGGGGGAAACAGAGAAACAAAAATTCACTAGAACTAAATAAACAAACAGATCAGGAACTTGCTTGAAACAGGAGCACAGAGCAACAATAAAAAGGCAAGACTCAGAGTGACTCCAAATCATGGAGCAATGCATTATAAGAGCAGTGCTTTTAAAAATGGAGTGGATCAGAATATCAGAGAGACAGGTGAGTGAACTGATTGCAAACAATTAACCCCTGGGCTGGAACTCAGGAATGGAAACAGGAACCAAGACTTGAGCCTGATCAGCTCACATACGGGGCTGGAAACGTGACAACCTACAATTAGATTCAAATATGTGAGTGGCCACTTGGTGCATCATTTTATCATACATATTTTTATATTGCTTAACATTGGTGCAAGTAATTAAATACATAATTAAATGATAATATTTTTCTTTAGATTTGTGTAAAGTTTATTATTTGTTGCCTCTGATTAGAGATCTACAGTTGTGTTCAAAATTATTCAACCCCCACTGAAATTGAGTGTTTTGGCCAGTTTGACATTGATTTTGATCATTCAGTCATCTTGCTTACAATTAAATCAAAGAGGCACGTGTAGGTCAGACAAATATAACATAACATTTATAATGAAATAACCACAAATGTCTTTTCTGTGCTCACATCATTATCAGTTTTATTCAACCCCCAAGTGACATTCAATCTTCGTACTTAGTACAACATCCTTTTACAGTTATAACGGCTTTTAAACGTGAAGCATAGCTTGACACAAGTGTCTTGCAGCGATCTACGGGTATCTTCGCCCATTCGTCATGGGCAAAAGCCTCCAGTTCAGTCACATTCTTAGGCTTGCGCACTGCAACTGCTTTCTTTAAGTCCCACCAGAGGTTTCAATCGGATTTAAGTCAGGTGACTGCGATGGCCACTCCAAAATGTTCCAGCCTTTAATCTGCAACCATGCTCTAGTGGACTTGGAGGTATGCTTGGGATCATTGTCCTGTTGAAAGGTCCAACGTCTCCCAAGCCTCAGGTTTGTGACGGACTGCATCACATTGTCATCCAATATCTCCTGGTACTGAAGAGAATTCATGGTACCTTGCACACGCTGAAGCTTCCCTGTACCTACAGAAGCAAAACAGCCCCAAAGCATGATTGACCCCCCCGCCATGCTTCACAGTAAGCAAGGTGTTCTTTTCTTCATAGGCCTTGTTCTTCCTCCTCCAAACATAGAGTTGATTCATGGGCACAAACAGTTCTAATTTTGTTTCATCAGTCCACAGAACACTATCCCAAAACTTCTGTGGTTTGTCCACATGACTTTTGGCATACTGCAGTCGACTCTTATTCTTTGGAATGGGGGTGCGCCTGGGAGTTCTGGCATGGAGGCCTTCATTACGCAGTGTGCGCCTTTATTGTCTGAGCTGAAACTTCAGTACCCACATCTGACAAATCTTTTCTCAGTTCCTCAGCAGTCACACGGGGACTTTTCTCCACTCTACGCTTCAGGTAGCGCACAGCAGTCGAAGTCAGCATCTTCTTTCTGCCACGACCAGGTAGCGTTTCAACAGTGCCCTTTGCCTTGAATTTGCGAATGATGCTTCCTATGGTCTCTCTTGGTATGTTTAACATCTTTGCAATCTTCTTATAGCCATTGCCCTTCCTGTGAAGAGTAATCACCTCTTCTCTTGTCTTCCTGGACCATTCTCTTGACTTCACCATGTTTGTAACCACACCAGTAAATGTCTAGAAGGAGCTGAGTATCACAGTCATTTTAAAGCTGCCTAATTGGTGCTTATTATGCTTTATTGCTGCTCCGTGACATCCACAGGTGTTTTCAATACCTGATTGAAAACACTTGAATGAACCTCTGTTCTTCAGAGTGGTAGTCTTTAAGGGGTTGAATAATTGTGTCAATGAAGAATTCACAAAAGAAACATTTACTACTGTATTACAAAACCAATTGATGTCATTTTAGTTGCATATGGTTCTTTAAAAAGTCCTTGTAGGATTTCATTCTGAATACAATTACAAATGTACACTAAATTCCCTAAAACCCTTTACAGCATTGGGGGTTGAATAATTTTGAACACAACTGTATACACAAAGGCCCATATTACATTCTGCGCGCAATTTTACTCGCGCATCGCTAATTTTTTTGCGCGCATCGTCCAGCGTTATCGTGCGAAAATTAACATGATATTCCGATCCAAACGCATTTTCTCATCCGTCAAAAAATAATGTTTGTAAAAAAGACGCGTAAAACGAAGTGTAATACGCACGCAGTAATGTTGCGCACATAAATCAGTGCGCGGACTGGTTTTTTTGCGGGATTCAGCTAATCAGAATTAAGAACCTTAATTGACATCAATTTACCTTAATTGACTCACTTACGTTTTTGCACCTGTCAAAATAAATATATTATACATGCTGCAGCAATAAAAAAATATGCACGAATTCACAATATTTTTGTTTGGTTATGTGTTGAATGTGTAACTATACTGTGCTGTATTTTTTTTTCGTGCTGGTGTATTTGGTTTCGGCAAAAACGTTCAGATTTGCAGTTACCACCAGGTTTTCAAAGACGTTAAAATTATGCGCGCAAACGTCGTTCGTAAAAAGATGCGCATCGATTGAAATACCATCCGCGTACCAGCGCATGAATGAATTTGCGCTCACAATGTTAAGTATAGGACAAGCACAGTTCATCACGCTCGTGCAAGTCCATCCGCGTTAAACGATAACACACATCGTTTGCGCGAACGTTGAAATATGACGTTCAGAGCAAAGGCTTTTGCCTCTCGCGCAAATGCGCATTTGCGCACGCAAAGCACGCTGCGCGGAGACTGTAATAGGGGCCAAAGTTTATTTTGGATATTTGATGTTGCAATACTTGAGTTCCAGCGTTCTTGCTTTGTTTTAATTTTCAGTGCTGGGAAGATGAAGAGTTAAGGGATAATTGGCCATTCAAATATGTAATAAGCTAAACCGTGTTTTATTTTCATTACACTTTTTATCGACACAAACAAGGGCAGCAGAGCATAGCTCTAAGTTGCAGTACAAACATGGGTCAATCAACAAAATTTTAATGAAGGTACATCCAAATCCAGGGAGGCAAGAATGGCCTTGTTGTGTAAAATAATCTAAAAACAAATAAAACAAATCTGAGAAATGAAAGCCTCCCGGACTCGTGAATATTATTGTTTAATGAATGTTATTAGGTAATATCCTCAATAATATTATTTACCTGTCATTAACTTTGATACACAGGAAAAATATTTAAAAATTACTATAATTTAATTTGGTCGACTTTAACATCAAAGATACAATCTAAAGGGATAAAAGATTTCAAGTTAAGTATCTAGAAGATAAATGACTGCTAATTTCACAGTGCGAACAGATCTCCTTCCAGGGATGTGTTATTACATGTCATCGGATGGTTAGAGGCCCACGGTGAATAGATCACAGCCCCTATAATTGTCAGACATAATTAAGTCACGGGCTTATCCATTCACATATTATTCTTGCATCATCCCCACTTACCTGTCTGCTGGAGATCTCTCATTTGCTAAGCAAGCACCTTGTTTAGTTCAGTGTCGTGACAGTTCCTAGAGTGTTCGTCTCTGGGTAACAGAAACATAAACATGGAATAGAGGGAAATATGTTTTAATTTGATAGTGCGTTAAATTAACATTTATTAAAAGAAAGATGAATTATCTCACTAATGCATCGAGAGCAGGATCCTGGCCAAATTATTTCTGATCATCATATTTTGACAGCACAATTTTATTAATCACATCAGTTGGTATATTTATTTATTAATTAATTTATTTATAAAGTATTTTACCAGGAAGGATACATTGAGATTTCTTTCGTTTTCAAGTATGTCCTGGGTCCAAGAACATTGAAATATTACAGTTGTTACAGAAATACAAAGTAATAAAATGCAAAAAAAAACAAAAAAACACACAAACATACAGATTAACTAAAAATAAATATGCGGGAAATAGTCATTATGTTACATGTTTACAGGTGCATTCTGTATTGAGGTATGTTAATAGGGAGCTCTTGAGTGACTTTAGACTGGGGGAAGATTTGATGGCGTCTGGGAGGTTATTCCATAACTGCGGTGCTCTGTAGGAAAATGAGGACCGAGCCTCTTTCTTTTTGTATTGTGGTATTGCAAGTAAGGTGCTGGTCCTGGATCGGAGGTTATAGGATGAGGGAACTGCTGGAGGAAGCAGTCTATTCAGGTAGGGTGGCAGCTTCCCAGAAAAGCTCTTAAACACCAGGTTGGAAAGGTGAAGGGTGCGTCTGGATTCCAGCGACGGCCAGTTTAGCTCTTTTAACGTGTCACAATGGTGGGTCATGTAGTTACATTGTAGCACAAAGCGGCAGAATGAGTTATACAATGTGGTAAGTAAGTTTCTGAAGATGTGTTTGCGGGGCCACTGCATACACTACATCTCCGTAATCAATTACGGCATAAGCATTTGTTGTACAATTTGCTTTTTTACCGCGGGGCTCAGGCAGGATTTGTTTCTGTACAGGGCACCTAGTTTGGGGTAAAGTTTAGATGAGAGTTTTTCGATGTGGCGGCCAAAGGATAGATTTGGGTCTAACCACCTACCTAGATATTTGAGAGAAGTGACTGTGGTCAGCATGCCATTTGATTTTGTCCCAACACATAGATGGGGTGTTTGCAATTTATGTAGTTTAGGTGCTGTTCCAAAAAGCATCGTAACAGTTTTGTCAGTATTTAGAAAGAGTTTGTTATCTTTGATCCACTTTTCTACCTCTGTGAATTGTTCTTGCAGCACGGCTTCCAGCTGCGGGAGAGTTGATTTGCTGGTATAGATTACAGTGTCGTCTGCGTACATATGTACAGTTGAGGCTTTGCAGATGTTAGGCAGATCATTTATGAATATTGTGAATAGCAGGGGGCCATGTATCGAGCCTTGGGGTACACCGCAAGTGACTGGGAGGGGGAGGGAGGAGCTGCCAGAAATGGACACGTATTGCGACCGATCAGATACATATGATTGAAACCAGGTTAGCGTGCGATCACTAATACCAGAGTTTTTACGTTTTTTTTAACAAGATGCCATGGTCTACTGTGTCAAAGGCCTTGGCAAAATCAAGGAAGATGGATCCAGTTAGGTTTCCTTGTTCCATACCAGCTTGGATATCATTGCAGACTTTTAAAAGGGCGGTTGTAGTTGAGTGATTTGGACGAAAGACGGATTGATCTGGGGTTAAGTAGTTCCAATATTGATAATAATCACATAATTGTGTGTATACATTACATTACAAAAAAAACTTTTGTTTCATCCAGCTGCTTCCCTATTTGCTGGCTGAGTTGACATTAGGGGTTATTCAGAGAGCACCGAAATGCTACTGACATTTCGGTGCTCTCTCCTTAGCCGCACTTCGGGGAATCAAATTCCCCGACCCAGCAGTGAATTCTGCATCACCGCAGGGTCCCTGGAGTGCAGGGAACTGATCCGCAAAATCACAGAAAAATCAGGGGAAACAGCCACCGATACGATCCGAAATTTCGGATTGATCCGAATCCGCCGATAAAATCCCAGACGCACCCGACAATCCACCAAACAGCAGCAGCAAGCCCCCGGACAGCTGCCAAACAGGTGAAAGGTGAAGACAACACACACAATAAAACGATTGAAAGTGGCACATTTGAAACGCTGTTTGCAAAAAACTACTGGACGAAAATGTCTGGAATTAACATATAAGTTCCTATGAATAATAATAAAAAGGTTTGTTACAGAAAAAAGAATAAGTGCTATTTAAAAAAAAATCTGAAAAAATATTTTTGTGAATTTTTTCTGAAAAATGCCTAAAAAATATTAAAAAATAGACTTTTTGCTGCAGATTACGAGAATTTTATTATAATAAGAGGTTTATTAGATATTGGTTAAAAACGGGAATATTTTCAACATTTACACTTATGGGAAAGTTAACCTGTCCACTTTGGATTCACTATAATATATAATTAAGATTTTATTTTTTATGCTTCAATATAGATATAGTTCTCCATTTTTAAGCTGGCGAATGGTTTTGATTACTTTTGTATCTGGTTTTCTAAAATTGTGGTTTATCTCAATTTTTGGTGATATGGATGAATCAGGAATGAATAAATTACAATATGGATGAAATGGACAAAGAACAAATTACGTAATGAATATATTTTTATGCTAAGATTTGTCCATTCTTTTTGGACTTTGGTTTTAATAACTTGAATAAACCACGATCCAATCAGAGCTGCCTGTTCTACTTGGTAATCTGTTACAATGAAAAACATGCAAACCAATTAATCAAAGGACTCTATGCTTGGTCTTATAAACAGCTTCCCTGCCCTGAATAGCCATTCTGCATGGGCAAAGATGAATTATTTTTTTACTATTACGTGTGTTTGTCTGGGTTTTATTTTCTTCTTTCATTTCATTGGGGAAGAGAGTGACTAGCTCATCTCCTCCTGTACTGTTTGTCAAATGTTGTTCAATGTATTGTAACCCTGTCTATACTGTGTCGATTGTACAGTGCTGCGGAATATGCCGTCGCTTTATAAATAAAGAATAATAATAATAGCTAAAGGGAGTGGCACATTTGAGGGTGTGGACAATGGCATGTCCTCCCCTCTGCACTTGAATAGCTCTCGACCCGATTTACCCATGGTGAGACAGTAGACACATTGACGTATTCCTCCTAACCTGACTGTTTACCAATTGCTCCCACCCACCATGCCTGATTGGGGGCTGCCTGGGGGGACAATAGCATGTCTTTTTCTCATATTTGTAATAATTGGGGAGATATGCCTTCAATCGTGCGACAAACAGGCAGTCTTAGGGTGCTATGGGGACATTCGGTCTCCCCATAAGCACTTGTTTAGTAACTTTTTACATTGGTGGTTTGCTACCAAGCAATGGCCAGCCACCACAAAATTAACCCTATGGGGCATCATTAGGCTGACATGCTGTGAATCATTTAGCCAGACACATATATAATGGTTGAAATGAAGACAAACCAAACCTGTGGCATGAACGATATTTGGACGAACCAAATCGAATTACATTTTGGACGATTCTATTTGTATGGAACAAATTTTTTGGCTTTCACAAGTTTAGTTTTGATCAGTTTGGTAAATTTTTCCACTTTAGAAATTGCCAACTTGTCATTCTATCTGCCATAGCAATTTTACAGTCTGCAAAATGGCAAAGGCGTAGCAATACAGTGTGAATTTGCAGAGGGCATCTAATGCCATAACAGAGATTTTCATGTAGCATAGATATCATTTACTTTTAGTTGAAGCTTTATGACTTTTTTTTTCTCATCATATAACTTGGACAGGTTTCTTGTAAGAAGTCATACCAAAGACAGTCCCGGGATAACCTGCATGGAAACTGAAATTGTCACTCTTTTACTTCTTTTCTGGAATTCTATCGGTGCTTAATTATGTAGAATAATATGGTCATTGTTGTGGCTTGTCTTTTTTCTTTATACAACTCTGCATATTCACTTTATATTGTTTTAGTGTATTGTTTGGGATGCTGAGGAATGAACTGATGTAGGGTCTCTGGCAATTTCCTCCTAATGAAGTGGTCCCTGTTAAATTGTAGTTAGCATATTATACATTACATACTTTACATTAAAAAAGGCGTTGAAGTTAGGCTATAACAGACAAAGCTCAAATGGTTTGTCAACAAAAAGGGGAGTTGAATTTGATGATGTTGTTGCTTGCAAACAGAAGCTCTACTTCAATGATCTGTCACCACGTATCTCCTAAGGGACCTTTATATGGCCTCTACAGAATTTATTCAATAATTATAGACCTGCTTGGAAACTACCCAAAATCCCTGTGCGCAAATTGCTACCAACTCTTACTACCTAGATATGGGCACAATCTGTACTTACCATCTCAACTAGTGCTGATCACTGATGCAAGTCAAAAGTGCTTGTTTCCACTTCCACATGATGCTTATACAGTCCCAAAATACTACTAAACTTAACTGTTTAATGTTACCAACTCATATTATTATATTCACTTATTTAGAGATAAGTTAATAGATACAAAGTATCACACGAAAAGTGCGTTTTTATATAATTTGTAAAAGATAGAGTTTATTTATTTTTATTGTGTACTTATGAAAGGAACTTTGATTATGGTGCCAGCCAGATCTGATTTTTCTATATAGGAACAAGGTCACAAAGCCCATGCTTCATAATAATACACAGAAATTAGAACACATACCTAATATAAACGGGAACATATGGATCACTGACCCACAAAATCAAGTGAGGAAAATAGGCAGAAATGTACAAAAAATTTCAAAATTTATTAGTACATTAAACAAACGTGACACACATCAAAAATACATAAATGAAATCAAAAACCCATGATGCAAAAAAGGAAAAAATACAAGAAAATACAAAGGCCTGGACACAAAAAAGATAAAAAACTACATCAATCTGGAGACAAAAATTGGTAAATTGCAATAATACTGAAACACCCTGCTATGCCCATATCATATTGAGAGCCAGGGGAAAGTTCCAGAAATTGATGTATACCTGTCTGGAGGTTGGAGGATATCAAAATCAACAGAGCTCAGTAATGGAGAAAAAGAGAAAATATACAGTCAGGTCCAGAAATATTGGGATATCGACACAATTCTAACATCTTTGGCTCTATACACCCCCACAATGGAGTTGGAATGAAACAAACACAATGTGCTTTAACTGCAGACTGTCAGCTTTAATTTGAGGGTATGTACATCCAACTCAGGTGAACGGTGTAGGACTTACAGCAGTTTGCAGATGTGCCTCCCACTTGTTAAGGGACCAAAGGTAATAGGACAGAATAATAATCATAAATCAAACTTTCCCTTCTTAATACTTGGTTGCAAATCCTTTGCAGTCAATCACAGCCTGAAGTCTGGAACGCATAGACATCACCAGACGCTGGGTTTCATCCCTGGTGATGCTCTGCCAGGCCTCTACTGCAACTGTCTTCAGTTCCTGCTTGTTCTTGGGACATTTTCCCTTCAGTTTTGTCTTCAGCAAGTGAAATGCATGCTCAATGGGATTCAGGTCAGGTGATTGACTTTGGCCATTGCATAACATTCCACTCCTGTCACTTCAAAAACTCTTTTTGTTGCTTTTGCAGTATGCTTTGGGTCATTGTCCATCTGCACTGTGAAGAGCCGTCCAATGAGTTCTGCAGCATTTGGCTGAATGTGAGCAGATAATATTGCCCGAAACACTTCAGAATTCATCCTGCTGCTTTTGTCAGCAGTCACATCATCAATAAATACAAGAGAACCAGTTCCATTGGTAGCCATACATGCCCACGTCATGACACTACCACCACCATGCTTCACTGATGAGGTGGTATGCTTAGGATAATGAGCAGTTCCTTTCCTTCTCCATACTCTTCTCTTCCCATCACTCTGGTACAAGTTGATCTTGGTCTCATCTGTCCATAGGATCTTGTTCCAGAACTGTGAAGGCTTTGTTAGGTGTTGTTTGGCAAACTCTAATCTGGCCTTCCTGTTTTTGAGGCTCACCAATGGTTTACATCTTGTGGTGAACCCTCTGTATTTACTCTGGTGAAGTCTTCTCTTTATTGTTGACTTTGACAGGCATACACCTACCTCCTGGAGAGTGTTCTTGATCTGGCCAACTGTTGTGAAGGGTGTTTTCTTCACCAGGGAAAGAATTCTTCATTCATCCACCACAGTTGTTTTCCGTGGTCTCCCGGGTCTTTTGGTGTTGCCGTGCTCAACGGTGCGTTCCTTCTTTTTGAGAATGTTCCAAACAGTGTTGCCAAAACGGCCACGCCTAATGTACTTGCTATCACTCTGACGGGTTTCGTTTTGTTTCTTCAGCCTAATGATGGCTTGCTTCACTGATAGTGACAGCTCTGTGGATCTCATCTTGAGAGTTGACAGCAACAGATTCCAAATGCAAATAGCACACTTGAAATTAACTCTGGGCCTTTTATCTGCACATTGTAATTGGGGTAATGAGGGAATATCACACACCTGGCCATGGAACAGCTGAGAAGCCAATTGTCCCATTACTTTTGGTCCCTTAACAAGTGGGAGGCATATCTGCAAACTGCTGTAAGTCCTACACCGTTCACTTGAGTTGGATGTACGTACCCTCAAATTAAAGCTGACAGTCTGCAGTTAAAGCACATTGTGTTTGTTTCATTCCAACTCCATTGTGGTGTTGTGTAGAGCCAAAGATGTTAGAATTGTGTCGATGTCCCAATACTTCTGGACCTGACTGTATATATATAAAAGCTCAAAGTCTAAATCTAAAACTGGTTACAATTTGCACGAGCCGATTGTCAAAATAGGTACAATGAGGCAAGTGCAGTAACTCAAGCTGAATATTTCTGGTCAAATATCGAAGACATCCTACAGCAGTGGCTGTGAAAACAAATACCCCAGACAGGCTAAAATCAGAGAGTACAATTGGATCCCACTAATGTCAATATAGAGTGCCAAAAAATTAAATGAAAAAGATCCCCAGAGGTAAATGTCACTGGATTTAACATAAGCCCTTCATTAGAGTAATAATGCCCGGGAATCAAATCGAGGGGTACCCAAATTGTCACATCCAACACGCGTTTCGCGTAAGTAGGCGCCTCAGGGACGTGATATTAGGGACATACCTAATATACATACCTATCTAATATTCAGATTTCAAAGCCGTTACAGTTACAAGTATTTATAAAGCGCCAACAATTCCAATTCCTTAGCGCTGAACAATGGGAGAGACCGAATAACAAATATACATACACGTTACACACGCAGAACAGTAGGAGGGAGGACCCTACTCGAGAGTTTACAATCTAAGAGAGCACATATCTTACCCTTCCTCTATTCAGAAATGTCATAGTGGATATCTCTCAATTCTTCATGAAGGCAGATATAAAAAATACTATTTCCATTAGAACATATACCTCTCACGTCTAATTAAAATGAGGAAAGGAGGACAAATACTGTCAGAGTTTATATTTGGTACAAATTACTAACCCCCCTCAAGGGCAGGACAGACCTGAAATTTGAATTGTTCCTTGTAGTCCTGGATTAAGAGTAGTCAAACACGAGTCTAAATCTGGACAGGAGAGATGCACAAGAGCGGAGAGATAAAGTGGAGGTCTGGAATACAGTGTAAAACCAGCCAGGGTCACAGGAATGAAGGGATCAGAATAAATGAGAGCTAAACCAAATGTCAAATACCAGAAAAGTCAAACAAGGAGACAGGCACTGAGGGGCAATGAACCACAAAAGGACAGGGAACACTGGAGGCATTCACTGATGTTCCTTCCCTTTGGCCAGGACACTGGAGGTATGGAACCTCCAGGCCCTGCTACAAAACATAGAACGGATCCACCAATGATAAAGCATTCCTTCAATGATGCGCCATATGTGATGCACCACCATCCAGATATAAACCTGGGATATCCTCGGACACTGGAGAGATGGGAGACCCGACAGATCTCAGAGAACTCCTTTTTATGAAACACTAGAAGCAGTGACACATAACTCATATCTCATAATAATACAGAGCACATACCTCTTCTCAGCTATTAAAGGACCTAAAATGGACATTGTGATGGAACGGCCGCCCCAATGTTTAATTGCATTTATTTTCCTCTACATTTCATTGTCTCTGTATATAGGGTAGAATGTTGTGTGATGTGCTATGCTGTTGTCAAAGTGTGTACCTGTATGTTACAGTTGCAAGTTGTTATAAAGCACTAACAAGTTCCATAGCACTGTGCAATGGATAAGACAGGATGACATGTGCATGTAAGTTGCACTCACAGAACAGTAGGAGAGGACCCTGCTCAAGAGCTTGCAATCTAACCTTTTGTCTGCTTACACCCCCCTATAAGTCATGGATTGTTTTGTCTTCACATGCTTCCATCAACCCACACCTCCCCCCCCAAGCAACAAGTCACCCAGATGATTGTTATCTGACTCCTAAGCCATTGTTCCAATGCTGGGCGTGATTCCATTGTTTCTGTACCTTCCCCTTTGTGTGTGTTTTTCCTATTCTAAAGTGAAAATAAAATCAGTCTCCATCTTGGGTTGAACCTGCAAGGATATCCTGTGTGCTATTGCCTGGATTCTGGGCCAGAAGCAGTATTTCTGCGGAATATTGACTTCAAGGAGAGCAGACTGCATGTGGACAGAAACCCCCCACTTAACAGACATAGGCACTTCTTCCTCTTCCTAATTAACAAACATAAGAGCATAATGTAACTCATTACATTGGCCGGGCCTCATGGGAAAAGTAGTTTTAAAACATCTGTTCTTGAACCCAGGACATACTTGAAAACAAGAGAAATCTCAATATATCCTTCCTGGTAAAATACTTTCTAAATAAATAATTAAATAAATCTGGAGGCAGAAGGTTGCTAACCCCTGGCATACATAATCTAGGGATGGACTGGTACAGTTGCAACAAGGTTCGATTATCTTATTGGTATGTTACTGACACAATGAGGGGAACTGCTAGCTACTCATTCATTCCAGCACATTCAATCTAGTCAGAGCCTCCAGTAGACCAGGTTTGCTCAAACACATATAATATCCTGATTTGTTGAAGTATGTTTATATAATATAATGTGAGGAAAAAGTCATTAAGACAGTATATAGTCAGAGCATTCCTACATTTGTATCTGCTGATATACTCATCTTATTCCGTATCCACACTAACACAGTAGCATGGCTTATTACAATCTGTGACACATAACCGTCTATCAGTTTTGGTTCATGATGTTAATTTTTATCCTTATGTGTTATGCTTTTTGATTAGACTTTGATAGATATTTGAAAGTGGTGCCCTTTCATAAGCATATGCTAGAGGGAATTAATTTTGTATTATTCTTCCCTGGAGTATCAGGTTAACATTATCAGGTCTATTCACTAAAAGGTGGAAATCAGGAGAACTGGCTGGAAAAGAGAACAATCTGGACCAAATAACCAATTTGGAAAGTGAGATAAAAGGGAGATTGTTTCTGGTGTGGCTAATATGACCTTGAATTTTCACTTCTCCTGCCAATTCTCCGGAGTTTCACCTTTAGTGAATAGACCTATATATCTTTATTTATTCTTCACATCAGGGACGTGCCGTCTGGGGCAGCAGGTGAGGCAAAGCCTCGCCTGCCATTAAGTGCTGCTGAAATAATAAAATAAAAAAAACTCACGTGCTCCGCGTTCCACCACTGTCTGCGCCTTTCCTAACTCTGCGAACGCCGCATCTTGTTTCTTTTCATGGAGCAGCCTGAGCCGGCCCTACACAATTTACGTAGCAGTACGCTATGCAAATCACATAGCCTGCCACGAAGTCTGCAGTGCGGTGCCTCTGTTCAATGAACAGATGTCCAAGCACTCCCCACTTCCTGAACATTGCTCTCCCAGTGCCTCAGAGACACTAGGAGAGCAATGGAATAACTTGGACCAATAGGAAAGCACCATTTGTCTAAGCCATTCAAAAAACACCTGCATGGGAGGCAGGCCTCCCATGTATTGATCGACTGTCCTGTCTCGCACAGTCAGTGGGTGTAGGGCTGTGCTCGGGGTGTGGCCTCAGTGTGACACTCGGCTGCCTGGAGAGGATGACTCAGATCCTGGGGAGCACTGAGAGCAACCAGATCCTGTGGAGCACTGAGAGCAGCCAGATCCTGGGAGCATTGAACCTGAACCTACATAATCTGTGTAACTGGCTCTGATACCAGCCACTGCCTCACCAGCCACTAAACTCACTGCATGTCACTGCTTCACATGATATGTGTGTGTGGGGGGGGGGTGAGCGAAAACATATATCTGTAAATATATGTCATTCCTAATAGATTGGAATATTAATGGAATAGCCTTTCTGCAGAGTATGTACTGGTTTATATGGTGATAGAATGGACCATCCATGGTCCTTAACGTGTTTATGCCCATTTGTAGGCCTTTAATTTGATCCCTTACAGAGTGTATGTTCACTTAAAATTCTCCCTTTAACTCTTCTTTTAAGAAGTGCAAGTTAGTTAGAATGTTGTTTTGGGGTTTTTTTGGTCAAAAAGTGAACCTTGTAAAGAAAGTTACTTTAAACCCCTCTTCAACAATCTTATGTGTATAATAAGGGGATCAACCCCATACTGTATTTTCATTGTTCAATCATTTTACTGTTGCAGTAATGAAAAACAAAGCACATACCCAGCTCAACACAATTACCCAGACATATTTATGCAGCTATGTTACTTTTTTTTTCATTCTTTTATTAATATGTGATGTTAACAATAAATATCTTTCTTCTCACCCTCACCATTTTTTTCCTTTTCTTGCTTCTTTTACTTATTTCCTTGCTTCTTGACCCCCCCCCCCACCACCATTTTTGTCTCTTTGTTTGTTCTGTTATCCTGGTCATTTGTCCTATTTTTTTCTCTTGTGTTGTTTCATTATATTTTCATAAACTTGTATAACCATTTCTGTCTCCTGATCTATGTCCTTTCATGTTTTCAATTTGTTTATCTCTCTCCGTCACTTCTTTTGTGTGAAATTCACTGTTTGTGCCATATTCGTCTCTTGCCTATCTTACATCTTGCTCTCTAGTTCCCATACCATCAAAGAATAACAGCAGCATGATGTCTTCTCTATCTATGAACAAAGAAAGTCTTATCGGTGGAGTGACCAATCCCAATGAGGTGTTCTGTTCTGTTCCTGGTCGACTGTCACTTCTCAGTTCAACATCCAAGTACAAGGTGACAGTGGGAGAGGTACAGAGACGCCTGTCACCCCCTGAGTGTCTCAATGCATCCCTACTTGGAGGAGTTTTACGGAGGTCAGTAAATATACACTGCCCTTTATAATTATTATCACAATATTTTTGTTCAAAAATCTGATATAATATAGAGGGCCAGGTGTGTATTATTGCATAGGCCAAATGGACCTTGAGCAGCAGATTGGAGGGGAGAAGTATTTTTTTGTAATTTCCTTTCTTTTAGAGGTCCAATACATTTGAGGTGTGGAACAAAACACCCAACAATAAGTCTTTAAATTATAATAATTTCTGTTAGAAATCATTTTGTGTAAATAAAATACTTGACTTTTGCACTAAATTACATAATACTAACATAAATATCCACGATAGGTTGTTAAAATTTGTCCTAATTTTGTTTTTATGTTCATATTTATTTAATAGCAGGTATGGGGCAGCAGAAATTATAGTGCCTAGGGTAGGAATGTCATACTCTGGGCCCCAGATGTTGCTGAATTACAACTTCTTTGATTCTTTGACCATCTATTGCATTCAAAGAATTCCAGGAACGGTAGGCCATCAAGATCTGGGGGGCAATAGCTGGCCATTGTTGGCCTAGAGCAGCCTCAAGCCTTGATACATCTCCAAGAGAGAGAATATGCTAGGTGTCTTTTGTGTTAAGCTTTGTATTTTGATTGTTAATTTATTTGTTGCATTTTCCTTTTAGAAATTGCATATCTATTTGTAAAGATTATTTAAGTCTATTTAAACTCTGCTGGAGTTCCTTTTTGTCAGATGCTCCACTATTCATCCAAGCGAAGGTCACAAAGAATCGGATACATCAAAAGCAATTTAGAGCACAAATCTCAGATCTTGCGCATGCACATCCTGTCCGGCATTGTACACATGACTAGCAGGGTTATTCAGAGAAAGGTGAAAACCAGGAGAACTGGCAGGAGACGAGAACAATCTAGACCAAATAGCCAATTTGGAAAGTGAAATAAATGGGAGAATTATTATTAAAAGCTATTTTGACCTAAAATTTTCACTTCTCCAGTCATTCTGAGTTTCACTGTTATTTGAATAGACCTGTAGGTCTATTACTTGTGTGGTCTTAGAGGAACGAGTGGATCTTCTGATCAAAGAAGACTTAAAAGATGGCTATTTCCTTAACTGAATGGCACATTGGTTGCAAATATTACTTGTTTAACCTTAATTTCTATTAAAGTCTGTAAAGTCACCCACAAATTCCTTATGACGAGGTTTACCCAACTCAGGGCTCTATCCCAACGTTGTTGCTAATGTAGCGTCTCGATATGTAAGCATTAGCACTAGGATTAATAATTTTAACGTCTGTCATCAATATTCCAATCTTATCGCTAAACTGGGGTGAAATCAGCTTGCACCTCGCAGCTTGCATGAGCTTACTGTACTTTGCATCTCCTATAACTAACTTGGGGATCGCAATCTATTTTTACCATCTCGATAAGTGAGGTGTTCCAAGGTGCTGGTGCAAATTACTGTCAAGACATGAAATGAAGAATTTTACTACCTCCTGATAGCTGATGTTAAATGGTTCTGCAAATGCAAAATCATTTAACACTCTCCAAAAACCCCCTTGATAGGGTGAAAGGAGTGGCCTGGTCCACCGCTTCTTCTCGCAGGGGGCAGAGTGAGACTGGGAACAAATTGTTCCTAGTCTCCCTCCGTTATCACTCCGCGGTTCTTGCGAGATCTCGCGAGCTCACACCCGAAGCGCAAGGCTCCATGGAGTTCTATGAAGTTGATACTCGAGGTGGTGCAGAAGAGCTACTGAGGGTATCAAAGAGCTTAGCGCTGCAATCCTCTCGAGGTGCTGAGATAGCACCTTCCTTGGAATATAACGTTAACATGGAGACGATAAGGGAAAATCTGCAAGCACAAATTTTCCTGCTTACCGTTTCCATGTTCGTGTCAAAAATAGAATAGGGCCCTCAGTCTTCAAGAGAACTTCCCTTTAGCCTATGTTACATGAACATTTGTGCAGTTATGACCAAAAACAAAGAAGATCTCTCAAACAAGAAGGACATTCCTTTATGCCAGGTATTTTCAACCACTGTGTCATTGCAGATTGCTGTGCTGCAACAGTACTCAAGTGTGCCGCAAGTGTGCCGCAGGAATTTGCTGTGCAATGGCAGAATGAGTTGTGTCAGTAATGTGGTTGTAGTGGAGCAATGGCACAAGGGAAGATGTATTACTTAACATAACTTTAAATAGAAGTTTAACATCTTATTACTAGTCTTCTAAAGCATAACATACATCATTAAATACTGCTGGTGTCCCTTGACTTTTTTGCTCTTCAATGTGCCTCGAGATGAAAAGTTTGAAAATCACTGCTTTATTCAGTCTACGAAAGGATCCCGTATCTGATACTTCAAAACTATAATTTGTTTAAACAAAACCCTAATAACATGGAACCAATAGAGGAGAGTATGTCAAAACTAGAAGGTCCTGGCTTGATGCCATATCATTCACAAGATGCACAGTACTTCAGTCTCATGACCCTTTCTTACCACTCACCACTTATCATGTTATCCGCATCAGACACTGCAGACAAACTTCAAGCATTTTTATACGAATCTCTTTTAACAATGCATAAAGAAATAGTAAAATATCATTTTTTTTAAATCTCTGGAATGGTATCTGATGGTAAATGGACCTGTACGAGATGCGTAAAGTCCCAGTTTTTGGTTGCGTTTTATTCTGGTTTAATGAAAATGTGCCTGTTTTAATTATAGTTTAGATTTTTTTGCACTTAATACACGCTATTACATGATGCTGTGTAGAGATCTCTATCTCTCAGGCTCTCTAAATAAGGCTGTAGGTGTACATGATGTAGTGTTCTGTTGTAATGGAGCACCCATCCAATCTATTTTGAACTGATTTCTGTACTTATCATCTAATACCTATGAACACTTTTAAGAGTAGGAAAACATGGAACACATGCATTTAAATATTTTTTATTTTTTATTATAAGTGTATTTTTAATATGTTCCAAGGTTCCACATGTCCTTATGGCAGGGATATTTTAAGATAATTGCAAAATATTTTTCATATTTATGTATATACGATAAGGAAATGTACACTTTTATTTTTTTACAAAACTCATTTAATACATGGATGATATTTTGCTAAAGAGACTTGGCAGCAAATTATTTACACAGCACTTTGTGAGCTGGCAACCCTCGGTTAGATCGCATTTACAGTGAATTTCTCTCTTTCCATTTTCCAGAGACTTACAACTGGCCAAAGAAACATGTCACTGGCTCACATTGCTCATAAATATAATCCTTGTTCTTCCAGAGCCAAGTCAAAGAATGGTGGTCGCTGTCTGCGAGAGAGGCTGGAAAAGATAGGCCTGAACCTGCCAGCAGGGAGGCGCAAAGCGGCCAATGTGACTCTACTGACATCGCTAGTTGAAGGTGAGAGGCGTTCAAGGTCAACATCATGGAGTCCATGACAATAATTAAACCGTACCTCATCAGCCCAGATCTGAATTGTAAGATTTAACAATATTTTATAAAAATAACTATGCAGTTTCATGTATTTATATAGCAATAACAAATTCCATAGCGCTGTAATATAGGTGAGACAGAACAACAAATATACATAAAAGGTAAAGACACAGAACAGTAGGAGAGAGGACCCTGCATGAGAGTTTACAATCTAAGAGGAGAGGGGTGACAAACTAGGTGTGAGTATGTGAAGTAGTGGGGTGCACTGGTGCTGTGCATGAAGATAAGAGCAAGGAAGGTACAGTTGGGGAAATTTTGGAGTGAGCTTCTCTAAAGTAATGTGTTTTCAGAGACTTCTTGAAGGACTGGAGAGACGAGGAATGTCTAGTGTTGTGGGGAAGGAGTTCCATAAAAGGGTGGCAGCTTGGGAGAAGTCCCAAAGGTGAGAGTTGGGGTTGCTGGTCCGAGGGGATGATAACATCAGATCATTGGCAGAGCGAAGTGGTCGAGATGGGATGTACCTGTTAATAAGAGGAGATGAAGGCAGGGGCGCAGTTATGGAGAGCTTTGTATGTGAGCACCAATAGTTTGAATTGGATTTTATAGGAAAGACGGAGCCAGTGTAGAGATTGACAAAGTAGTGAGAGGTGCAGGAAGTGAGGTGGATGAGTCTGGCACAGGCATTCATAACAGACAGCAGAGGGAGAATCTGGGATCTCTTTAGGCCAGAGAGAAGGAAGTTACAGTAATCAAGGCAGGAGATAATAAGTGCTTGGATGAGCATTTTAGTAGAGTCCTGATTAAGAAAGGGGTGGATGCGTGCAATGTTTTTTAGGTGGAAGTAACATGATTTGATTAGTGACTGAATGTGAGGAGTGAAGGAGAGATCAGAGTCTAACGGGGACCCCAAGGCATCGGGTCTGAGAGGTAGATGTAATAGTGGTACCATTCATCTTAAAGGAATTGGGTGCAGGAATGTTAGTTTTGGTTGGGTGCACACTAGTGCACTCAGTGTGGAAGGAACGTCAACTCAACGCCTGTCTGCCCACCCCACAGCGCTGCAAAGCGCGATCCTCCTATGGAGGATCACGCTTTGCAGCCCCGTTGATGCGCATCGTAGCGCATCGACGGTGAGGATCTCTAGGTGGACACATGCTACTTGCGCACTAAGTGCGCGCACACAAGCATGTGACCGGCCCCATCGCAGCATCACAACGCTGCGATGGACGCCGGTAAGTGCATTGTAACGCACGTACTGTGCGCAGAAGAATACGCTAGTGTGCACCCAGCCTTAGGTTTAGGAAATGGGAAGTCATCCCCTTGGAGACAGCCAATAGGCAGGTTGTAACATGGTCCAGCTCAGTCAGGAGGAGAGCGATTGGGAGAGGAATGGTAGATATGGGTGTCGTCAGCATAGTGCATATTGGGATCCATAGTAAGAAATGAGGTTGCCAAGAGAGGCAACATGGATTGAGAAGAGTAGGGGACCCAAAACAGAGAGCTATGAAGTATGTGCCACAGAAGATATCCACGTGAATGTTCTACAAGTCAGAGAGGAATAATCTACAATTTGTTTCTTGCAGTGTCCTTTTTACAGCAGGATATGAGAGTTGCATTATATATATATTTATTTTCTTCCAAGTTGCTTAAACAACAGCAGTTATTTAGTTCAGACAGAAAACACACGCGCCCTCCCCTCTCATTTGGCATTTATGCAAATGATGGTGCCTAGGGCTAATACGCAGATCTGGTTTTAATCATGTGGTGCTTTGTGCTGAGAAAAAAAAACAACAAAGAAAAAACATACATAAATAAATAACGGTATAAATAAATTTATAACTGTGTACAAAGACCTACAACAATACAAACAAAGCCCTTACAAAATGGACATAGTATTTTTTTCGTAAAGAATCGTGTACATATAAAACATTCTGCACAAATAATCACTATATACAGGTCGGGGTCCCATGCGGTGAGGTTTTTTTTTAACTACCATAGCCATGTAATCGAAAAATGTTACTCCTACAAGGAAACAGCTTGACACAGTCTTCTTCTTCTTTTGGTCTTGTGACAGCTGCATTACAAACACAAGTATGACAATGCAGCCTTAATTGTCTTTTATATGGAAAATGGATTTACGTAACAAAATGTTTCTGTGAAATATTTAGTGTAATTTCTTCCAGATGCATCACCTTTTATACGCTGTATGGAACTGCTGCATATTTCTAGTCTATATATCCCATAAAGCCCTGCTGGCCGTTCATGCAATGTATACGCTGAGCATCCACTAAAATTAATAGGGGCAAAATGACTGGCTGGACCGCTTCCATGTCTGGGTAGAGCTCTCTGCAGAAGCTTTAAATGCTGGGGATTCGCAGGGAAAGTTTAGTGTTATTAATTAATTAATTTATATATTCATTGTTTATATAAACCATTAAAACGAACCCTACCTGGGATACACAGTAAATTAATGATATACCTTTATGTGTAACATATTGCTGCAATCTGAAAGCTGTATCTTATCTTCAGCTGACCTTGTTTATTCATATAAAAAAAACTACGTCTGCCAACTTTCTTTTTAGTATTTTGGTTCAATGATGCATAAGAGTAACACATACAATTTACAAGCTGCTACCTTGTTTGTTTGTTTTTCCTTTGCTGGATTTTATATAGCAGTGTTTCCCAAACCTGTCCTCAGGACCCTCTGCCTCGCCAGGTTTGCCAGATATCTGAAGCTCAGCACAGGTGATATGATTTGCTGCTCAGTGATTGCAGGATTCAGTCTGCATTTCCCCAGGGTGATCTGCAAAATCTGGCCTGGTTGAGGGTCCCTAGGACAGGTTTGAGAAATACTGGTCTATAGTATGAGTACTGCTAGCAAACATAAATATTTTGTTCATGTAAAATTTCTCGGACCTTCCAACGTAGGGCCATATTACAAAGTCGGTGCCAACTTAACCAGAGCTGTTGTAAATTTAGCTGGCATCATTACAATCGTCGCGCTAAAACAGGGACGCTGGGGAGAAAAACCTGCGCCTGCTGGTTTCTCCTTTGCGCCCCCGTTTTAGCGCGATATTACAATGCAGGCACTAGAAAAGCTGCCTGCGTTATCGGCCGCTAAGCCCCAGGATGCATGCGGCAGCGCTAAGCGCGGCTGCACGCATCTCCTCCATAGAGTCCATAGGACTGCATTGAGGCAGACGGCACCGGTCACATTGCAAGATCCGGCAGATTGACGTAGTGATCTGCAGGGGGAGAATGGGAAACTTTTTCCCCCAGGCTCTCCCTGCTTCCCGGTGAACAGAGGAGGCGGTTGGAGCTGCGGTCCTCGCTGCGGGATGGAAGGTGAGTATATGATTTATTTTAACTTTCCGGTAACCGCAGCCAGACGGTAATTACCGTTAGGACTTGTAATCCTAATGCTAATTAACTCTTTGCGCTCCCATGTTAAGCATAGGGAGCGCAAAGTACAGTAACCTCATGCAGAACAATGCAAGATACCAATCGCTAATGGGTTTTTTAACCCGTTAGCGTTTGGACTGTAATATAGGTGGCCCACGTTAAGCCCACCAGGGCTAACGATAACGCTCACGCAGGTGAGCGCTAATGTTAGCACCAAGAATGGAAAGGAAAAACCTGCAGGCCCAGGTTTTTCTCCATAGCGTCCTTGTTTTAGCTCGATGATTGTAATGGGGCCCTGAGTTGCTAATGGAAAAATTGTGGGCAGTATTACAAAACTGTTGCTAACTTAACCAGAGTTCTTGTAAACTTACCTTTGTAATACTGCCCAATGGCTCTGGTAACGCTAAAACAGGGACGCTAAGGAAGAAAACCTGCACCTGCAGGTTTCTCCTTAGCAACCCCATTTTAGCTCCATTTTACAGGACAGGTGCTAATTCAGCAGCGTAATGCAGCACTAAGCGCCACCGCGAGTATCCCCTCAATGGAGTGCATAGGACTCCATTGAGGCTTTGGCTGCCGGTCACATGACCTGCACGATCTCGCCTCTCGCGGGATCCTGCAAGTTGGCGAAGTAATTTGCGGAGGGAGACGGGGGACTTTTTTCCCCTGTCTCGCTCTGCTCCCGGCAGCCAGAAGCAGCGGATCGAGCCGCCGTTCTCGCCATAGTATGGGAGGTGAGTATGTGATTTCTATGGGGGTATTTGAGGCTATTGATAACTGATTCTGCAGAAGCGGACTCAGTTAGCACCAGGGTCCAAGCTGTGGTTAACTTTTGAGTTAGCCACTGCGGGATGTAATTAGTGTTAGGACTTTGTAATCTTAATGCTAATTAACTCTTTGTGCGCCCCATGTGAAGTATAAGGATCGCAAAGTACAGTAACCTCGTGTTGAAAAGCACAATCACCAAATTGCTAACGGGCTTTTTAACCCATTTGCGTTCGGAATGTAATATGGTCGGCCCGCACTAGGGCCAAACAAAGCTAACGTTAACACTCACACAGCTGAGATCCAACTTTAGCGTGCACTATGTAATAGGGCCCATAGTCTATGGAGTTGTTAAGTTTACAACACCTCTGGTGAAGTTAGCCCCAGCTTGGGAATACTGCCCTGTGAATTTCTGTTCTGACAGACAGTTTTAGTAGCTCGAGTCATAATAGCCAGTAGCCACAAATGGATAACGGCAGCGTCGCCACAGCAAGTGTCCTCTATTGGAGTCCATAGTAATTCGTGGACAGAGGCTTGACTCACTGCAATCCTGCCTGTTTGCAAACAGACAGAAAAGGCGATGGATACTGCTGACCTCTGCAAAGAGGGATCAAAAGTGATTAAAATAAACAAACAAGAAATTCATTAAACTGTTAAGTGATTTTGATTATGCAAAATCACTTAACACCAGGGCTTCTTCTTCTTCTTAAGGAGAAGCTACATTGCAATTGATTGTTCTTCTCTGGCTAGCTGAAAATTACTGGGTCCTATACAAAATATAAGAGGTGCTAATTTACCGTAAGGATTGTGCAAGATTTGAGATGCAAAGTGTGCAGCTCTTATTTGACAGTGGCCTGTACCGTTAATGTTACAGCTACATGTGATGCCATTACCCGGCTCAAGTAATTAGACTTACGGCTCGGTTGACATGGGTTCTTGTATTTTCTACATTTGTCTTTTGTTATGGGAAGTGTGTATCTTCATAACAACTTGATGTTTGTAAACAACTGAAGACATTGTATGACTTGTGTGCCCAAAGTTCTTGATAAAATAAAACAAAATAATGAGAAGAAATGGATGTCTTTGGTCCACAAGTGCTAGGCCTTTTGGGATGCAGGGCTAAACTGTCCCTTTTCACCTATAAATCTTTATATTGATAATTATGTTCTCTATTATCTCTCTGTTTCCATTATTAAGAGGATGAAAATAGATGCTTTACCTTTTTAAATAATGCAATTCGTGTTTCACTAAGCTGGATGGTATTGAGTGTAGAGACATTTCCACTTGTCTAGACAATATATTCTTGCATTCTAGGATGTAGCATAGTTTATATTTTATATATATGTGTATGAAGCCTTTAACATTTTGACTAACCGCACACTGTGGAAGTAATCCTTCTGACGTATTCATTTTCTTTTTGATGTTCTTGATGTTTGGCTTTTATTTCTGTTAGGTGAGGCAGTGCATCTTGCCCGTGATTTTGGCTATGTGTGTGAGACTGAGTTCCCGGCTAAAGCTGCAGCTGAATACCTCTGTCGTCAGCATTCCGACCCTACAGAACTCCACACAAGGAAAAACATGTTGCTCGCTACCAAGTAAGTATGGCATCTTTATTCATGTGGAATATGCAATAGAGATCCATCTAACCCTTTAGATGCTGCCTTTGTGCTCGTTCATGGAAACTGTCATGTTGGGGACTCTCAGCCCCACTGATATTCCCCAGCCGGCGGCGGCTCAGAAACTGGACTCTTGTCAGCATCTGGGTTTTATTGCAGGGTTCCATGGGCGCAGGAAGATGACACGCTATGCGCAGCACTATGACGTGGCCCAATGAAATTCATATCTTGGTTTAAATGCCGGTATTCCCTTACATCCAAATGCCTTGTCATGGTTTCTATTGCCCGAAAGCATGTTGTTTCTCTTATGTGTTGTTTCTCAGTTGCTAACCTTGGCTTCCCTTATTGACCATCCTGCTTTCTTGTGTCCCTTGTATTCTGTTTTGGCCATTCTAAAGACCGGCAGTGGGCTATATTACAATCTTCCCGCAAAAACCCTTACGCAAAGCAAAAAATTTTGCACCAAGCTTTAAGCTTTTGCATGCTCAAATCACCGCTAGAATTACAATCCTCGCGGCTTTTTTCATCCACCGATCAATAGCGCGCGCAAACAGGACGCGCACAAATGGAGGCGCAGTGCCGTCTCACGCAAAAATCTTTGCGCGCACCGTTTTTAACACCCATTCAGCCAATCAAAATGAAGAAACACACCTATCAAACGCAACTGAATTGCATCTGCCAGAGGCATCGGAGACGGGTTCTGCGTCTATGATGCAAAATGAGCACATATGCTACAGTAATAATACACACACACCTGCCATCATCCATTATATTGTTGCTGCATTCATTTTTATGGGCTGTTTTGTTTTTTGGGTTCGGCCAGGTTGTTCAGAAATGCCGTTACCACCAGCTTTTAGGAGTTGCTAAAATTATGCGCTCAAACGCTATGCGGTAATTACCACGAATAGATTGCAATACCATCCTCGTACCAGTGCACATTCGCATTTGCGCTCACAATGTTAAGTATAGGACGCTCGCAGTACAGTAAGCTCGCGCAGGGTTCGTGCAGGTTCACCCGCGTTAGATGATTGCGCGCGGTTGTTGCGCTGACTATGTAATACGGCATTCGGCGCAAATGGTTTTACCCCTCGCGTTAATGTTTTTTTGCGCCGGCGCAAACGTTTGCGTTAAGATTGTAATTTAGCCCAGTGTAGGTTGTGAATTTTAGTGTGTGTTTGAATCAGGAAATCGTGACAGAATCCATGTACCAGGAATAATTTTTTTTTTTTTTTTTTTTTCATCTTATTATGATGAAATTTCATTATAAGAAGCCACTTACACATTTAATATACCAACATAATGTCATATCTATGATCTATACATATTTCCCATACAGTCTTCCATCTCATGCTTATGAAACATTGCTCATTCTGTAATTCTTTTCATCATATGTGTAAGGCTACCCCCTGGATGTTTCTCAAGGTTTTAATAATATTGGACCTAACCGCTAGACTATTAAGTGCTACCCCTCATTTTATACTTCTTCTATAAATAAATAACCTTGTTGCACCATCACACACTTGATTCTATCACTGTTGGCATCATTCATTGGGCACTACATGTTCCAACACCAGAAAATACCACACTAGAAGATACTACCACGTCTTGACACTTAACCTCCATCCTTAAAAAACCTAGTAATGACCGATAAACATAACATATAGGCATCTCTACAATTACAAGATGTGACGGGCCAAAGCATATCGACTTAAAAATGGGAATAAGTCATAAAATAGCATGTCATCTCGATTGAGAGCATGCCATTACCTTGTTTTTTTGAAGACTAGATATCATGGAAAGGTCAAGCTATTATGTAAAATAATTGGATTGACCTTGTGGTTATATCTGTTTATTTAATTTTATAATGTTTGTGTCTGATTGTGCCTTCTAAAAGCATATGAAGCTATTACCAGTGGCTATTTTGCATGGATTGATCTCACCTGAGCCTCTGGCTCTTACTGAGATTTTCTTTGAGGCGACTGGTTTGGTAGACGCAATAATGTGAATGTCATTATGAAACATTTGCAAGCCCGTTTGTAACCCTGCCTTAAAGCTGACATTTTAATAACACTTTTTGACCTATTAGCGGTAATGATTGTGTGAGGTTTGGCAGTCACTGCAGAAATTCAAGCAATCGCTACTGTTGCATTTGCTATTCTAGGTCAAGAACTGTGCTACTGCTCGCTGTTTCAGTATCCTTCTGCTAGGAGTTTGTGTTGCCAATTTCGCAGTAATATTGCATTATATTGTAAGCTGTGATCGGCGTTTGGTTTATTAAATCGGCATAACCTACCAGCAGTAGCAAATCACAAAGAGTGGTAATATTGAAAGCTATTGCTCTCAAGCCACCGATCCGTTTGTAATCGAGCCCGTGTAATTTTCTGAGACTGCCATTAAAACCAAATTTCTAATTACCGCACTTATATTTATTCACATATAGTTCAGACCATAAAAAGTAGCCGTGAAATAGTTTTTTCATTGTCATCTTTTATTCGGCTATTTCTCTTATATTGTTTCCAACACAAATGGGTTAAATACCAAAGTAATTCTGGAATAACAGAGTATGTCTCCAGTCCTGTGATCTCAGACTTTGAACTTAGTATGTACAGTGCCTTGTGGTGGGATATATAGCCAGCAAAAGGAAGTAACTGATTTATTTGAAGATTAGGGTTTAGAGTGCTTAGTCTTATCTCAATTTTCTGATGCCTTCGCGCTCTCTAACCCGCCCCTCAACATGGAAAGTTTTGCAGCTGAAAACAATGATTTCCAGATTATAAAACAAACAATCCATGGCTTGTACTGGGGAGGAACTACAGAACAGACCAGAGCTGTGACTTAGGCTCTCATAGACTAGGTCAAAGAGTCAGTATCAGGCAGCACAAATGTAGAGAGATAAATCCAAGCTCCTTTACTGTCCTGTTAGTAATCGTCAGAAAATAAATTGTTCTCGCATATGTACCAGTAAGAGGATAACTGTATATTATCCCTTGTTATGATGAATAAACCTTATAACCCAATCTGAGATAGGTTGGCATAATGTAAAGGCTGACTGTTGTCTTGAAGATGAGGATGACTGTTATAGATTTGGAATAGGTATTCAGGAAGAGGGGTTTTACTGTGTTTTAGCTGAAAATATACCTTTATTCCAGCCCTGTGGTCTCCCCTTGATTCTTGTAGCTGGATGGCGCTTGCTGCAGGAAGTGGCAGCTGCCACCCCCCTGATGACTAACAAGGGTTACAATATGTGCAGCCAATCAGATGCCTTCCAATGGAAAAGAATTGAGCGGCACTGGAAGATTGTTTTGGGTTAAATAACTGGAAGACTGTCTCAGAGGGAGCTGAGTGACAGCCTTCAGGGCGGAGACAAACCCTCCTCTTTGGAGGCTGTCTGAACCCTCCTCTTCAGTTTCAACTGGACAGGACAGAGGACAATTCACTGCTCTGCGTGGAGAGAGCCTGTGGAGACATGGGTTCGAACCCGGCAAGAGCACCTCTCCAGTAAGTGTCCTTGGGTAAGACACCTAACGGTACATACTCGCCACCCAGGACATACTTGAAAACGAGAGAAATCTCAATGTATCCTTCCTGGTAAAATCCTTTCTAAAAAAAAAAAAAAAAATTCACAATGACCAGTTAATTAAGGTAATATGGTCATGGTGAATACTGCACAACTTTAAGAACGATGTAAAGGAATAGTTGTAGAAATTGACAATGCAAATATTTCTATGACAGTTATCCTTTCCAAAACTCTTTTTTTTAGTGTAAACAAATTATTGTAATTACCTTTCGGAAGATTCCAGCCACTTATTGCCATTTGACACTGTAAACAATAATTATCCAGAACAACCAACTCAGTATATATAAAATAACATGCAAGTTTATATGTTTCAAAAAATTTATAGCTTTGCATTTCTCTACATCCCATCTCACTAGCTTGTTGTGTGCTCAGTCCACAGTTTTTCAAACCTCACAGTAGAAAATCAGCGTTCTGCTACAATTGTATTAATATCAATTTATTTACTATTTACTATTTTATGCAATAATCACAAACAGATGAAAAAAAGACTGCTTTTTTGATACATTTTATATTTTCCAGGCAGATTTGCAAAGAGTTTGCTGACCTAATGGCCCAAGACAGATCCCCACTGGGAAACAGCCGTCCGTCATTTATCCTGGAGCCTGGTGTCCAGAGCTGCCTGACCCACTTCAGCCTGATCACACATGGATTCGGTGGCCCAGCCATATGTGCTGCACTCACTGCTTTCCAGAACTACCTCCTGGAGTCTCTTAAAGGGATGGACAAGATCTTCATGAATAGCTCAGGAAATGGACACTCAGGAGTCGAATCAAAGCCTTCTGAAAAGGACATTAAGCACAGGAAATAACCCCTTGATTAAGGGATATGGAGGATACTGGGAAGCAAATAAACAATACGAAGGAGATATGTTTCCTGGGATTGCCTGGCAGTGGTGTTGGTCACCGTGCATGTACGAAAAGTTAGAACACTTACAGTAAATGGAGCAAAAGAGCATGGAGCGAGGATGGAGATGGAATACCTTGACAAAACGAGAAACTGGATCACATTGTGGCTATTTGAAGAAGGTTGATACTGGGGAGTTTTGTTGAGATCCAACAGGTGTATGTAATAATTGACTTAATCTTAGCAGTTGGCATGCCACCTATCATTCTACAGACTACCATGGACATTCCTGGGGACTTGACAGTTTTTGCATCATACATTATGATATATCTCACACTAGAGGGACCAAAATGCCATACCTAGGGCTGTTTTTAAGTGAATCATCATCATTCTATTATTTCCAACAAATTATGCAAAGTTTCATATATTGACTTAAAGATACGCTATCAAAGTCTAGTTTGGATGACAGGAAAGGACAGACTAGGTGAAATTTGTGCACTCACTCACAGCCTGATAAAGGCATATTAGCTACAAATCTGGATGGTGTGCTAATTTAGAGGTTCAAAGACAATGGTTAAAAAATGAAGTGTATAAAGTCTTCTTGATAACTGATCAAACAATCATGAATGGCTGTCTAAAAGAATGAACACTAGATTTTAAGGAGTTAAAAACTAAAACTAAACTATAATTAACAAACGAGTTATAAAAAACCTGTTAGTGACTTGTAAAAGATTCCTTGAGTTTAAAGTTAGGTGTTCAGTTGCATATCTTTGAACTTTATAATAAGTGTATCCTGGTAAATCTGGCAAACAGAATTTCGGAGTACGAGCTTCCCGTGGAAGAATTATGATTATGAAGTTGATGTAGCAAGAGCTATGAATTTGAGCATAACCAGGGACTAATCCAACCAAGCCTTTAGGCTAATGGCTTGCGCCATTACCAGCTCAAGCCACTATTCCGACTGAATATATATTGCGGCTGCTTACTGTAAGTTAACGGCTCCTAGATTTTTATAAGAGCCGTTACCAAGAGCTCAGCATGAAAATAGAATATCTACCAAGGAATAGCTCACTAAGTTCAAACCAATATTCAGAAATGAATACCTGCTTGGAGACCCTGGTGTTAAGGGATTTTGCTTTTGCGAAAGTACTTAACCCTTTGCCGCCAGGCAGGTTGTGCCTGCGGCGGGGGGCATATGCGGCGGGGGCATACCAGTATGCGCTGGGCCCCTCCTCTGGCCCACCTATGCAGCTAACGTGCGGCACACGTCATTGGCTGCAGGGGGACATCCTAAGTTCAGGCCGTCCTGCGGCACCCAATAGCGTGCGCCGCCCAACAGCCGGTGGGCAGGAGCACAGAGGCTCATTGAAGTCAGCAGGGTGTGGGGATGGCATAGTACACCCCGTGGCGGTAAAAGGATAAAGCTTAAAAATAAATACATCTATAAAGCCATTACATATCTTTGGTCTCATGTTGTGCATGCCACATGATATGCCACTTCTTCTCAAATAGTCCCCTGTGCCCTTCTGCAGTCCACAAATGAACCCGCTTGCACAAAGTCGAGCTTGTCTCCATGGTGCCCTATGGACTGCAGGAGCATATAGCAGCAGCTATACTGCAGACATCAGGGCTGGACTGGGACAAAAATCAGCCTTGGACTTTACCCAGACCGTCCGATTTTAATTATGCACAAAAATAGTATATAAACCAACTGAATCACTCAACCAATCGCTCTACAGATACTGGAGTTGTTACAGAGTGATTGGGCAAAGTGGCACTGAGGATGAGTGCGCACCATGTCTTAAGCTGAGGCGGAGGCGCAGAGGGTCTCACCAGCACAGCGGCCCCAATATGAGACTGTTGCAGACTATTCTGGTTTACAGATGGTGAGGAAGTTCTCACCTCACCCATTAAGGGCAGAGTGAGCTGCGCAGTGAACCAGCATTCACACCAGCCCAGTGAGCCATCGGCCCACGGGGAATCTCCCTGTAGTCCCTATGGCCAGTACATGCCTGGTTGGCAAAGATCAGCAGCTCCAAACTATCCTGATTATAGCCCCTAATACTGTGAATCAGTTGGAATAGGGCCGCTAAAGGATAACCGTTCGTGCATACATTTACCATTAGCAAGTGATTATTACCAATTTCACTGGAATAGGGCCCCTGGTTTGTTATTTAGTAATATAAGTAAATCATTAACTTTATATCAAGCAGTAAGGTTAAGCTGATGCTTTAAATATGTTACTGTGTTACATTCTCATCCTCCCGTCTTAATTAATTTATTTATTGACAAGCATGCCACAAGCATCAAATTACTGTGATTTTTGCATGGGTAATAATTACGTCTCACAGGAAAAAATTACCAATGAATAAAACCCTATTGCAGTTTATGTAAGGTTGTTCCACATTATTAATTTGATCTTTTTCTTTTTTAAAAAAATATTACTGAATATTTTAATAGAATAAAAAAAATTCCAAATTCGGACTGTCTGTAATCCCAGTGAACATAGCACTATCACTAAGTCACTCTTCCGGTACGTGTGACTGATCGCACAATAGGACAATGCAGGGTAGTAGCTGGGAGTAACAGACATTTCCAAAAACCACCTGGATGAAGGTAGATAGAACGTATCGAGACTCTCAATTTAACATGTTACTATTTGGGGTAAAATCAAATGTCGCTGCATGAAAACTATTTTTTTTTTTATAATAAAAAGATGATCTTCTGTATTTTGTACAGCGGAGGATGGTTTGGCCCTGAAGCACATGAAAGCTCTTTGAATATCTTAAAAAAATCAGGTGATGGCAAATCCCTGGCACAATCAAAAAGTCTTCTGTACATATTTATTTATGTGTAATTAAGTGGGGATGTTTTAAGGATGTTTTAATGCAAGCTATTTATAAATGGAGTGAGTTTGGGTATATTATTAATATTTTGGGGTATTTTGTTTACCCTTTATACACCAGCTGGGTGTAAATGCATCATTGAGGTCTCGACATTTCACAGGCACCTCTGTTGTAAAAAACACAAAAGAAAAAAAAATTAAAAGGTATCATTAATAAAAAAAAGAGAACCATTACAATGAACATTATTTGACTTTTAATTTATTTTATTTACGTTTTAATGTATAACTTTCTATCCTGAGTGGTCTTCGAATTGTCTACATATTTATGCAGAAAATATGGTGGCCTAGTATGGAAAATATTTTAAAAAGTAGTTCTTGGTAATTGGGAGATCAGAGAATTCTAAAGAATATTTGAAAGAATTCTTAAGTTGACTTGACTTAATGATGCCTAGGGGTAATGAAGTAATCAACAACTACCCTTGCTTGGATCCAGAATATTTTGAGATTTACAGTTGTGATACTCAATAGAGCATTTATACTCACAATTTGTGTAAACTTTGTCCAAATAGGGACTTAACAACTAAAAATATAGATACGCATCTTCCTTATAAAAAAAATCAATACACAAGAAAGAACACCGAACACAAGTCCAGAAAGAGTACCATACAAATTCCGTACAAGGCTCAGGAGGAACCAAAATTTTAACAATTTATTAACATATCAGTTCGAAAATGACAAGGGCGAACATCTTAAAAAACATATATACCTGTATAATGGTTTGTGAAAGGAGGTAATCAGCTTGATAAAATAGATGAAGTAATTGATCTTGTACTTGAGTCGATCACTCTTACTACAGTAACTATTCAATGATAGTCAGAAACCCGGTCTAGGCTGGTATATGTTGAAACTGAAGAAAGAAAGTAGGTGATTCATACGTTCAGTCGCAAGCTACTAACCAGGTCATAAAAGTTACTCGCCACCGGTTGCTCCACCTAACCCCTACCCAGCCCTTAACTCTGCCCCTAAACACACCCCCTTAAATTATCTTATGAAATTACACTGTTAAAGGTTTTATTTAGAATAAAGTTAATAAATTAACATTAATACCCAGACATCAGACCCCAGATACATATATACCCAGTTATCAGACCACAGTGTGAGCGTAGCGAGGAGGCAAGAAAGCTCCTCTCCAGCCCCCTGCCAGTGACAGAGACGAGCCGGGTCAGGTTTGGCAGCTGTTTCCTGCCACAGTGCAGCCTGGGGCAGGGGGGGCTGTACAGTGGCACTGCTGGAATACACAGCACAAAATAATTTATTGTGCTGCCTGTGTGTGCATTTCTACTCGCCCTCACTTAGTTTCTAAGGAAGCATTATTTTACTGAGAGGGTGGTGGATACATGGAACAGTCTTCCAGTAGAAGTGGTAGAGGCCAAAACAGTAATTGAATTTAAGCAAGCATGGGATAGGCATAAGGCTATCCTAAACAAAAGATAAATCCAGGTTAAGTATCCATGTAATTGGGCAGACTAGATGGGCCGAAAGGTTCTTATCTGCCGACATTTTTCTATGTTTCTATGTTTCTACTCGCCAAATGCGAGTAGGCGAGTGGAACTTTTGAGCCCTGCTGTATAACATTTGAGAGTAAACCATAGTTACAATAATCATCAATTTAATAGTATACACATTTTGATGTAGGTATGAAATATCGCTATATAGCATACAAACGAGCACTTCTCTGAACATGTGAAAGTTTACTCATTGATAAGAAAAATAACGAAGATCCGAACATCAGACTAATTGTCAACTTCGATAGGTTTATGAGAAAGTGAAAGTGAAAGAGATCTGTAACAGATTCTGGCCGATCCTCTCACAAGATAGACATCTTAGGAAAAAGCTACCATCTGCAGTGACCATGACAGTGAGGAGAGCAAAAAACGACATACTGGTTATAAGTCATTTTCAAAGATCAAAAATACATATGTAGATACTCGAGTATACCGCTAGATTTTGGTGACAAAAATTTACCTTAAAATTGAAGGGGTTGCGTTAATTCGAGACATCTGCATCGCCTGTAAAAGAAAAAAAAACCTGCCTTGCTCTGGTGGATCCCAAGTCCCCTGGAAGTTCCGGTAGTCTCGCTGAAGTGAATACGGGCTCCCTGATGCTTGCAAACACTTCAGGAACTCCTGGGAAAGGTGGGATCCATCATGGCTAGAGGGCACGCTGGGTTTAACCCAAACTTTCACCTCGCTCGCCTCCACCGGCCATCTAATCGCTAGTAAAGAAGACCGGTGGCTTCATACTTAGTGACAACTGCAATCATTCTAGAGCAGAGCACCCTGACCTGAGGGGTATCCTGACTGTGTTAAGAGACCCTGGAAGGATTTTAATTGCTTAGCGGTACAGAAAAAAAAAATCCTCGAGTTATATTCGAGTCTTGAGTATTCTCTCTTTTCCATAATAAATCTCTATCCATCGCGTTATATTCGGGTCGCGCTATACTCGAGTATCTACGGTAATCCAAATTGGTTACAGAATTCCCTAAAAGGCACGTATAGATGTGGAAATTGTAAAGCCTGTTGCTTTATTTCTAAAGACTCCAAGACTTTCCACAACCATGATAATTCCATCTCTTTCCAAGTTAAGAATTTTTTCAACTGCAGGAGTAAGGTGGTAGTGTACCAGATAACCTGCAGGTGTGGGAAAAAATATCTTGGTAAAACGATAAGAGAATGTAGGACTCGAGTCCTAGAACATGTTAGATCAATTAACTACATAAGAGAAACGCCAGTTTCTAGACATGTAAAAACTACACACGGAGGTGTAGTATCAAATCGTCAGTTCAAGATAATCGATCAAATTCATCCAGGGACACACAAAGGCAATCTGGATAAGAAACTAAGACAAAGAGAAGCATATATCTGTAACAACTGTAACATTTCAATGTTCTTGAACCCAGGACATACTTGAAAACGAGAGAAATCTCAATGTATCCTTCCTGGTAAAATACTTTATAAATAAATAAATAAATAAATAAATATTGGATGTATCGTTTGGGGATCCTGTATCCACAGGGTCTCAATGAGGGATTCACATTTGCCCCGTTTATAGGCAGGTAATAATCCTGTTACTAACTATGGACATTTATATGTGTTTTTCTTTATAATAAGCATTCAGTTTTTAATTTACATTTCCCTGACCACTAGTAAATATCTTAATCTATACTCCGTTCCTGAGCCTAGCTGGGATAATTCTATGATTGATTTCACCATTACTGTCCACTTTACCTTTAAGAAAACATACTGCTATATAAACAACTTAACAGCTAAGTAGGGTGATCAGACCAATTAAAATACGGATTATTATTATTGTGATATATATCTGCAATTAGTCTGTCTGATGCAATAAGCCAAGGAGTTACTAGAGCTACAATTGCTGCTTAAGAGGATAATGGACATCGAGCATTTTATTATTCAATCCCTACATGTTAAAAATGGACAGATATATATATATAGTGAAGCGAACCAGACTAACGGGGAGTTCTTTATCCTATCGGAGGCAATCCGGCGCATGCGCAGAAAGAAAGAACGCAAATAGATCAATAAAACCGGAAGTATGCAGGGTTGAAACGCAAACCGGATATATGCCTTAACACGCACGCCAAACACATGTGCAGGAAGTAGCGGAAGTGGTGGCGGATCGGTATGAGTAACTAAGGGTCACCAGCTGGACATAATGGGAGACAGTATATAACCATACAGTGGAACGGGGGGTTTCAAGGTAATTTCTCCTGAGGAAGATAGCGTGAAGCTATCAAAATGCGTTGAGCATTATATGATTGCATTTTAACACTTTCTGGGATGGGTCTCATGTTGGTTTTTATAGCGGTTTATTTAACAATAGGCTAATGGTGGAGAATTCAATATCCACATTACTATGCAGTGGTAGAATGATGATCTGCTAACTGGAAGCTGAATATTTCAGTCTTGTAATGCAGTAGTGATTTGTGACATTTATTAACCATTGTATATGGGGTTACTCATATCTTTTTTTCCTTCACTGAGATCTGCCTCTCTTGCTGTTTTACTGAGGCGTATTTTGACTACCTAATTGGTTTGACAATTGTGTATATGAATCAGTGGCATTTTGGAATCTGTGAATCCTATCAGAGTTAAGCCTCAACCCAAATAAGGAGTGAGGACAACATAACTATTTTTTACTAAGCAATTAAGGATAGTCACTGAAATCCTCTATGGCATGCAGATTTTAAATTGGGTATGTGGTACATGAATTGCCGCAAACTAGATCTGGAGTTTAGTAATGCTTGGTAGTCTATCGGTTATCTCTCTGCCACTCTATTAGTTGTGACTTGACACTCTACATAGACCTTGTGGGTCCTTGCTACTTAGCGATATTTCATACCTACGTCAAAAAGTGAAAACTATTAAATTGATGATTATTGTAACTATGGTTTAACTCTCAAATGTTATACAGCCTATAAGGATATTGTATGTCGGTACTACACTCCTTATAGTTTGGTCTGTGACTAGACAGAACGTATGAATCACCTATTTTCTTTCTTCAGTTTCAACATGTACCAGCTTAGACTGGGGGTTCTGACTATCATTGAATAGTAACCGTAGTAAGAGTGATTGACCCAAGTGCAAGATCATTTTACTCCATCTGTTTTATCAAGCTGATTACTGCCATTCATAAACCATTATATATGTGGATTTAGTAATGCTTGGTAGTCTATCGGTTATCTCTCTGCCGCTCTATTAGGTGTGATTTGACACTCTACATAGACCTTGTGGGTCCTTGCTATATAGCAATATTTCATACCTACATCAAAATGTGTAAACTATTAAATCGATGATTATTGTAACTATGGTTTAACTCTCAAATGTTATACAGCATATAAGGATATTGTATGTCGGAACTACACTCCTTATAGTTTGGTCTGCGGCTAGACAGAACGTATGAATCACCTATTTTCTTTCTTCAGTTTCAACATATACCAGCCTAGACCAGAGGTTCTGACTATCATTGAATAGTTACTGTAGTAAGAGTGATCGACTCAAGCACAATATTAATTACTTCATCACTTTTATCAAGCAGATTACTGCCATTCACAAACCATTATATATATGTTTTTTAAGATGTTCGCCCGTATCTTTTTTGAACTGATGTTAATAAATTGTTTAAATTTTGGTTCCTCTTGAGCCTTGTACAAAATTTGTATGGTACTCTTTCCAGACTTATGTTCGGTGTTCTTTTTTGTGTATTATAAATCTCAAGGGTTTAGTCCCTATTAAAGTACCTCATTGGCCTTTTTTTTCTCTTCCTTCTTTTTCTTCTATAAAAAAAATCAAGTCTGAATGTGGGATACACTAGGTTACTGTGGTCTTACAACAACCACTGGTTAAGATTTTGTTTCTAGATATCCTAAAGCAGTGATGGCACCCCAGATGTTTAGGCATTATGAAACACGTAGTTCCGAATCAGGAATAAAGCTGTGGGAGCATCACAGGAAATACAGTTGCAAAACCTATGGGGTGCCAAGGTTCGCCATCACTGTCCTAGAGAAACCTTAAAAAATGACAATCCTCCCTTTGTTTGCTACTGTCTTCCACATACAAACTTTGGCTGCACCATTGGGGTTGTGTTTTTGTTTCGCTCAACAATACAATGATTACATTTATATCCGGTATAAAGAAGAATTTGGGTCAATTTGAGCAACGACCATGGAAACCAAATGTTACCTCTGACTTCTTTTAGATCTTTGTACAGGGATTCCTCTTTATCCATAATCTCCTTTGTCTGTAAAAGCAATGATTCAACCACATGTTTATTTCCAGTTTATTATATTTACTAACTAATCCAAAATGACAAATTAATCACACTTGACGATTTACAAGCAACACTGCTAGATGAGTTGAAAGGTGAATAAATTTTAAGATGTATGAAAATAAAGTAATCTCTCTGAAGAACAGTAATTTTTTTACAGCATCCATTCGCTCTAAACATTCCCCAAAATAAAGCCATCTATTCCAGCTGCTCTGTATTACAATTCTGGAATGGGGTATGACTATTGGTCGAGTTATCCATCTTTAAAAGCCACATTATGTATTTAAGGGGGTTGTGTGGTTACCCTTGATCATACTGAAATATGCAAAATATGAATCCCCATCATGCAATGTTTTAAATGACAAAGGGCTACAAAAGTTCACATCACATCCTCATCGCCCATCCCCACTAATGGATGAGACAGCTGGGCACTGGAAAAATACTGTTCTGCTGTACTGTCGCAGGTTGTAGCTCAAGTCCTTGGGTCCTGAATCGATCTGAAACGAAATGTAGGTATGACTGGAGGTTCCAGCGGCCATGATTCATTCATAGATGGAAGGATTACAGAAGAAATATTGTACTAGGCAGTTATTGATACCATAGAGTTCTTGCCACTGGTCCACTATACATTTATAAGGTCCAGTTAGGGAGACTCCTAGGTGAACAACAGTCCATGGCCTTTTGGCCCACTGATGATTAGCACAGATTTCTTAATATCTTGTCCACACTGTCTGCAGTGGTACACCAGCCACTCATTGAAGGGGGTGAGACTACAGAGAATTTTCATACCATTTCAAAACTTGTATGGGGTGAAAGGATAGAGATAATTTGAAAACTGTGAGTTTCCTTAAATTTTGTGTCCAACAATTTGAAAACTCTACTAGGGACAAGATTGTTAGACTATCATGTTTTTGGGGTTTTGGTTTTTCACAAGTCCCCAAATGCATGACGAGAGATGTGGTATTTATAGGGACTATATTTGCTTAATGATAGTTATGCATGTGTGTTTTGAGTATGTGGTTAATAGTATGAGACAGAGTATGTGACTGAGTGAATGGGATGACAGAATATGGTTTATGAGAGTATGATTGAAGTAGCATGTGGGTGTGGTGGGCTTATTGAGGTAGTAGTGAATGTTTGGCGGCTGAATGAGGTGGGACTATATGGCTAATTCGGTGACAAGGGAATGAGAATATGGTTGGCTTAGTGGGTGAGAGTGAGCGTGTGAGTGAGGTAACACATAACCAGACATCTACAAAACACTCAACCATACATTTCCACATGCTGAATGTGTTATCTGTTGTGAGAGTACATGAGAGCTGGTTGAATGCAGTACGTTTTGTTCGGAGTGCATGAAAGCTAGCTGAGTGTGTTAAGTGTTGTGGTAGAGCATGGGAGTTTTCCACCTGTTGCTGATGTCATGGAAGTGCAAAGGGGCTGTCTGAGTGCAGTAGGTATTATGGAAGTACATGGGAGCTGGCTGGTAGGTGTTTAGAGAGTTCATAGGGTTTATTTATTTTGAGAACATTCTAATTTGAGTTACCACTCTCTCTTATGTCTGTCCCTTAAGGAGGGCTCACAGATCCCACAAGACTGGAGTTCCTCATTGCTGCAACGTTGTCAGAGGCAGTAGTAACGCTTTCTCTGTGAGATGAGAACATGCAGTTGGCTGGGAGTGAGCATGTAGGTGCATGAGTGAGGTAGTAGTAAATATGTGGTTGGTGGAATGAAGCTGGAATATGTGACTGGCTTAATGATATATATGGGGATGAGTACCTGATTGGCTTAAGGGGTGGGAGTGGTTGAGGTAACTAAACCAGCTACACATTTCCACATAGAGATCGCGCAGATGCAGCAGGGTTGTCAGAGGCAGCACTAACACGCCATGAGCTACATGATATCAACTCACTGAGCACAGCAGTTCACTTCTGACGAGCAGAGTTGGAACTGGGAGTCATACTTGCTGCCCTGTTTATGTGTTATATAAATCACCAAGGCATATGCATGATGAAGAGGAGACTGAAGCTTTTTTATATTAAGGCCACATTTTGCATGTCCACGAGAGGTGGACTAAGATATTGGCAGGCCTGTCTTTAATATTGATTGGACCCTGCACAAACATTTTCTTGGCCCCCCCGAAAGCCCGTCCACCGCATAATTTTGCTCTCCACCCCCAACATCCCAAAAAAACCAAAAAAAACACAAATGCATCAAGGACTTGTCTCAAAAAACTTTAATAATGTAAACTAAGAACTGGCTCACAAACAAGTCCATAGATTGATCTGTAAAAGTATGTACAGGCCGATTATAGCCTCTTCTAGGCTCTTTCTCATCATATATTTCTATTAACAGTTATATGTTCTTGGGAGGAAAGGCATGTTTATTACTGAACGTTATTAAGATATTAAGTGAAAATGAACATTATTATATTTCAAGTGTAAAACAAATAGCTACAGTCAGGTCCAGAAATATTGGGACATCGACACAATTCTAACATCTTTGGCTCTATACACCACCACAATGGAGTTGGAATGAAACAAACACAATGTGCTTTAACTGCAGACTGTCAGCTTTAATTTGAGGGTATGTACATCCAACTCAGGTGAACGGTGTAGGAATTACAGCAGTTTGCAGATGTGCCTCCCCCTTGTTAAGGGACCAAAAGTAATGGGACAGAATAATAATCATAAATCAAACTTTCTCTTCGTAATACTTGGTTGCAAATCCTTTGCAGTCAATCACAGCCTGAAGTCTGGAACGCATAGACATCAGTGTCATGGTGTGGGCATGTATGGCTGCCAATGGAACTGGTTCTCTTGTATTTATTGATGATGTGACTGCTGACAAAAGCAGCAGGATGAATTCTGAAGTGTTTCGGGCAATATTATCTGCTCACATTCAGCCAAATGCTGCAGAACTCATTGGACGGCTCTTCACAGTGCAGATGGACAATGACCCAAAGCATACTGCAAAAGCAACCAAAGAGTTTTTGAAGGGACAGAAGTGGAATGTTATTCAATGGCCAAGTCAATCACCTGACCTGAATCCCATTGAGCATGCATTTCACTTGCTGAAGACAAAACTGAAGGGAAAATGCCCAGATCAAGAACACTCTCCAGGAGGTAGGTGTATGTGTGTCAAAGTCAAAAATCAAGAGAAGACTTCACCTGAGTAAATACAGAGGGTTCACCACAAGATGTAAACCATTGGTGAGCCTCAAAAACAGGAAGGCCAGATTAGAGTTTGCCAAACAACACCTAACAAAGCCGTCACAGTTCTGGAACAAGATCCTATGGACAGATGAGACCAAGATCAACTTGTACCAGAGGGATGGGAAGAGAAGAGTATGGAGAAGGAAAGGAACTGCTCATGATCCTAAGCATACCACCTCATCAGTGAAGCATGGTGGTGGTAGTGTCATGGCGTGGGCATGTATGGCTGCCATTGGAACTGGTGCTCTTGTATTTATTGATGATGTGACTGCTGACAAAAGCAGCACTATGAATTCTGAAGTGTTTCGGGCAATATTATCTGCTCACATTTAGCCAAATGCTGCAGAACGCATTGGACGGCGTTTCACAGTGCAGATGGACAATGACTCAAAGCATACTGCAAAAGCAACCAAAGAGTTTTTGAAGGGACAGAAGTGGAATGTTATGCAATGGCCAAGTCAATCACCTGACCTGAATCCCATTGAGCATGCATTTCACTTGCTGAAGACTAAACTGAAGGGAAAATGCCCCAAGAACAAGCAGGAACTGAAGACAGTTGCAGTAGAGGCCTGGCAGAGCATCACCAGGGATGAAACCCAGCGTCTGGTGATGTCTATGCGTTCCAGACTTCAGGCTGTGATTGACTGCAAAGGATTTGCAACCAAGTATTAAGAAGGGAAAGTTTGATTTATGATTATTATTCTGTCCCATTACCTTTGGTCCCTTAACAAGTGGGAGGCACATCTGCAAACTGCTGTAAGTCCTACACCGTTCACCTGAGTTGGATGTACATACCCTCAAATTAAAGCTGACAGTCCGCAGTTAAAGCAGATTGTGTTTGTTTCATTCCAACTCTATTGTGGGGGTGTATAGAGCCAAAGATGTTAAAATTGTGTTGAGTTGATGTCCCAATATTTCTGGACCTGACTGTATATAGTCTAGTAATAACACAAAAATAAGAATTGCATGAACCCAGCACAGACCCCACAGAATTATATGTACCCAGCATGGACCCCCAGAATTATACTTACCCTGCACAGACCTCAGGATCAGATGACCCATGCGTTCCTCTGAGCACCAGCATTCTCCTCCACGTGACCGCCGGCTTCTGAAGGCTGTGACACACTCTTTGCGAGATCTTGCCTGTAGACAGTGTCACAGCCTTCACAGGATGGCGGCTGCGCGAGGGAACACGCTGGAGCTCACAAGAAGCCACAGCCTTTTGAGGGGGCTGCTAGCGACATGGTGTTAATGCATTCCGCTAGCAGCGGTCGTCCATGGTTTATGTGGGCCCAAGGGGTAGCTGCTTTGGGCCCCTCAACAATGACTAGGCAAGGGGCAACTGCCCCGTTTGCCCTGCGTTAAAGACAGCCCTGGATATTGGTCTTGAATACATTCACCTGTGAACTTCACTTCTTTACATATACATTTTTTCATGAGCATTAAGAAATAAAAAAATAATTTTTATTATTATTTATTAAATAAAATTTTTGTTTTACACTTAACCTGGTCATGTTTGGTATCATTGGAAAGTCCATGCCCTGTCCTTTCCAAAGACAATCTTGGCCCTCTAGCTCCTGCCAAACGGGAGATAAGGGAGTCCAAATTACCCCGCTATCTACACCATAGGGATTTCCATAGGCAAATCTCTGGGCAGTTAGAGGTTAATCCCCTAACTGACATCCATGCGTGATGACGTTAGTAGGCAGGGGAAGCACCGGAGGCTTGACTGACATCCAAGATGCCATCCACCTCCGGGAGTAGACCGCGGAAGACCGCGATCCGGCACTGGAACATGGATAGGCACCCAAGGAGTTAAAAAGAGGCATCGTTCAAAAAGGTCAGACTGAAAGTTTCTAACTTTTACTGATCAGGAAAGAAAGGGACCCCCTCCCTTTTAGTTGTTACTTTCCCTAAAACTGCGCCTAAAACTGATGTCATCGCCCGGGCACAATGACGTCAGTGCGCCGGGAGGGGTCAAAAGGAACAATCTGACTTTGAGGAAGTCATACTGCCCCAGGACTCTGTCCCGGAAGCATAGGGTCTCCCCTTTTGCTGCGGAAACCCCATGACGTGTGGGGGACGTCCCCCACACGTCATCCGTAATGAAAGGGTTTAAGGAACACTACTACTAGCATATGGTGTAACTAGCTTATGTGTGTGTTGATATAAAACGGTTATAAACCACACACAAGAAAAAAAAAGGTGGAAACAAACCACAATCAGAGGTTTTGGTTTACATGAATGGCCATTGAAGTGCAAGACCACCCAGAACATCACAGCACCTCTGGGTCAGGTGGGTCCTACCTAATGAAACCAAGAGCTGCTTTTTCTAAGCAACCACATATTCCTATGCTGCTTATGAAGCCAAGAGGCAAACTGATGGGTTCATACCCTTACCAGTAACAATTCCACTTTGGGATTAAAAACAAAACACAGAATGGGGCAGCAGCAATAATGTCCTGGCTGGAGATACAACAAAATATACATATATGCAGAAGAAACGGTTTTGTGCCTATTCCTTATCAGGGCGGCTGCATGGACCAGAAGTATCCAGTCTGCTTCATGTATAAAACATAAAACAAAAGTTAAAAACTTTTTCTTACTTGTTATTTTTTATACATGAAGCAGGCTGGCACAGTTATGGAGAGCTTTGTATGTGAGAACCCGTATTTTAAAATGGATTCTAGAGAAAGCAGGGAGCCAGTGCAGAGATTGACAGAGTTGAGACAGTTGCAGGAGGTGAGGTGTAGGAGTCTGGCATAGGCGTTCATTACAGATTGCAGAGGGAGAATCTGGGATCTCTTAAGGCCAGAGCGAAGGAGGCTACAGTAGTCAAGGCGGGAGATAATAAGAGCTTGGATGAGCATTTTAGTAGAGTCCGGATTCAGAAAGGGACAGATGCATGCAATGTTTTTTAGGTGGAAGTAGCAAGATTTGGTTAGAGACTGAACGTGAGGAATAAAGGAAAGATTGGAGTCCAAGAGAACCCCGAGGCAACGAACCTGAGAGGTAGAAGTAATGGGGGCACCATCCACCTGAAGGGAAATGGGCGCAGGAATGGAGGTTTTAGAGGGGGAAGGAAGATGAGAAGTTCAGTTTTCGAGAGGTTGAGCTTTAGGAAACGGGAAGTCATCCAGTCGGAGAGCACTGACAGGCAGGCTGTAACGAGGCCAAACACCGTAGGAGAGAGATTGGGAGAGGAAAGGTGGATTTGGGTGTCGTCAGCAAAGAGATAATTGAATCCATAGGAAGAGATGAGGTTGGCCAGAGAGGCAGTATAGATCGAGAAGAGTAGGGGACCCAGATCAGAGCCTTGAGGTACCCCAACAGAGGAACAGGTGGTAAAGAGGCACCAGCAAAGGAGACACTGAAGGAGTATAAAGAGAGATAGGAAGAGAACCAAGAGAGAGTGGCATCACTGAGTCCAAGCTGACACAGCTTGAGGAGCAGAAGAGGGTGGTCAACAGTGTCGAAAGAAGCGGTAAGGTCAAGAAGAATAAGGAGGGAGAAGTGACCTTAGGCTTTAGCGCCAGCTAAATCATTAGTCACCTTGGTCAGAGCAGTCTCAGTAGACTGTTGGGAGCGAAAGCCAGACTGGTCTGGATTGAGTAGAGAGTTAGCAGCAATAAAACTGGTGAGCTGGTAGGATTTTGGAGGTAAAGGGGAGCAGAGAGATCGGACGGTAGTTCGGGAGGTAGGTAGGATGAGGAGATGGATTTTTTACAATGGTGGTGACCAGAGCACATTTGAATACGGAGGGCAAGACTCCAGAGGAGGAGAGGTTAAAAATATCAGTCAAAGCAGGGACAATGATTGCTAGAACAGACCGAAAAAGGTGCGAGGGGATGGGGTCAAGCGGACAGGTGGTCAGGCAGGAGGACATGAGAACTGCAGAAACAGTCTCCTCGGAGACCGGAGAAGAGGAAGACATAGTAGAAGAGGGAACAGGTAGTATGGTTAAACGGAGGGCAGTGAAGAAATTTCTAGTCTAAGTTTAGTGATCTTATTGGTGAAGAAGTTAACAGAAAAGCTGACAGCAGTAAGGTCTGTGGAGGGTTGAGTGGAAGCGGGCACATTAAAGGATTGAAAGTATGAAACAGACCTCTGGAATAATGAGAATGAGATAAGGGATGAGAAGTAAGTTTGTTTAGTGAAGGGTAAAGCAATTTTTTTGGAAATATGACCTATAAACTCCATTCTATGCCCAATGACACACAGTGAGGAGCAAGTGCTGTTAAAGACACTGTGGGGGGGGGCAGTTTATAACACACAAAAAAAATCACAAAATGGATGCACCCAGTGACACATATAGAGTAAAATATTTTCTTAACAAAACCTTAAATTTTTGGTAGTAGTGTCTCTACCCTGGTCTGCATTTGGTTCACTGCCCTGCTGTGGATAATTGATAGCCCAACAACACATTCCTTATTGTTCTGATATACCCTGCATACCGATCCAGCTTGTCCACAACCATTCTCTACCTGATACACTGTGTAATGACCTGGTTTGTCCTCGACCATTCTCTGCCTTTTATCTGGAGGACAGACCCAGCTTGCCTGTGTAATCTTTGTGTTTGTTCCCTGTGTACTCGGCCACTTTATGTTTAGGGTTATTCACCTTTCCGTTCTGCGAGGTGTTCTTACCAGAGAATACTTCAACAGGAGAATTGTGCCAGACACATTATAGCCTAGCCATTTCAATGTCACGGTGGCACCTGGCATGAGCCATGGTGGGACCCCTGGGCAGGTCTCAGTTGAAGTCAAACAGGAGCAGGTGTGAAAACATGCTTGTTACTCAGCAGGAGAATATCAGATACCAGTTGATGAAGCCACCTGGAGCAGCGAAAGGCGTCTTGGGAGACCTGTTTGGTTTTTTATTTTACTTTATGTTTTAATAAATCATCTTTAAAGCCCAAGTGCTGGAATCCTGAGAGGTTTTTATTTGGATTTTTTGCTGTAGGAAAAACCCATAGGCATTCCTCTTCAAGCTATGGTAGCTCCACCAAGAGTAAGTCTCAAATCAGCAAAATAAGCATGCAATTGAATTACTCAGATTTACACTAGGAGAGTGTCTTCCTGCCCTCCCCTTTTTTTTCTGTGCATTTCTTATCCCCATACTGCAACCAGAGAACATCGTTATAACAAGGTGGTGGTCACTTGTAAATAAGGAAGAAGAAAATAACCCATGAGCACAGTTCCACTCAGAGCCAGTGCTATACATTTGTGAGTGGAACACCTGTATTAACCTGCCATTAGTATTTATTTCATACTGCACCATTAAGTTTTTATTTGCTTCTTTTTATAACCATATTATAGATTGCGGATCTGCAAGAGTCATCTGAACCCCAAAAGCATTTCTTCTTGCGCCTACCAGATATGTAGTCAGGTCCAGAAATATTGGGACATCGACACAATTCTAACATCTTTGGCTCTATACACCACCACAATGGAGTTGGAATGAAACAAACACAATGTGCTTTAACTGCAGACTGTCAGCTTTAATTGAGGGTATGTACATCCAACTCAGGTGAACGGTGTAGGACTTACAGCAGTTTGCAGATGTGCCTCCCACTTGTTAAGGGACCAAAGGTAATGGGACAATTGGCTTCTCAGCTGTTCCATGGCAAGGTGTGTGATATTCCCTCATTACCCCAATTACAATGTGCAGATAAAAGGCCCAGAGTTCATTTCAAGTGTGCTATTTGCATTTGGAATCTGTTGCTGTCAACTCTCAAGATGAGAGCCAAAGATCCTTCACTATCAGTGAAGCAAGCCATCATTAGGCTGAAGAAACAAAACAAACCCATGAGAGAAATAGCAAGAACATTAGGCGTGGCCAAAACAACAGTTTGGAGCATTCTCAAAAAGAAGAAACACACCGATGAGCTCAGCAACACCAAAAGACCCGGGAGACCACGGTAAACAACTGTGGTGGATGAATGAAGAATTCTTTCCCTGGTGAAGAAAACACCCTTCACAACAGTTGGCCAGATCAAGAACACTCTCCAGGAGGTAGGTGTATGTGTGTCAAAGTCAAAAATCAAGAGAAGACTTCACCTGAGTAAATACAGAGGGTTCACCACAAGATGTAAACCATTGGTGAGCCTCAAAAACAGGAAGGCCAGATTCAAGTTTGCCAAACAACACCTAACAAAGCCGTCACAGTTCTGGAACAAGATCCTATGGACAGATGAGACCAAGATCAACTTGTACCAGAGGGATGGGAAGAGAAGAGTATGGAGAAGGAAAGGAACTGCTCATGATCCTAAGCATACCACCTCATCAGTGAAGCATGGTGGTGGTAGTGTCATGGCGTGGGCATGTATGGCTGCCATTGGAACTGGTGCTCTTGTATTTATTGATGATGTGACTGCTGACAAAAGCAGCACTATGAATTCTGAAGTGTTTCGGGCAATATTATCTGCTCACATTTAGCCAAATGCTGCAGAACGCATTGGACGGCGCTTCACAGTGCAGATGGACAATGACTCAAAGCATACTGCAAAAGCAACCAAAGAGTTTTTGAAGGGACAGAAGTGGAATGTTATGCAATGGCCAAGTCAATCACCTGACCTGAATCCCATTGAGCATGCATTTCACTTGCTGAAGACAAAACTGAAGGGAAAATGCCCCAAGAACAAGCAGGAACTGAAGACAGTTGCAGTAGAGGCCTGGCAGAGCATCACCAGGGATGAAACCCAGCGTCTGGTGATGTCTATGCGTTCCAGACTTCAGGCTGTGATTGACTGCAAAGGATTTGCAACCAAGTATTAAGAAGGGAAAGTTTGATTTATGATTATTATTCTGTCCCATTACTTTTGGTCCCTTAACAAGTGGGAGGCACATCTGCAAACTGCTGTAAGTCCTACACCGTTCACCTGAGTTGGATGTACATACCCTCAAATTAAAGCTGACAGTCTGCAGTTAAAGCACATTGTGTTTGTTTCATTCCAACTCTATTGTGGTGGTGTATAGAGCCAAAGATGTTAGAATTGTGTCGATGTCCCAATATTTCTGGACCTGACTGTATATGTTTTAATCACCACCATGCTTTACTAATAACGTTCAACCTGCTAAAAATATATATCAAATTCATCCTGAATTCCAACATTCTCTATGGCAGTAGTTCCCACCCTGGTCCTCAGATACCCCTAATAACCCAGGTTTGTCAGATATCTGAAGCACAGCACAGGTGATTGCAGTAGTCAGTATTCCTCCAAGGTAATCCTTACAATCTGGCCTGTTAGGGTTGGGAATCACTGCTCTAGGGCACTGTTGTACGTGCCTGCCACCTGGAACACAAACATGTCTGAGTTTTATCAAATTCCTGCTGTAGTGGTTATCAATGACTGTCATTTTGCTATAGGAATGCACAGAAAGCGAACCCCAAAATGTGGCCTATTGATAAATCAAAGACAAATCAACTAAACATACTATTTCATGTATGTACTGTTTAAAAGAGGAGTGAAATAACGTCTAGCCAGGGGTCAAGTCGAGAGGGGATCGCATGGGAATGCAGTTGCTCCACTATTTTTGCAGAGGCAACAGAGTTCCCATTGGTCCCACACACTATAAAGCTTGTATTGAGGGGTTCAATCCCTTGTTAAATCATTCCATGTTAAATCAAAATATATATATATATCAAATTTGAGTGTGTGTTTGTGTTAAGTCTGAGATGACATTGCTAATTTGGGGACAGAAATTTTGGTGAGTTCCCACACTAATTTTCTCAGGACTTTACCCCTGCATCTAGCACATATTTCTTAACTTTATAGAGTATATACTCATGCTAGTATTGAATGATGAACTTTAACCCCTTCACTGCTGAGGCATTTCACCTCTGTGTGCTGAGCTCATTTTTACCGCTTTCGCTCATCATGTTTAAACGCGATTTGAAGCCACATTATAATAAATGACCCAGACATATTATATATCGTTCTTTCCGGTAGACTCCGCAGATTCATAATATGTCATTATTATATGTATACGTCATGTCATGTCTGTATATTATAACAAAAAATACAATAAAAATTGATTTTTTAATCATCTGCAGTGTGTAAAGTGTTTTTTTTCACATTTTATCACATGAGCGTTTGCGGTTATGTTTTCTATGGGGTGCGCTTGTACAAAAATTTGAAATGGGGACTTGTTACATTTTGTGCGGGGAATTACGTGATTTTTAGCAAACGCACCCCATAGAAAAAAATCATTAGTGCAGCATCACTGTTCACATTATAATTGAAATGTGAACAATATTGCTGCATTAATAAGAACAACACACAAAAAAAACATGTTTTTTTTTATTTTTATTTGAAATTAATTTATTATATTTTTTTTTATTATTTGTTTACTTTGTACCTAGTCATGTTGGGTATCATTCGAAAGGCCATGCTCAGGCCTTTCAAATTACACCATCCATGACCCCCTAGCTGCCACGGTCCTGGAGATATCAGGGTTCACAAGAACCCCCTATCTCCACCAGGGGATTTCCTTGGGAAATCCCCTGGCAGCTAGCGGTTCCCCGGCTATCTGACGTCATCACGCTATGCATGATGACATCAGGCAGCGAGGGGAGACCCAGGGGTGGAGCCGCCATCCAAGATGGCGGCCCCCACCGGAGCTAGACTGCACTTCAGCGCCGCAAGGCGCTGAAGTGCAACCCGGCGCTTGAGGGGTTAAAGCCAGGCACCGCTTAAAAGGGGAGACTCTCCCCTTTTAAGCGGTGCCTGGCTTTTGGCGCTGCTCCTTTCCGATCGGGAGGGGGATCCGAACGGATCCCCCCCCTCTTCCAGGCTATCTCCCGGCATTGCCGGGGGGGGGTCGCCTGGAAATGACGTCATCGCACCAAGCGCAATGACGTCATTTACGCCGGGAGGAGCTTGACTTCAGCGTCCGAGGATGCTGACGTCAGAACGCCGCGGGACCCCGGACAGAGAGGTGAGTATCTCCGCCGGGGGTCCCGCACAGCTGATGACGTGTGGGGCACGTCCTCAGCATGTAACGTGCATCAATGAGGACGTGCCTCACACGTCTTCAGCAGTGAAAGGGTTAAGGAAACATTCCTTTGCTTGATATGGCTATCCATGATTAAGTTTGAAATGGTTTATACTAAAATTATTATTATATTATATATATATATATATATGAGTTTATAATTGTCATTTACATATCCCAGCAATTCAGCGAACTCAGAGAACTGCTTTACAGAGCTCATGGGCTACATTCCCCATATGCAGCAAGGAACTCTGGGAAGGACATACAAATTCTCACTTTTTTGCATCCTGGGTCTGTTTTAACATAGAACCCTCCTTGCCAGTGCCATGCCATACTAGATGGCTTTTTAGCAAAGGTCAGGTTATGCAACGAGTCACTATATATACACTTTTTTTTTACTTCAAAATAGACAAACTGAATAGAAACATAAAATCTAAATATAACATCCATATCAGTTCTCCCTGAAAGTGCAAACTTTCCAGATCAATTCTCAATATTATAGAGAGGTTTGGATGAATTTATGGAATAATCACTCTAATCAAAGTGATGTTATATGATCATAGGCATAAGGCTATCCTAAACAAAAGATAAATCCAGGTAAAGTATCCATGTAATTGGGCAGACTAGATGGGCCGAAAGGTTCTTATCTGCCGACATTTTCTATGTTTCTATATTGACGTTTGATAAAAGAGCTCAAGCGTATAATAAGATCTCACTTTCCAAAATGAAACTGTAACAAAAATCCCTATTTTAGTTTGATATTATTTATTTTTAGTTGCTGCTAAAGCAAGATAATCAAACCAATCTATTTTGCCGATGTTTTACTCTACTGTCGGACTTAGGCTAGGGTCAGACGAACGCATTTTTCACGTGCGTTTAGCCGCACGAAATCACGGCCGTGCTAGCAGCAAATGACGTCCAATGCCGGGGAACATACGACGAACGGCCGCACGAAAGTTCGTCCGTGCTACGCAAGTGGCCAATGAACGCATTTTTTCGAGAACGTCAAACCGCTACTACTGACGTACAGAGTGCGCTGCGGCCGCATAGCGGCATGTTTGCGTGATTGGGAGACGTCAGACGGTGCACACGTCCGGCCAACATAACGTCCAAACGCAAAAAGGGTTTTATTGATGATCCGTACAAAATCACGGACGAAAATGCGCATCGTATGACCGCTATCGCGTATTCCGTAAAAAAATACGTCCATTCGTTCGAACGCACTTTTTCACGGACAACGCGAAAAATGCGTTCGTCTGACCCTAGCCTAAGAAGTTGTGCATACAAACCCATTATGGTAATAGAAGCTTTATCATATGTGTGTTTGTGTACATGCAGTATTCACTGGTGTACTAAGTAATGCGTGCTAGAAAAATTCATCTTTGAAACTAAGCTTTGCTGGAAAAGCCTGAAAGGACTAGTGGAAGATGTCGAGAGAATTAAAGAGCCACAAAAGGAAATCCATTTAAACCTATTTTTGCATAATTTTACATAAAGTCAGAGATCTAGTTAACACGTCTTTAAAATGTAGAATATTAGAAGAAATTTAGATTATAATATCCTGCTAACATTTACAATAAAAGTAGTTGTTTTTAAAAAAAAAATTAAACACAGACACCTTATGAAAGGAAAACAATTAAAAAATCCAAAACAATGCAAGAGAAGAGTTAAAGCATTTACTTCCCAGTAATTCAGTGCCCACTAGACAGTCTGTAAGAGTGTGACCCTGCTATCTCTCCATCATTGGGGGAAGGGACATTGCAGCTTTTTACCCTGCCCCAGGCACAACATATGCTGCCTTTCACCCTGTGCCCCCACCCCTACTGCCAGGGCGTGAGGAGAGGAGGAGTGGGGGGAAGTGGATAATTGTTTTATGTTTATTAATCACCTGCTGTAGATGGAAGTCAATGAATCACTAACTCAAATCATCAGCCCTGGTGAAATACCGTAAATCAGAGCAGGCAAGAGAGGCCTAGCACCTGCAGCAGGGTCAGCCCCACTATTCCCCTCCAAGACGATGGACTATGAAGGTCAACTCTGCAGGAACCTTTCCTTTACCAGTGACTGGAAGCTAGAAATCTAGTCATTGCTGCAGAAATGGTTTAAGAGCAGTAAAAAATTAGAAGGAATTATGGATAGATTGACTTTGCCGATTATCAGTAACCAGTATACAGCAAATTGCCGATAATTGGTATCTGCCTTTTATTTGCCGATATTTTGCCAAGGTGGCTAATTGCAGCTGTGACATGCAACGTCCCACAGCTTGGTGCTGATCTAGGGCTTCTTCCACATCAGACTGACATATTGAATGTCAGTCAGTGGGCAGGGGAAGCCCTACAGAGAGTACTATTGCACGTAAGTGTGATGACAACAGAAATGGGGCTTCCCTCCCATCTGCCAGGGAATTCCTTATACAGGAGATGCTGGGGTCTTAAGGACCCCTGTATCTCTGGTACCGTATGTCCTACAATAGTCAGTGGCCTTGGCCCTCCAGATGTTTTGTACCTACATTTCCCATGAAGCTGTATCAATCTAATGAACAGCTGAACGTCATGGGAGATGTAGATCCAAAATATCTCAAGGGCCATGGTTATTGACCCCTTACATACAGGGTCATAAAAGATATCATTGCACAGGCCAGAGTCTAGACATGACCATGTTGTTTATTAAAAAAAAAACTAATAAAAAAAATGAAAGATTTTTATATAGTTGAATAAATGAAATTGGCATGTGCAATATTTTCAATTTTATTTAACACATTCAATTAATGGCATAATGTCAAACTCGTGTGGTTTTCACAACTTTAAATGTACAGAATATAAGCACCAGATATCGAGCAGAAAAGCTGCCAATAATCGGTATCGGCTCTGTAAAAATTATATTGGTCTATCCCTAGAATTACAGTTGTGTTCAAAATTATTCAACCCCCACTGAAATTGAGTGTTTTGGCCAGTTTGACATTGATTTTGATCATTCAGTCATCTTGCTTACAATTAAATCAAAGAGGCACGTGTAGGTCAGACAAATATAACATAACATTTATAATGAAATAACCACAAATGTCTTTTCTGTGCTCACATCATTATCAGTTTTATTCAACCCCCAAGTGACATTCAATCTTAGTACTTAGTACAACATCCTTTTACAGTTATAACAGCTTTTAAACGTGAAGCATAGCTTGACACAAGTGTCTTGCAGCGATCTACGGGTATCTTCGCCCATTTGTCATGGGCAAAAGCCTGCAGTTCAGTCACATTCTTAGGCTTGCGCACTGCAACTGCTTTCTTTAAGTCCCACCAGAGGTTCTCAATCGGATTTAAGTCAGGTGACTGCGTTGGCCACTCCAAAATGTTCCAGCATTTAATCTGCAACCATGCTCTAGTGGACTTGGAGGTATGCTTGGGATCATTGTCCTGTTGAAAGGTCCAACGTCTCCCAAGCCTCAGGTTTGTGACGGACTGCATCACATTGTCATCCAATATCTCCTGGTACTGAAGAGAATTCATGGTACCTTGCACACGCTGAAGCTTCCCTGTACCTGCAGAAGCAAAACAGCCCCAAAGCATGATTGACCCCCCGCCATGCTTCACAGTAGGCAAGGTGTTCTTTTCTTCATAGGCCTTGTTCTTCCTCCTCCAAACATAGCGTTGATCCATGGGCCCAAACAGTTCTAATTTTGTTTCATCAGTCCACAGAACACTATCCCAAAACTTCTGTGGTTTGTCCACATGACTTTTGGCATACTGCAGTCGACTCTTCTTATTCTTTGGAGACAGCAAGGGGGTGCGCCTGGGAGTTCTGGCATGGAGGCCTTCATTACGCAGTGTGCGCCGTATTATCTGAGCTGAAACTTCAGTACCCACATCTGACAAATCTTTTCTCAGTTCCTCAGCAGTCACACGGGGACTTTTCTCCACTCTACGCTTCAGGTAGCGCACAGCAGTCAAAGTCAGCATCTTCTTTCTGCCACGACCAGGTAGCGTTTCAACAGTGCCCTTTGCCTTGAATTTGCGAATGATGCTTCCTATGGTCTCTCTTGGTATGTTTAACATCTTTGCAATCTTCTTATAGCCATTGCCCTTCCTGTGAAGAGTAATCACCTCTTCTCTTGTCTTCCTGGACCATTCTCTTGACTTCACCATGTTTGTAACCACACCAGTAAATGTCTAGAAGGAGCGGAGTATCACAGTCATTTTAAAGCTGCCTAATTGGTGCTTATTATGCTTTATTGCTGCTCCGTGACATCCACAGGTGTTTTCAATACCTGATTGAAAACACTTGAATGAACCTCTGTTCTTCAGAGTGGTAGTCTTTAAGGGGTTGAATAATTGTGTCAATGAAGAATTCACAAAAGAAACATTTACTACTGTATTACAAAACCAATTGATGTCATTTTAGTTGCATATGGTTCTTTAAAAAGTCCTTGTAGGATTTCATTCTGAATACAATTACAAATGTACACTAAATTCCCTAAAACCCTTTACAGCATTGGGGGTTGAATAATTTTGAACACAACTGTAAAAGAGGAGTAGGACCTCCAGTGGAGAGAGCCAGAAACTTTATTCAGGGACAACAGACCCCATAAACAAACCGTGACGTTTCGACCCGAAGGTTTTAGGCTAGGGTCAAACGAACGCATTTTTCGCAACGTTCATAATAAAGTGAGTCCGAAAGCATTGACATAATTTTTTATGGAAGACGCGAAAGCGGTCATACGATACGCATTTTCGTGCGTGATTTTTGATGGAGCTATTAAAAACAAATGGACGTGCTCTTGGCCGGACATGTGCAGCGTCTGACGTCTCCTAATCACGCACACATGCCGCTATGCCGACGCAGCGCACTCTGTGCGTCAGTACGAGAAGTTCTACCTTCTCGAAAAAATGCGTTTGTTTGCCTCTTTTGCGTTGTGCGGCCGTACTTCGTATATTGGCCGTCATTTGCTGCTACTACGACCGTAATAAAGTGCGGCTGCACGCGCGTTCGCACTGCGTTCGTCTGACCCCAGCCTAAATCATATGAGGTCCTACTCATCTTTTTCCTGTTGAGTTTTGGGATCAGTGGCGTCCCTACCCTGGTAGAGACCTCGTGGTCTTTTGGTCTGGGCTCCTTCCGGCAGAGGCCGTGGCGTCTCTATTCTGTATCCCTAGAATTAGTCCTCTAAAATATATTGATATTAGGATAGCATGGTTTTGTATGATGGAAAACAGTCTTTAAGACCCAGTTCTGGTCTAGGTTTAAGTGGTGTCTGTATCAAAAAACACTTTAAATATCCCTAACAGATGGTTAGCCTATACGACTGATTTAATAATCTCTGCCATACACAGTAAATATCAGTTGGCATGTTGCTAGGCTTAGTACCAAAACACGTAGGGTTGACAGGTCCACCATGCTTTCTGGGGCACACATCATGGTCCCTGTTGTAGGGTCTGCAAACACAACTACTCTTTTCTATGCAGAATTCACACGCTGAAAGAGGGATAGCTATTATTAAAGAGTCAAGACCCATTTGGAAGGCTGACTAGGCATCTTTTACATGAGGGGGATAGAACTGCAAGTAAACCATCTTGTTTGGGCTCTTACATATCTCATGCTGCTGAGCAGTACATGAAACTGTCTGATATTCAGCATGTAGCACTTATGTGTTGCAGGGAAGAAATTAGCTTAATGAATTTGTTCTCTAGAGATACCGCTTTACAAACAGATTTTTTTCCTCTAGCTCAGGAATTCTAACTCCTCGCAGAAACCAAAGGACCTTGATTATCAGAGTTCTTATGGTCTCCTGATAACAAGTTAGGTTCCGTTTAGCAAACTATGAAACGTGCTGTCCAGGAGCAGGTAGAAATAATTTGCTCATCTGTTGACTACCAAATGTGAATGAAGGCATACTACAAGGAGTGACTTTCATTTGTTCTCCGGCAATGATAAGCTACAGGTACAATTTCCAGATCCACCATGTGTTAGAATTTGCCAGCTCAGCCATTGGTCATCAAATACTTACATTTTTGTCATTTGTCTACCATCTTGTCAATTCTTTAGAAGTCATAGTCTGGCAAACGAGCAAGTGTTTTCATGCTTTTAGTGGCGATAATTTTGGAATATGAAGATATTTGTTATGCAACTACAAATTCACAAAATAAACACTTTTAGTAGTTGAGTAAATGCCAATGATCTCTAGTGGAAATTCATGGCCACCAGAACTAGCGGTGGCTGAATTCAATCAACAGCACGGACTTGCAAATACCTATAGTTACATTCTTGATGGTCTCAGATTCCCTATTTTGGAAATCTTAAACTTAATTAGCTGTACCAAAATAACACCCCCCACCTCACCCTTACCAATGCAGGGGTAAAATGAAAAAATGCAAATCCAGTTTGGCCTCATGGTGGCCATGACCACATGATATCACTTAAATAAAAATGTCCATAGTCTCAAATTATGCATTCTTTTGAATGAACCAAAATCTAATTTGTATTACAAGTATCTCTGAAAAATGACACCACATATAATGGGACTTTTTTCTTTTACTATTAACAACTTTTTATTATTCTTTACGACATGACAAATGGTCCCCATCTTGGCTGGGGATAAAGAGCGCTTGAAGCCAGCATTAGTGTAATAATATCCAAAATGATGGGAAGGTCAGGGTTTCACTCCATAGGAAGGCTAAAGTTTTAAAGTAACTTGCGGAATGAATAACATTTTCGCAGAGGTGATCAGGGATCACATTCATGTGTTAATACGGCCCATATGAGGGGATTCAGATCAGAGGGCTGCATACTCCTGGCTAAAGTAGCATAAGATGAACATATAAGAGGTTTGGGAATATGAAGGGTTAGACTCCGTTACAGGAGAGGAAGTGAGCTGAACACTCACACACAGAAGAATGTAATGAAGCCGTTGGAAACTAGGCTGGCGGCCACAAATATGTGCATACAAATCACAGATGGGTGTAGATTGGAGAGGTCAGCAGGGCACAGATACCAGGCTAGAATTCTCTACTTCTAAACCAGAAAAGAAAGAAGGCATGAGCAATCATACGTGGCAAACTGGAATACGAATCTTGTTAATAAAAACAGATTACTCCAACTAGTGCTTTCCTATTTAGCATAAAACTGGTCCGACACCTGCTGTATCCCACGTAACCTGTGGGTTTTGGCCTCAACAAATCTTCCTTCATTCACCTCACAGAAACCTGGCTCTGACCTTCTGATACTGCTACCTCAGCCTCCCTATCCTACGGCGTCCTCCAACTGTCCCACACACCTAGATCTGGGGGGTGTGGGACTTTTACTCTCTCTCCAACCTGCACTTTCCAGCTTATTCTTCCCTTACCCTCCCTCATATTCTCCTCCTTCGAAGTCCATGCTGTCTGCCTGTTCCCCCCACACCCTTATGTGTTGCTGTAATCTAACAACCCCCCCCCCCCACCCGGGTCTCCTGAACCCTTTCTGGAACATTTCACAGCCTGGCCCCCTCACTTTCTCTAATCTGACATTCCATCTCTCATCCTTGGTGACCTTAACCTTACCATCGACTCTCCCTCCAACCCCCAACCCCAAATACTTTCACCTCCTCCTTGGGCCTTACAGTGGTCCAACACTGCTACCCACCAAGCTGGCAACACCCTGGACCTTATTTTCACTAGCCGCTGTACTGCTAACTTTTCCAACACACCTCTCCCACTTTCCGATCACCGCCTACTCTCCTGGGATCTTCTCCTGCTGCCAACCCAGACTCCTGCTTCTACCCCTACTCCTCTTCGTCCTCGAAGGCACCTTGGTGCCTTGAATTCTAAGCTTCTCTCCACCGCTATCCATCCTCTTCTCCTTCCGATTTCAACATCCAACTGCAGGGACAAAGCCACGGATATCTACAACTCTGCCCTCTCCACATCACTTGATGAACTTGCTCCTACCTCTCTCCGTCCTAAACGCAGGCCTAATCACAACCGTAGCACACTAAATACATACACTATCGTTGGCGGTGTTCTAGGGCAGCTGAACGTGGTTGGAGGAAGTCGCACACATTGGCTGACTTATTGCACTACAAATTCATGCTCCGTTCCTACAGACTCGCTCTATCAATCGCTAAACAATTTTATTTCTTGTCCCTTATCTCATCCTTTTCTCATGATTCCAGACGTCTGTTTCATACATTCAATGTGTTAATGTGCCCCGCTTCCGCTCAACCTTCCACGGACCTCATGGTCGTCAGATTTACGATTTCACCAATAAGATTACCAAACTTAGACCAGAAATCTCTTCACTACCCTCCTCCATTAACCACTCTACTTAATACATTCCGTCACTCCCTGTCCCCTCTTCTACTATCAGGGTTATTCAAAGAGATCCGAATGGCTGCCGAAAGGGAACCGAACACCGAAAATCAGCGTTCGGTTACCTTTCTTGGCCATTCGGCTATCCAGAGAGCAGGCAATTCGCCAAAACCTGGTGAATTGCCTGCACATACGGTAGCTGTTCGGTGCCTTGTCGAGGGCAGTGAATCCCCATAGAGAAGCAATGCTTCGGCTATTTCAAAAGCCAGCAGTGAAAAGTTGCCGAATTGCCCTGCCATTCGGTGGCTTCATGCGGCAGATTTATTCAGGCGAATCCCATAGGCTTCAATGTTAAAAATGTTCCTGTTTTAATTCAATATCTAATAAACCAATCATTATAATATTCTGCAGTCTATTTATAGAATTTTTAGGATATTTAAAGCATTTTTCGGGATTTTTTTTTAAAACAAATTGATTTTTTTTTAAACTTTACTTATTTTTTTCTGTAACAGCCTTTTTTATTATCATTCATTGGACCTCATATGTAAATTACAGACTTTTTCGCTCAGTAGTTTCTCAGGAAACAGCGTTTCACTTTTCAAAACATTCAAGCAAACGGTTTTTCTAATTTATTCACTCCATTCTGCGGTGTCGGGTTTTTCCGGTGTTTTCGTCGGGGTTAATCCAGATGTTTTTGCCGGTTGTCAGTGTGCGTTCGCTGGGTTCTGCCGGTGGGTTTGCGGTGACTTTTCCCTGCACTACGACGGCCCTGTGGTGCTTGCTGAATACACCACAGGGTTACCGAAATGGGATCGCCAAATCGAACCGAATTGAGGAGAACGAAAAGTCAGTCACCAAACGTGCGGTGACTTTTCGATTCTCTTTGAATAACCAAGTATGTTTTTCTTTTCTCTGGTCTCCGAGGAGGATGTCTCAGCAGTTCTCATGTCCTCCTGCCTGACCACCTGTCCGCTTACCAGTCATTGCCCCTGCTTCAACTCATATTTTCAACCTCTCCCTCTCCACTGGAGTCTTCCCGTCTTGCATTCAAACATGCTCTGATCAACCTCATTCTGAAGAAGCCATCTCTTGATCCCACCTCCCTCTCGAACTACCATCTCATCTCTCTGCCTCAAAAATTCTAGAATGCCTGGTCTATAACCAGCTCAGCAATTTTCTTGCTGCCAACTCTCTACTTGATCCACACGAGTCCAGCTTTTGGTCCCAGCACTCCACTGAGACTGCTCGAAGGGGACTAATGCTAAAATCAAAAGGCCACTTCTCCCTGTTGACCCTTCTGCTGCATTTAACACTGTTGACCACCCTCTCCTGCTCCTCACGCTGAGTCAACTTGGCCTCAGTAGCACCACTCTCTCCCTCTTCGCTCCTTCAGCGTCTCCTTCGCCGGTGCCTTTTTACCCCCAGTTCCTTTTAATTGGGGTGTACCTCAAGGCTCTGTTCTGGGTCCCCATCTCTTCTCGATCTACACGGTGTCTCTGGACAACCTCATTTCTTCCTATGGACTCCCAATATTATTTCTATGGTGACAACACCCAAATCTACCTTTCCTCCCCTGATCTCTCTCCTGTGTTGGAACGTGTTACTGCCTGCCTATCGGCTGTCTCCGACTGGATGACTTCCAGTTTCCTACAGCTCAACCTCTCCAAAACTGAACTTCTCGCCTTCCCTTCCACTAACATTCCTGCACCCATTTCCCTTTGGGTGAATGGTGGCACCACCATTACTTCTACCTCTCAGGTTCGTTGCCTCTGGGTCCTCAACTCTGATCTATCCTTCATTTCTCACATTCAAATAGCTAACCAAATCTTGCTACTTCCACCTAAAAACATTGCAAGTCTCCATCCCAGTCTTAATCAGGACTCTACTAAAAGAGCTTATTATCTCCCGCCTTGACTACTGTAACCTCCTCTCTGGCCTTTTGAGGTCCCAGATTCTCCATCTGCAGTCTGTTATGAATGCCTGTGCTAGGCTCATCAACCTCACCTCTCGCACCGCCTTTGTCAATTTCTGCGCTGGCTCCCTGTTTCCTTTAGAATCCAATTCAAAATACTGGTGCTCGCATACAAAGCTCTCCATAACCGCGTCCCGGACTACATCGCCTCCCTTAATTGCAGGTACATCCCGTCTGGACCACTTTGCTCTGACAATGATCTGAGGCTATCAGCTCCATGTACCCACACCCCGAACTCCCGCCTTCAAGACTTCTCCTGAGCTGCCCCCCTTTCTATGGAACTCTCTCCCCTGGAACAGACTCACCCTGTCTCTCCAGTCCTTCGAGATGTCTCTGAAAACCCAATACTTCAAGGAAGCCTATCGGCTCACTTCATGATTCCTCCGCTGTACATTCTTGCACTATCTGCCCACCCAGCACACATGCACCCCGCTACTTCAGGTTCTCTATTTACCCTCACCTCACCTGCCACCCCTCTCCTCTTAGATTGTAAACTCTCAAGCAGGGTCCTCTCTTCTACTATTCTGTGTGTTTAACGTGTATGTATGTATGTATGTTATTCTGTTTCACCCATTGTACAGCGCTATGGAACTTGTTAGCCCTTTACAAAAACTTGTAACGAACTTTAGTTTGTAGGAAACCACTGCTGTGGAAATGCAAAAAATAAATTCCACTCCACATCCAGCCAAATGTGACTCATTGCAGATTATGTCTTAAAATCTGTTTTGGTAATCCTTAATCTCATAGGCATTAAAAGGTGGTTAAGCAATACCCAGTTTTTCACGTATAAGGCTAGGGTCAGACGAACGCATTTTCGCGTTGTCTGTGAAAAAGTGCGTTCGAACGAATGGACGCATTTTTTCACGGAGTACGCAATAGCGGTCATACGATGCGCATTTGCATCCGTGATTTTGTACGGATCATCAATAAAACACTTTGTGCATCTGGACGTTATGTTGGCCGGACATTAGCAGTGTCTGACGTCTCCAATTCACGCACACACGCCTCTAGTGGACGCAGCGCACTCTGTACAACCGTACTAGAGGTTTTACGTTCTCGACAAAATGCGTTCGTTTTCCACTTGCGTTGCGCAGCCGGACTTTTGTGCGACCGTACTTCGTATATTGGCTGTCATTGCCTGGCACTTGCTGCTACTACGGCCGTGATTAAGTGCGCCTGCACGCGCGTTCGCACTGCGCTCGTCTGACCCTAGCCTAAATCAGTTATCTTTTCAGACTTGAAAATTGGTCATGACAAAGAAAAATAAGACAGAGGATTTAGCTGTCCTTGGGCAAGTTGCAATAATAACGAGTCAATAGATCCAAGGGTGCTCTGCAGACTTCCCAATTAGCCAACTTCAGTAAGAAAAACTAATGGACACCAAGCACTCGATCAACAAGGCAAATTGAACATTAGCAATGTTTCAGCTGTACCAGCAGCCTTTGTCAAGCAAGGCTCAAAAAAGGCTGCTGATGGAGCGGAAACATTGACCATGTCTAGATCTACATTTGCGCTGTTCAATAAAGCACTTTAGTAATAAAAAAGGATGGAGCCAAACCAAAGAGCGGTCAAGGCAATGCGACTTATAGTGGTTATTGTCAAGTGTCTCACAGGACATATAGCGCAGCAGACAATGTAGAACTGCTTTAATACAGGCCTTTTGGTGTGGTTTGGAGACCCCCCCCCCCCCTTGCAGCAACATCTTCACAGGAATAAGATAGAAACATGGTACATGGTGCAGTTCACCGGTCTTCTAAATAGTCCCATAGAGAATAGTTGGTCTATTCACAGAACACCAAACTGCTCCGAAATGTCAGCAAAATGACCTGAGTCTCTGTGTTTCCGTGCAACATGTTTTAACAGGCGAATCCCATAGGTTTCAATGTAAAAAAAAGTAAAAAAACTTTAAAGAAAAAAAAATTTAAAATATTTTTATAATTTTACACAAAAAGCCTTTAATTTTTAGAACTTTTGTAATTTTAATTAAAATTTTATTTCCCAATTTTATAAAAGTATTTAAAGTTCTGAAACAGACCTTTTTGTTACTTCTTAAAAGGACCTTTTTTTTATTATTTAAACACATTGTAATAGATTTTGTTATTGGTTTAACCCCTTCACGCCATGTGCCGCTGCAGACCTCTAATTTGACCTGCCCACACAGCTGACGTGCATCATTGGCTGCAGGGGGACGGCTTGAGTTCAGGCCGTCGCACAGCAGCCAATGGCGAGCAGGGAGGAGCCGAGGCAGTCCACTGAAGTCAGCGGGGTGTACATGTACACCCTGCAGCTTCAAAGCCCACCCGCCGTGAGGGCGGCATAGAATTTCCTACGGCGGTAAGGGGTTAAACACCTATTAGAATAGGAGAGTTCAGTTTTGATTTTTTTGAAGTTCGGTAGATTTCACCAAAGCCAGTTCGGCACTCTTCAGTGCATGTCAATGCTCTTCGGCTATGTTCTCCAACTTTTTCGTGGGACATTGGTCACTCCATCTTTGGCGCACTACGGTGACCATTCTGTGAATAGTAGGGCTGCAACTAACGATTATTCTCCTAATCGATTAATCGAAATAATAATCGGCCAACTAATCGATTCGTCGGATAAAAAAAAAATGTTTACTTAAGCAATTTGCGTGGTGTACTTAACTTTCGTACGTACATATACCAATTGTGTATCTTGGGTACTTTTCACACAAGGTATGCGAGTGCTTGGTCAGAGGGATGGGTTGATGTTGCGAGTGCTTGGTCTGAGGGATGGGTTGATGCTGCATGCGCAGCTTAAGCCCATGTTTGCTTTCTCAAATAAACGCGGCTACAAGTACTTGGTCAAAGATGATGATGTCAGCATGAAATCGGGGTTAATAAGCTAAAGTGGTCAGGGTGCGTAGAGTGTCCTTTTTAATAATTTTGTGAACAAACTGAGTGGGAGGAGGGACTGGAGGTGGAAGGGAGTGACTTTACTCAAGTGACTTGACCTGAGTGTGACAGGTAGTGGGTATGGACAAAAGACCGGATCTGAGTGTGGGAGTGAGTTTGGGGAAAGAGACCAGAACAAAAGGGAGGGAATGGCAGTTCCCAACCAAAGAGAGGCAGGGAGGGTGGGGTGGTGGCACAGGGCTCCAGGAGTAAGGATAAAACACAGGCATACAGCTCCTTCACGCAGTGACAATATCCTATTGTTTTGTGTTATAGTTCTACTGTTGTAAACAGAAAAAAAAAAAAAACTGGTTGTGCCTGACCTAAACCTAGAACTAAATCATACCTAGTAAAGCAGCGGCGAGTCTTCTCCATTCAGCTCCGAAGCGGAGGTTATTTACGTTTAACTGGCTCTAAACAGTGTGTGCTGTACACAGGACGATTAATCAACACCGATTAATCGATAATGGAAATAGTTGACAACTATTTTAATCATCGATTAGTTGTTTCAGCTCTAGTGAATAGTAAATTCAGCAAAATGGGATCGCTGAAGTGAAAAGCACTGAAATTTCAGTGCGTTGTGAATAGACCCTTAATTGTTTATTCTGACTCATCTTCTGGCGAGGACCAGCTACCAGTCTTCGACTAGCGTTTGCGAAGACCAGGTAAAGGCCATAGCTGTCCTACATTTATTGACTGAGGCCTTAACCTTCACCTGTAGACATCAAATGCCAAGTTGTCTAGTTTAGTTTGACCCAAAGTAAGGCACCACCAGTTACTGCTGGAACGAGCTTCCAAATTTGGAATGCAGTTTTATTTGCGATCCTTAATGTGACTTCATGAAAAAGTGTTTTTTTTCCTCACACAGCTTACATACATATAATACTTAAGAATCCAAGTGATCCTTGGCAACCTATTAATGGGATTCTTCGTAACAAATGGTTTTGGTTTTCTGCTCTCCTGGCTTGAATACCTAATTTTTCCAAATTTGCAATTGCCTGAGTCATGCACATCTGAGCCAAGGTAATTATCTCTAGGCTCGCAGACGTCCTAGTAATTTTGTGGGAGTGATTTTTCAAACTTATGACATAGGACAACAGGACTGTCACTGTGATTTAGTGAAACATACAACCTGATCAACAATGGTTTTCCAGAGGTGTCCGGAAATTTCTAATTGTGATGCATTTTTTGTTCGGCTGAATTATTTTGTGAGTTCCTTACACAAAGTGAACACCGATCATTCACAAATGTAGTAGTGTGTTTCTGGTTTGGTTCCTTCAATGATGCCAGGGCTGTCATCAAAAGATCAGTTGAGCACTTCCACAACAGAGACATGCCATAGCAGGCTCTCAGGTTACCATATTAGCAATTTAAATGATAAAATTCCAACCACTAGAGGGTATTTTTTGCATTATGGATTGTTATGAATATTCTTTGGTTGGAAGCCCTGGTCCTTTGGATTTTCTCATTGAAAGAATGTATTAACTACACATGGCCAGTAAGAACTACTCGGTCTTAAAAATGTAAAATAAACGTATTACACTGGAGGGATCTGTAGCTACATATGGGTAATCAAAAGGAGAGAAATGCCTTAAAAGCTATGTGTTTTCACTGTTATTCTAGTGAGCCAAAACATTAATGGATACCCTTGGCATTCTAGGTGTCGCCAAACTACATGTCCCATGATGGCTAAAGCCCAGAAAGACACAGTGTTGGTTTAGTATTGTGAAAAACAGTTCTGCCACACTTGAAGAGACCAGTGTACCAAAAACTTATAACCTGCCCAGAGTAACTATACAGGAATCACTAAACTTTTTTTGTGTTTTCAGGTGGTACACAGTTCAACGTACACAGTACATCGTTCGGGCTGCTAGCACTTTTGGATGACTTTGAGGTTTCTCGCTAGTTACTAGTAGGGCCCTCATATACACCGTGTATTTAAATCTTAACTGAATCTGAAAAAAGTGGTAAAACTGACCACTGCGACGACTATAAATTTATAACTCTTAACAACATGAGACAGTTTCAAATCCCAGCTACCTCTCATGCCACAGGCACAAGGCAAATTTATTTAAGCTAATTTCCAAATATGATAGAAATCAATGTAAAAAAAAAAAAAAAAGAGAAAGAAGACCATCCAGGAGTGGGTCACATCACACGCTTGATGCAGGAATACTGTCCAAATTGTGGATTCCTTCCTTATCAATGATTCGCACAGTGAATGACGGTAATCTCAGGATAAACCGCTTCTCAAGCTGGAAGACATGGAAACAAATAGGTGTGTGAACAAGCTGCTTCTTTCAAAAGGTGTCAGAATAACAGATTTGATGAACTGGGTTAAAAGGCTTAAATTAGCAGGCTGCTGACTTTAAATGATGTGGGCAAATACACCAAATATTGTGACTATTCTTAAATGGAGGAAGCATGGGACTGAAGACAGGATGTATATGAAAAAGTTCCAATGCTGTATAAATGCAGTTCATTGGATTCTGATAGGAAATGGAAATTCAAACACCATGGAGATTTCCTTTACATTTCAAAATAACACATAAACTTCGACATGGACAATACACTTCTAGCCACTTGCTACTGCTACCATCAATTAAATACTTTCACAAGAACCATGCACTCCGGCTTTCAAAATCCTCAGTGCCAGCCACTTGGCTCAATGTATAGATGATTTGTATAACGTGACGGCACTCCAGGTCTGCTGAAAATCAAAATTTATTTTGACCCTCACAGGAAAATAAACTTGAATTTTCAGCAGACCTGGAGTGCCGCCACGTTATTCAAGAGAGATATATATATTATATACACACACAATATATAGTGGCACCACAAAACATGGGCGGTATTTATACCTAACGTGAACCAAGTAAAAATGATAGGGAACCTACGGTTGGACACTACTAGACAGTCATCGTTGTTGACTCCAAGCATGCACAACTCGCTCTACTTTTTTTGGACATATCCATTTCAACCTTGTTGTCAAGTCTGATTAATATTCAGAAAAGGTTACAACTTTCGGAATTCCATTAGATTTGTGGAAATATTTTTTGTTGAAGTATGAGCTTCAACTCAATAGAATTCTGGGCTAATTTATAGAATTCTGGGCTAATTTATAGCAACGGTTATCTCTTGCCAGGCCCTCGACTGTCTTTGGGCTGTCGGGGTGAGCCAGCTACGCCACTCGAAAATAGGAAATTACCCTCTTGCCCCCCCTTGTGTAAAGGAGTTTAGGTTTTGTTTTTTTACCCGCTCCCCAGGGCAGCCATCAGAAATGATGGGGCCTGTTACTGAACCTCACGATGCCCCCCCCCCACCCGGCACTCCCTCAACCCCTAACAGCGCTCCCCCCCCCCTTAAAAGAAAAAAAAAACCCACAAAGGACATAACATAGCACCACAGCAATAAAACTCACAGCAATGTGCGGTGCGTATGAGCGTATCACAGAATCAGATAAAAATCACAGTAATGTCCTGTGTATGATGGCCTTTGGGTCTGGGCTGGGCCCTTGGTCCCGGGGCTGACCCCTGGGTCTGGGCCTCGAGTCAGGGGGCTGGGCCATGCTGGGCCCCTGAGGCTGGTGTAATAGCACCACACTCACTGCTCCGCTGTCCACTACTTACCGCTCTCGAGATCTTCTTCCAACTGCAATCGTCACACGCGTGACTGGAGGGTGGCGCCAAAGCAGCGTGCTTCGCACGCTGCTGTAGGGCTGCCCAGACAGCCAGTACAGCTCCGGATTCGGACTCCTAGAGTCCGATACCGGAACTGATAAGGGCGTGCTGCTGCCGACGGCGGGGACCCGGCAGGCCAGGCCCATTACCGCAGCATGGGGTGTAATGCCCTGATGGCGGCCCTGCTGCTATGTTATTGAGAGTATAGCCCTGTCCCCAGATTTTGTTTTATCTTATTCTTGTTAGTCCCCCCTTTTTTCTAAATGTTTTTTTACTTTTTTTCTATTTGAGGAATACGGTTGCTCATCTATGCAGTTTTGCTTCGTTTTCTTGCTGCCATTCTTTGAGCATGTTATGTCTGGCCACACGCAGCCTTTATTATTGACGGTTATGCTGATGACACATATGCATAATAAAAAATATTTTAATAATAAAAAATTATAGCAAAATTTATGGAGTAGCCCTAGAGCTTCAGAATAGCTGTTAGAAGGAGTTGAGACATTATTACGAAATACACAATGTGAGGTGCTGCATGAAACCAGTATAATGCGACTAATTCTCTTACCTCTGCTACACATTTCTTAAGCAGTTCTAATGCCTCCTCTCTTGTAAGATCTGGACAAAGAAAAAAAGAAACACAGATCAGCATTACAGTATCATAATAATAAAAATAATTGTAAAAAAAAAACAGTACTAACAAAACAGAAACAAGTGTTTGAAACCAAACTATGGATACAGCAGGATTTGGAGAGGCCAGATAGAAACTGGCTCCGAAAAGTTTACTTCTGGCTTTTCCTACACACAAAATCAACAAACTTTTATTCCTGGCTCCTAAAAGTATGTAGTTGGGCTATTTTATTTTTCCGGTTTCCTATGATGGATATAGATTTGATAAGTTATGGGTTACAGTAAGTGCCACCCTATGCCTAAAATGATATCTGTGGATGCAAATCTAAAAGAAGACGAATGCATGGCTCAATAAATCAAGGTACCAGGTTGCCACGCGGATAGAGAATTATTATCGTCATCATTTATATAGCGCCAACAGTTTCCGCAGCGCTTTACAACCAAAGGTTGGGACTTTGCATACACATTTCTTGCTTATTCTACACAAATACAGTACATGTAGAAAGATTTCCCTGGCTCCTAAAAATGTCCAGTTGGCTCATGAGTTTTCTTGCCGGTTCTTAAGTTTGAAACACATTTGTCAAGCCCAGCATGAACGCGTATAGTTACTTAATGAAAATAGTGAATATTTGAGAAAAAGTTGTGCGTGTGCAGCTGTAAAAGTAATATAAACAGTCTGAGCCTCCTTTTTAAACAGACATCAATCGCTGGCGCGAGGCATACATTTTCTGAATGAATGCTTAAACAAGATCAATGAAGTCGCTCCTCCTCCTTTCTATAGCATCCCTGGGAAAGAAAAGTGTTCCATATGTGACCAATACCACCAATAACAAGGCTACTAATCGGTTTGCTACGGTGGGGGAGAGAGGCGTGACAGAATGTAAGGGAGGGGGTGAAATGAGATTAAGAGAGTGTAGCCTTCCTAGGAAATTTATTAGGGGGAATGAGCTGCATCTGCCCCAGGCTATGAAGGAGGCTGGAATGGCTGGTGGAGTTGGTGTAAACCTGGCACTCTTGCTGGGTAATATTGGTTTTAGGCCCTTTGTCAGTGTTTTACAAGTCTCATATTCAGCAGGTATTCTGCTGCCGTTTGGAAATAACAGATGAGGAACCTGTTAGGACATAAATGATTGTCAGAATTGCAGAGGGAGAAGGCCATGAGGTTTATCCATTAAATAGTGAATGCTGAATTAAAGTGACTTGTAAAACACCAGCCAGATTTGCCATTTAGGAGTCTTTTCCGAACATGACTATCTTGATTTTTAATCTTTGTGTTAAATCTCCAAGCTCAGTGATTAAAGAATAATTGCAAAAGAAAAAAAAAAATCTCCTGGTGGGTGTATAGTATATACATACACTGCTGGGCCCCCAAAAAAGCCACACATTCTAATATTTGGTTGGACCGGCTTTTGCTTTGATTATGGCCATGCATCGTTTCGATAAGCTTATGCCTTGTCGCAACATTTATTTCCGTCTGGAGTTTTTTTTTTTTTTTTTTTACAAAGTATTGTACCAGGAAGGATACATTGAGATTTCTCTCGTTTTCAAGTATGTCCGTCTGGAGTTTCATTAATTTGTCATCAAGATCTTGTAATGATGTTGGGAGAGTCTGAGTGCTGTGTAAAGTCTTCTCCAGGACATCCCATAGATCTCAATGGGGTTAAGGCCTGGACTGTGTGGCGGCCACTCCATGTGTGAAAATGATGCCTCATGCTCCCTGAACACCTCTAGCACAATTTGAGCCCAATTAATCCTGGTGCAGTCATCTTGCAATATGACTGGGCCACCAGGGAAAATAATATATATATCTCCGTTCGTTGACTTAAAAACCTGCTCATTCAATATATTAAGGTAGTCACATGACAATTTTTTTCTAGCTGAAACATATTAAATAATTCTCCAATGGAAGTGTGTGTGTGTGTGTGTGTGTGTGTGTGTGTGTGAACGGATAAATCATTGTAATATTTTCATATGAATTAAAATGGAACAGCAGAAAAGGAAACTGGCAAGGAAATATCTCCAGCCAGTCCAATGATGGTTATGTAGCTGGGAAAGCAGAAACAAGTCTGCTAGATGTGGGACATGGGGGTGGTGAGATTTTATGTCAGTACTATGCATTGACATTTGTATATATTAGGTATATCCTGGAACACAAAGTAGGACTAGTGTTTCAGAACAATATGACAAGCCTCCTACAGTCAGCGTGATGACAGTCTGCCTTTTAAAGGTTGTATAAATGATTAGCACACACTTGTGAGCACTATGCTCTCCTGCCTGCTTTACAACCTGTGTCTAAATAGAGAGACAGCAATCTGTCTGCCCTGACATACCAGCACCAATGCTTATTCCTCTTCGAGGAGACACACTAATCATTGTCATCAGGAAATATCCAGCCTGAACTTTAGGTTTTGTATATAAAAACAGGGAAAGTAAATTTTAATGTACATTGAGCTTGTTTTCCCAAAATTTGTTTTTGTCATCATGCTTCCAGTGTATAAAATACACACCATCATTTAACTACTCTGGACAAAAAGACTTAACTCACCATAACCACAGCACACCATGTTAATAGAGTGTTCTCATCTCTCCTTGCTGTCCCTGGGGGCTGTGATCATCCAATGCATCTTATAGCATGGAGAGGCATTTGTTTGGCTGTCTGTGCTAGTTGCACATGCGCAGATCATCCAGGGAACAGCATCTGCTGCTGTCTGCAGCACGAGCCGCCAGCCCAAAATAGCAGAGGCATTAGAGACTGCAGCCCTCTCTCGAAGGAGATGTGGAGGGGTTAACATTCAACTGACAAGATACCATGCCATAACACAGGCTGTACCCAGACATTTCCCAGCATATTCTAGTTATTCCCACATTAACCTCAACTTCTGACATGAAACTGCTACCACTGGTTGATCTGTAGCTCCCGTGAGACTGTCTGGATAAGTGGGGAAAAAAGTCTTGTGTGGCAGTCATGAAGAGAAGGTACACTGATGATTCTAGCAGTGAAAGGGTGTATGATTTCAGGATGTGATTGATTGACATTACTATTTGGAAATAACCTGGAGGAATCAGGGAAAGAAGGGTGGGGGTGAGACTGGATTCCCACCAGGGGGTACTGTGCACTGTGTACCCCTGCAAGGTGTGGGTGTTATCACACTAACATCTCAGCTCTGGTATAACATGTTTAGAGGGCTGTATTGCAAGGCAAGTACTATGAACTGACACCATGGTGTAACCTTCTCTGCCCCCTGCCTCCCCCTAAGTGCAAAGCAGCTAAGAAAATATCTTTCAAGAGAGTGCCAGCCTGGTAATTTGGATTTCACTTTCTGCGCAACACAGGCAAACCTTAGAGTTTATTACTCTTTTCCTATACATAAAAAAGGTAAAAATATAGAGATGCTACTCTTTGCTGACAGACATCCAAAGCTGGAAATAGAAGATCACTTTTAGAATAAGATTTACAAACGCTAAAGGGAACCATGCCACAACTGCCAGATTCAGAGGCATGACTAGAAACCTCAGGGCCACATTTTCTAGTCCAGACAATCAATATCCCATTTTTTTTCCAGATCCACTATGACCACTTCAGTCTATCCCAGTTTTAATGTAATATGCACTATGTATAGCTCACAGATCCGCAGCATTAAAACTCCCAGTAACGTGCAGCGCGTATGAGCAAATCACAGAGCTCCAAAAGTAAAACTAGAGAAGTATAAAACATTAATAATATTTAATTTAAATACAATTAAGATGAACATAAAAATGATTATATTAACAAATTTATATAAAAAAATATATACTAGTTACTTTTCCTAACTCTTTTTGCAGGAAGAGGGCCGAATTACTCTTCGTCCAGTGGAAGAGCCTAGTCGAGGCCCGTGCCTCCCCGGTGGCTGATTATGGGGCCCCCTGGGACTCGTGGGCCGTGGCACTCACTGCACCCCGGTAGTTACACCCCTGGCCAGATTTACTTCCTTTAACAAAGTCATAGTTACTGTAGCAAATCTCTTGGTGCAAGTTATTTTAAAATACAAGCATCAGAATGAAATTCAGAATCTCAATAGCCGCCTGTTGGGGAATTGGCCATACCTGGCTTGTAGTATCGGTCCAGGATGCTTAGGGTGAGGTAGGCTCCGTAACCATGGGCTGCAAAAGGTGCCTTGGCCAGTGCTGCAAGGTAATCCATATAGTACAAGGAGGGCCCGTCGTGTTCATCATAGCCGGCCAGCAATAAATTAACATGGTAGGGAGTCTGCCAAAACAAAAAACACATTTTGTCATTCTTCCCCCTAAAACACACACATGCAAGCTCAGGACTTAGGAAATTACAATATAAAAGTTGCATTGGGGTAAAAATAGTATTGAAAAAACAAAACTGTTATTATAGAAACTTTCCATATTCTGTATTTTTGCAGATCACCCCCCCCCCCAAAAAAAAACCAAACAAACAACCTCCACATATTATAGAAGACTGAGGATAATGTTAAAAGAAGTGTTATTGATGTAGGCGTCAGTGCCATTCAAGTCATGTATCTGCAATCACAGCTTATTTGCCATCTATGCTTGGGATCTTCCAGCAGACCTATTTTCCCATTGATCAACACAGGAAGACAACACTGTACCATGTCCCACTTCAATGCAGTTTGCCAAATTCCCACTGAGAAAGGAATATTCTGAGGGAAAACTGTCACATTACGACTTCTGAATGTTCATAAATACAGTATTCCATAGGTTTACGTGGAAGGCTGCTTTCTGACTGCTCATGCAAGATCATTAGTGACACCATAAACACAGTGGCATAGACTTGGCACGTGAACTTTAAGCCGCTCATTTAATAGAGCCAAATTAAACGGTAACCAGTACCATTAGATTAATTGATTATTCAAAAAAAGTTGCTGGCGGCATTTGTTCTCTGGCATTACACCTCCCTCTTGGCTATGAAAACCCTGCAGAATAGAATAGGGGATGGGACATGTCACACAGAGCATCTAACAGCAAGAAAAAAAAAAGTAACCAACATACCTGCCAGCAGAAGCACACTAGTATTAACATCAAAGTTATCCACTAGCAGGCTGCATGAGATTTCTAAGAAATTTCGTTCCATAAAAATTGAAAAATAAAAATAAACACCCTAAGGTAAAAGGGTCATACCCAGCTCAAGTTAGGGTCATTTGACATGGAATCAATCCCTATGTATGTGATAGAACAAAACTGTGATCTTCCAATATATGCAAATAAAATTCACCGTCACTCACTTCCAGTGCCATGTTGCTGGGTTGAGTGAGGGTAGGGAATTCTACGTGACAGCCCCACGCTGTGCACCCAATTGCAGTCTCGCATCAAAGGATGAGATATCATTGATCTTTGAGCCCAATAGAATAATTCTCCAAATAGGATATCACAGGGAAAGTACACCTGTCCAGTGCATGTACACTTCGATAAAAACCTCTAGAAAAATTGGAACAAAAAGATTGGCTTTTCCTCTGGGTATAGATTTCACTGAACAGTAGTTAAAAATCTTCTAAATGTGAGGAAATGTGCCGTTTTGACGTTAAAGGACGTTAAAGCATCAACTATCCACCTAAAGAGCACAGAGATTGTGGAGAATCGGGCTCATTCCTAAAGAATGACATTGTGATCATGTCCAGGTATCTCAAAAACCATGCTAGGAATCCGTTTCAAATAACATGGCACAGAATCTTAAAGTGGATAATTTGAGCACCCGACTATAACTGTATCAAAGATGGCACTACCCACAAAACTAGATATTGATTGAGATGCATTGGCAAGGGATCTGCCTATACGGCATGCATGTGTTACAAAAGTAGGGATGCACCGATGCCGATAATGTACTTGTGCAAATGCCCCGATAACAGAAGCCAGCACAGGGCTGGCTTGCCGGTATCCGCGGGCTGTGGAAGCTGGCCGGATGCAATAAAAGCATTTGGCCAACATTCCCAAGCGGCTGCCAGGCTGTGACGCTTCCTCCTGCCGAGATCTCTTGGGTGTCACGAGATCTCGCGTGAGCAGGTCACTGCCCTGCGGCCGCTCACCAACGCTGCCAGATGGAGGGAACGCTGGCCAAATGCTTTTAATGCATCCTGCCAGCTGCCCCAGCGTCTGCCTGTGGGTATGTCTGTTCTGGTGTCTGCAAGTATGAGTATATATGTATCTGGTCTGGGGTCTGTATATATTTAGTGGGTATATCTGGTCTGGGGTCTGTATATATGTATCTGAGTGTGTATATCTGGTCTGGGGTCTGCAAGTATACATGTATCTGCAAGGGTATACCTGGTCTGGGGTCTGCAATTATACATGTATCTGCGAGGGTATACATATATGAGGTCTGAGTGGCTATACATATATCTTTAGGTGTGGTGGTGTGGGCTGTGCAGTGAGTAAATGGGGTTTCTGGCCATACATTTCAATATTAACATAAACTGGACATACTTTCAGCAACATCGTAAATTATTAATTGGAAAGAGGTCACATGACTTTAAATAAAAGTATCGGTACTCGGTGTCGGTGAGTACCTGAAAAAAGTATCGGTACTTGTACTGGGTCCTAAAAAAAGTGGCATCGGTGCAACCCTATACAAAACTATACACAAAGTCTGGTAGGAACACTCGGAATCTAATTATCGTTAAAAATTTAATTATAGTGGTTTCCCGTCAAAAAGAAAAAAATATTCTTCTAGAGGAAGAATACACAGGCCAATGTGCAAGTCACTGGACCAGCAGTTGAAGCTCTGTCAAGCAAGCCATGGGTACCAGTCTGGCCACGTCTGGAAAGGAAAGCATTTGCTACAGCTGAACTACGTGACGAGGCAAGAGAAATCGACTGTGTGATGGACAGAAGGGGTTGCAGTTGCCATCTCCTCTCCCTAGATATTTTAATTTAATTAGTCACTCTAACATTTATTTATGCCTACACATTTGAGACACAGTCACAATTAACAAGAGGAGGAATAGGAGGGAAAAAAAACCTTCTGTGTATAAAGAGCGGTACAGGAGACGTCTCGCTAAAGGTTTGTGCGACTCTCGAGATGCCAGCTTTCTGCATGTGTGAGATGCTCAGGCATAAATAAAAGGGTGTGAGGCGGTTTTAATTAAACCAATACATCTGTGCCAGTTACCATGTCAGACTTCCTCCTGACACGCTCGGGCACAGGGGGCAAGCAGCCCACGCTTTACCCTTTAAATACAGGAGGACGCAGGGCAATGCATAGATAACCATAAACTAAGGGGTCACACCCTCAGGAGATTTTCATACATAGTAAAACATGAGCCACATGGAAATGTTAGATACAGATATTCTGATTCAAACCTATGACCTCTAGAATCAAATTATTGATGCAGGTCTCTGCAGAAAGAGCAGAGAGAATTGAAAATTGAAGGCAAAAACCAGGAGAAAAAAAAACCTGCCTCCCTAATTCACTATTTTGGCCTAAAATGTGACATTTCTGCCCCAAAAGAAATAACCCCCTTCCATCCCACTCTTATTTGTGCCTAATATCTACCAATTTAATGTAGATCTAAGATCAAATCAGAACAATCTTCATCACAATATTTAATACATCTTGGTTACGTTTATCATGTAAAGAAAATGCTGCCAATTGGCCATAGCCCCCTTCCCCCCAAACAATTGGAATGTATGCAAAGTGCTCCTGCATATTTAAAGTTTGGGTGCCACTATTGCTCGTCTCCCATAGGCTGGCTCTTCTGAGCTCACCCGACAGCTAAACAAAATGACAGTGCTGAACTTCGGATTGCTGTTACAATGCCATCATCAAAGATGTTAGCTCGTTTAGGAAAGTATAGAAAGTGCCCTTAAAAAAAAAAAAGCCCGAGTAGAATATGTCAGTGTTTTAAAATCTTTGCAAAGAAAGCAATGGGTACTCCTGGGTCCAGCATGGAGCTTGAAAATTGCTCATTGGGAATCAAAATGTTGCTTCTGCTCGAGTGTCCAAGTTTTTCCGATGGTAATGTGACTGTGGCTTGGAGGGAGGCTGTCCGTTCGTCATGTTGGCCAGCACCGAGTGAGCCCAGCCCAGAATACATGGTTTTCTTTTACTAGAGAAGAAACACTCAACAATTGCCAAGAAGTCTTTATAGAGCCTTGAAGACTACAAAGGTGACCACAGGTTCAATTATGAAACCAAACACCCAGTAATGTTAATGAGCACATCACTCCTTCTGGATGACCAAGGTCAGTCATTGAAACGGTTTTCTGGACGTCAAGTTCTATCTCAGGACTACACATCTGAAAAGTCTTCTGCATGGGCATAAACAGTATCACTAAGCAATTAAATACTTCAAACGCGCACAGGTTAACCCTAAAGAAACCCCCCCAACTACTGTCCTGGTATCCCCCCCCCCCCCCGCTTCTGTTTGCTTCTAAACTCTTGGAAAAACTAAGTTTTCAACCACCTCTTCCTGTCCCCTAGTTCCCTACTTGACCCTCTGCAAATCAGCCTTTTGCCACTACACTCAACAAAATCTGCCCTCAAATGTCACCAATGACCTCCTAACTGATAAAAACCACTGCCATTATTCTATACTCCTCTTGCTTGACCTCTCAGCTCCTTTTGACACAGCCAACCACCCCCTTCTACAAACTCTCTTTTCTCCTGGTCTGTGACACTGCTCTCTCTTGGATTGACTCTCTAACAGGTCCATCACGGTCATTTGCTGGCAACTACTCCTCTTCAGTCTTTATCAGTTGTTGTACCTCAAGGCTCTGTCCTTGGTCCTCTGCTTTTCTCCATTTACACCTCCTCCCTGGGCAAAATCATTAACAGCTTAGGCTTTAATTACCACCTGTATGCTGATGCTACTCAGATCTACCTCTCCACTCGATCGCTCTCCTGTAATTTCTAAATTCAGTAACTGTTTATCTGGCATTTACTCCTGGATGGCCTCTCACCACCTAAATATTAACATGTCAAAGACTGAGCTCCTACTAATTGCCCCACCTCCAGACTTCCCTATCACTGCTGACAGCATCATTATATCAAATCAAGTTCACTGTCTTGGAGTTACACTTAACTCTGCGCTGTCATTCATCCTCACATCCATTCTCGCTCTTCCTCCTGCTGCAATCAATTGCATAAGATTTCAAAAATTTGGGCATTTCTTATAGCCGACGTCACCAAGCAACTCATGCATGCCCTTGTAATCTCCCAACTTCACTACTGTAATAATCTTTTAGCTGGCCTCCATCTGTCCAGCCCTCTCCCCCCCTACAGTCCACCCTAAAATCCTGTCAGGCTTATTCACCTCACCCGTGACTCTGTCTCGGCAAGTCTTTTCACATGCACAGCAAAATTAAATTCTAAATTATCACCCTGACCTACAACGCACTCACCAAAGTCACCAACGACCTCCTAACTGCTAAAAAACACGGCCACTATTCTATTCTCATCCTGCTTGACCTCTCGGCTGCTTTTGACACTGTTGACCACCCCCTCCTTCTACAGACCCTCAACTCTCTGGGTCTCGGTGACACTGCACTCGCTTGGGTCGAATCCTATTTATCCAACAGGTCCTTCTGTGTGTCCTTTGCTGGTAACTCCTCCTCCTCATTGCCTCTATCTGTTGGTGTACCTCAAGGCTCTGTCCTTGGTCCTCTGCTCTTTTCCATCTACACCTCCTCCCTGGGCAAAATCATCAACAGCTTTGGCTTCAATTACCACCTCTACGCTGATGACACTCAGATCTACCTCTCTACCCCTGATCTCTCTCCCCCTGTCCTTTCAAAAGTCAGTGACTGTTTATCTGGCATCTCCTCCTGGATGGCCTCCCACCACCTAAAGATCAACATGTCGAAGACTGAACTCCTACTTATTCCTCCCTCCAATGCCTCCCCACCTCCTGACTTCTCTATCACGGTGGAGGTATCACCATTTCCCCATCAAACCAAGTTCGCTGTCTTGGAGTTACACTTGACTCTGCTCTTTCCTTCATCCCCCACATCAAGTCTCTTTCCTCCTCCTGCCGATACCAACTGCGTAATATTTCCAGAATTCGGCCATTTCTTACCGCTGTCGCCACAAAACAACTCATACACGCCCTGGTAATCTCCCGACTCGACTATTGCAATAATCTCTTATCTGGCCTCCCTCTGTCCCGCCTCTCCCCCCCTACAATCCATCCTGAACGCCTCCGCCAGACTAATTCACCTCACCCGCCGCTCTGTCTCTGCCGCTCCCCTCTGCGAGTCCCTTCACTGGCTCCCCATCCACTGCAGAATTAAGTTCAAAATCCTTATCCTTACCTACAAAACCCTCACTAACTCAGCTCCCCACTACCTGTCCTCACTAATCACCAAATACACCCCAGCCCGCTCCCTAAGGTCAAACAGTGACCTGCGCCTAGCTTCTCACCGCATCACCTCTTCCCATGATAGACTGCAGGATTTCTCACGCGCAGCCCCCACTCTCTGGAACGCTCTCCCTCGTACTGTCAGACTTTCCCCTAACTTCTCTTCCTTCAAACGCTCCCTTAAAACGTTCCTATTTAGGGAAGCCTACCACCCAACTCACTGACGCAATCATCAATCACTCTAACCTTACAGTCCTCTCCTCCTGTTTCCAACCCCAACCCTCCCAGATTGTGAGTTCCTACGGGAATAGGGCCCTCATCTCCTCCTGTACTGTTTGTCAAATGTTGTTCAATGTATTGTAACCCTGTCTATACTGTGCTTATTGTACAGCGCTGAGGAATATGCTGGCGCTTTATAAATAAAGAATAATAATAATAATAATAACTCCACTCCCCGCTACCTGTGTTCGCTAATTACCAAATACACACCAGCCCCACACCCTAAGGTCAAACGACGACCTGCACCTTGCTTCCCTCGCATTGCCCCTTCCTATGCTAGACTGCAGGATTTCTCATGCGCAACCCCCATCCTCTGCAAAGCATTCCCTTGTGCTGTCTGACTTTCCCTCAATTTCCCTTCCTGCAAATGCTCCCTTAAGACATTCCTATTCAGGGAAGGCTACCACCTGACTAATACACCTCACTGCCCCAACCAGTCCATCACACTCAACTTGCAGTCCTCTCCTCCTTTTTCTCAACCCTCCTTAATTGTAAGTTCCCACAGGAATATGGCACTCATTTCCTCCTGTGTTGGTTTGTCAAATGTCGTTCGGTCTCAGTGCTTTGTAACACTGTCTATATACTGTACCCATTGCTCAGTGCTGCGGAATATGTTGGCGCTATATAAATATGGAATAATAATAAATTATCAGGGTCTGAATTTATCTGGTGACTATCAAATACTGAGTGAAAAAGTAGCTTCTCTGGTAAACCGTGAACCTTTTTATAAAATCAATCTTAAGAGGGTCATAAAGTTTTGACTTTTCTGAAAGGGGTGTTAGACATGTATGCTACCTGCCATAAAGTGTTCCCTATAAAGTGCAAGGCTGACAACAGTGAGTCACACCACTAGACTGTTATACTAGAAATGGGAGCTGTACTCAGAATAACTAACTTCTAAACCACATGGGTACTTATGGAACTGGGGTGGCAAAAAACAAAAAGAAACGAACACAAACAAACCCTCTAATTATAGAAAATAACAAAAAGGTGCCAGGCATTCCATTATTCCAGTCGGTGCAGTGACCTTTCTCAAATTGTGATATCACTTTGGATAGAATACATATGTAGAAAAGAATAATAATGAAAATATGTGCACAGCAGGTGAACCAATAGAACCTTTGTCAAATGCTGCATTCCATCATTTAATTTATCGTAGTTCACCTGCTACATATGTATCTTTAACGTGATTATTTTCTACATATATGTATTGTGTGCAACATATTAGGCTTGAAAAAAAAGCAATCATAAATTGGGATTTCTGGTACAATTGAATTTTTTTTTTGTTTAACAGTGTGTCAAAGTCTGCTTCTTTGAGTAGTTCCAGATAACTTGGCTGTATGTTCTACAGCAATTTGTACCAGATTTCAGACCACGCTTCATACAACTCTATACCACCCCTGCTAAAAGACCATGAATATGACATAGCCTATAGGACTTAATTAAAGGGACACTCTACTCATCCTGATGACCCCCCCCGATCTGGCATGTTACCCTCATCCAGTGTAAGCAGCAGCCAGGATGTTTGAATTTCCGGCCTGCCGATCACCAGTGACGTCACTGTCCGAGACCAATCGTTGTAGTGATCGGTCTCTGATCTGCAGCCCATGAATCGGAGCTACGCATCCGCGCAGGAGCTATGGAACTGCGTACATAAAGAGCGCAAGTCCCGTTGCGGTGCACAATATGTAGTTACTATACTATGCAAGTTAGGCAGGGGAACAAATTGCACAGAAAAGCGTCAGGGAATTCCTTGTTCGGTAGTCCTTGAGTTGATGAAGCACGTGGTAATGGAGAGAAGGTGCGTAAATTCACATAATATAAAAATTAAAAGAATAATTGAGTAGTGGCTGTCAGCAGCCTCTGCCCAATTATTTAAGAGCAAAGAAGGGGAACTCTGTTTTTTAATAGCGTTCCTTTAAATCTTGATCTGCAAAAAGCTGTAGAAGGATGTATGTCCCAGGTAAGTGTTTTTGTCTCGAAGGTTAGGAATGATAGGACCTGCTGCAATAGCGTTGTGGCAGGCTTAGGCTATGTATGATCATATTTTCTAACCAAATCTCCTTCACTTCTCTGTCGGGAGTTTAAAAAAAAAAAAAAAATCTTTAAAACTACTGTATATTAAAGTGGAGTTTTCTGAATTTGGTATAAAGCCTGTTGGTCATGTCACATAGTGCGACGTATTTCAAGTTAACATCCCAATGCACAATTTGCCTGTGAATCTCATCTATCATTCTTACAAATTCTACCAAAATGAACGTGCAGTTGGCATATTCGATTGCTTCTGAAGGACAATTACAGAAATAACTAGGCTTACTGAACTGGAGTTTACACACAGCAATAGCATCAGAATTCAGGAAAGTTTGCAAGATTGGAACTTGGCATTTTTTAAAATACTTTTAATACTCATCTTTGTTTTCAACTACATTCCACGTTAAATTTAGCACTGCATTAAACGTGGATTTTTTTTATTAAACATATTTAATTTAAAAGAACGCTCTAATCAAAAATCCCCCCCCCCGTTTTTTTTACATTAAACTATACCTATTCCCTCACTAACTAGGTAGGGATTTCCTTTCCTTTTTTTTAACTGTAATACTTACCCTAAAATCCACTTGTTTCCAACGGCGTCTTTTTTTTTTATATACTCACCTCCCTCCTCTTCCGCTCCAGTCCTTGTTAGTTTCACTTGGCTAAGGTTTACGTGAGAAGCATGCATGCGCGCCTCTCACGTAAGCCAGCCAATCGGCAGGCTTCCTCCCGGCTCCATCTTCTTAGATTAGTGTTGCGCGCAAGAGGATGCGCGCAACACTAATCTTCAGCAGCTGCCGCCAGCTACTGCAGCGAGTTGGAGACGTCATCGCGCTTTCAGCGCAATGACGTCTCCTACTTGGCAATAGTCGGCAGAAGTGGGAAATATTAATCCCGCTCTGCTGACTGACAGCTGGGAGGGCGGAGTAAACTCCTCCGCGTCTCTCAGCTGTTTTCAGCTTTTTAAGCCGATCGGCTGAGCGGAGGGAGGGGGGACAGACAAGGGCATACTCAGCGCATCATGACCACCTAAAAAAGCTTAAGAGGCCAAGATCAATCCTCACTTTAAAAACCAACATTGATTGTGCTTCCCTGGTTACTTCATTTGCTGAATTGTCAGAAAATGATCTGTTTTACTCCGACGAAGCCGATACTAGCATATACCAATTCTAAGGTTAACCATGACGACGTAGAATACAATTACAGGTTGTCAGGCAAAGGGAGCTTAAAATTGAATGGAAGTGAAGGCTTTGGACATAAACCACCTTCAGTCTAAACCAGGAATGTTCAAACTCTGGCCCCCCAGATGTTCCTGAACTACAACTCCCAGAACTCTGACTGCATTAGATGGATGGAGAAGCAGGGGAGTTGTAGTTCAGGGACATCTGGGGGGCTGGAGTTTGGACATCCCTGGTGTAAACAATGAGATTTTGAAATGCGGCCTTGATGAAGCAGAGCATGAAAGTCCGTTTTGCTCTCGGCTCCAGGGAAGATGTGGCGACAAAAGCTGCCGAGACATGCTGTACAGTGAAACGACAGAGGGGTGGTGATCAGCAGCGGTGAGACATCTTGCGGAAAGCAAAAGTCACAGTGTAGGAGAAGAAATAAAGGAGCGAGTGTGTGTGTGAGGCATCCTGAAGAGCATTGACTTCACACAAGGAGGTAGAATAAAAGGGGGAAATGTAGGATACAAAATCTACCATGGATCAGATTATTACATTCTGCTTATAGCAGCCTGACGTTACTGCAAAGTGCTATACAGGCGTTGCCGGTCTTCGAATGAAATATTTTACAAACCTATGGACATCCATAGAAGTGTTACAGAATTTCTATTTTTACTAGGTTTCAAGAGGATGAAGAAGAACCCAGTGAAGAGACTGTGGTGCTTGAGTTATCCAAGCCTTGCATATAATAACATCCCCTAATCATGCTTATGAAAAGGAAGGATAATGTTGAATGTGAAAAGTGTTTTGCTGGAGATGATTTTAAACCGGAAGGTAGAATGACTTGTTTTGGGCTCTGGGAAAAGATCTAAAAGTCTCCCAAACGGCACAAAAAAACTTCCATCTTTTTTCTGCTGATTGCGCTCATCCTCTACTCTCAGCAGGTACCTCGCTGCTTAGCACATCCACACGCTCTCTCTAGGCGTGAGATAACGCTGTCTCAGTTTCGGATCCCCCAGAGAGGCGCAGGGGCTGGGGAATTTACACCTGTGATCTTGAAACTGTGTCAGCACCGGGTAAAGACAAACAGCTACATTAGACAGAGGTGGAAGAGACCGGGCTAAATGTCAGAGCAACAGGCACGTACACGATCAACAGCCCAGCAACGTGCGAACACTCTGCCAGCCCAGGTGTTTAAGCACAATAAAAGTCTTGCTAAAATTCAAATAAAAATTAAACCGTGATTTACAGTCACTTTGCACATTTAAAACGTAAATGTATGCATTACAGCAATACACACCTATCTGTACAACTATTCTTTTTTCGCTACTAGAAGAAAACAACGTAAAACAGAAATTTGTAGATGTGTTAGAAAAATAACAAGTGATTTTACAAGATTTGAATGGAGATGTAACATATGGGGTTATCCACTAAGTGCCAGTGTTTGGTGGCATTGCAAATATCGGATGAAAATCGCTGGTATTGCAGTGCTGAGAAAGTGGTATTTCTTTACGGTACAATCCAAACCGCAACAGATGAAGCTGCACATTAAAGCTCCTGTTGCTGTTTGGATTTTAGTTTTGGGAAGTTTGCAGAGAATGCGAGACCCAGGTTCGAATCCTGGCAAGAGTACCTCTCCAGTAAGTGTCCTTGGGCAAGACACCTAACGGTACATACTCACCACCCAGGACATACTTGATAAGAAAACTCAATGTATCCTTCCTGGTAAAATACGTTCTCAAAAAAAAATAATAATAATAATAATAATGGAATGTGAGCAGCATTTGCACTATTTGTAAACACCGGTGCTTAGTGGATAGCCCCTATAGTGAAAATGTCCCCATTTTACAGAGTCACTGAGTGGTATCAAGCACTAAAAGACAAAATTTGAATTCAGTAGGAAGCAGAGAAAATGAATCTACACCCATGTCCTAAGGTGGCTTTGATACAGTCCAACTCATTTTGTGAGAAGGCGTGAGTACATTATGGATTTCCAAATAGCCTTGTATCCCACTGTAAAAGTATAAAGATGTGAATACCTCACTGGCAACACATGCATTTATGGGATGCAACATTCTTCTGCGGCTAGGGCAAAGTCTAACCTGAAAGTGCACCGGTCACTCCAAACGTACCTCACTGGACAGGCAATTACTACCTATATATGTGTGGTAGCTTGGGGTTGTCATATAAAAAGGGGAAGTTTAATAATTCCCTATGTAAATAATAATAAGAAAATAAATCAGTGCTGATCACTTCAGGTGCCATGCCGCCAGAGTGAACGACCTATCCAACAGGATTGCACTCCATGCCAATTGTCCATCAACATCTGCAAGTGCATAGCTCCGCACAATGTCTTACAGTTACGCCCATGGAGGAAGAACAGGATGGCGCGCGGAGCTGAAACCAAGTGAGTGCAGTATGGTGTTATCGCAAAGGATGAGATATCGCATTGAACTTTATGGCCAAGCGAAAGTTAACTTTATCAGTAGAGGTTCACTTTAATTTTATTGAATCTTGCAAAAATAATCTTATTGCCACTGAAAATCATAATCTTTGATATATGTGGCCACGTCCTATGTTTTCTGCAATATCTGTGTGTCGAGGGGGACATGAAAACTAGTCATGTAATGGTCTAAGACTTGCCAAACAGAATATCACCTTGGTGCAACGATCTTAAACTCTGCCCCCCCCAAATGTTGATGCCCCACAATTACCAGAATTCTTTGAATTGCAATAGACGGCCACAGAATCATAGAAGTGGTAGTCCAGGAACAGCTGGGAGGCCAGAGTTTTACATCAATGCCTTAGAGTATCAAGATCTCCTACTGAGTAAATGCCATCAGATTATATCTAATAAAATCATCAGATGATTTCTTTGGAAGGTTTCTGGACATTTCCTACAAGACATGTCCTCCTAGGACATTGCCTACAAGACAATATATAAAATCTCTATACAAAAACGTACATATACTATCATATAGCCATTTAATAGGTTTTCATTCCCTCTTCATCCCTCCCAAACTGGATTAAATGGTAGAATTGGCATTATTCTCTATAGAAACACATTATTAATAGCTTGACAGGCGTTTCTATTCCTCACCATATCAACAATACAAACAAGGACATAATAAGTTAGAACAAGTGAAATAAAAAATAAAAGTGATATAGTTCTCCAGCTTGATAAGCTGTAATGTGTCAGCAAAAAGGGGGACTGCCGAATAATGGCAGCAGGGACCCTGCGTGCACCGTATGATCTTTGACAATGGTGTTACACACCCCGCACCCCTCCCAGGCATCACCATCTGCAGCAGTACTGAGCCGCATCTCCGGTGCACAAACACATCTGCCTCTGCCAGTGTCCCCCCACTGTGCTGCCCATCTGGAATAGGTGGGGTGGGTCTGGGGAGTAGGAGAGAGAGCTGGTAAAGGAGAGGGGGGCATGGCATGACCCAGGAAGGGGGTTGTTTTTGGCACACGCAACATTAAAGTTGAAGAGATGGCATCATGTCACATCCTGCTAAATGTGTTTGCCAAAACGCGTGTTCAATTACCCTCGTTAGCGGTATTAGTTTGCGGTGTGTATCGCAAATGGATTTCAGAACTTGGGAGACAGGATACTTAAAAATCACAGCTTTACCTGCACCATCTGTTTCTGGGGGTCATGTGAGCGTCCTGATAACACTAAACGGCAGCGAGGAGAGAGAGTGGGGAGTGGGAGCAGGCGGTGGTGGGCGACGAAGCTTCGCTTTTAAAGCGCCAGCGCTTCCGTACAGAGAGGGAAGTGTTTAAGTAGAAATGATACCCTGTCTCAAATACTCCACATCATTATCACATCACACAGATACTGTTAAGATACAGCTGTTTGGAATATGCTTAAAGAACAATAGGATCGCAAGTCAGGGAAATTGGAGATTGTTACTCGAATCACCAAACTTACAGAAAGTATGAAACCATAATTCCGACAAGAATGAAATACTAGATGACTGACAATCTGAACATTTGATGCAAACAGCTGTAGGCATTATTTCATTTAATAAATATGCAGCGTCTCCTACCACCTATTTTTAATGTGAATTAATTCTTACATAAACATGTAGACACACACACACACAAAAAAAAATAAAAAAAAATATGGTAGACACCACCTGGCTCTGAAAGCTTTCCAGTTAAGAAAGGTTAAATGTTAAACATAACCATGCAGTAAGACACCCGAATTCAGCATCTTCAAAAAGAATGCCAAACGGCCTTTTATATGAAGAGACAGGAGATGCCGATTTTTTAGACATCCCTGCCGAGCTTCGATACCTATTTAGTAAAATCATATTTCTGATAGCAGTAATAGGATTTTCAGATGCACACAAGGAAGATCTTCGTACGGGAAACCATGGCTGTTCTGTTTGCAGGATATCTTTGAGTAAATTGCCTAACTCTATTGCTATAGAATGTACATTTACATCCGGCCAGGAGTAGACTCCGTGATGGTGTGATGAATTTTATATACAACCCCATTAAGGCGACCAGTTGGTCAAGTGGTTAAGGCAATGGACTGCCAGTACATGTGGGTTCAAAGCTCATCTCATTCTTATATACAACCCCAATTCAGAAAAATCTGGGACAGTATGGAAAAATACAAAAAACAAACAAAAAAAGTCAATTGAAAACTCTATCCAACCTGTACTAGATTGAAAAACACATTATATGAGGTTTTACTTAGTGAATTTAAGGTATTTTTGGAAACATACACCAATTTCAAATTTGATGACTACAACGCACTCCACTAAAGTTGGGATGGGGCAATTTAGGACTAATAGCGATGTGACAAGTTGAAATAAGAAGGTGATGTGAAACAAGCGAGGCAATCGCGTAATCATAGTACACAAGGAGCCTCAAAAAAAAAAAGGTCTAGTCCATCAAGAGCAAGGATGCGTCAGCGAATAATCCAGCACTTTTGAGAATAACAGTTGCCAAAGACAAACTGGTAGGAAACTGGGCATTTCCCCGTCTACAGTGCACAATATAATAAAAAGAGTCAATGAATCCTGTCAAATCTCTTTGCGTAAAGAGCAAAACCAAAAACCACTTCTGCATTCTCGTGATCTCCGATCCCGCAGACGTCATGGTCCCAAAAACAGTCATAAGTCTGTAAGGGAGATCCTGACATGGGCTCGGGAGTATTTGGTAAACCTTTGTCAGTCAACACCATACGCCACTGCATCTACAGATGCAAGTTAAGGCTTTACTCTGCAAAGCAGAAGCTATATATCAACAGTGACCAGACAGTGATTTATCTGGGCTCTGTCTCATCTGAGATTGCCAGTAGCACAGTGGAATCGTGTTTTGTAGTCAGACGAGTCAACATTTCAAATAGTTTTTGAACAAAACAGCAGTCGTGTTCTCCGGTCCAAAGAGGAAAAGAACCATCCAAGCTGTTAGCATCAGGTAAAACAGCCAGAATCTGTCACAGTATGGAGGTGCATCAGTGCCCATGGTATGGGGAACGTGCACATCAGGGAGGGCACCATTAATGCAGAAAGATTTGTACACATTTTGGAGCACCATAGGCTGCCATCCAAACGTCATCTTTTCCAGGGCCGTCGCTGCATCTTCCAGCAGGCAAACGCCAAACATTCTGCCCAGATTACAAGCACATGATTGCATAAGCAGAGAGTGCGGGTGCTAGCATGACCTGCCTGCAGTCCTGACTGGTCTCAGACTGAGTATGTATGGCGCATTACGCAGCGCAAAATAAGGCAACAAAGGCCCAGTACAGTTGTGCAGCTGAAAATGTGCATAAATCGATGAGTGGGGGAAAACTCGACTCGTTAACTTTACCAACTGGTGTCTTCAGTGCCCAGATGTTTTACCTCCCTGGTGGTTTTCCCGACTGTGGCTCGGGGTTAAATTTCAATGCTGAAAACGGTAACCCCGAGCCACACTTGAGCTGGATACATACCTGTACTTGCGTTCCCTCGATGTCCTCCTGCAATCGCATTCCCCTCCGTCCGATTGCAGTGTCCGGCTTCCCTTCGCACGAGAAGAGAACCAGGAAGCCGCGATCGGACAGAGGGGACTGCAGGAGGATATCGAGGGAATGCAGGGACAGGTATATATCCAGCCCGAGTGTGGCTCGGTGTTACCGTTTTCAGCATTGAAATTTAACTCCGAGTCACACTAGTAGTCACACTAGTACCGCTGAATTAATGCACCGATTTTGACATATAAAATATGTCAAAATCAGACCGCCAGGGAGGTTAATAAGTGTTATTAAAAGAAAAAGGTGATGTTGTGGAGTGTGTTGTAGTCACTCTAGAAGGAGAAATGCCCAATTTCCTACCAATTTCTTTGGGGAATGTTATTCTCAAACTTCTGAATTATTTGCTGACGCATCTGTTGGCCGGCTGGCGAGCCTCAACCCATCCTTGCTCTTGAAGGACTCGGCCTTTTTTGGGGGCTCCTAATATACTAGGATTACGTGATTGTGTCACCTGTTTCACATCGCTATTAGTCCTTAATTGCCCCAGTCCCATCTTTTGTGGAATGTGTTGCAGTCCGATTTGAAAGGAGTGTATATTTTTAAAAAATACATTAAATTCACCAAGTAAAACACCAAATAATGTGTTAATAATGTGTTCTCAATATAGTACAGGTTGAATTGAATTTGCAAATGACTTTTTTTGCATTTGTGATACTGTCCCAATTTTTTTGTACCGGTAATTGGGGTTGTACAACGGTAACATGGTTACCTATTCTGTCCTTGTTCGTTGTATAGACGGGTCTTTTAAAGAACATTTGTCATGCCAAACTTAAAGTGTGCTCATTTCACATGAAATCACTGCCTATACATGTGTCACCAAAAAATGTTTATACATATATTGGTAAATTGTGTAATTCCCTGTTAAATTTTCACTAACCAGCTGATTACAGGCATCAGTCAGCCTGTTGATGCTGCCACCGACTAACCAACACTACATGAGCACACTCTTCCAGAGATGTCCACGAAGCATGAACATGGTGTCCAGCTCCAAACTGGGCAAGTCGAGTTTGGGATAACTCCTCTAATAATCACCCTGACCTTTAATACCTATGTGATAACAATATCCTGATGAGACACGGCCGACAATGATAACCTTGCCAGTACAGGTTCACTCGACTCAACCTGACCAATTTACAGTTATAAAGGTGGTCAGGATGTGAGCTGTCCCCACTCCCCCCAAGTATCACCATTCTGGTGAAAACGCTGGGTCAAGTGGAGGAGTTTACTCAACCCCACCCAGCGTCAGCTTTTTGAATTTCCCAGCTACAAGTCACTAATAACGTTAAACACGCAAACACTGTGCCAACATCACCCTGAGACCCCTGGCTGTAAGCCCAATCCATCATTCTGCGTAGGTGCTACGGAAACTGAGTATGTAAAGTACACAAGTCCCTTACAGTGCACAATTTGCAGATCCTACGGCAAGCAAGTTGCAAAGGAGCGCAAATTGTGTGGAAAGCTTCAGGGACACCCTGGTTTGGGACTCCCCGAGTCAAAGAGGAGGAGCAGCACCCAGCAAGGGAGAAATGGTGAGTGATAAATAAATAATTGGCCAGAGGATGTCCGCAGCCTCTGCCCAAATATTTGAGGGCAGCTATTTTTTAATAGACTGTTCCTTCAAATCTGTTGGTGTTCTCGAGCAGGTTGAGTGTAGAATCTGGGAGATCTCTGCAGCGTGGCACAAATAAAAAATAAAGCATTGTACCACTATAACGGGTAACATTTAAGAGACATACAGGAGTAAAATAGAAATGTGTATCTTGTAGTGCCTTCTCTTTACAAGCCCATAAGAGATGCACTTAGAGGAACATGTTAGTACAAAGAGACACCAACGTATAACCATAACACCTGTGAGTGCTTGACACCTGGGTCTCAATATCTCGGTGGCTTGATAGCAGTGGTTTAGGGTCAGCCTTGGGTTTATCAAGACAATTAAAACACCACATAAATTTATTTATTTTAGGAATAGAACGATATAATTTTTTCAGGGCAGATTACGATTATTGGTAGCCTTGCCGGACGATAGTCGATATTCTCTAAATTTAAACATGTTAAAAAACACAAATCTGACATTACGCCATTAACTGAATGTGTTTAAGAACATTGATTAGTGCACTGTTTACAATTTATTTAGAGAGAATTTTTTATTTTTTTATTTAAGCTTTTATTTTTTTTACAAACAATATGGCAGTGTCTAGACTCTGGCCTGTATAGTGATACCTCATAGGACCCGCTAGGTAAGGGGTTGGAAACCTTGGCCCTACAGATGTTATGGAACTACATATACCATGATGCTCAATAGGTCCTTGGAGCCTCATGGGAAGTGTAGTTCCATAAGAACTGAAGGGCCAAGGTTGCTGAACCCTGCTGTAGGAAATAGGTTCCAGAAATACAGGGGGGGGGGGGAACAATAGACCCTGCATCTCCTGTAAAAGGGAATTCCCTGACAGATGGATGGGAAGCCCTATTTCTGTTATCACGCTCATGTGCAATACCGCCATTGTGGTAGAAGGGGAAGTCCTACAGAAAGAGAGTTGTTCGCCTGCTGTGAGAGAAGCCCCAAATCAGCACCGGATCGGCAAAGTTCTGTAGGACTTCTCATGTCATGGCTGTAGTAACCCAGCTTGTCCATTATCAGCAATGTTAGCAAATAAAAGGCCTATACCAATATCAGAAATCTGTTTAATATCGGCCACTCTGAGAAAAATGATTACGCACCTAGACAAAACAGTTAAATATACACATAACCACTGTAGGACTATTAAGGCAAAAGTGGGTCTGCCAAACACCAGGACTCCATGCGTTAAAAAAAACGCTCTTTTTTTTAAAATCGTCCTTTTCTTCCAAGTGTATGACAACATAAAATGTAAAATAAGGTTTCATATTAGTAATAGTATTATAACACCAATTTGATGAGGCACATCATACTTTGAACAGCACCAATTTGTAATCGTCCGACATGGGCATCGGAAGCCTGTCAATCACTCACCCGACTCCGGAGATAATCAGCGAGGTTTTTACGTGTGAAGTTTGCAGCTGCAGTGGGAGACAACTCATAGCCTAAAAGGAATAAAAAAAATTCTTTCTTGAATAAAACTCCAAATTAAAGTCTCAAACATCAACTAAAGACCTGATTTATTGGAAAAGCCTCAAACATTTGCTACCAATACTTTAGGGGAGAATCGGGAATTGAAACAGTTTGCAGTAATTGCAAATAGCCAATTAGCGCTTCAGATAAACCTTTCTGTGATGCCAGGTCGGAAGAGGAACTGTGGTTACCATGTGTATTTCTTGCTATGGATAGGCAGCTAAATTTAAACATAAACAATCTTAAATATCACCTTAACAGGAAGAAACCCAAACATTTATTTTTTTTAAAAAAAAAAAAAAAAAGGCACAACATACCATTCCTCATCTTATACAGCTGCACGTTTTTCTGAATGTACTCGGCGAACTGTACGGTGTCCCCAGCCTCTCCGACACAAAGGAGGAGGATCTTTTCACTCATCTTAAACATCTTGTCTACATCTACAAAGGATAAAAGATAATAATTGACACTAAGATCAGTGGTACAAACTTGAACGTGAATTGTGCCCCACACTGAACAGGTATCCAATGAAAACGATGACTATTATGAATCTGTAAGACCTGCGGGAGAACGTACCGCTGCCAAGTTAACTTTTGCCCACTATCAATGGTCTAACAGTCTGTTTTTACACCTTCTTACAGCCTTCCGATGTCCAGAAGGTAAAGCTGGTGTGGACCATAGCTTACGGAGGCTAGAGGACTATGGTGGTTTTTCAGCAAATGCTGGTATTTCACAAAAGAACAATCCAAACAGGAGTGTTCAGACAAGACAAGGTCTATCAACGTGGATGAAATGAGAGGCACTGGTCAGAAATGCGCTAGGTATCCAATGCTGTCTGTAACCCCAGAACACTGCTCAGCATGAGCAGATTGACAGCCTTTCCAGCACAGAAAAGGCTCTGCTTCAGAAAGTTGTCACAGTCTCACTGGACACACAAGGCCGTGAGAAACAACACACCCTCACTCTGGCCATTTAATTAAATCATCATGTGGCTGTAGTGTCCCTTAAAGCTGGTTGAGCATTATGGCGGATGCATCCTTGAAATACCTGGGGTACGAACGTTTGCAAGCAGAGTATGAGGTTACATTTCTTTGGTTTTCAACAGTCTAGAATTCTTTCAAAATTCTAAATACAGCTTATCTGAGGTGGTTACAGACATGCAGAATAAAAGCTCAACCTGTACACTGAAACAAGCTTTTAAGAGCAAGCTGCTCCCGCTCAGCGGCCCTCTACTAAGACCAAGACACTATGCTAGCAAGTCAGCTTATAAATTTAGGGATTACAAATGAATACAGGTAGTACTGCTTTGTATTATACTGTGTAGTATTGCTGTGCACCTCCTCTGGTATTCTTTCCTGGAGATCATCACAGGATACAGGCGCCAGGATACTAGACAACTATTTGCTCTCCATGCCCTTTGCTCTGGGAAGAAACGAGGTGAAAGATCATGCCTTTCCTCTTTGCTGCAGGATGAGGGGTAAGTTTTACATTTTATAATAACAACTCAACGCCTCCCTACATTTCTTCATTACTCCACAACCACGTTTCATCCAGACAACTTCGGTCAGCAGGTGATCTCCTCCTGTTATCTGTCTACACGCGCACGACCAACTCTCGCCTCCAAGACTTGTCACATGCAGCAGTCCCGTGGAATGACTTGCCTTGCCCTATCAAACTCTCCCCTAATCTTCAGGCCTTCAAGAAATCCCTCAAAACCCATCTCTTCAGATTAGCGTACCACATCACTGATACAACTCATCCCTCTGCTCATCGACTCACTTATGATTGAAGCTGCTTCTATGGAACCACCATTCCCAAACCACTGGCACCAATGATCCTGCTATCTAGTAAAATTCCTCTCGTCTTCCTCAACCCCAATCCCTCTAGATTGTAAGCTCCTATGAGCAGGCCCTCTACACCTCTTGTTTCCATCATATGTCTGTTTATCTCATTCCCTTTGGTTATTGTAAAACGCTGCAGAAACGGTTGGCGCTATATAAATGATGACAATAATCATGATGTTTTACTTTGGGGTCAAGTAATTTTACACATGCAAAATCATTTAACAACAAGTATTGGCAGACCTTTTTTTCTTTTGACCACTCTATTGAGTATGAGTGACCTTGGAACGGCCCATTATGTATTGGCTCCTGGTGTATTTACATTACCTTTATAAAGTATAGGAAGGGTTAATGTGCATTAACCTTACAGAGAACTTAAATTTTTGGCTTATTTGTAAACATCAACAGACTACATCTTAAAGCCCTAAGGCCAGGTGCACACGAGCGCACTCAGAGTGGAAGGAACGTCCATGAGAGTGGACATTCCTTCCACTCGACACCCGCCTGCTCCCCCCCTCAGCGCTGCATAGCGCAATCCTCCTATGGAGGATTGCGCTTTGCAGCCCCGTCGACACGCATCCCAGCGCATCAACGGGGAGGATCTCTAGGCAGACGCATGAAACGCATGCACTAGCATGTGACCGGCCCCGTCGTCGCAGCATCAAATGGCTGCGCCGGTAAGTGCGTGCGCACAGGCGCACTAAGTGCGCTCGTGTGCACCCAGCCTAAGACGCCAATTCCAACTCATCTTCTGTTGCAGCCTTTAGCTACAGGAAGAAGCTGGGGGCACTGCTGAAAAGAACTTGTGCCAACCAGACTTCACTACTGATGGCAGTTGTGGAGGCCACTGCCAGCTTTTGAAGTGCATGGAAACCATCTTCTTCAATGAGCCATCATATAGACCAGGGACAAGGGCGAACAATTTCCTGTTACAACCGTATGAATAAGCTGAAGTGACCATTTGGGCTAGAAGTCCCTTTAATTTACTTTGTAGGGCCGCTTGAGCTATAACGGATGATGAAGTGTGCTGTCTTTGCCAGATGTTTGCTGTACACTGACCATCTGCTATTAGTGGACTATGACTCCTGTAAATCACAAAATGCAGGAAGAAGCGTATGGGGAGTTACAGTCTGAAAATTGCTGTAGGTAAGGTGTGAGATTTCTATTCTCGATCCTAAAAAGGAAAAAAAAAAAAAAAACACCTTGACCATTTATAACAGAGCTGGCAACATCGTGCCATATTGTTGTATTTCAAACAGTGTGTTGTGCAGACATAGATCTATAACCCCAAAATATTACACATATATATATTTTTATAATTGTAGAAGACATTTACACATCCCAGCAATTCAGAGAACTGCTTCACAGAGCTCATGTGCTACATTCCCCATATGCAGCAAGGAACTCTGGGGGAATGCAGCACTTGAGCCCTGTGAAACAGTTCTCTGAATTTCTGGTATGTGTAAAGGTCTTCTACAATTATAAACTTTATTATTTGCTACACGGAGGCTTTTAATCTCACTTTTTGCGTGCATGTATATCTTGCTTGGGTTGTGGTGGAGGACAAAAAAATGAGATAAAAAGCCTCCACGCAATAACCAATAAGGTTAATTATTGCAGACGCCACTTGCACATCACAGCAATTCATATAGAGAAAGCAATGTATTTGAACCAGTAGAATAGACCTCAAAATTTCCACTCGCATTTGGCGAGTGGAAATTAAAGGAGGGCGAGTGGGGCAGAGTGACCCGTCAGGCTTGTGAGTTGATAGGTGCCTGGGTTCAGTGGGCCCATGTCGCCTTCTTAGGCTAGAGTTAGACTAACACAGTCTGAGCGCACTCTGCGTGCGTGCCTAACGGACAGACGTACTGACTGAAGATACTGTAGACCCCACACGTTCCGTTTTTCTTGACGGACGTAGAAGAAAAAAAAAAAAAAAGGGAACTGTGGGAAATAAAAAGAATATGAAAAAACATTGTGTGCGTCAAGGTGCTGGAAGTCGCAAAAGCGCTGCACCTGACATCTCATCACTCACACAGAACGCTATGTGGACATGGCGCCCTCTGCGCGTCCGTGGTAGCGTTTTTACGTTCTTGCCTAACTTGCGTCCGTTTGCCACGTGCGTTGTGCGTTCGCAGTTCAGTGCGCACGTACTTCGTGTGTGGGTCTCTATTGATCAGGATTCTATGCTACGACGGACATTAAACTGTGCGGCAACACGGACGTGATCACTATGTTCGTCTGACACGAGCCTTAATCCTCAGCGCTGGTATCGGACTCTCGGAGTCCAAATCCGGAGCAGTCGCATGCGTCCCACACACGCAACATGAATCTGGGAACAGCACGCTACATTGGCACCACCCACTCCCGCACAACCTGCGTGATTCACGTTGGCGAGTCACCTGACCCACCCACGTGATGTGTCGCAGACTGCACACAGAAGAGGAGGCAAGCACGCAGAGGACAGCGGAGCCAGCCTGGACCAGACCGCAGGAGGAGGAGCAGCTGAGGTCCCATCTGCCGGCTGCCACCCGAGACATACACTGATGAATGACTACTACTAGGGGGGCCATGTGAAAAAAACAAAACAATGAATGGAGGGGGTGGCTGTGTACAATGAAGGGGGGGGGGCTGTGTAAAAACAAAGGGGGGGCTGTGTAAAAACAACGGGGGGGGGCTGTGTAAAAACAAGGAGGTGAGCTGTTTAAAAACAAAGAAACGAAGGGGGGAGGCGAAAACAAGGGGAGGGAGGCGAAAACAAGGGGGGCAAAAACAAGGGGGGGGAGGCTGAAAACAAGGGGGGCTGTCTGAAAACAAGGGGGGTCTGAAAACAAGGGGGGGCTGTCTGAAAACAAGGGGGGCTGTCTGAAAACAAGGGGGGCTGTCTGAAAACAAGGGGGGCTGTCTGAAAACAAGGGGGGCTGCCTGAAAACAAGGGGGGCTGTCTGAAAACAAGGGGGGCTGTCTGAAAACAGGGGGGGCTGTCTGAAAACAAGGGGGGGGCTGTCTGAAAACAAGGGTGGGGCTGTCTGAAAACAAGGGGGGGGGGCTGTCTACAACCAGCTCACCAGTTATCTCACTGCTAACTCTCTACTTTATCTGCACCAGTCCGGCTCTCGCTCCCAGCATTCCACTGAAACTGCTCTGACCAAGGTGACCAATGATCTAGTTGCTGCCAAAGGTCACGTTTCTCTCATTCTTCGCAATCGTTCTGCTGCATTGACACTGTTGACCACCTTCTCCTGCTCCTCACGCTGCGTCAACTTGGCCTCAGTGACTCCGCTCTCTACTGGTTCTCTTCCCTCCTTCAGGGTCTCCTTTGCTGATGCCTCTTCACCACCTGTTCCTCTCTCAGTTGGGGTACCTCAAGGCTCTGTTATGGGTCCCCTACTCTTCTCGATCTATACTGCCTCTCTGGGCAACCTCATCTCTTCCTGTGGACTTCAATATCATCTCTATGCTGACAACACCCAAATCTACCTTTCGTCTCCTCGATCTCCTCCCTTGCTGGACCGGGTTACTGCCTGTCAGCTGTCCCCGACTGGATGACTTCCTGTTTCCTAAAGCTTAACCTCTAAAACTAACATTCCTGCATCCATTTCCCTACAGGTGAATGGTGCCACTATTACCTCTACCTCTCCCTCTCAGGCACGGTGCCTCGGTGTCCTTCTTGACTCCAATCTATCCTGTACTCCTCAGTCACTAATCAAATTTTGCTACTTCCACCTAAAAAACATTGCACACATCCGCCCCTTTCTTAATCAGGACTATACTAAAATGCTGATCCAAGCACTTATCTCCCGTTTTGACTATTGCAACCTCCTTCTCTCTGGTCTTTAGGCCGGGTGCACACTAGCGTTTTCTTCTGCGCACAGTACGTGCATTATGACACACTTACCGGCGTCCGTTGCAGTGTTGTGATGCGACTGGGCCAGTCGCATGCTTGTGCGCGTGCACTTAGTGCGCGTGTAGCATGCGTCCACCTAAAGATCCTCACCGTCGATGCTATAGGATGCGCGTCGACCGGGCTGCATAGCTTTGCAGCGCTGATGGGGGGCAGGCAGGTGTCGAGAGGACGCCAGTAAGTGCATTTTAACGCATGTACTGTGCGCAGAAGGAAACGCTAGTGTGCACCCGGCCTAAGAGATCCCAGATTCTCCCTCTGCAGTCTGTTATGTATGCCTGTGCCAGGCTCATCCACCTCACTTTCTGCACCTCTCAACCCTTTGTCAATCTGTATTCTGGCTCCGTCTCCTTTAGGATCCAATTCAAAATACTGGTGCTAACAGACAAAGCTCTCCATAACCGCGCCCCCCAACTACATCTCCTCCCTTATTAACAGGTACATTCCATCCCGACCACTTTGCTCTGCCAATGATCTGATGCCATCAGCTTCACGTACCTACAACTCCTGCCTTCAGGACTTCTCCCGAGCTGCCCCCTTCCTTTAGATCTCCCTCCCCAGCAACAGATTCTCCCGTCTCTCCAGTCCTTCAAGAAGTCTATGAAAACACGTTACTTCAGAGAAGACTATCAACTCACTCCCTAATCCCCCTCCGTTCATTTTCACCTGCATCTTCCACATAGCCCACATGCACTCCGCTATTTCACATTCTCTGTTAACCCTCACCTACTGTGCCACCCCTATCCTTTTAGATTGTAAGCTCTTGAGCAGGGTCCTCTCGCCTTTTGTACGGTTTGTTGAACCTGTATGTATATTTGTTGTTCTACCTCTCGCTGTATGGCACTACGGAACTTGTTAGTGCTTTATAAAAACAAGTAACGGTAAAAACAATGAATGGGGGTGTAAATATAATGGAGGGGAGTCATGGGGGGAGTAATTCAGAATGGGATGGGCCGGGGGGGGGGGGGTGTAATTCAGAATGGGATGGGCCGGGGGGGGGGTGTAATGAAGAATGGGATGGGCCGGGGGGGGTGTGTAATGAAGAATGGGATGGGCCGGGGGGGGTGTGTAATGAAGAATGGGATGGGATGGGCTGGGGGGTGTAGAAAAGGCTGTGGCACTCTGATACGTTCATACATAGCGAACATTACTATGGAGCTGTCATACACTCTGAGCAACTGGTGGTGAGTAACTCTTAAGGACTGGCTAGTAGCTTGGGACTTGAAATTTTGAGCCCTGCAGTAGAAGCTGGTTGCTGTTCTGACTGAAGAAATCTGGAAAGAAGCCAGACTTGCTTGGATGCTTTCACTTTCACTTCAAGCAACAGCATGATGTGGCAAATACTTTACACTGGCTTACAGCGTCAGTGTGAGCCACATAAAACAATGAAGGCCAGAAGTATGATTAATTCTGGATTCACCTACAAAAAAAGGTTAACCATGGACACACACAAAGGAGTTAGCAGCTGTATTCAGTCGTACTTGGACATAAAAGGGGCACTTTGCATGGTGCACCACAAATGGATAGCCTGCCAGGCCATCCACCCAGTCACACTGAAATATCGAATCACCCGTGATACCATCACTGGCTCATTCTCATGCCAGCCACCGTGACACTGGCCCCGGGCATGAGTCGATAAAATGTCTCCATGACAGGTGGCTGTACATGCTCTAGATCAGTGTTTCCCAAACCTCTCCTTTTCTAGGAGCACGTGGTTATCTGTGGCCAGTGGATTTGTGAAGCCCGTCATACAATATCAAATGTAGAAAATATGGTGTGGGTTTTAGCCTCTTATGGCGGTTTCTCTCTATTCACACAATGAAATATCCACTTTCAGGAATCAGAGGGGAGACAAAAAGAAACATTAAAACATTGTATATGACACACTGGGCCTGCAGGTATAGCAGCCTGAGGATGGCAACTACGACTGGGTTTGGAGGCATGGGCACAGCTGTTTTCTGAATAGTGGGCACACCAACAACAACTGGATTCAACAGCGTGAAAACATTGGGTATGGCAGTTTTGGGCATGGTTGGCTTTGGCAACGTGGGCAGGCTGTGTACGGCAGGATATGGCAATGTAGACATCCCCTGGATAGATGAGTTTGGCAGAGTGGGCACGTCGATTATAGCTGGGTTTGGCACTGTCAGGCAGCAAGGTTTGCAGTGCGGGCTCAACGGGTATGGCTGTCGGCCACACAATGGCCGCTTCCCACTCACCATGCTTCATCTGAATGATGCTATTCGCGCACACCGTGTCGGCTGCCACCAGCACGTAATCCGACCCCTGGATCCCGATCAGATACTCCATAGTGGTGACTGCTGGCTCTTCTTTACTACCCGGTACTAGAATTTGCGGCCTCGGGACGTTACACAGCAAAACACGCCAATGCCAGGAAGTAACCTTCTATCTGACGTCATCATAGCGCGACGGACACGCAGGGGACAAGGGAAATGTAGTTCTGAAACGACTATGAATTGCCTCGAAGAAAGTCATGAATCGTGCCAAACAGAAAAAGCAATTTCCATTTTTTATTTAAGTCCAAAGACAAAAAACAGCCCAGCTACTAATGTAGCTCAGTTATTGTGGCCGAAAACTTGCAATTCTCTTATTCACTAAAATGGAAGTACTTGGGGAACGTTACACTGAATTGTACATTTTAGGCAAATTTAGAGCCACTATATACAGACTTCCTGATTCACTGACAGCAACCCCCTGCTATTAAAAGAGCTGCAACCCACTGTGCTAAGGCCGGAGTGAGACGAGCTGTACTGATGTGCCTCCTGTCGTCCGTTGCAGCATTGTGACGCTTCGACAGGGCCGGCCACACGCTGTTGCGTGTGCACGAATTCCATGTGCTAAAGCCGAGCCCCGTTCAATACCTCAGCAGCTGCGTTGAACGCTTTGGATGCGAATTTTGAATCCAAAATGGCCGACGATTTTTTAATTAACCCTTTCGCTGCTGAGGCTTTTCACACTTCTGTGCTGAGGTCATTTTTACTGCTTTCGCTCATCATGTTTTGTAGCCCTATTTTGATATATGACCCAGACATATTATATATCGTTCTTTCCGGCAGACTCGGCAGATTCATAATATGCCATTATTATATGTATACGTTATGTCATGTCTGTATATTATAACAAAAAATGCAATAAAATTTGAATTTTCAATAATTTATTATGTGTGAAGTGTTTTTTTTCACATTTTAAAATGCGATCGTTTGCGGTTATATTTTGTATGGGGTGCGCTTGTTAAAAAAATTAGAAATGGGGACCCGTTACATTTTTTTTTTGGAAAATTTCGCTTTTTTTAACAAACGCACCGCATACAAAAATCATTAGTGCAGCATTATTGTTCACATTATAATTGAAATGGGAACAATATTGCTGCATAAACAAAAACTTCTTTTTTTTAAAAAAAAAAAAATTTTCATGCTCATGTTTGGTATCGTTGGAAAGGCCATGCTCTGGCCGATCCAACGATATCAAACATTAACGCCTAGCTGCCACGGATTGGGAGATAGGGGGTTCATTGGAACACAGTGAAGCTAGGGGTTAACTCCAGGACTGGCGTCATCGTGCTATGCACGATGACGCCAGTCCTCGGGGGGAGTTCCTGGAGGCTTGGCCGTCATCCAAGATGTCGGCCAGCTCCAGGAGAGGATCACGATCCGGCCGATTCGTGATCCGGCTCCCCAGGGGTTAATCACAGCCACCGTTTGGAAGGGCAGGCCTTCCAAACAGTGCCTGGATTAACCCTCTGCCCCCCGGCGATCGGGAGGGAGAGAGGTCCGAAGGACCTCCCCCCCCCCCCCCTCCCTTTCAGGCGCTTCCTCTGCACATGTGGGGGGGGGGCGCCTGAATTGGATGCCGCCGCGATGACATCTAGTTGCTCCGTCGGGGTCCCGGAGTGCTGGGCTGACATCCAAGATGTCAGCCCGCACCGGGGGGGCGCAGCAATCCGCCGGAATCCGGCAGATTGCTGCCTCCTGTGCATGGACGCGCTCAGCGCGTCCATAGCACAGGAGAACCACTTGGCTGGACGCGCTGAGCGCGTCCATGGCAGCCAAGTGGTTAAAGATTCAGATTGTTTTTCGTATCACTCAGACAAAATATAATAAAGAGAAGCAGTCAGCACAATTCCGTTTTTTGTATGCACACACCACAAATGATAGTTTTTATTGAATAAACGTTATTTTTACTTCTGAAACAAAATATAAATTGAACTGTAATATATGTCTTTGTGCAGGGGGTAAATAATGATATTGTGCTTTGGTGAACAAAAACCTCAAAATTAACATTGCTGGACGGAATTGTTACTTGCTTCATGGCGGCGGCCATCTTGCTGTACGGAATTGTTACTGGCTTCATGGTGGCGGCCATCTTTAATACGTCACACTCAGCTACTCGCAGCATCTCCTCGGGTCGCTGCAAGTGCTAATTTAGCAGTGCTGAGTGGCTGAACGGCGTTCAATGGCAAGTTGCTAACTTTGCACTTGCAGTGGCTGAGGTATTGAACGCGCCTCTGGTGTGCTGCGTCCATTCAGAAAGCCTCCATGTCAAAGCTCTACGACGTGCGTTCGACAGGGCACTAACTGCACTCAGCGAGGTGGCCAGATGGGCATCAGAGTGGAAGGAACATCCACTCTCATGGATGTTCCTTCCGCTCTGCAAAACGCTTGTCTAATTACATGAAATATGTATACTTTCCAGAGTTTGTAGGACACTTTGCTATAGAAGATCCAGATTTATACAGCAAAACATGCATTGGGATAAGGAGGCGCTGATAGTCACACAAAGGGAAACATTCAAGGGTCTATTCACTAAGCACCAACATTTTGGTGGTTTTCACTTCAGTGCATTTTGGTGCACTTCAGTGATGTCATTTTGCCAAATTCACAATTATTTATTTATTTATAAAGGATTTTACCAGGAAGGATACATTGAGATTTCTCTCGTTTTCAAGTATGTCCTGGGCTCAAGAACATTGAAGTGTTGCATTGTATTACTTTGTATTTCTGTAAGATATTAAAAAAAAAAAAAACAACACAAATATACAGATTAACAGAAAATAAATATGTAGAAAAATAGTCATTATGTTACATGTTTACAGGTGCATTCTGTATTGAGGTATGTTAGTAAGGAGCTCTTGAGTGACATAAGACTGGAAGATTTGATGGTGTCTGGGAGGTTATTCCATAATTGTGGTGCTCTGTAGGAAAATGAGGATCGAGCCACTGTCTTTTTGTATTGTGGTATTGCAAGTAAGGTGCTGGTCCTGGATCGGAGGTTATAGGATGAGGGAGCTGCTGGGGGAAGCAGTCTATTCAGATAGGGTGGCAGCTTCCCAGAAAAGCTCTTAAACAGCAGGCTGGAAAGGTGAAGGGTGCGTCTAGATTCCAGCGATGGCCAGTTTAGCTCTTTTAACATCTCACAATGGTGGGTCATGTAGTTACATTGTAATGCAAAGCGGCAGAATGAGTTATATAATGTAGTAAGTTTCTGAAGATGTGTTTGTGGGGCGGCTGCGTACACTACATCTCCGTAATCAATAGCCGGCATAAGCATTTGTTGTACAATCTGCTTTCTTACCGCGGGGCTCAGGCAGGATTTGTTTCTGTAGTTTGGGGTAAAGTTTGGGCCTAGTTTGGGGTAAAGTTTAGATGAGAGTTTTTCGATGTGGGGGCCAAAGGATAGATTAGGGTCCAACCACATACCTAGATATTTGAGAGAAGTGACTGTGGTCAGCGTGCCATTTGATTTTGTCCCCACACATAGATGGGGATTTTGCAATTTGTGTAGTTTAGGTTTTGTTCCAAAGAGCATCGTTACAGTTTTGTCATTATTTAAAAAAAAGTTTGTTGTGTTTGATCCACTTTTCTACCTCTGTGAATTGTTCTTGCAGCACGGCTTCCAGCTGCCGGGGATTTGGTTTGCTGGTATAGATTACGGTGTCGTCTGCGTACATGTGTACAGTTGAGGCTTTGCAGACGTTGGGCAGATCATTTATGAATATAGTGACTAGCAGGGGGCCGAGTATTGAGCCTTGGGGTACACCGCAAGTGACAGGGAGGGGGAGGGAGGAGCTGCCAGAAATGGACACATATTGTGATCGGTCGGATACATATGATTGAAACCAGGTTAACGTGTGATCACCAATGCCAGAGTTTTTAAGTTTTTTTAACAAGATGCCATGGTCTACCGTGTCAAAGGCCTTGGCAAAATCAAGGAAGATGGCTCCAGTTAGGTTTCCTTGTTCCATCCCAGCTTGGATATCATTGCAGACTTTTAAAAGGGCGGTTGTAGTTGAGTGATTTGGACGAAAGCCGGATTGATCCGGGGTTAAGTAGTTCCAATATTGATAATAATCACGTAATTGTGTGTAGACGCATTTTTCCAAAATTTTTGACATTACAGGGAGCAACGATATCGGACGGTAGTTGGATACCAAAGTACTGTCACCACTTTTATGGATAGGTACCACTCTTGCAGTCTTCCAGAGTTTAGGTATGTATCCAGTCGCCAGTGATTCATTGATTAGGGTTGCGACAGGATTTGCAATTGCCGGTGCACTGATTTTCAGCAGCATTGCTGGTATTTGATCAGGTCCAGACTGGTATTTCATTTTTTGCTTACGGAGAAGTTTAGTAACAACACTGACAGGCACTGGTCTAAAACTGAATTCCTGTCTGATACAGGGACTTTGCAGTTGCAGGGGCCTGACCTGCATGAGGCCTTTCTGATTGCATGTCATTTCCTAGCTTGGCAATCAAAGTGGTGGCGCATCCAACAAAATAACCATTTAAAGGCATTTGCTACATCTAGGGGGTGTTGCAGGGTTTTGTTGTTTACTTTGACAGCAGCCGGCTGGGAGTGGACTGGGGGTGCTTGTATGTTATTTATGGTTCTCCAAAAGTTTCTAGGGTTTGATATGTTATTGTTTAGATTTTTATTGAAGTAATGGGCTTTAGCCATTTTTGTTTGTTTTGTGCATTCATTCCGGCATTTTCGGTATTCGCAGTGATCGTTCATGGAACCAGTACTCTTGAAATTTGACCACAGTGAATCTCTAAGACTGTACATTAGTGTAAGATCAGGTGTAACCCAGGGGAGATGGGTCCCTTTTACTCGCACTTTACGCAGCGGGGCATGGGAATTTCAGAAGCTCAGACTGAAAGTATTCAATTGCACAGTCTAGGTCTGGGATTAGGTTTAGTCTGTACCAGGGGAGCTGTTTGAGATCACTTAGGAAGGATTCAAGAATAAATTTCTTAAGTCCTGGGGGTTATTACCTTTGGGGAGATTTCATGGCCTTTATTTTGCGCACGCAGTACACTAGACAATGGTCACTAAAGCTATTAGCAAGAATGCCTGCCTCCTGTATTCTATCAGGAGATGAGGAGAGAATCCAGTCCAGCAAGGTATGGTTAGGGCTTTTCATATTAATGCGAGTGGGGGAGGAGATTGAGTTAGCTGCAAAGTTTTAAACAGTGAGCAGTGTTTATTGTTTTTAGGATTTAGCCAATCTGTATTATAATCGCCGAGGACCAGCATTTCACTTTTTTGGTTTTGGGCAAGTAGGTTATTAAGGATTTGAGATATGTCAGAGAGGGAGTGCACTGGAGAGCTCGGTGGACGATAGAATCCAGCAGCAATGATGTATTTACTGAATGGAATCTCAATTAAACCAGAGAGGAAATCAAAGGTGACAGGGGAGCTAGAAGTCTGGAAGGGGGGTGAACTTCATGGACTCCTCAACATAAATAACAATTCCCCCTCCTCTCTTTGCTCTGTCCTTTCTATAACCTGAATACCACTGTATTGATATGGCAGAGTCTGGTACTTTTGGGGTTAACCATGACTCTGTGAGCACAATGATTTTGGGTTTGTAATAGCAACACCATGCCTGAAGCTCATCCAATTTAGGGAGTAAACTGCGGATGTTAAAGTGCACAAATGAGGGGCCTTTTTTAGTGGGGAGACTAAAGGTTGTGTCACCTATAGGACCAGGGTTAGTTTCCACATCGTTTGCAAGGGAAAGTAGCAGGATAAATAGGAATTTGGACAGCGTTTTCTTTTGGTAATAATGTGGTTGCAGAGTTTTAAATCTTTGGGGGTGGGAGGGCTGGATTTTAACACTCTCCACCAGCACTCAGGTTAAAAGAACTGAGCAGGCTGTGTTTTATTGGAACTGCTTTTCCATCCTGGGGCAATTGGAAAGGTGTATAGAAGGAGAGAGTAGTTTTAGAGAGAAGGGATGAGAAAGAAAAGAGAAGCAATAGTGGCATAAACATTATAGGTGTTGGAGGTGAGTAAACAGGAAATAGAGAGGTACCAGAGTAAATGGTGTAGGTTGCTGCGATATCACATGATCAATTAGTTGGGTATATATTAAATGAAAACCATGGGGTGGGTGGGCGGGAGCAAAGTCCTGCTGGATGAGGATGATTTAGCTTCTCTCTGCCAGGGCCAGGTAGAGAGACTGAGTTTTGGGCATGTGTCTGAATTGGTAGCGTGCCGAAGATGGAGTGGCCATAGAGGACCGAAAAATGCTGAGGAGCGCCTAAGTGGCTTTGGCGAATTCCACCAAACTGCAAAAAAACTCCTAAAGTCTCCTACTCTCTTTGTAGGTGTTTTAAACCAATAAAATGTTTCTAAATAATAAAAAGGGCCTTTAAAAAGGTATGTTGCAAAATTTAAAAAAACAGAAGTTTAAAAAAAATCTAAAATATACAAAAAATGTGTACTTAAAAAAAACACTTTTTTTTGCGGAAAATTTAAAAAAAAAAAGTCTTTAACCCCTTCACTGCTGAGCCATTTCACCTCTGTGCTGAACTCCTTTTGATCATTTGTGCTCATCATGTTTACTGTTTTATTGCAAACTCGGCAGATTCATATTATATCATTATTTTTTATATATATATATATATATATATTACATACACGTCCTGTCAGAATGCTATAAAAAATTTTTTAAAACTGTGACTTTACACTGTAGATGATTGAAATTTTAATGGAAAGTAATTTTTTCACATTTTATCATCCGAGCCTTTACGGTTGTATATTGTATGGGGTATATACATTTGTTAAAAAAATGGAAACGGGATTCTGTTGCTGTATTTTTCTGAAAAATAAGTGAATTTAGCTAAAAATAACAAAAATTTTCATTTGTGCAGCACTATTGTTCACATTATAATTGAAAAGTGAACAATAGTGCTGCATTAGTGAAGAAAAAAAATATGTACATATTTTTTTTTTTACACTTAACCTGGTCATGTTCTGGCCTTTCCAATGATACCAAACATGACCCTCCTATGGACTCTCAGGTTTTTCTCTTTAGTGTCCTCGTATTAATATTGTAATATGGCCCAAAATTTATAAGCAATGTTGTGAGCCACTCTTCAGATAATACTAATTTTTCAAAAGTACTATGATAAATTTATGTATAAATTCATGTATTTTTTTTTTGTATTTTTTTTTTTTTTTTTTACCCTTTCACTGCTAAGGACGAGTGGGGAATGTCCTCATTGACTCCTAAGGAAAGATAGGTGGAGATAGGGGGTTCCTTTGAACCCCGATATCTCCCGACTGTTGACAGCTAGCAGGGCCTTCCAATGATGCCAAACATGACCATGTTTAAAGTAAAGAAAAAAAATAATAAAAGTAATAATAAAAAAAAACACGTTTCTTTTTTTTTTTTAAGACGTGAAATGGCTCAGCAGTGAATGGGGTTAATTCCATACATTTTAGGCTACAGTTTTCTCAAATATCTACGGATGCTTGCCATTAGAAAAATGTCTTGTCATTGTGTAAGAAAAAAGCAGATCTCTCCCCGCTGAAGTGACATTGGATCGAAGGTAGCAACACACACACAGACACGAAAACAAAAAAATAAAAGGTAAGAAAACCAGAAAAAAAGGGAAGGGAAAGATGAAGAAAATAAAAGGGAAGCAGAATGGAATGAAGGATGGAAGAAAAGAAAAAATGGAGAAGATAGAATGATAAGGAAAACAGAAAAACAAGTTTTGAAAAGAGTAAGAGAATAAACCAAGGAATGAAGAAAAGAGAAACAAAGGAGGTAAACATGAAAAAGATGTAGGAAATAAGGAAACAAAAAAGGAAAAGTGATGCATAAGGAGTAAAAATGAAAGAAATAAAAGACGAAGGGAAGAAAAAGGGATGAAAAGAAAAAAAGACAAGAAATAAAGGAAAAAAAGAAGAGAAAAAAGGTGCAGGGCTCACAAGACTTTCGATGGAGTCCAGCGGACTTGTGAAGAGGGTAACCGCTGCCTATATTCTTTAAGACTTTAGTGTTTCTTAGTTCAGTGTTTTTCTAGATAGTGGTTCACTGCAGTTGCTAACATCTTACCAGCAAGCCAGGCCATCAAACAGCTAGTGACCTCTTGAGACAGCATGAAAAGTATGCGGTCAGAGGTAAGAGACAGCGTTAAACAGACTGGATACTTGAAGATTATGTCATTTTAAAGCCATAAATCAGGAATATTGGAAAATAGCATGTAGCGCTCGCTCCCGGAGGAGCCGCTGAATTTGAACCTCGGGTCAGTCTCCCCGCACTAGGGAATAAATATACTCCAGCACCGTCGTGGATTTTATAAATGATATAGTTTACTGAATAAACTGGCATATAATGAGTAACACGGTATACGTATATATTTTTACAGTACTTCGTAATGCGAGAAACGCGCAGCGGAAAAGGAAAAAAAGTATTTTTAACCCATTAGTGGTTGGAGTGTGAGTCCCGTACAGGTTATGTCCCAAGGAATGTATGTGTATGCGTGTATTGGTACCCGGGTACAATATTCAACTGGCCAGTGAATTATTTAACCCTTTCACTGCTGAAGACGTGTGGGACACGTCCTCATTGATGCACGTTACATGCTGAGGACGTGCCCCACACGTCATCAGCTGTGCGGGACCCCCGGCGGAGATACTCACCTCTCTGTCCGGGGTCCCACGGCGTTCTGACTTCAGCGTCCTCAGACGCTGAAGTCAAGCTCCTCCCGGCGTAAATGACGTCATCGCGCCATGCGCGATGACGTCATTTCCAGGCGACCCCCCCCCGGCAATGCCGGGAGATAGACTGGAAGGGAGGGGGGGGGGATCCGTGTTCGGATCCCTCTCCCTCCCGATCGGGAAGGAGCAGCGGTAAAAGCCAGGCACCGCTTAAAAGGGGAGAGTCTCCCCTTTTAAGCGGTGCCTGGCTTTAACCCCTCAAGTGCTGGGTTGCACTTCAGCGCCTTGCGGCGCCGAAGTGCAGCCTATCTCCGGTGGGGGCCGCCATCTTGGATGGCGGCTCTGCCCCGGGACTCCCCTCGTTGTCTGACGTCATCACGCATAGCGTGATGATGTCAGATAGCCGGGGAACCCCTAGCTGCCGGGGATATCCCAAGGAAATCCCCTGGTGGAGATAGGGGGTTCTTGTGAACCCCGATATCTCCAGAACCGTGGCAGCTAGGGGGTCATGGAGGGTGTCATTTGAAAGGCCTGAGCATGGCCTTTCGAATGATACCCAACATGACTAGGTAAAAAGTAAAAAGTAAAAAAACAAAAATTAAAATAATAAATAAATTTAAAAAAAAACATGTTTTTTTTTGTGTGTTGTTTTTATTAATGCAGCAATATTGTTCACATTTCAATTAAAATGTGAACAATGATGCTGCACTAATGATTTTTTTCTATGGGGTGCGTTTGCTAAAAATCACGTAATTCCCCCCCAAAAAAAGTAACAAGTCCCCATTTCAAATTTTTTGTACAAGCGCACCCCATAGAAAACATAACCGCAAACGCTCATGTGATAAAATGTGAAAAAAAACACTTTACACACTGCAGATGATTAAAAATTCAATTTTTATTGTATTTTTTGTTATAATATACAGGCAGGTCATGACGTATACATATAAAAATTATATATTATGAATCTGCGTAGTCTGCCGGAAAGAACGATATATAATATGTCTGGGTCATTTATTAACATGTGGCTTCAAATCGCGTTTAAACATGATGAGCGAAAGCGGTAAAAATGAGCTCAGCACACAGTGGTGAAATGCCTCAGCAGTGAAGGGGTTAAGAGGTATCTTCGACTAGTCACGTTGGGGCCCTGTAGGTTTTGAACAGACTGCAGCGTGCTTTAGTGTTTTACAATGGCCTGGAAGGCCTCTCACCCATCCGCCAGATACTCTGCTTTCCGCTCGACCCAGGACGTCTCTCCGCTCGCTTTTGACTGGGATTTTCTGTGTCACCGGATCCGCTGTCTTGCTTTTCTGTATCGGCCACAAGATATCCAGCTCACCGCCTGCACTCCCTGTTAGATCGTCTGCGGTTCTCCTAACTCGGGGTCCTTCAGCTTACTATGTACCAGCGTGAGATTACTAGCGGTGGATCACTGGGTCTTCGATTAATAATAAGGAAAATCCCGATCTCTAGCTCTGCTAGGCCGCACCTGCGCTCTGGCCTGGTTGTAATCCCTCTCTTGCGTCTTGCTCCTCTCACTCCTCTGCGTGCTCTGCCGGCTCTTTCCACAAGGCTGCGGATGTCAGTGTCTCTCTCCCACCCACTTCCTGTTCCCGCCCGCCAAGCATGCTGGAAAATGTAGTCCCAATGTCCAGTGTCTTACATTGCGCTTGTCTCCCTCCGGTGGCCAAAGACAAGTACTACAACAGGGAATTAAAACCAGCGCTACAAGCATATAGAATGTGTCAAAATGCCTTAAAACCCCATAGCCAGCCTCTGCATATTTTCCATAGCTGAGAATTACGCAGAATGTAAAGAGAGTGGAGAGCTGCAGGTGAAACCCTGATGTTCTACCCTGCATACCAAACACTGGCCCCAAGCCACTTTAGAAAATCAGGCCAGCGATATATTGCCACCGATTACAGAAATTGTCCTAATATGTGAGTTTAGATATCTGAAAATCGGTTGGTTCCTCATAGAAAACTCTGAGCCAACAGAGGAGAATCCACGTGAAGACAAAAGACTAGCCGGTCTATTCACAAAGCACATAAATAAAACACAATTTCTTGCTTTGCAATTCAGCCCATTTCTGCTCAGTTTGGCGTCTGCATTTCACCGAAAATTCGATGAATTCACTATTTATCGAATGGTCATCATATTTTGACAAAATTGGAGTCGCCGAAGCAGTTATTGGACGTTGACAAACAGCACCGAATTGCACCTATAATTGGCGTCAGCGAATTCCACCGAACTGAAAAAAGGAAGTCTCCTATTTTTCTATTGGAATATATATTAACAAAATGTAGTAAAAATGTGTAAAAAATGTCTTTTAAAAAAGAATAAAAGGGTCAGTTACAAAATAAAAAACAAAAATGTCTTTTAAAAAATACAGAAAGGTATTTTAAAAAATAAAAAGGGTTTTTGTAAAAAATAATAGAACGATCTTAAAAAAATTGAAAAAAGGATATTACATTTATTACATTGAAACCTATTGGATTTGTTTGTTTAAAACTGTTGAATTGAAATACAGAAAATTAGGACATTTTTCCCAAATTTCGATGCAATTCAGCGGTCTGTGAATAGATGAATCGATAGTTCTCGAAGGGACAATTTCAGTGCAGCCAAACACCTGCAAATCACAGTGAATTGCACCATACTTCGCTGTCAATTCGCCTGTGTAATGGGAATGCACAGGGGTTCTGTTCAAAACTCCAGGACCAAAAACCAGCTCATTATTCGTCCGTCCCTTCTCTGTCCAGGAACCACACCAGTAGACCCACAGTCACCTTCCAGACTACCCGACTGGTAGCCTAGCCATTACATTGAAGAGAGATTCCCCAGTGAAACAAAGTTTCCCCACACACAAGCAGTGAGACTTGATCCTTGTAAAAGCAGGATTGAATGACTTTATTTTCCAGATAGTATGTTATACAGTTTCCACATTGTATGTTTACTATCAAGGAGGGGACCAGAACAATAGCACTCCCCAGTGATAACAGTATCTGTCCAGCACAATCAGAGGGGGAGGTTAAACTAATAGAAACAAACAACTCTAGGAGCTAAACCATAGAAATACGCTTTAAACAAATCCATCGCATACAGCATGGCAATGCCCAAATGCTCCATGAATAGTCTTTGCAATAATTACCCGTAGTTTGTGGGCATGAGGCTGGTATCTGCTCTTCTCCAGAGGACACAAAGTCTATAAGTAGTGCGGGAAATGCTGTGAGTGCCCGCGTCAGCCAGTCTCCGACACATGGAATCCAAGTCTTTCAAAAGGTGATGGAGGCTATCGTCACAGCCTGTATTTATCTGATATCCCAAATTAAATTAGCAAAATAAATATTAGCATAAATTCTTTATATCAGGAATTACAGAGAACATTTCAGGGGTATTATCCATATTTTTCAAAATCCTATGTTATCTTTGTTACCTTTGTCACTTCCATCAGGATCTAGGGAGAATAACAGAGTGCTAAATGATTACGGACATAGGATGGAAACAAGAGGTGTAGAGGGCCCTGCTCATAGGAGTTTACAGTCTAGAGGGATTGGGGTTGAGGAAGACTAGGGGAGTTTTACTGAATGTCAGGATCATTAGTGCCAGCGGTTTAGGAATGGCGTGGCCATGGAAACGGCTTCAAACATGATGTGTGAGTAGGTTAGCAGAGGGTTGCATTGTATCAGTTATGTGGTACGGTAATATGAACAGATGGGTTTTGACGGATTTCTTGAAGGCTTAAAGATTAAGGGAGAGTTTTATAGAGCAAGATAAGTCATTCCACAGAATTGGAGCTGCCCTTGAAGTTTTGGAGATGAGAGTTGGCAGCGCGGGTGTAGTCAGAGGACAGGTGGAGGTCACCCGCCGACTTGAGTTGTCTAGAGGGGACGTACTTGCAGAGCATCAAAGACATGTAAGGGGGGAGGTCGAGTTTTTGAGCGCTTTGAATGTGATTTGTGATATGTATCCTGAAATGTACAGGAAACCAATGGAGGGACTGGCACAGGGGTGAGGTACGCGAGGAGTGTCTGGTGAGAAAAATAAGCCTGGCACCTGCATTCATTACAGCCTGCAAGGGGGCAATATGGGCGTTGGGGAGGCCAATATGGAGCAAGTTGCAGTAATTAAGCCATGAAATGAAAATGTCAAGTACGTGCATGAATCAGCACCTTTGTGGTATTTTGCGTCAGAAAGGCAATGATAGACTCTCTTATAAGCATTCAAAGTGATATGTTATGTTCTGAAATTAAAGAAGAAAAAGGAGCCTTATACTGATTCCATAGATGTCCCAACCCCTTATCACATAAAACAGGGCATTATCCCCTACTCCTATTTCTCCACCCCTTCTTGTTCCCATGAAGGTTTTCTACCCTTGACCTACTCTTCTCCATACCCATTTGATTAAAGAGAGCACCTGCAATAATAGCTCTACCTAACACACAGACCCAAGAGAAAGAAACGGTGGAAAACCCTGAAGAGATCCAGCTTTCAATATGGCCACCTAATGAAGGGAAGAGAGAAAACCCAGTAAATGAATAATGAGCAGAGAAAAAATGTAAACCATATTACAGAACCAAAGTCAAGGGTAGAAAAGGTACACTGGATACCACAAACAAAGCTGAGGTCTAGGGCAAGAGCATGCAAAGAGAAGATGAAATAGGTGCAGGAGGCTGATGGTGGGTCCAGTGCAAGATGGCGCTCCAGAAAGTGCTGGAGTGCATTATTTGATGCTAAACCGGGGAGGCATCGCTGGTATGACGCTGGACTGGAGAAACGTCACCAGAACAACGCTGGGTTTGATGAATTCATGCTGCGTGGTTTGATAAGGTGAGGGGAATTGTGTGCGATGGTGTGTACATTCCCCCTGTGTTGTTTAGAGGGCATTGGGCTGTTTGATCCCGGGAGGAAAAATGTATTTTAAATTGTTCCCCTGTGCTGCAAGGTTTCCCCACCTGCTAATTAAATGCCCTTAAATGTTTCCTGGGTGTGAGGAACCAGTGTGAGGAAGTAAGGAGGTTGAGAGAGAGAGATGGTTCTGAGACTGAGAGATCAGCAGCAGCAAACCAGGTGAAGCTGTGAGGTTGGCAAAGATTTACTTTTGGTTATTTTCTCAAGGTAGTGAGGGACATTGTATTGTTTGGTCAGCACTCAGACAAGTTCGGCTTTGTTTTCTGTCATATTTTGTTTGTTTGCTGGAGTGAAGAAATAAAAACTCTGAGCTATATAAAGAGACTGTTTCCATGCCATAATTGCCCTAGAGGACGCGCTATAGCGCCCCCCCCCCCCTGTGACAGCAGGTAGATCTAGCATAAGGTAGGCATGACAGCAGCCTTTCCCCATTTTCATTCTTATATTTTTAATTCAGATGTTTTGTTTTGCTGGTTATTTGTTTAATTGTATTTATAATGAACAGCTAAAGAATTGTCACCTTCTATAGGTTGCTTGTTATATTTGTCATTCTTATACATCGCCACCTGACTGCCAAGACCATTCCTGATGCTACCTTTATACACCCATGTGATCAGGGCCGCCATCAGGGCATTACGGCCCATGTTGCAGTAAGGGGCCCGGCTGCCTGGGGGGCCCACCGTCGGCAGCTTTGTTTACTTTAGGCCGCAGGCCTCAGGAGTAGGTACTGCGGCCTACTTGGGCCTGGCTGCTGTGCGAGCAGGGAATCAAACATAGCCGCCGGGCCCCCTCTGAGCAGTGGTGTCACGTGGGGGGGGGCGCACCGGCTGGGTGACACCCTCTTGGAGGGTGACCCCATACAGTGCCAGCGTTTGTGCCTGCTCCTCTCAGCAGCGCTGTCTCTGTGGGGAGAGATCTGCGCTGTGCACAGAGAAACTCCGCCCTGGCCAGCACAAGCCCCGCCTCTCCATGTGACAGCCGTGGGCGGGGAGAGGAGGGGGAGCAGCCCTCCCAGCATCATGGTTCCCCTGGCTCTGGAGCCTGGCTGCAGACTGTGGAGAGTGGAGCTCCACAGGAAACGTGTGACCTCCACTCCCCATGTGACCTCCGCTCAAAGGATTTTCTTCTTTAAAATCAACTTTAATGTAACGAACAATAAACACAATAATGCTGATTCTGGACACTGGTTTCTGCTTGATTTTCATCTACGTCTGACTTAATTATTATTATTCAATAATAATGCAGCTATTATTATTATAGCATTGTATTGTTTATTAATAGTAGCATTATCATAATTATTAATGTTAATGATATGATAATTTCTACTAATCACAATATAATACTATAATAATAATAATAACAATAGCTGCATTATCATTGTATAATAATAATTAAGACAGTGGTAGATGAAAATCAAGCAAAAAAACAGTGTTCAGCATTATTGTGTTTATTGTTCATTTATATTAAAGTTGATTTCAAAGAAAAAAAAAAACTTTTTGAGTGAGCGGAGGTTACATGGGGAGTGGAGGGTCACAAGTTTCCTGTGGAGCTCCACTCTCTGCAGCCAGACTCCTCTCCTGTCTGGGGAGCTTCCAGCACACTGCTTGCCCTGCCCCTTCCTCACACAGCACCACCACAAGCACGTGCCTGTGGATGGGAGAAGGAGAGAAGCCAGGCCGAGGAACTGCCCTGACAACCCTGCACATGCTGTGGACAGAGGCAGGTAACAGGGGCTGCACTGGGAAGGGTAGAAGAAGGGGCTAAGGAGGTGACATATTGTACACTGTGGATTGGGGGGGGGGTGATAGAGAGAACACAGGGGGCTGGGGAGGGTGACAGAGGACACACTGTCATCCATCCATTCATCCATCCTTATCTATCTGTCCATCCCTCCATCCATGTCTGTCTGTCTATGTATCCGTCCATCCCACTGTCTATCCATCCATCCCTCTATCCGTTGAGAGACTCACTGCCATTTCCATTAGAGGTCTATTGGTGTGGATTCTGTGTACGTTCATACTCACTGCCTTTACCGTTAGAGGTCTATTGCTGTGGTGCTCTGATATGCTTAACCAGTGGAGTAATCTAATTATACGTTTATGCTACATTGTTTTACTAATACACATTTTGGGCCATATTACATACTTGGTGCTAACTTAACCAGAGTTGTTGTAAACTTAAACCCTCATAGGCTATAATATCTCTGGGAAGTTTACAACAGCTCTGGTTAAGTTAGCACCAAGTTATTATTATTATTATTGTTATTATTATTTTTAATCACAATTTGAATTTCATACTGTCTTAAAATATTTGAACCAGATACTTTATGTTAAATGTGCTGTTCTGCGAGCAATATGTGTGATTTTAATATATTGGGACTAACACTCTGTAATGTGACCACGATTCACATTAAAAATTGAATTCCGACGGGAAGAGGGGATCATGGGGGGACCTATTCTGAGGGTCTGTAAGGGGCCCCAAAATATCTGATGGCTGGCCTGCATGTGATCATAATGTATTCATACATTTATGCTTTCGAATTGCGAAAATAGAAAAATAGTTTAAACCAAAGCAGAAAAAGAAGGAAAAATAGAAAAAAGTTTTAAGCATTTTCCCCAGCATTTAGAAAAATACAAATATAGTAGCAAATATTATCTCTGAGTGGAATAAATTTGAATCTATTCTTTGCTTTACTTTGAGATGGTAATATTTTCTTTTGCCATTTTTCACAGCATATATATTTTTTGGAGTTAATCTGACATGACTCAAATGAAAAAAAACAGGGATGGAAAATTTCTTGTCATTTCGACATGGGAATGCCGAACCAACTATCGACAAATTGCTAAGGCTGTGCAGACAAATATGTGAATAAATGTACAAATTTTAGTTACAAACCCCGAAGCTAAAGCAAATAAGATAATAACTGTAGATATTTGAGAAAGAAAACATTTGTCAACAGACTCAAAGAAGAAAACCCAAAAAATACATACCTGTATTCTGGTTTTTCCTCAATTACTGGAAGATTCAAAGGAGTTAAAAATGAATCTAAGCGCTTTTGTAGCACCTGTATGCACTAAAACCTAATAAAATATTTGACAATAACCCAGGGAATTTCTCTAGGGCAAGTGGAGTATGATGGATGTGTTGATGACAGATCAATCAGACGGATGGTAACACGTAACCTGAGGTGAAAAGTGGTACGTCTGTGTTTGAGGGCATCTCGTTTCACCGTCTTTAATGATTAGTCTGGATCTCAAGAAGTTATTGTAGGATTCTAACATCTGGATTTTAGAGTGACAGTCTTTGGTGGTGTACTGGAAGGAACCAACTGAAAGACAAGGATTAAGCAGAAACATCTGCATGCTACAAATATTTCCATGTTATGTAGAGCAAAACAGGTCATCTCTCTGTGAGCCTCAATGAGCTTTATAGTAGAAGTGTAGAGTATGACAGCTGATATAAGCCTCTTGGCCAATTCACTAAGCCCTTTTTAACGGATATAAACCTATAATTTCCTATAGCTCCTTGCGCCATATATCACATTACCTTTCTTTGCTTTATACAGTTTTATGACTTTCTAATATCTTGTTATCAAATATGTTTAGTTTGATTTTTAATTTTCTTTAGTAACAATGTATAGTGTGGTACCATATGAATAATAGTAATTGCAGTTGTAAATTTAGTTAATATCTCCCAATGAGAAACGTTTATATACACCTGCATTTAAGCTACAGGAAGAAGTAAAAGGAACAGTCTATTAATAAATACCTCCTCTTTTTTCCCCTAAAATAATTGGGCAGATGCTGCTGACAACATCTGCCCAATTATTCTTTTTTATTTCTATTCTATTCTTATTTATTTATTTTTTATTATCCTTTTCTCACTCACATTTTCTCCCTTGGCACAGGGCTGCTCAGTCATGGCTTCCGATATGTGGAAGTCCCTGCAGCGTCTTACACAATTCGTAGGCTACACAAATTGCGTATCAATTGGGGCTTGCACACTTTTGTCCGCAAGTTACGGAGTACAAAACGATGGAGTGGTGCTGTGCGCACATGTGCAGCACTAGACAATGTCTGCCGTCTCCCATAATGCTCTCTGCTGCGAACGTTCAACGACAGGATGATGTCAGAATGCAGTGTGTGTTGACGTCATTGGTCCCCGAGTTAGTGGCCACGACATGAAATATTTAAAGTCCCACCTGCGAGTGACAGATGTGTGGGTGGAGGAAACCACGGGACCAGAGGGAGAGGAGGAAAGGGGTGCTTAATGTGAGCCTCTTGTAGACATTTGCTATAGATTTAAGGGCTCAAATTATTTCGGATTGATTGCTGATATTAACTGCTTTTTCAACCACAATTTGGCCATTTTACAGTTAGGAAGATTTAATTGAAGGCATAACGACATTTCGATGCCTTTTCTAAATTTCACTCAAATATTGACACTCCGCCTGTACTCACTAATGGAAATCTAAGCTTTAGTGATTCAATTAAATTTTATCAGTATTTAAATTTTGGAAAAAAATATCAAATACTGGAAGGTGTTAATAAAAGGACTCTTTGGGCAGGGAAATGGGGGGGGGGGACAGATCAAAATCCTCAATATATAATTAGTGCCGGTGTAGCACTTCTCTGATAGCCTTTATGGCCCGTGTCAGACGAACGCAGTGATCACGTCCGTGTTGCCGCACATTTTAACATCCGTCGTAACATAAAATTATGATCAATAGAGACCCACACACGAAGTATGCCCGCACAGATATACACTTTATGTGGCCTATTGTAATTCCCTGTTGAGCTAAAGCCATTTAACTGCAAGTATGTCTACTTAAAAAAAAAAAAAGACACTGAATCTGTGCTTGGTCAACAGTTATGTAGTGTTGACCAAGTCCAACTCAGAAATGTTGCAAAAACACACAACATGCACGCCACAAATAATTTACATTCACTCAAATTAGTTGGTAGCAGTAACGCCACATCAAGGCCCCAATCATGTTACTAACCATTCACACACCTTTCATATCTCTTTTCACTGACAGAAGCACAAACCATTTACTCCATTCACACCACAGTCAAATTCGGCTCACAGGCTTTTTTCTACATCTGATGTATGCTGTGCCCCACCCATGTCACTGACCACAGTCACAATCGCTAGCAATATCACTCATTGGACGGGCGATGCAGGCCGCCGAGCATCCAGGGAGCTGTGACAATACCAAATATCGCCAGGTTTTATATAAAAAAATTAATACATTTTTTTCCAACACAGCACTATTGTTCACTTTTCAATTATAACATGAACAATGATGCAGCACTTACCTTCTCATTTCCCATGTCGCCAGCAAGTGTGTAGGCGATGGCACAATGCGTTATTATGCATTTTCCATCAAAAAACAAAATTACTGCTCTGCAGCGAGGAGCAATGGGGTACTTTGAACCCTGTCAGGGTTATTCAGAGAAAGGTGAAACTCTGGAGAACTTTTGGAGAAGTGAAAATTCTAGGTCAAAATAGTTAATTTGGAAAGTGAGATAAATGGGGGGATTTTTCTGGTTTGGCTGTTTTGACATAGAATTTTGACTTGTCCAAAAGTTCTCCATCTCTCTAATCATTACATCACACAAGGTCAATTGAGATGTCGGTGGTAAGGTCAGAGTCTGGCCTTCCCAACAATACCAAATGTGACCATATAACGTGTAAGACTAGGGTCAGACGAACGCATTCTGTGCGGACTGTGCGTCCGTGCACAACGGACGTACTTTCTGACTGATGACAAGGTAGTGGCCACACGGTCCGTTTTTGTGACTGTCTTTTTTCTTAACTTTTGTAGATGGGAAATAAAATTTAATATGAAAAACCATTTTGTCTGACTACGTTCCATCACTTACACACAAAGCTATGCGGACGTGGCGCACTCCGCATGTCCGTTCTAGTGGTTTTACGTTCTTGGCTAACTTGCGTCTATTTGCCGCGTCCGTTGTGCGTCCGCACTTCTGTGCGGACGTACTTTGTGTGTGGGTCTCTATTGATCATAATTGTATGCTACCACGGACGTTAAAATGTGTGGCAACACGGACGTGAATACTGCGCTCGTCTGACCCGAGCCTAAAAGTAGGAAAATGAACAAATTAACAAATAAAAATATTTGCATAATTTACTTTCCCCCCTCTGTTCTAAGACAGAGGCATTATGTGCTCTTACTTATAAAGCAAACAATGCTGCTGCACATGACAGCAGCTAATGTGGAGGTTACAGTTCAATGCATTATCAAGCATTGGTTCTTCTAATACACAAGCCACCACACCACTGCAAAGAGAGAGGGGGTACTTTGGACCATTGTGTCTCCATTCTTTACACTCCACAAAGTCAATTAAGGTGCTATTGGACAGGTCAGAGTCTGGCCTTTCTAATGATACCAAACATGACCATGTAATATCTAAAAAAAAAACAAAAAAACACAAACTTTTTTTATTTAGTGTGTTTTTTTTGGATGTTGGGGTGGAGTGCAAAATTGCATGGGGGGCCCAAGAAACTGTTTGCCCAGAGCTCAGTCAATATTAAATGAGAGGAAGCCACTAAAGGTTATTAGCTTGTACCAATATTTCCCCTTTAGTTGCTCCCGGTTACTGTTAATGTAAGCATAGGGAGCCTGGATGAGGGTCCAGCAAAGTAAATAATTAAAGTCTCTGTTTGTTTTTACTTACATCATCCCATTAAATTTTCACTGGGCCTTTTTTGAGGTAATGAAAATGTTACCATTTATAAGCCATTAGTTAATCTGACCATGACGTATGCTCTGCTTTAAGTAGTTTGGTGACAAATCACTAGGAAGGGTTATTTCCTATTTTAGAATTCAAGTTACTGTAGTGATAATTAGATATACACACAGTTCCACACCTGTGGCAATGGTTGGCACTGGCAATGGTTTTGATACATTTATGTAGATACTTCTGAATTGTGGAGCAATAGCAGCTGAGAAACTCCTCTATTATTTTATTATGGTTTACCACGGAATTACAGTATATACCAGAGTAACAGTTGAAAACAAATTAGAAAATCATGAGTGTGTGACAACACAGAGAAAAGAAGCTTAAAGTCATAATATCTACGGCCAAGTATATTATTCATATGGAGAATAAAGTTCATAAATTGCTGTAATTGCAATTTACTAGTGGTGAGGGGATTCTTATTCTCTTGGAACGCTTTCTGTACATCAATAGAAATCAATGATTTCAAAATGATAATGGTACCAGGCATCATAATTGTACATATCACATTTCATTGGTATGGTGTGCACACCCATGGTATACTTATTACTTACAAACTAATGTGTAAATAGTTTTCTGAAAAGCATGTTAAATCTTAAATTATAGACCTTAAAAATGAGACAGTGAATTAATTTATTTTCAATAGTCAAACACATAAATAGTGTAGTCATGGGAATTAGTGGAGAGCGTGAAGGATCGAATAGCCATGTATAAGTGTGGGCCAGGGTACACTAGGCACCCTCTTGCGTATTTGTATGTCTGTAATGACAAATTATCAATAAATCTAAAGCTTTGCTACATGCGGGGGATGAAAAGGAATATTCACATTTGCTTTATTACTGTGTATCTGTAAATTCCATGATTACTTTCTAAGCTCTGTCACAAAGTATATAGCTTTCCTCATAGATGCTTATACAGAGTGTCAAGAGAGTTACATTCTTCTGGTATGAGTGTAAAAGTGGCGACAGGATATTGATGACCCTTTAAGGTGATAATTAATTGTTTCCAGGTATTATGATTTACCAAACACTGGGAGAATCATGAAAATGGAACAGCTCCTGTGGGAGATGTATACTTTCGCATCTCCGTTCAACTGGAAGAACTATGTGCTGATTTGTTTATCTTTACTAGAAAACCTGAATGTCACATAATGTCTCAAGAAATTCAGATCAATTCTCACCAATTTTGGCTATAAGAATTCTCATTAAATAGGATAAAAGATTCTAGATTTTAAAAAATCTTATTAGATGATTCATTGTTTTATTTTCCAGTTTGACAGTTAAATAAGGTAAAAAGATAATCGATTTGTTAAATGATTGATTACAATTTTCTATTAAATCTAGAACTCCGCTACATGGTTTTCTAAGCTCAAACTATGTGGAATTCACTAATATCAACAACACTGAGTGAAATTGGGACGGTTTTCCTCATTTTATGTATAATCAATCACTAGATCTCACAAACATGTTTGTTTTGATCACCACTCTGAAACAGCAGGTAAAAGATGAAAGTAAGAAATATAAATTCTAGTAGAATGGTAAGGTATTTTCCAAATTGAAAAATAAATTTTTTAAATAACTGTTACAAATAAACAGAAAACATAGTACATTTTACGTACCCCATTAATTTTCTCTCCAAGAAAAAAAACACTCATGATCGCCCTTGTCATGGGCGTCCGCAGAATTGTTTTCAGGGGGGGCAAAATTTTAATGGAGTCCATATTCTGCCCTTTTGACAATGTCATAAAGTGGACAGTCATAAAATAAAGCGTAGTAATATAGAGGCTACGAAACCTGATGCAAGTCTAATAGAAGAATAAAGGTGTAAGAGTCTGATCTGAGTGTTGCATTTTCTAGCTGTTAGCGCCATTCAATGCACCACACTAGTCACACACCCAGGATCAAGACACTAAAGGAAAGAAATTTTTAAGGCCATCTCTGTATACACAGAGCAAGCTCTGTATACACAAACCATGACCCCCCCCACAGATACTGACACCCACACCAGGCCCCCACTCCAAATATATATATATACACACACACACCCCTCCTACACACACATATATATATATGTGTGTATATATATATATTTATACACACTCACCTTCCCTGCATACACACACACATATCTCCTCTCCTCAACCCTCTCCTCTTAGATTGTAAACTCTGGAGCAGGGTCCCCTCTCCTCTTAGATTGTAAACTCTGGAGCAGGGTCCTCATCCCCACTGCCCAGGCTAGAGCTCCTGAATTCTGCCAATATTGCCCTGGCCTGTACCTCATGCAAGCTCTGTGATCTTAACACAGGCCCCCACCAGATTACTATTAATCATTTTGTATCCCTCCTCCCCAGACAGATAAACTAGACCTCAGATCATGGGAATCTCCTAAAGACACTGGCATCAAGCTTAATAAAAATTTATTTATTTGACAATCATTACCTTTTTTTCTTGTGTCCAGCATCCCTTCCAGTGGCCCATAGAGCAGCTGCACCTGCATCTCAGCCCTGCCTCTCCCAGCATGCAAAGTGATTGGGAGCACGTGGTGGATTGGAGGTGGAGTGGGGAAGTGATGCTGGTGCAGCCTAGTGGAGAGCCAAGGAACTGCAGTGAATAAATTATAATTTAAGCCTGTTGATCCAGGGGGGCAAGTGCCCCCCTTGCCCCATGCTGCGGACGCCCATGGCCCTTGTCCATCTTCTTGCATGTCCAATGATGGCATACAACATCAATTTGATTCGTTAATCAATGTCAAAAACACCATAAAGATATATATATTTTTAGATATTTACTTTTCTGTTGGAATGGAGGAGAAAGCAAATATCTTCCCTTTTCAGTTATGCAAGCTAGGATTTCTAACACTAATTTTGTAAAGCGAGAGATGCCCTGTCAAATGGGCAAAACTTGTATTGCAAAAACGACAGAGGCACATTAACGGAACTCTTTTGAATTATAATTATACTCACAATAGCCAAGTATTGTAAGTAAACGGAGACTGTATGCTAGAGCTAAAATTTTCGATTATCAAAATGCTATGCGATTTGTGCTTGTTGTACAGCTGTTGTCGGCAGAACTGGCCTACAACACATTTCAGGATGGCTTAATAATACAGAGATAAACATTTTGAAATTAAAACATAAAAACAAATCATGTTATTAATATTAATTTAAAGATTCATTAACCTAAATTAATTAATGGGAAAAATATTGCCGGTCCCAATTGGACATGGCATTCTGTTTTATTTTTAGATATGCCTGCCAGAATGTCAAAATTCTTTGAGGGTCACTATGATTTGTAATGGACTTGCAAAGTGTAAGCTTGACAGCTCTGATTGGTTACAAACAGGGTTATTCAAAGAGAGCTGAACTGGCCACGAAATTGCACCGAACAGTGAATTTCCCTGTACAGTGCAAATTCTGAGCCATTTAGCTATTGGAAAAGCTGTCAGTTTGCCAAATATTGGTGAATTGCCCACAAAATACTAAATTGCAGTGAGCTACCCATAGAGAAGTAATGGTTAATCTATTCAGAAAACACCGAACAGCAGTGAAATTACCTGATTTTCTGCGGTTTCATTTGACAGGTTTAATCAGGAGAATCCCATAGGTTTTTAATGCTAAAAATATTTCTGTTTTTTTGTTAAATATTTATTCAACTGTTTATTCTTTTACTTTGCAACAAAATGTCTGTTTACAATTTTTTTTTCTGTAACAGATCTTTTTAGTATTAGTCATAGGACCTTATATATTATTTCCAGGAATTTTCGTGCAATAGTCTTTTTGCAAACGCGTTTTTAAAGTTGTTTTTTTTAACTCCAGTTCAGCGGCTTTTGGGCTTTTTCCGGCGGCTGGCCAGCTTTTCCCGGCAGCTTGTCGAAACTCTGTTCGGTAGGTCGTCAGCTTTTTTCAGATCGACTTGGCGGTTTTGCGGTGGATCGTCGGATGCAATCGGCGGGTTTTCGGATCCATTCGATGTTTTGACGGTTCGATTTGGCGGTTTTGTGGCACTTTTTCGCATGCGTTCTGCGGCTCTTTCGCTGCACTTCAGGGACCCTGCGGTGAATGCTGTATTCACCGTAGGGTCGGCAAATAGAACTCCCTGAAGTGTGGGGAGCGGATAACCCTGATAGTTTTAGTAACTTCCCACCAATTTATATACGTTTAATCATTAATAACGATTATTTTAAGATTTTCTATTATATTGAAAAAATATTTTATTGTTCAGCTGACACTGCTTTTTTCCTTTTTGAGTTGAACTGTGACTGGTGTTTCAGACCAGTGAACTTGTGATCATCTACTCATCATTTATGCTAATTTATATGGCAAACCTCTGGGATGCCATAAGCCTCTCAGATTTTGATGATGCATTGCTAATTCTGTATTTGTCATTTTAAAAATATCTAGACAGTTTATGACGTAACTAGATGCAAACAGAATATTTTTGTTTTTCAACGGGTCAGGTAACAAACTTGTCCCCTTGAAAACCTACCAAATCATGAACTTGAGGCAGATTTCTTATGACAGATATTTTTCAGAGCATCCCTTTTCAGCAAAGAGATCTGCCCCTTGTTACTGGGTCTGAATGATTGAGACGGACAGACATTTCAGTGACAGTGCTCAGCCTCGGGGTGTAAGGACTAGTCCTGTTTTGTGAAGGTCACAGCACATGGAACATGCAACACTTAAACACACATGTGGCTTTTTGCAAGAGAGCTGTCACAAGTGAAGGAGAGGAAATTGTACTGATTTATTTATATGGTTTATGTAACAAAACAAATTATATCTATCATCATCTAGCCATCTATGATCTATCTATTTATCTATCCATCTATTATCTGTGCTATATCTATCCCTTATAGTCTGTATGGACAGATATGTCATTTAACATAAAATCAGAAAGAATCCTTTTTCATGTTGTCTGAGGGCCTGAAATTCTATATATAAGTAATATTGCCTTATAACACAACACTGTGAAAATATCTATGCACTAGTGTGTTTGTGCAGAATAAGCATTTAAGGCATTGAACAATGCCTGATCTTCATAGGTACTATTGGAGTTGCAGCTCCAGGCCCATACTCCAAAATAGGCCCAGTAAATATTTAATAATTTAGGAAAATCAGCAACTAATACAATGAGGTTAAGAGTAGGATAATGGTAAAATGGGAGGTGAGAAGAATAAGGCAAAGAACATTACGGGGTGAGAAGAATTGGCAGAGGATCAATGAGATGTGACAACAATGGGCCTCAGGCACAATTGGAGGTGAGAGAGATGTGACAGAGTGACCCCAATTTTCAACATCAGATTTATGAAGCCCTTAATCCAGCACGGAACGCATACCTTATATCTAGGTGTCATATGTACTACAATATAATAAAGACATACAGGTCTATTCAAAAAAAGGTGAAACTCAGGAGAACGACTGGAGAAGTGAAAATTCTAGGTCAAAATAGCCAAACCAGAAAAATTCTCCCATTTCACACTTTCCATATCGGCTATTTGGTCTAGATTGTTCTCTTCTCCTGCCAATTCTCCTGATTTTCACCTTTCTCTGAATAACCCTGCTGATTGTTTATGTATTTGTTCTAGAACGTCAGAGTCTTTTTTAGTTTAGAATACCTTTAAAACTCCCCTTTTTTAAATCCAGTGCTGGGGTCTCACTCAAAGCTCTTCTCTTTTGACAGTGCTGCTTCTTTCTAACTTAATGCTGCCAGTGGACTGAGTATTCACTTTCCTTATCTAATCACATGCTGGAATTTGAAAGAATAAAGTAAGAAGGGATAAAGGACCAGTCTGATTTGGTCCACATGCAGATATATATATATATATAGAGAGAGAATTACAGTGCAACCTCAGATTGATGTGGGTATGTTATTGCTAGACTTAAACAGTCTCTTGTTCGTATGCCTGCTGCTGCCAAATGGTTTGGAGAAGTCAATTTGAGTGCGCACTGAAAGAAAACACACAGACTCGCTGAATAGGTGTCTATGTAGCCTTCCTTGGAAAAGGCCGGGTGACTTCTCCTTTCTTTATTGAAAGATACATGCTTTTATGCCAGTTGGTGCGGAAGCAGGGGCGTTAACTAATATTTTATCCAACATCAGCAGTAATATTGCAAACTCTTTATGGATTAGATCATAGAAACGAAAATCAAATATCAGCCATTTCCAAAGGTCAAGGTATCATGCGTCATTGACGAACGTCAGCCATTTTTCTCCATCATGGGTGTGTGGGCGATGTCCTGTTCCAGGATGCATGATGGTCCGCACCCTGCTTCTGATATCAAAAAAGATTCCTCATGACTTTGTGGTTAGCTATTCTGTTGAAACAGCGGAGTTACGCAAGATACATTTTGATTCTCTCTGAAAAGACAGTTTTATTAATTCAGCTCTTAAAGACATATTAACTACTTAAATGAGCATTTTTCTAGGCCTTTGAATATTATTAAAGCAGATACATATTCTTATCCATAACAGGTACAATTACCTGTCAATTTTAAAAACTTTAATGCATGATTGCGCTATTATAGCATGTATATGTTTTTGGTTTTTATCTGAGGGATTACATGTAGAAGATGAAAAGATCCCTGAATTCAGATTCTCACTAAGAAAAGCAAACTTTTTTTGCGTAACACAGTAGTGTATTGTTAAAGGGACACTCTAGGCACTCTGACCACTCAATATAATTTACGTGGCAATAGTGCCATGAGTTACCTCACCCCTTTCTTTCCCCCAGGAGAGATTTCAGAAGGTCGATTCAGCCTAGCTTTAGTGAGCACTAACTCTTTTGTAGCCAGCGGCTCAGATTCGGCATTGAGAGCCATTGAATTGGGTGGACACTCAAACGTCTAGCTTCCCCATGGTCACGTGATTGCTTGAGCATACAGGAAGCCAGCAGCATGTAATGTTCGGAGGAGCTCTGAAAGACCTCAGTGCTGGAAAGAAGGTTAGCCTAAATAAACACACAAATGGTTAAACTGGGAAGGGGAAGGTGCAGAGTAGACCAGGAAAGGTTATTGTTTAGCCTTTATCCATTTCACCCTCCAGTTTTACTCTAGAGTGTCCCATTAAGTCATTTAATGTAGTGTTTATTTATAGCAGTGATCCATTTGTATTTATTCATAAAACCAATGTGTAACATTCTTCTTCCCAGGGGAGCCTCTGTGCAGGAGAAAGGATTGTACGTGGCCATCACAGATGACTGGCTGGGAAATATACTGTATAACCACAATCAGGTCAACCTGTGGTTGTAGTATCAGGTTGAGGTTTCGGTATTTAATCGCAGTACCAGTAGGGGCAAAGGGAAGGCAAGGTAGGTAAAGCAAGCAAAGGTCAAAATCCAGAAAAAAACATGTTATGAATGAAAATACTCAATAAAGTTCAATGACAGAAGTTAATACTGGAGCGAGAACTCGCTTTCTGGTGTCCTCTTTTATACTGTGGCTGACTTGGTGCAGACAATCGAGCCTGGACCTCGTCAGTGGCAGCTCGGGCGACAGATCCTGCGGGGGTACTTGACACAATGTTTAAATGTTGAACTGGTTTATACTTATGTAGCGCTGTTTTAAGATATGTTGCTGCATTTACTTGGTTTGGCCACCAGAGGGAGACAGGCGTGATATGAACTATACTGGACACAAACGGAACTACAAATTCCATTATGCTTTGCGAGAGAGACAGGAAGTGGGTGGGAGAGAGAGAAGGACATCCGCAGCCTCGTACAAAAGAGAGCCAGTGTGAGCTGAGTGACGAAAGGTAGAAGACGCACGTGAGACTGTCAGGGATCGAGACCAGGCCGGAGAGCAGGTGCGGCCTAGCAGGTGCTGCTGATCAGAGACAGTGACTTGGCGGAGACTTATCTATAGATCGCTGAGAGTTTAACGAAGTCTAATGAAGCACGCTGCATTATTGTTTAAATCTACAGGGCCCCAACGTGACTAGTCGAAGATTCGCTCATTCCATTCACTGGCCAGTTGAATATAGTACCCGGGTATCTGAGTTCACACACACACACACCTTTTTGAGACATTACTTTCGCGGGACATACATTCCAGAAACGAAGGGGTTAAACTTTCCTTTTTGCCGCCGCGTGTTTTTCCCCGCATTACGAAGTACTGTCGTTCATATACCGTGTTTACATTATATATGCCACTTTATTGGGATCAGTAAAGTATATAATCTAGAAAATCCACAACAGTGCTGGTGTATAATTATTCCCTAGTGCGGGAGACTAACCCGAGGTTAAATTCAGCAGCTCCTACGGGAGTGAGCGCTACACGTGGGGGCTCGTTCCAGGATTCCAGTCTCTATAATAGAACCGCATTTAAAGGGTTAATTATGTATCCAGACACTGCTGCCAAATGGTGTGAGGAGCAAGATAGCCAGATAGAGTTAAGCATAGTCATGGATATTCCTGCAGACACTTGGGCCGAAGATCAGATTCGCTGGGCCGTGGCCGCGCTGACACCAGATCATCGGGGGTTAACTCTGGACATTAAAGCGAACCCGGATACTTCTCACACGTATGTTCTTTTTGAGTGGAGAAAGGGTGTTCCAGTGTGTTTTCAGGGCGCGAGCGTGAAGCTGACCGATGAGGTGGAAGTTCAACTGATTCAGCCAAGTGCGCCACGTGGCGATCCCGCGAGTGTTCCCGCGCCCAGTCCGCTGGCCATGATCAGGCCTGAATTCATAGTGGCTATTGGAGATTTGCTGGCTAAATGTCAAAGAACAAGCCCTCCGCACACTAACTTTGGTTATCGACGGTTGAGGAATTTTACAGGAAACGTACCAACTCCGACGGGAGAAGAAACCTTTGAAGAATGGGTAGAACAGGGGATGCAGGCTCTGGATGAGTGGGACGTCCCTGAAGCGTAGAAGAAGCAAAGAATTACTGAGAGCTTAAAGGGACCTGCGTCAGAGGCTGTCAGAAACCTGAAATTGAGTAAGCAAGACTGCACTGCTTTAGATTACCTAAACGTATTACAGGAAGTCTTTGGGCGATCAGAAAAGGCTGCTGAGCTCATGTACCAGTATGAACATACTTACCAGCGAAAAGGGTGAGAAGATGACTGAATATATGAGGCGCCTAGATAAGATTCTGCACCAGATACTTCTTAAGAAAGGGGCCAAACCGGCCACAATAGATAAAACCCGAATGCAGCAGATATTGAGGGGCGCTCAACCTCTAGATCCTGTGATGTTACAGCTAAGAACCAGAGAAGGTAACCAAGAATTGAAATACCTGGAACTAATTCGAGCTGTTAGAGAGGAAGAGGCTCTGCTAGAAGAAAAGTCTTTAAGGAGAGGAGAAAGAGCTTACGCACAACCAGTAAGACATAACGAATATCTGCAAACTGAAGATGATTCGTTGGACGCCTATGGATCTGAAGTTGACGGACAAGAGCATCTGTTAGTTCCTATATCCACAAAACGTACTGACAAGGAGCCAACCATTCCTGCATATAGTGAGTTACACAAGACCGTTAAGAAGGTACAAGAAGCTCAAGCTGAGCTGAAACAAGCGCACACTGACCTGTGCCGAGTACTTTTGAAGGTGGCAGAGACACAGACCGATATGCAGAAGTTCCTCACTGATATGGGGACAGCAGGAGTTGCTATGGCGTCTGGCCCGGGTGCTTCAACCGAGTCACCGCGAACAAGTGCGTCTCCTTCTTCAAAGAAGAGATGTTTCAACTGTGGGGAAATAGGTAATTTCCGACCACAATGCAAAAGCCAAAGGCCTGAAGGAAATAGAGTAGAAGAGTTCCTAAAAGCCTTGGAAGGGCTGCTATCTACCTCACAGGCGGGAAACGCCAGAGGGCCCAAGTGAAGGAGCAAACTAGGTGCCCAATGGTTGAAAACCGCTCCAAAATTAAAGCCAGAACTGACAGGCCGAGAGGGCCCAGAGTCTTGCCAACTGCTGACCCTACCAGGACTGAAAGAGTTACTCCCTTAGTGTCCGGTCCTATGTCATGGTGAAGCAATGCACACCCAAAACCTACACGGGTCAAGAAGGCCAGGGTACAGCGAACTGGGTCTAAACCTCCTGCGGCTACGACAAAGTTTCCTGACCAGCTGATAGGTCCTTTTCCCATCATTCCAATCCAAGTGGAGGGAGTCTACACTAAAGCTCTGTTAGACTCAGGGGCTCAAGTGACGTTGATCTATCGAGACGTCTACGAGAAACACTTGAAGCACATACAGTGGCAAGAAAAAGTATGTGAACCCTTTGGGATTACGTGGAGTTTTGCATGAATTGGTCATAAAATGTGCTCTGATCTTCATCTAAGTCACAACAATTTGAAAAACACAGTCTGCTTAAAATAATGCAACACAAACATTATATGTTTTCATGTTTTTATTGAACAGAACATGTAAACATTCACAGTGCAGGGTGGAAAATGTATGTGAACCTTTGGACTTAATAACTGGTTGACCCTCCTTTGGCAGCAATAATCTCAACCAAACGTTTCCTGTAGTTGCAGATCAGACCTGCACAACGATCTGGAGTAATTTTGGACCACTCCTCTTCACAAAACTGTTTCAGTGTAGCAATATTCTTGGGATGTCTTGTGTGAATCGCTCTCTTAAGGTTATGCCACAGCATTTCAATCGGGTTGAGGTCAGGACACTGGGCCACTCCAGAAGGCATATTTTGTTTTGTTGAAGCCATTCTTTTGTTGAATTACTTGTATGCTTTGGGTCATTGTCCTGTTGCATCACATCCTCTGCGGAGCTTCAGTTGGCAGACAGATGGTTTAACGTTTTCCTGCAAAATTTCTTGATAAACTCTGGATTTCATTTTTCCATCAATGACAACAATCCGTCCAGGCCCTGAGGCAGCAAAGCAGCCCCAAACCATGATGCTCCCTCCGCCATGTTTTACAGTGGGGATGAGGTTTTGATGTTGGTGTGTTGTGCCTTTTTTACTCCACCCATAGTGTTGTGTGTTTTTTCCAAACAACTCAATTTTGGTTTCATCTGTCCACAGAATATTTTGCCAGTAGTGCTGTGGAACATCCAGGTGCTCTTTTGCAAACTTCAAACGTGCTGCAATATTCTTTTTGGACAGCAATGGCTTCCTCCGTGGTGTCCTCCCATGTACTCCATTCTTGTTTAATGTTTTCCATATTGTAGATGTGTCAACAAAAATGTTAGCATGTGCCAGAGATTTCTGTAAGTCTTTTTTTTTTTGAAACAAAAGATTTTTATTCAAAGAATGAACATCCAAAAAACATTTATAACAAAGTGATCTCAGCATTGTTCAAGTATACTTCAGTACATCAGTGAGACCTGTGTTATCGTTACATAAAAAGAAAATACTTGTTCCAGATGTGTGCATAAGGTTAGGTACTTCTAAACATTAGCGTCGGGGTTATCCTGGAAAGAGTGCGTTCAAAGGTCTCATTCAGTGAGCAATATCAGTGAGTTGTCTATAATCAGGAAATGCATAAGAGAACTGTTTCAATACAATTTAAAGAGGAATAGGAAAGAATCGAGTGATAGAGAAGGGTGACAAACTGAAGACAGTGTAAAAAGAGAAAGGGAGAGAGTAGATATGTTAAGAGTGTATAGGTGAGAGAGAGAGAAGAAAAATAACAAAACAAAAGGGGGGAAGGGGAAAGGAGGAAGGATGGGATGAAGATGTTATGGGCTATATACGGTCTACTCAAATTGGGGGGATATGAAGTTAAGTCATAAAATGTTGGGGTTGTCTTAGGCCGTGCAGGCAAGGAATTTTGAAAGTAAAGTCAATAGAGAGCACGAAGGAGCATTGCTTATGGTGCCCCAGGAGACCCATCCAACAGCGCCAAAGCGGCACCCCACTCCCCAGTGAAGGCACAGAATTCTGTAAGTCTTTAGCTGACACTCTAGGATTCTTCTTTACCTCATTAAGCGTTCTGTGCTGTGCTCTTGCAGTCATCTTTACAGGACAACCATGCCTAGGGAGAGTAGCAACAGTGCTAAACTTTCTCCATTTGTAGACAGTCTGTCTTACCGTGGACACATGAACATCAAGGCTTTTGGAGATACTTTTGTAACCCTTTCAAGCTTCATGCAAGTCAACAATTCTTGATCGAAGGTCTTCTGAGAGCTCTTTTCTGCTAGGCATGGTTCACATCAGGCAGTGCTTATTGAAACCAGTAAACCCAAAACTGGTGTGTGTTTATAAAGGACAGGATAGCTTTCAGCAACACATCCAATAATATCACACTGATTGGACTCAAGGTTGGCTCACTCCTGGCTCCAATTAGCTCTTGGAGAAGTCATTAGGCTAGGGGTTCACATACTTTTTCCACCCTGCACTGTGAATGTTTACATGTTATTTTCAATAAACACATGAAAACCTATAATGTTTGTGTTGTATTATTTTAAGCAGACTGTGTTTTTCAAATTGTTGTGACTTAGATGAAGATCAGAGCATATTTTATGACCAATTCATGCAAAACTCCACGTAATCCCAAAGGGTTCACATACTTTTTCTTGCCACTGTACCTCTACAGAAATTAAAGGACCTAGGAGATCTGGGGTTTCGGAACTGAAAAGCTTTCCTATGATGGATATCTACAGGTGAAGTTAGAAATCGGATCTGAAGTCATCGGACAGTCTGCAGGTTGTGATGCATTGGCCATTGTGTGTCCTCAGCCTTCAGGGGCCAACAGAAGTTTTATGATAGTGGGGACGAATACTGATCTGGTGCGACGTCTTCTAACTCCTATAGTAATGGAAGTTACTACCAAGTAATCTACCAGGGGAGTATACCCAATGTTACGTCCGGTCTATCAGCGAATGGTCGAAGTACAGAAGGCACCTGCCGAAGTGGGGCGCCTGTGGAGTTTGGGAGGAACAGAGAAGGTTCTGCAATAAGGAGAAGTGGCGAGTTTCCGGGCTTCAGTCAAGTTGAACGGATCACAACTGGGTCCCTACGTGGTACTGGAAACTGATCTCAATTATGGGAGTGAAGCCGGAGTAGAAGTAATAACTGAAATAATCTCCAAGAGCTTTGAAACGGACACGAGGAAGAGACTCAGTTAGTGTGTGTAATGTGTCCGATTCTCCAGTGATCCTTAAAGCACGAATGCCCATCGGGCAAGTAGCGTCCGCTACGCCTCTCTCCCCTACCGATTTAGGGGGGGGGTGAATAAAGAGATTCCAGCTGAAAGGTTCTATCCCAAGGACGCTCCTATTTCACCTGAATGGAAGAAACGTCTTCAGTCCCAGATCCTAAAATGGAGAGACTTGTTCTCGAAGGATGAGTTCGACGTGGGTTTAGCTAAGAGTACTGAACATCGCATTCGACTACAGGAAGATAAGCCGTTTCGAGAAAGGTCAAGACGAGTTCCGCTGGGAGACTTGGATGATCTACGAGAACAGCTGAATGAACTACAGAGGACTAAGGTGATTCAAGAGTCCAGGAGTCCGTACGCCTCTCCGATAGTGATGGTTCGGAAGAAGAACGGTTCTATCCGTCTATGTATGGACTATCGCACGCTAAATCAGAGAACCATTCCGGATCAATATGCCACTCCATCGGATAGAAGATACCTTACAGTGTTTGTCTGGAGCAAAGTGGTTTAGTGTACTAGACCTGCGAAGTGGATATCATCAGATACCAATGCATCCTGAGGACAAAGAGAAGACTGCGTTCATCTGCCCACTGGGGTTCTTTGAGTTCAACAGAATGCCTCAAAGCCTTACGGGGGCTCCCGCCACGTTCCAACAGTTAATGGAGAAGACAGTCTGGGACATGAACCTGATCGAAGTGTTGGTGTATCTCGATGATATTATTGTGTTCGGGAAGACTCTGGAAGAACATGAGCAGCAGTTGGAAAAGGTCTTGAAGCAGCTCCACGAAGAAGGGTTGAAACTGTCTTTGGAGAAGTGTAAATTTTGTCTACCTTCCGTTACGTACTTGGGACATGTTGTTTCAGCAGAAGGCGTTTTCGACAGATCCCCGAAAGTTGGAAGCCATAGCTTCCTGGCCTAGACCCCGAAATGTTACTGAACTTAGATCTTTCCTGGGGTTCTGCTCATATTACCGAAGATTCATAGGAGGATTTGCCAAGATAGCTCAACCCTTGAACAAGCTCCTACAGAAGGAAGACGCAGGAGAAAGCCCCAAGGCCTCTGATCAAAGTTCGTCGGCTCCGGGGCCAAGGAAGGCTCAAATCTATCCAAGAAGAATGGACTAATCAATGCGAAAGTGCTTTCGTGAAACTGAAAGAGTCTAACTCAAGCTTCTGTCCTGGCTTATGCTGATCCTCATAAGCCGTACGAATTGCATGTGGATGCCAGCAGAGAAGGTCTAGGGGGAGTCCTATACCAAGAATATGGTGGGTTGTTGAGGCCTGTAGCGTATGTGAGTCGAAGCCTTACGGCTTCGGAGAAGAACTATCCTACTCACAAATTAGAGTTCCTAGCCTTGAAGTGGGCGGTAGTAGACAAGCTGAAAGATTATCTGTATGGAGCCGAATTTGTGATAAAGACTGACAACAATCCACTTACGTACGTCCTTACTATGGCGAAACTGGATGCAATGGGACATCGGTGGTTGGCCGCTCTGTCAGGGTTTCGGTTCAGTCTTAAGTATCGCCCTGGAGTGAATAATCGAGATGCAGATGCTTTGTCAAGAAGACCCTACACTACAGAATGGACTCAGCTAACTCCAGATGGGGTACAAGCCTTGTGTCAAGGAGCAGAGCGCCGGGTCAAAGGAGTAGTTGAAGCAGAAGCTATAGGAGTCATGCTGCGGCCGTCCCAGAGTTCTATTGTAATCCTACACAGCTGAGGGATGAAAGTCTGCCTACGTTTTTGAAACAGGACCTGAGAGCCGATCAGGCTAGAGATCCTCTGATTGCGTTAACAGTAAAAGCCCTAAACACGAACCAAAGGGAAATTCTACTGACAAATTCCCCCGAAGGGGCCCGATTGGTATACAAAGAGTGAGAACGGCTGAAGATGTTGGATGGGGTGGTCTACCGAAGGGGCCCCTCAAACAATGCTGAAGAGACACAACAGTTGTTCCTTCCCACCAAACACAGAGAGGGTGTGCTGAGATCATTACACGATGACCATGGGCATTTGGGTGCAGAGAGAACTTTTAAGTTAGTGCGAGACAGATTTTATTGGCCCTGTATGAGATCTGAAGTTGAAAGTTACTGCCATTCGTGTCTGAGGTGTATCCAGAGGAAGACCCTACCCACTCGAACTGCTCCAATGAGCCACCTACAAAGTCAAGGACCCATGGATTTGGTGTGCATTGATTTCCTGTGCTTAGAGCCGGATGCTAGTGGGCAGGGAAATATTCTAGTAGTGACTGATCATTTCACACGTTATGCCCAAGCTTTCTCTACTAAAGACCAACGTGCTCCTACAGTAGCTAAGGTTTTGATGGAGAAGTTTTTTGTTCATTATGGCCTACCAAGGAGAATCCACTCGGATCAGGGCAGAGACTTTGAGAGCCGGCTTGTTGGGCAATTGCTGGAGCTGTTAGGAATTCAGAAGACCCGAACCACTCCATATCACCCTCAAGGTGACGCCCAACCTGAAAGATTTAATCGCACGCTGCTAAATATGTTGGACACTGTCAAACCGAGAGGAGCAGAACCGGAGCCGTCACATAGCTACGCTGGTGCATGCGTATAACAGTACGGAGAGTGACGCTACTGGATACTCGCTTTACCGTCTCATGTTCGGAAGAGAAGCTCGACTGCCTGTTGACTTGGCATTTGGGTTATCTCTTGATCAGACGTCTGTAGCCTCTCATAAAAATTATGTGGATAGACTTCGGAAAAATTTGGCTTCTGCGTTTGAACAGGCCTGTTTGACCTCAGGAAACAGAGAACAGAGGAATAAGCGAAACTATGACTTGAGAGTTCGGATACAGGATCTACAACCCGGTGATAGGGTTTTGTTGAAGAACTTGGGTGTTTCTGCAAGGCATAAGTTGGCGGATAGATGGAGTTCTCAAGTCTACATTGTCTGCAAGCAACTGCCGGGTCTGCCAGTTTACCAAATCCGACCGGATGGAAAGGCCGGGCTCTTAAAAACTGGCACCGAAATCATCTGTTGCCTTTGAGGGAAACTGTAAGGATACCAGTTGGAGACGAACTTTCTTTGGCGAACCCGCCTGTTCCACGTTTGACTCCCGTTACTCGGTCTCAGCAGGCACGGGTTGTTGAAGAGAGTGAAGGGGATAGTGAGGAAGGAAGTTTTTGTCTGGACTGGGTGCGCTCGCCTGAGCCCGAAGAGGTCATTCCAGTTTCCGAACGGTGGGAAAGTAACCTGAAGCCTGAGGCTCCTGAATTCCAATTGGAAGTTTCCGAGACTTTGGAAATTCCTGTAGTTCCCAAAAATGTGTCTTTAGATTATAGTTCTATGCCTTCAGTGGAAGGCTCATATTCAGAAGAGATGTCTGCTCCAGTTGTAGATGAAAGAATTGAGCCTGAAAATGTGGCATTCCCACCCGAAGAGGAGATGATTGAACCAGAGTCTAAACGTTCTATCCGACCTCCTCAGAGACTCACCTACGATTCACCAGGACATAGCACTGAAGAGGCTGTTACCACAGTGCGAAGGTTGCCTGAAGTGTCTGCTATGCTAGCTGAGGTAGTCAGGAGTATGAGTCAACTTGAGGATGTATATCTGACCCATTGTATGTTTGCTGCTGAACCAGAATATATTGCTTAATGTAAATGCTGGAATGTCATGTAATTGTTACACTTCCTTGGAGAGACCCAAGAATTCAAGATATGTTGCTGCATTTACTTGGTTTGGCCACCAGAGGGAGACAGGCGTGATGTGAACTATACTGAACACAAACGGAACTACAAATTCCATCGTGCTTTGCGAAAGAGACAGGAAGTGGGTGGGAGAGAGAGAAGGACATCCGCAGCCTCGTTCGAAGGAGAGCCAGTGTGAGCCGAGCGACGAAAGGTAGAAGACGCACGTGAGACTGTCAGGGATCGAGACCATGCCGGAGAGCAGGCGCGGCCTAGCGGGTAATGCTGATCAGAGACAGGTCTCCGCCAAGTCACTATCTACAGATCGCTGAGAGGTTTTGCACAGAGACAGAGTTACGGTTTGGACCCCGAGTAAGGAGACCGTGATGATCCAATGGGAGTGCAGGCGGTAGGCCGTAGTTCTCGTTGCGGAGATCAGAGAAGCAGGAGAAGCGGATCCGGTGGCACAGAGTTCCAGTGTAATACAGCGGAGAGACCTCCTTGATCGGGCAGCGGAACAGATTGTCTAACGGATGGGTGAGAGGCCTTCCAGGCCCCAGTCTCAAGTTTAACGAAGCACGCTGCATTATTGTTTAAATCTACAGGGCCCCAATGTGACTAGTCGAAGATTCGCTCATTCCATTCACTGGCCAGTTGAATATAGTACCCGGGTACCTGAGTTCACACACACACACACACACCTTTTTGAGACATTACTTTCGCGGGACATACATTCCAGAAACGAAGGGGTTAAACTTTCCTTTTTGCCGCCGCGTGTTTTTTCCCGCATTACGAAGTACTGTCGTTCATATACCGTGTTTACATTATATATGCCACTTTATTGGGATCAGTAAAGTATATAATCTATAAAATCCACAACAGTGCTGGTGTATAATTATTCCCTAGTGCGGTGAGACTAACCCGAGGTTAAATTCAGCGGCTCCTACGGGAGTGAGCGCTACACTTACTAAACTACAATAGCTTCCAAGTCTAGTGTAACTTGAGCCATTTAAATCTATGGAGATAACCAAAGCTCTGAAAAACTTGCTAAATTTACACCATGCTTTGAATCTAGCCTGCAACTTCCATGAATAGGTGACAGCCTTAACACGTAGCAGAATGATATAGCAGGGAAATGTTAATAACAGCGTTAATAGTTGAATGCCTATTATTAATCAAAAGGAAAACAAACACAGATTGACAAACAATAGTCTAGAGTCATGATCCCTCCTAGACACTCGTTTGTGTACAGTGGAGTTAAGGTCAACAATACAAAGTTAGGACAGTCAAGGCAAACCAACAAACATTGCATATTTCTTTATAGCATATGATATAGCCCACATGTGCCCTATTATCAGGGGTCTAGTCCTAAAAATACATATTGGAAGGGAACTCTCCAAGATCTCTGTTTCTCGGTTAACAAACCCACCACTCCACAAGCAAATATGACAATGTTTATACGTATAACGATAGGCTGGATTTTATGGAATCCTTATGATAATTTAAAAAAATATTTACTTCTGGTGACTTAATAAAGAAACATATGATTAGAACCTAATTAAAGCTTCTGAGTATATGGGAACTCCATAACATTTGAGAAAATAGTGGAGGATCTGCATTTCCAGTCAAATTTACCCCTACCTATCATTGATAAACATTGAGATCAACTTTGTACCATACCTGGCTTCCTTAAGAAAATAAAAAACACAGGCTGCGGCTCATATAATAGGGTGAGAATATTTGGAATATGCATTACAAACCGCATATAAACAGAAAAAGTGTTTAAATTTTCATTCTCCTTACCATGAACCACCCAAAAATGATAGATGGGACCTAAAAGCAATCCCCGCTCTAAGACATTCTTACAGGTGATTACTGGAGGTGCATTACACCCAAAAACGCTGCAGATCACTAGCATCGTTGTTCTACCTGGCGCCTGTGATCATATGGTTTCAGTCTAGGAACATTTTGCACACATCTATCATTTTACACACTAGTGTCTATTCACTTCACTAAAGGGTGAAGACTGGAGAATTGTCAGTTGACAAGAACAATCTAGACCAAATAGCAGATTTGGAAAGTGAGATAAATGGGAAATGTTTCTGGTTTGGCTATTTTAATCTAGGTTTTTCACGTCTCCTGTCATTATCCTGAGTTTCACCCGTTACTGAGCAGGATTTCACTATGGACGTTTTTGGTTTTTTTGAGGTTATACCCTATGTTAAATTTTATTCTTAACTTTTCAAAGAATATCTCCGAAGAAAATTGAAATATATATTATCAGTTGTTTTATTACACTGGTCAACATGATTTTTTTCACAAGAAAACTAAATACTGTCTCTAGGGCAGTTTTTCCCCCCAAATTTAAATATGTAATTGCATTGTTAAGGATAAGCAGACAGCCAGGATTGAACTTGTAGTGAGCCCATCTACACGTGTATTTTGTTTCTCTTTAGGCGTAGTGTTTTATGCTGTATGTTCTCATTTTTATCAGGGTTATTCAGAGAGCGTGAAAAGCAGGAGAATGACTGGAGAATGAAAAATTCTAGGTCAAAATAGCCGATTTGGAAAGTGAGATGAAAGGGAGAATTTTTCTGGTTTGGCTATTTTGACCTAGAATTTTTCATTCTCCAGTCATTCTCCTGCTTTTCACGCTCTCTGAATAACCCTGTATGTTTTATTACTTTTAAGAAAAGTTTCAATATGCCAAGAAAGTGTTTAAATACTCCAGACAATCTGCTACGTGTGCGGTGAAGTAATTCGTCAAGTTTCAGAGGCGAAATTTCACGCCACTTGTAAAAAAGTGTTACGAACTTTATTTTGGGTGTAAAACTGGTGACTTTGATAAAGACTGGGCCCAAAATATATGTTGTTGTTGTTGAGAAAGGATTTTACCAGGAAGGATACATTGAGATTTCTCTCGTTTTCAAGCATGTCCTGGGTGGCGGGTATGTACTGTCTTGCCCAAGGACACTTACTGGAGAGGTGCTCTTGTCAGGATCAAACCTGTGTCTCCACAGTTATAGAGCAGTGATGTTACCTCTACTCCACCCAGCCGGTGTTAGGCTTCTCACCGGATGGAAAAATGTCACACATCAAATGCCATTTGCAATTCCTATGATTTGGAGAGAACCGAAGGACCATTCAACTGATTACATCTGGTTAACTAACATTAGAAGAATCACATCTCAAACAAAATATACAGTTAAATATCCCAATGTGCCATCTGCAATGAGGCCTGTATTACACGGTGAAGAGTACCCTGTACCAAAGTGTCCAGACCTTAAGTGATAACTCCAAAAGTCATCATATGAAACACTTTAGGTAAGCCAAAATGAGGTGTATATTTATCATTCAGTGTTCCGTAAGTACTAATTCTATAGTAAATTTAAACGTGTGCCACAAGAAACCCCTGCCCGTCGGAGAAAATCTGAAAGCATATTTGAACTCCGCTGACAAAGACACTTAGATTCAGTTAACTTAGTTTTTGTGAAAGAAAAAAGTTTTATTTTGTTGACCAATGTTATTGTTCTATTTTCATTTTTTAGGAATTTGTGATTTGTCGCACCTGATCTTTTTCTGCTTGCATTGATTTCTGCACTTTTAGGGTTTGTTTAGGTCTTTTTCTTGGCTACTCATTTTGATTTATGAATAATAATTAGGTCCTAATCAACCAGCGCTTTTAAGTTCCAATATATCTATTTACATGCACATGTGTTTCCTCAACTGGACCCAGTGCTGTATTAATGCATACTTTATTATTTTATATTACCAACCAATACAAACCTTAATCTAGACGGCACAGTGTATTTATTCCAGGCTAAAAATATACATCTGACCTATTCCCTATTTAAGGATTATCCCATTAATAAGTTAACTGGTATACAAAGAAATGGTTAAAAAAAATAAACAAATTTCACAAGGCCCTCAGTGGACCTCTTCATCATTCATAGATTACTGCAACTTTCCTACAAATGACAAGATTTATACAGTTCTTCCTCAATTTCTTTTTCATTTCTCTTAAGTTTTAATTCTGAACAGCCGGCTCCGTTCAGCCTCACTGGTTCGCCATGGTTCATAATTTGTGTTAGGATTAATTAACTAATTACCGACAAATGTCCGTTGGCGAGAGACTGCCTCTGCATGTCAACTCCAAGTATTTAATTATTTTAATCATTTTCTTTCATCTTCACAATTTATGCTTTTTCAAGACAGTTTCGAGGCATCTTTTAATTATTATGCTGTTTTCCTTTTTTTTCCTCCCCTTTTTTCCTGGGGTCAGATGTATATATGCTTTCCTCTTAACTCTTCAATTATCAAATGGGGATGTTTGAAAATTTTTGACTGAAGGAGGCAGCGCAATGGAATTTCTGCATCTTTTTCCTTAGAAAATACTCATGTGAACACTTATCAAATAAATGTGTCCTTTGTACCCAAATAAATATTGTCTATTTTACATAAAACCATGCTTGTTGCTTTTATAATATATACCAGGATAATACCAGGATTATAGTCCCATGGTATCCAACACACATATATACAGTAAGTGGTGATTTGAACCCCCTTTCTTTTAAGACCGTGTATATAAGTAATGTATGTAATGTAATGTGTAATGTAGCTCTGTTTTAGAGAGACCAAGGGCATGAGGTTCATCTGACATCAAATATATATATATAAATTTACCACCTAGTTCATGATGGTGACCATGTAGGTTGCATTATCCAGCACTATGCACATCCAACTGTAGTACTGAACTCACCTGCTGGAGAACACCCTGGTGTCCATATGTGGTTCACCACGAAATTGCCTTGCTAGCACAACAGTTGGTCCACACCTGGCCATCAGAGCCGGATTAACATGGGGCTGATGGAGCGGCAGCTCCAGGCCCATGCCCCAGAATAGGCCCAGAGAAAGGATAACTAACAGGGTTATTCAGAGACAGGTTGAAAATTGTAGGTCAAAGTAGTTGATTTGGAAAGTGAGATAAAATGGACAATTTTCTCTGGTTTGGGTATTTTGACCTAGAATTTTCGCTTTCTTCGGTCATTCTCCTGGTTTTCACCTCTCTCTGAATAACCCTGTATGTCTGCATTGATGGGCATTTGGACCTCTATCCAACTCCATAGAAGCTACAGGGTCATGTGAGGTATCACTGGAAAGGAGAGAGCATGGCCTTTCCAATGATACCAAACATGACCAGGTTTTATGTAACAATAAAAATATTAAATATTTCTTTATTTTTTTCTTTATAACGGAGCAATATTTTTCAATTATAAAGGGAACAATGATGCTGCACTAACTCACCATCTCAAGTATGGAGGTGATGGCACAATCCATTATTACGAATTGTTACATCAAAAACCTAAGCCGCTGCACTGCAGCGAAGTGCACTGGGTGGGACTGTGGAACCCTGCGTCACTAATCTTTGCACTTCACAAGGTCAAGGGAGGTGTCATTGGAACGGTCAAAGTCTCGACTTTGCTTCGATACCAAACGTGACCACGTAAAATCTAAAAGCAAAGAAAACAAAAAACTTTTTTCATTTACTTATTTTTAGTTCCAAAGCATTGGCCTTGTCCATTTGTCACGTATAAAATGAGCAATATCACTGCCATTACTCCGCATCTCATTTCCCACGCTGGGAAACACCATCCTCTAAAACTCTTTTTTTTTTTTGTTAAAATTGTATATTTTCTTAGAAAAATGCAGTAACAGATTCCCGTTTCAATTTCTAACAAGAATTCCTCATAGGATATACTGTATAACCACAAAGGTTTGGATGATAAAATGTGAAAAAATAATTTTACACGCTGTAAATTATGGAAATCTGAATGGAAATCTACTCATACAGTATCTGCCTGGTTAGATATACCCATATCTGTACTATTAAATAACCTAAAATATATTTTCATTTCACTAAATTCCAAAAAAGCCCACCAAAATATTCAGCTCCAGGCCCATAGAGATCTTAATCGGGCACTGCTGGCCATCACTAAATTTGGGTAGACTAGATTTTGGATTAACATTACAACAGTATCAGGATCATTAAATTGCTTTTTAACATTTTTCTTTACTGACACAATAAAATCATATCTTAAAAAACAACCTAGTTCTAAGAAACAGACAAAAACATTCTCATAAAAATGTATTTGTAAAAACTGACTCAGGCCATTAAGAACGTGGGAGGTTGAACTCCTTCTTTGTCGGCTAGCCACATTTTAACAGCTCCTATACAAAGTGTTGGAGCTGGTAATTTTCAGTAAGCAGCTACAACAAACAAGCTGCAAGCAAAGCTCATGAGTTGGTTGTGAAAGCAACTGTAGACAGCAAGCTAAAGGCTCGGTTAGAATCGGGCCCATAGTCAGGAGCCTTTGGGTTAGTGTACTGGATGCTGGAGATTTTTTGAAGCACAAAACTAGTTGGGTCAGGTCCAGGATTTTGTAGGAGGACAGATCACATCACAACAATGCAGAACCTCTGCAAGACACGACCATCCCTTTAAATAAGGAGGTCTTCCGAGGGCTGTCTTTAACGCGGGGCAGAAGGGGCCCCAGGCCCAGTCATTGTAGTGGGGCCCAAGGCAGCTGCCTCCTGAGTCTACAAAAACCATGACCTGCTCCTTGGCCTGGCGCCTATCTGACACCAATTGTGGACTTCTGCTGCAGGGGGCTGATATCTTGGATGTCAATCCTACCTGCAGGACCTCCCTCGTCCACTGATGTCATCGCGCATGGACATGATGACATCAGAAAAGGGGTCCTCTCCCTTGCCAGGCAAGGATTTCCCTCTGGAGGAAATACAGGGGTCTGTTGAATCCCCTGTATCTCTGGAACCATAGATGTTAGTGGGTCAAGTGAGGCATTATTGGAAAGGCCAGAGCATGGCCTTTGCAATGATAGGCCACAGATAGCAAACATGACCAGGTTTTATATAAAAAATAAATAATTATTTTGTTTTCATTTTTAATCTAATGCAGCACTATTGTTCACTTTTCAATTATAATGTTATGCTGCGCATACTCACCATTTCATTTCCCATGTCACCAGCAAGTGTGGAGGCAATGGCATAATGCGTTATTATTATTATTATTATTATTTATTGTCATCATTTATATAGCGCAACAGTTTCCGCAGCGCTTTACAATAACCAAAGGGAACGAAATACATATAAATGGACATAGGATGGAAACAAGAGGTGTAGAGGGCCCTGCTCATAGGAGCTTACAGTCTAGAGGATAAAGGGACATAGGAACTACGCTTTGTTCCATCAAACACCTAAACCTCCACTCTACTGCAAGGAGCGCTGGGGGTACTTTGGAACCCTGTTTTTCTTATCTTTACACAGCACAAGGACAAGTGAGTTGTCATTGGATGGGTCAGAGTCTGGCCTTTCCTTTGATACCATATATGACTACGTAGTTTGTAAAAATAGAAAAATGAACAAAAAAAATGTATGCAAAATTTACTTTTCTTTCTAAGGCAGTGGCATTAGGTGCTTTTACATAGTGCAGCAGCTTTGTTTGCTTTATAACTCACCTTCTGATTTTCAATGATGAGCAAATGGGGAGGAGATGGTGGAATGCATTATCACGCATTCGTCTATATAAATCACAAGTCGCTGCACTATCGTGAAAACAGCATGGGTACTTTGGACCCCTGTATCACCATTAATTACACCCCACAAAGTCAAGTTAGGTGTTATTGGACAGGTCAGAGTCTGGCCTTTCCAATGATACTAAACATGACCATGTAAAGTCTAAACAAAAAACCATGTTGGGGTGGAGAGCAAAATTGCAGAGGGGAGCCAAGAAAATGTTTTCCCATGTTACAGTCAATATTAAAGATGGCCCTGGTTTTTCCTCAGGTAAGCTTTTGAGGGTGTGTTTCAGACCAATGTAATAAAGGCCTGTGGCTCTTACAGGTGTGCACAGACACAAAATACACTACGTGACTTTCCTTGTCTTTTTTATTTTTCCTCCTGTGACCTGATTTGTTACGCTCTGGTTTTGTAATATCTTCAGTGAACTCCTTAAAACAGTAATTTTCAACTACTGTGCAATTCACAAATGATGCTCAGGTGTACCTCTAGCCATAGCAGAATAAATTGTGAAACAGGACACAGATCACAAGATGAGGGTGTAATGCAGTGTTAAACAAACTAGGCGCTCCAGGTGTTTTGGAACTACTTTTTCCATGAGTCTCTGCCAACCGTACGAGTGCCTGAGCATAATAGATGTAGTTCGAAAACTTCTGGAGGGCCAAAGTTGCTGACTCCTGGAGTAGTGGATCAATGAGGAGATGTATTATATTATACCAGCAAACCAAATCTCCCACAGCTGGAGGCAGTGCTGCAAGAACAATTCAGAGGTAGAAAAGTGGATCAAAGATAACAAACTTTTTCTAAATACTGACAAAACTGTTATGATGCTCTTTGGTACAGCACCTAAACTGCACAAATTGCAAACGCCCCATCTACAGTTGTGTTAAAAATTATTCAACCCACAATGCTGTAAAGGGTTTTAGGGAATTTAGTGTACATTTGTAATTGTATTCAGAATGAAATCCTACAAGGACTTTTTAAAGAACCATATGCAACTAAAATGACATCAATTGGTTTTGTAATACAGTAGTAAATGTTTCTTTTGTGAATTCTTCATTGACACAATTATTCAACCCCTTAAAGACTACCACTCTGAAGAACAGAGGTTCATTCAAGTGTTTTCAATCAGGTATTGAAAACACCTGTGGATGTCACGGAGCAGCAATAAAGCATAATAAGCACCAATTAGGCAGCTTTAAAATGACTGTGATACTCAGCTCCTTCTAGACATTTACTGGTGTGGTTACAAACATGGTGAAGTCAAGAGAATGGTCCAGGAAGACAAGAGAAGAGGTGATTACTCTTCACAGGAAGGGCAATGGCTATAAGAAGATTGCAAAGATGTTAAACATACCAAGAGAGACCATAGGAAGCATCATTCGCAAATTCAAGGCAAAGGGCACTGTTGAAACGCTACCTGGTCGTGGCAGAAAGAAGATGCTAACTTCGACTGCTGTGCGCTACCTGAAGCGTAGAGTGGAGAAAAGTCCCCGTGTGACTGCTGAGGAACTGAGAAAAGATTTGTCAGATGTGGGTACTGAAGTTTCAGCTCAGACAATACGGCGCACACTGCGTAATGAAGGCCTCCATGCCAGAACTCCCAGGTGCACCCCCTTGCTGTCTCCAAAGAATAAGAAGAGTCGACTGCAGTATGCCAAAAGTCATGTGGACAAACCACAGAAGTTTTGGGATAGTGTTCTGTGGACTGATGAAACAAAATTGGAACTGTTTGGGCCCATGGATCAACGTTATGTTTGGAGGAGGAAGAATAAGGCCTATGAAGAAAAGAACACCTTGCCTACTGTGAAGCATGGCGCGGGGTCAATCATGCTTTGGGGCTGTTTTGCTTCTCCAGGTACAGGAGCTGCCTAATTGGTGCTTATTATGCTTCAGCGTGTGCAAGGTACCATGAATTCTCTTCAGTACCAGGAGATATTGGATGACCATGTGATGCAGTCTGTCACAAACCTGAGGCTTGGGAGGCGTTGGACCTTTCAACAGGACAATGATCCCAAGCATACCTCCAAGTCCACTAGAGCATGGTTGCAGATTAAAGGTTGGAACATTTTGGAGTGGCCATCGCAGTCACCTGACTTAAATCCAATTGAGAACCTCTGGTGGGACTTAAAGAAAGCAGTTGCAGTGCGCAAGCCTAAGAATGTGACTGAACTGGAGGCTTTTGCCCATGACGAATGGGCGAAGATACCCGTAGATCGCTGCAAGACACTTGTGTCAAGCTATGCTTCACGTTTAAAGCTGTTATAACTGTAAAAGGATGTTGTACTAAGTACTAAGATTGAATGTCACTTGGGGTTGAATAAAACTGATAATGATGTGAGCACAGATAAGACATTTGTGGTTATTTCATTATAAATGTTATGTTATATTTGTCTGACCTACACGTGCCTCTTTGATTTAATTGTAAGCAAGATGACTGAATGATCAAAATCAATGCTAAACTGGCCAAAACACTCAATTTCAGTGGGGGTTAAATAATTTTGAACACAACTGTATGTGTCAGGAAAAGATCAAATGACACGTTGACCATAGTCACTTCTCTCAAATATCTAGGTATATGGTTAGACCCAAATCTATCCTTTGGCCCCAACATCGAAAAACTCTCATCTAAACTTTACCCCAAACTAGGTGCCCTATACAGAAACAAATCCTGCCTGAGCCCCGCAGTAAGAAAGCAGATTGTACAACAAATGCTTATGCCGGCTTTTGAATTTGGAGATGTAGTGTATACAGCTGCCCCGCAAATGCACCTTCATAAACTTACTACATTGTATAACTCATTCTGCTACTTTGTGCTACAATGTAACTACATGACCCACCATTGTGACCATTGTTAAAGAGCTAAACTGGCCGTCGCTGGAATCTAGACGCACTCTTCACCTTTCCAACCTGATGTTTAAGAGCTTTTCTGGGAAGCTACCACCCTACCTGTATAGACTGCTTCCCCCAGCAGTGCTCTCATCCTATAACCTCCGATCCAGGACCTGCAACTTACTTGCAGTACCACAATACAAAAAGACAGTGGCATGATCCTCATTTTCCCACAGAGCTCAACAATTATGGAATAACCTCACAGATGCCATCAAATCTTCCCCCCAGTTTAAAGTAACTTAAGAGCTCCCTATTAACCACTTCAATGCTGAGGACGCGCTCAGCGCGTCCTCAGCATTACCGCTGGTATGCGGAGGACGCGCTGAGCGCGTCCTCCCATTGGGGTCAGCGTTCGGCCGGGTTCCGGCCGATCGCTGGCCCCCCCGGTGCGGGCTGACATCCTCGATGTCAGCCCGGCATCCGGGACCGCAGCCGCCGGAATTAGGTGTCATCGCGGCAGCGCGATGACACCTAATTCAGGCGCCCCCCCCCCATGTGCGGAGGAGGCGCCTGAAAGGGAGGGGGGGAGGTCCCCCCTCTCTCCCTCCCGATCGGCGGCTCTGCGGGGGTTAACCCAGGCATCATTTGGAAGGGCACAGCCTGCCCTTCCAAATGGTGCCTGGCATTAACCCCTGGGGAGCTGGATCGCGAATCGGCGCTGAAAAGCGCCGGTTCGCGATCCTTTCCCGGAGCTGGCCGACATCTTGGATGTTGGCCAAGCCTCCGGGAACTCCCCCTGAGGACTGGCGTCATCGTGCGTAGCACGATGACGCCAGTCCTGGACTTAACCCCTAACTGCCACCAACGGTGGAGATAGGGGGTTCCAATGAACTCCCTATCTCCCGATCCGTGGCAGCTAGGGGTTAAAGTTTGGTATGGTTGGATCGGCCAGAGCATGGCCGTTCCAACGATACCAAACACTACTGTGAAAAATTTTGTCAAAAAAAAAATGAAAAATAAAAATAAAAAAATAAAAAATAAAAATTATAAAAAAATAAATAAACACTTTTTTAAATTTTTTTTTGTTTGTTAATGCAGCAATATTGTTCCCATTTCAATTATAATGTGAACAATGATGCTGCACTAACGATTTTTGTATGCGGTGCGTTTGTTAAAAATAGTGTAATTTTCCCCAAACAAAAATGTAACGAGACCCCATCTCTAATTTTTTTAACAAGCGCACCCCATACAAAATATAACCGCAATTGCTCGCATGTTAAAATGTGAAAAAAAACACTTTACACGTTGTAAATTATTGAAAATACATATTTTATTGCATTTTTTGTTATAATATACAGACATGACATAACGTATACATATAATAATGACATATTATGAATCTACTGAGTCTGACGGAAAGAACGATATATAATATGTCTGGGTCATATACTAAAATAAGCCTTCAAAACACGTTTAAACATGATGAGCAAAACCGGTAAAAATGACCTCAGCACAGGGGCGGGAAAAGCCTCAGCAGCGAAAGGGTTAACATACCTCAATACCGAATGCACCTGCAAACATGTAAAATAATGAATATATGTATTTTCTGTTAATCTGTATATTTGTGTTGTTTTTTAATATCTTTCATTTATTATTTTGTATTTCTGTTACAACTGTAACAATTTAATGTTCTTGAACCCAGGACATACTTGAAAACGAGAGAAATCTCAGTGTATCCTTCCTGGTAAAATCCTTTATAAATAAATAAATAAATAATCGGACTATTATACACAATTAACATCTTAATACTAATCTTTTAAATTTAATCATAAAATATATCCTGTAATTAACTGCTGATTTGCCTTGACAATTTTTTCCTCCTTATCAGTGTGCTGCTACATCTAAAGATTGAAAATCCCAGGAGTAGAGAGACACGCCAAGCACCTTATGCAAATATGGTTTTGTTTTCCTGTGGTCTTTTGTGGTTTAAGACAGCATCCTTAACCCCTTCATTGTGGATGCTATGACGGGAACCCCTCTCTTCCGACTGTCCTGGCTCCCCAGACACCCCCTTACTGATCAGCCTGGCCGCTGAGTTGCTCGGAACTCAGTGCCTCGAGCAGCCTGATCCGCAGCTCCAGACCTGCTTGGTCTGATCCTCTGCCTTGGAGCCTCTTTGAATTTCCAGAAGGCCGCTTTGTGCCTTCTGAGGGTGAGAGTGGGCACCCTGAATAAGACACCAGACAAGCTGCATGTTCAAACAGGATTCTTTGACTTTTATTGAAAAACGCCACATTTATGCCCAGGTCCAACAGTTATAATTTGCATAAACCAAATGACGACCATTTACCTACTAAAACTCTAATTACATTATGTCAGTTAGATATTTACAATAAACATTCCTTAGCCTTCCTATCACACCTCATTTCCATAATCTATTGTTCCAATAGATCAGATTAAAGTCAAACTCTGTCCCAGACTCTTGACTGCTCAAACATGCAACCAGATAAAGAGAAAAACCCTCTTGCATAATCACACAGTACTCAAACCTATTTTACATTCTATATGAAAGAACGGTCTGCACCTTCAAAACACATCTTAGTTCACATTCACATAAAGTAATAAGTACATTTATACTAAAACCGAGCAAGTTACAATACATTTAAAACTACACCACACAATATAAATGAACATAAAGTTTTTTCCAAGGCAAATGTCTGTGTCTTTTGGGGTTTTCGCCATGGGAATAAAAGTTTTGGGGTTTGACGTGGGGAGCGCTATGTGAGTTCTATGACAGATGTCGTGTGGGGGATGTCCTGGGGATTCCCCTGTGTGCACACATCATGGGGTCTCCGCAGCGAAGGGGGAGACCCCAGCCACCGGGAATGGGGTCCCTTTAGACCCCTCCTGGCGCACTGACGTAATTGCGTCGGCGAGTGATGATGTCATTTTCAGGCACCCCTCTCTGCAGTGCCAGGAAAGTGCCTGAAAGGGAGGGGGGTCCTTTAGGCCCATCTCCCTCCTGATCGGTAAAAGTTAAATCGGTAAAAGAGAGGAATCGCTGGAAAGGTCACAGTCTGATCTTTTCAAATGAATCCTCTTTTTAACCCCTTAGATGCCAGTCAGCTATACGGTGCCAGATAGCAGACTTCACCCAGAAGGGGCTGACATCTTAGATGTCAGCCCAGCCTCTGGGGCCTCCCAGCCTCCCAGTGCCATGGGCACAATGATGTCAGTAAGGGAATTAACCCCCAGCTGCCCAGGAATTTCCCTGTGAATATCCCTAAGGTGGAGATAGGGGGGTCATTTGGAGCCATGTATCTCTTGATTGGTGGCAGCTAGAGTGCCATGTTTGGTATCATTGGAATAGCCAGAGCATGGCCTTTCCAAAGATAATGATGTATAATTTGTCTTGGTCCTGCCAGTGAAGTCACAAGGGGGGGCGACTTCACCCTGCCTGGACTCTGAGTGAGACAAACAGGCAGCCAGGCATGTGTGTGTGTGGGTAGGCTACACTACACAGTCACTGCCTTTACAATGCCACAGTTAATGTCTCTTCTACACCAATACTACTGCACCACACAGTCACCGTGCCACTACCAGGCAATGTCACCCTCCTACACGTCAACCACTGTGCCACTTCGTGAGTGGAAGGCCAGACTCTCTGCGGCAGACTGTACATGCTGAGAGCTCACTGATCTCTACATGTAAAGGCTGTCTGAGGATGATATCACTCGGAGGCAGCCGCCGCATGCCGGGAATGCTCATACACAGTGCATATTACTGTGAGTTTTGTTGCTGTGAAGCTCTGTGATACACTTATACACTCACAGAGCTGCACAGCAACAAAACTCACAGTAATGTGCCTAGTGTATGAGCATATCACAGAGCTCCAGAGCAATAAACCTCACAGTAATGTGCGCTGTGTATGAGTATTCAGTGTTATATGGAAGTTATGATTTCTAAGTAATAGTAGTTAGAAAAAGAAACTGTAAAACTCAGGGGGTGGGTACACCATGAGTTACCACACTGGATGACACCAACCCTAGTGACGCCACTGGGTCCTACAATAAAACATAACTATAAATTGCAATTAAACATGATGAGCACAAAACATTCAAAATCAGCTCAACACACAGAGGTGAAATGGCTCAGCAGTGAAAGGATTTATTGTAACCTATTCTAACAAGGATCACATGTGAATTTCACGGAGTCTTGACAGGGCTAGATTATTGTATGGGCAGTCCCAGGCCTTGTAATGGGCCCAATGGTAAGCACAGGTTGGCACATTGTGTGTCTGGCATGACCAGGCACACTATAGTTATGTGAATTGACCTTGCATCTGCCCAATATAGATCTGTACCTGATGGGATATAACAATTATAAGTGCAGGTTCTCTGTTGACACACAGAAACAGACAGCACACATATATGAGACACTGACGAAGACACACAGCACCAGCAAAAACACACACAGACACTGGCAGAAACACTGACAAAGACACACAAACATTGCCAAAGACACTTAGAAAAATTAGACCCAATGCCATTGAGAGCCAGGAGCTTCCAGCCTGCCTGCCTTCACGTGATATGCTGTGGCTGTCAGAATGTCGTCCTGCTCAGATCAGAGGGAGATCAATGATGGTTTAAGGTGAGTTTATATAGTAAGTTAAAGGGTTAAAAAGGAGGGGGAGTGTAGAGGAGAGCCAGAAAGGGTTTAATGTTTAACCCCCTTATTTTCATCCCGCTCCTGTTTTAACCCTATAGTATCCCTTTAATGTTCTATGGTGCGCACCCTAATTAAATGGTATAGTGGTGAAAAGTTATTTGTTATGGCACCATCTGCCTCCAAACAAGAGAGAGGAAGGACATAGATGCATTGGAGGAAAGACAAATTACACAGATGAACAATGCAGTTTAAATGGGCAAAGACACAATGAAGGTGAGTGGGATGAGGTACAGGCACACAAAACCTTAATCTCCCAGTCTAATTCAGACCAACACAGTGTGTATTTTATCGAAGTACTTACTGTATATAAACCTAAATTTCTCTATGTATACAGATCTTCAAAGCTTAAGAGACGAATTACCATGTTTATTTTAGACACTGAATATTTCAGACTTGCAGTTACTGTGGTTGAACAGGTTAAAAAGACATTTCAGTGCTCCTTGCTGCCTTCAAGAAATGTCACTTTGTGTTGTTATAACTCTAACACCCCCATTTCTTCCTCTCAGCTTCTCAAGCCTCAGAGAATGAGTGATCATCTCCCACACTGACAGCCCCAATAACAGCACACAGCCTCCATTAAAAGAAAAGTTGCTGTTGTTGTTTTCTTTAAGGCCGCAGACGCCCCAGGAAAACCCATTAGGAAGAGACAATGCCAATGCAGCATACAGGCGTTATTATTCCTCATATAATGAGGGGTGAAGCAGCATATTGTTATCAGAATGATGCCTCTGTCTGTCACTCCTGTCTTTTGGGAGAGCGCTTTGTAATTTGTATGCCTCCTAACCCCAGGTCACTTTATAATGGGGTATGATTAACTCCTTCTCACCAGGAGAGTAGACACGATATACCATTTACCTCATTCTAGGTCTTCCATAGAGTATAGAAACAGAGCTCACCTTTCCGTTACCTACCAAATCGCAGGTCCATCCATCTATTTCCAATATCTGTTTCTCTGTAGCTACTCATAGATGCATATATTATCATGTACCATGCCCCTGCCGTCATCTCCTCTTATTATCAGGTATATCCCATCTCATCCACTTTGCTCTGCCAATGATTTGATGTTATCATCCCCTCGTACCCCAACTCTTACTTTCAGGACTCCTCCAGAGCTGCCCCCTTTATATGGAACTCCCTACTCTGCAGCATTTGACTTTTCCCATCCTTTCGCTTCTTCACGAAGTCTCTAAAACATATTACTTTAGAGAAGTCTATCAGCTCACTCCAAAGTTCTCATTGTACCTTTCCTGCTCCAACTTCCTGCACAGCCCACATGTAGCCAACTACTTCACTTACTATGCTACTTATCCTCACCTAAGTTTGTCACCCGTCTCCTCTTACAATGTAAGCTCTTGAGCTGGATCTTGTCTCCTACTGTTCTTCGTGTGTCTAACTTGTATGTATATTTGTTGTTATACCCCACCCAGTGTACAGCGCCATGGAACTTGTTGGTTCTTTGTAAATATTAGACTGTTACTGGAGCAAAAGATGCGCCCTCACTGTGTCACTGGACTAGATTTACTAAAGGTTTCTGCTAAACTCAGACCTGTCAAGGCAAATGTCTCATATCTATGTGACATGTGTTTTTTCCCTCAGTCCTCCAGATTGCTTGACAGCCCTAGGTTATCACCTAGTTTTCTGGAGGACCGAGAAAAATGGATTGCAAGCCATTGTGTAAAAGTGCTTTGAAAGACCATACACGAACGCTAATGTGTATGAGCAGCCCTGATTGGTGCCTGACTAAGCAGCCAATTAATCTTGGTACACATGTGCACCTGATAACCTGCCCCTTTTGCAGGCATAGCTGTCACTGATGATGCAAATCGTGTCATGGTCACGTCCCCTCAGTGGCCATGCCGCCACCATCCTGATCTTAGACCAACAAAAATTGTCCACAAGTTCTCAGAAGGAAATTGCAGCTCAGAAAATGTGTTATTCAATATGATCCACCAAATTTATATTTAACAGTGATTTTCAGTACCTGAGCTGTATCAAACTGATGTGCCGCAACTGGTGCTTGGGTGTGCTGCTAGAATTTGTTGTTGGTAAAATATTTCCTTTAAAACCTTTTGGTGTGCCTTGACAATGTTTTGCTCCTTTTTTAATGTGCAATGAAAACATGGAGGGCATGTTATATTAGAGAAAGGTTTATTGTCCCAAAACATTTGTTTATTATTACCAACTTTTCCATTAATCGTATTGGTTGCATGAGCGAACCGGAGCTTCACAGCGCAGCTGGCACTCATTATTTTTTGTGTGAACAATATCATGCTACACTGACAGCTCTTATAGGCATTCTCATGCTGAGGGGGTACTGTTGCTCTACCCCCCCAAAGCTCACCCACCACAAATGAGACAGGAAACAAATCTGTTAGGTTAAGGCGTAGGGCACAGCTATAGTAAATATATTTTCCATATTAATGCAACTCTAATTAAAAAAAATTAAGTATAAAGTTATTCTAAGTAAACTTGAACTTGACTCCAAATCAGATTATTTCCCCCAAAACTGCCAGCCGAGGAGCAATGCTCAATCAGGCAGGTATCAATTGTTCCCAGAGTTCAATCCTGCTGCTATGCAAACAGATGCTGCATGAAAAGTCCCTAACCCAATGCTCATCGATGAGCCACTGTAAAGTTGTTTTCCTCGTTGGCAGTTTAACTTCCGGAGCAATCCAAGCTGAGACAATCTGAAATGAAAGAAAACAAAACCCTGAAACTGGTAGGGAGGACAGTACTCATTTCACCTCTCATGCCAACAGAAGAGTGAGAGAGGGACTGCAAATATACCTATATATCCTCTTTCCCCAGCTGGCAATGTGACAGAACAGCCGTCACGTTCAATTTATTAGCCCATAAAAAGTTAAAAGTTTGTTTGTTCAAGGTCAAATTTAATAACACCCAAATTGCCCAGTTTTCGTTCCCCCAAGTGTAGAATGCGTTAGTACAATTTGTGCCCATATGTTTATGGTTGTTTATTAGGTTCATTGCCATATCTGCCTTGCCCAGCCATCATAGTTTATCTGCCCAGCGCAACCCTGCTGCAGCTGCCACCAGCCAAAATCAAGCACAGCTGACATGCCTTGCACCCTGCACCGCTCAGCCCCTGTTCGTGCCACGAGTGCTTTTTGGGCAGAGGGGCCCTGGGAACATGGTACCACTGTGGGGTGAGTTCTAGAGACCAGCGCCACCGAGATCACCCCCCAATCAGCCGCTGGACTCAAGTCGGGTTTCCCAGCCGCAGAGGAGATCCGGCGCTGGAGTCAGAGCTCGCACTCCAGTGGTGGAATTTCCCGGGCGGGGAGCAGCCCGGGGCGGGCCGGACAGTGTGGCACCAAGAGCTAGGACCCTGTTAAACATACAATAAGGGCTCGGGCTAGAGGCAGTGGCAGAACTGGCGCCGGGGTGTCTGGGGGCGGGCATGGGAGAGAACATTGGAACCGTGTATGTGCTGTTTTTCAATAAACCAACTTGCTTAACCTATACTGCGTCTCGACGAGTATTTGGGAAGAGGGACTATCTGCTTGGTATTTCCTCACTAGCTTCCAGCAAGGGACCTGACGCCGGCTCGCTACCGCTGCTCACTGCAGAGCAACCCCGGCACCTACGTCGGATCTACTCCCTGCGAGTAGCGGCATCCGTCACAGGTAGGCTTGTGCACCGATTTTTTTTCGGTTCGATTCGATTCAATTTTTCGGATTTTTAAACTTTTCGATTCGGCTCATTTCGACCGATTTCTGTTTCGGTTCGGCTCGACTCGTTTTTCGTGTACATTTTTTTTTCGGAATTTCGACCATTTTTCGTATTTTCGTGTCACTTAGCTCGTTTTTTGTATCGACTTTTCGTATTTTCGGAAATTTTCGTTTTTCGGAATTGTAAATGGTTTCGGAATATCGACCATTTTTCGTATTTCCGTGTCACTTAGCTCGTTTTTGTATCGACTTTTCGTATTTTCGGAAATTTTCGTTTTTCGGAACGTCTGTTCTCCTCGTTTCAAAGCAAGAAATTTTCGATTTGACACATTTCAAGTACATTCAAAAATTCCGAAAATATTTCGTTTCGGCTCGGAAAACTTTTCGGATCTGCCATTTTCGGATCTAAAAATTTTCGGAAAATCGGCCGCATCCGAAAACACGAATCGGGAAATTTAGTGAAAATTCCGAAACCCGAAACGCACATCCCTAGTCACAGGCAACAATGTAAGAATGCTCCAATCCTCGCACAGTCACATTCAGAACTAGGGCAGGCCTCCTCTTGCAATCATGGATCTTCTCCTAAATGTCCAAGGAGCTAACCTTTCATCCAAACAGCCACATAAACTCACATAACTCTCTTCATGCACACACAGTCCCTCCCACTCTTAACACTTACACATAAGGTTGAATTTGAGGTGGAAAAATGCATATTCAATGGTGCACCCCAAAATCTTCGCACAAGTCTGACCTTGAAGGCCTTATTTCAAATAAGAAATAAAAAAAGTCCCTGGAATGCCCTAGTCCATACAATTTAGATGTGCAATATCAAGTACATTAAACAGTTAAAGGGATATTATTGGGTTAAAACAGGAGGGGGAGGAAAGGCAGGGTTTAAATAGTAACCCCTATTCACCCCTTCTATATACCACCCTCCTGTTTTAACATATTTATTTACATTAAAAACTTACCTTTATCCAGTGCTGGTCTCCCTCTGAGCCTTGCAGAACATAACATACTGCTGGCAACAGCATGCCATGCAACCACAAGGAGTCTGGACACTCCAGTGAATCTAGGAGCTTTCAGTGCCACAAGACACTTACAGCCATTGTGGGATCTTGGGCTCAGCACCCACTGAGGTGGTTCTGGGCAGGACTAAGCCCAATGAACCCTCAGTGTTCCCCCTGGATGGGGGAGAGGGAAGAGGGAGCTAAGAACAGTGTGACCACTCAGATAAGATTGAGTGGTGACACGTGTTTTTAACAGGTAAAAGCCCAATTTGCAGTGACAGAGACATAGAGCCCTATTCCCTAGTTCACACGATTGGGTAGCGCACACGTACGAAGCACTAACTTTACATAGCTTGCATTGTGTTCTATTTATATGTCACATTGACATGTGTAACATAATCCTTTTTCTACCTGCAACATTGATATCCTTGATGCAATAAAAGGTTGATCTACCTCTTTAATAAAGTTGGGTTGTATGAAGAACCTGTGTCTGTAATTTATCGCTGTCACATCATAGATACAGTTTGACAGCACCAGACTTTGTAATGGTCAGCATTTCATTGTTAGAGCATTGCTCAAGTGTATTCACAGGGTTAATAGTGAGATGGATCTCAACGAAGGAATCAAGCAGGTCATTGTCCATCAGGATCTACAGCAGTGAGCTCAAACTCTGGCGCCCCAGATGTTTATTGCCTACAATTCCCAGAATTCTTCGAAGGCAATAGATTGACTGAGAATCATGGAAGGTGTAGTTCAGAAACATCTGGGGGGCCAGAGTTTGAGACCCTTGATCTACATGGTTAAATACACATCAGTCACACATCCATGACAGCACATTCAAATAAATCACAATAAAGACCAGCTAGTTTTCGAGGCAATTATGGGAGAAGCTCTGTGGGCGTGTATGGCTAAATGATCCATTGCACTCTCATATTTGATTATCCTGATGAGGGTGCTAATTGCAGTTATACATCACACATGTTGAAAGCATTATTGTAACTATGTCATCCATATAAATTGATCAGGAGGGGATACTCAAACAGCTTATTGTCAGGCTCGCGCCAGGATGGAGCCATGGTGGAACCTTAGGTTTAAGTTTATTTTTCCAAGCGCTGGGGAGAGCAAAACAGGCAGACACAGGAAGTTGTATATCGTATAATAAGTGTATTCCAAAAGGTAGGCACACAGCAACAGTCTTACACACAATAACCGAGCACCGGAAACAAATAGACAAGTCTCTAAGAGGTAGTGTCTTGATGCACCAGGCATAGTGGGCTATGCAGTGTTCACCAAGTAGGAACCAGGAGCTCTTCGTAAAGTACCTTGAGAGCAGGATGGTGGAGCGAGGCTTGATTGCAGATAGCCACAGGTGTGGTCACAATACACCGGGGATAGTGAGCTAGGTAGTGTCCACTGCAGAAAGGATCCACAGGCCTGGAACCAGGAGCTCTTTGCAATGGACTTGATGTAATGCAGGCAGATGAAGCAGGAACACTTGTAGACAATAACGATCACAGTACAGAGGGTCATACGGAATACAGACAGACTCAGGGAGAGGCAGCTCACAGAACCTCACAGTAAGCAGGATGGGGAAACACAAAATGAGAGAGCCCTGAGAGAAGGGTGTGACCAGGTTATATGCACACCCACTCAGGAGCTGGCACAGGTAATTAACCCCTGAGTGGACGCAGACATGGAGCAACAGAACATATGATGAATAAGCAGTCTTCTCGGGCTGAGGCATGACACTTACAGACACATTAAATCAATATGTGCATTTCCATCTTGATTGGGGTGCTATGTCCTGAATTAGGTCCAATTTAGGGTCGTATGTATGGAGCATTTGTCACTCAACATGGTTTAAATTCAGAATGTTGTGACATTTGTGCTGTGCAAGCATCCTTCATGAAGGCGACTTCCATTTGCAGCATAAACTTATTTGTAACAATCAGAGATATTTTTTCCCCGTTGGGTCAGCTACATTTCTCTATGTAGTTAACAGTGCCTGATGGGCCAAGTTGTCCTGTACACATATCCCCACTTTGCATAAGATGTAGCACTTATAAAATGTTGTCCTTCAACATGTGTAATCCATGTGCTGCAATTAGGGAATCAAGAGGACATGCCACGTGTGATTCCTTTCCTGTAGCTCATGGATTGTACATAACAAGAAAAATAGGGTCATCTGCGCTTATCCCTATAACACCGTGTGAAACAAAACACAATTGGAGGTTTTAGTTTACTTGAATGGCCATTGAAGTTTTAAGCCACGTCACGGCACCTCCAGTAAAGTGAGTCTTGCCTAATGAAGGCAGAGGCTGCTTTCTAGCAAACCACATATGTTCATGCTGCTTCTCAGTCATGAGGAAGACTGGTGGGCTTTTATTTATACCCTACCAGAAACAAATCCACCATGGGATAGAAAAAACAAAACCACGGAATGGAATGGCTGCAAAGATGTCCTGGCTGGAAATACAACAACTGTGTATAATTCAGAAAAAACAGTGTCGCGCCTGATCCCCACTGGGGCGGCTGCAACCACCAGATGTATCCAGCCCAGCAACATGTATAAAACATAACTTGAACCAGTGGTGCAGTGAGGTTTAGTGAAGTATGCTGCATTTTGCACCTCTTAGATACCAGCTCCCAGTTAGCTTTAGTTAATGAAGTGTACTGGGATGATGCATGAGTAGTCCACGCATTATCTTTTGTGTTGTTTCACACTACTTTCATTAGAGTTTAAATTTATTTGAGCAAGGCCCTTATCATTTCTACGTCCTGTAAACCAAGTCTGTTATGGTAAGTTTTGTTTGCATCTTAATCACCCATTACATATCTCTCCATTTTTCAGTGCTTCATATATTATGATAACATTATAAGCATTAAGGAAATTAAATATGGGAGGCTACTATGACAGACACTCTAAGCCAGGGCTGCTCAACCTTTGTCCTCCAGATGATTTTGAACTACATTTCTTACAAGGCTCTGTCAACCTAAGAAGTGGCTGAGTTTCATGGGAGATGTAGTTCCGAAACATATGGTTGAGAACCAAGTTTGAGTACCCATGCTCTAAACATCTTATTCACTTTAGGTTATTGTTGATAGTGACTCCAGACTATGTTAAAGCATTTTCAGCGATTGTTAAATAATCATCTTTGTCCCTCTTGGATGATGGATTATGTTTCCTATACGCTTGCAGAGACGTAACTAGAAACCTCAAGGCTCAGGTGTGGAAATCCATGAAAAGCCCCCACCCTCCTTAGGCAACAACATATTTTGCTCCCTCCGCACTGTCCCCATTCACTGGACCCCTCCAGGTACACAGTGTATATCTCGCAGAGCTACACAGAAATAAAACTCACAGTAATGTGCAGTGTATATGAGCGTATCACAAAGCTCCATAGCAATAAAGCTCACAGAAATGTGAGGTGTGCGTGAGCGAATCCCTGCGCTCCCTCGATGTCCCTGCAGTCTCCTCCGGCAATCCCGACCTCATACTTCCTGGTTCCCTCCTCGCGAGAAGAGAATCCAGGAAGTATGAGTTTGCGATCGCCGGAGGAGACTGCAGAGATCATCGAGGGAGCGCAGGGAGAGGTGAAGTATGCAGTCGAGTGTGTCTCGGGGTTACTGCTCTCAGCAGTGAAATATAACCCCAAGACATACTCGGGATAACCGTCAGGGGGGTTAATATGCTGCTGCTGCTGTTCTTTCAAAAGACAGTGTTATGGGATTCCTCAAAAATTCCATAGGCGTATATATATGGGAGCCTGATGTGGTTCAGAATTGTGTAAGCCAGCATTTGGCACTTATATTTTACTGATGTTGTCCTTGATTTACAGAGTTACACCAGAGGTACCTCCCGGTATATGTGGATGACAGAGAAGTGCAATCCCAATATAAGAGTGATAAATGAGAATCAGGGTAAAATGATCAAAAATTTATTCATAGGATAAAAATATAAAATTATCATGGATGGGGGGGGAATATACTGAACGTGTTTCGACACTTAGCCTGTGCCTTCCTCAAGCAGTATGGCGTATAGGGTAGGATTTAGAATGTAGAGAACAGACAATATGCAAAAAAATGATACGGGAACCCCGTCACTTAGAGCACCCAAAGTGCAGTTCCCAAACCAACACCAAATACAATAAAATACAAAGGAAGGGCAGGTGCTCAGTGCTCACACGTTCACAAGATATAAACAAAATCCTTATATTTCTTAAAGATACATATATATATATATATACAATGTCCAAAGAGTTCTGCACACATACCAGATTTAGCTGAGTTCTGCCTCGGTGCGAGCGTCCCTCGTTGAGATATGTAGATTTCCAATAGTTGCAGGGAGCACTCGAGGACTTGAGTACAAAGTAGAAAATTTATTAAGCAAGTAAGTCTAAAAAACGACGTTTCGGCCTACACAGAGGCCTTCATGATGAAGGCCTCTGTGTAGGCCGAAACGTCGTTTTTTAGACTTACTTGCTTAATAAATTTTCTACTTTGTACTCAGTCCTCGAGTGCTCCCTGCAACTATTGGAAATCTATATATATATACATACATATGCTCTGATATTCAGTACATGTGACAGTTCATAGTCGTAAAGTACAGTTCATCAAAATATTCCTAGAAAGGAAGAAAAAATGTACAATAGTGAAGTCCAGCTTTCACAATGTGATAAGGGAAAAGGGGGGGGTGGACCCACTCACACTTTCAAGAGCCTCGTTAGGCTCGATCACTTCACCTGCGGGTGTTTCAATCGGCTCACCCAATAGCCCTCAACGGTTCACCGGTCGTGTAGCCCTGGTGTCCTTAGGAGTCCCGAGTAGTCCACAGATCCTGGGAGAGTCCAACACTGGAATGCTCAGTAATTAGATAGGTACCATCACAGAGTGATATAAAAGAGATTCTTTTCTATTCACTGTTAGAGTTAAAAATATATTTATTAAAGCAAAAAGCAAGAAAAATTAGAAAGGATAATCCAAAACGCATTTCACCCTGTTGGGCTTAATCAGTTGGAAAATAAAATCAAAAAATAACGAGTATAGGGAGAATCCCCCCCATTGAGGGTAACATTTATACACCAGTAGAGCAGAGTGACGCCAGATCCACGTGATCGTCCGGCCGGCATCAGTGGGCGGGAGCCCTGGGTGCAGCTGCCGTCCCATTCACCAGTAGGTATGTGGATGTCCATCTCCGCGTTCCAGCTTGGACCGCACGGACTTCCGTCCTGTCATCCAATCACAGCGAGAATATAGTCCACGATCGATCTCACGCTCGGAAAAAATTCAACGTGCAGTCTTAGAAACCTTGCTGTCGGTAGCGCAAAATACCTTAAATCAAACAGACTTCATTATGTTATCCATATTAAACCTTTAAGGGGGTAATATAGACCTCTTATTCAGATGGCTTGCATAAACACCCTAACAACAAAGGGTTATATGCCCACTCAGCAAAAATGCAGTCTATAAAATATAAATGGCTAAAAAACTCTCACATCCATGAAGGATCCCGAGTTACAATCAATCCATTTAATTGATACAAAAATGGATATAGGACAACCTTTATCAGGCAATCATATGAGGCTCATAAAAACTTTGAAGTGTCTAAGATCGGCATTTTCAAATGCCTTATAAATAAATAAAAAGCAGGGTGATGAATTAAAAAAATTATATCAGGGTACCCTAACATCCTAAGAGGTAATGAAAACTCATAAGAGGATATTTATAATATATAAAATTAGGGGATTCTTGGACTAAAAAAATTATAGTATGATTATAGGTATTATGTGAAAGTAGTATAAAAATGTTGGTTGGCGAAATATGGAAACTCAACCTAAAAAATAAATAGGGGAATGATTTAACCCCTATAAAATGAATAGTGATAAAACCTATAAATTTAATAGGATCTTTATCTAAAAAGGGGGAACCATTAAAAAAGTGAATGTTAGTATTAAAAATATTTGGGGATATAATTAGGATGAAGACTAACCTCAAAAATGAACAGAGGGGGTAATTTAACTCCTATAGAAAAAATTAAAAAACGTATTTGCCCGTGTGGTTTGTACTATGTGGGGAGAACCACAAGATCGCTCAAGATTAGAATAATGGAGCATGTTAGAAACATTCAGAAGGGTTTTGATAAACCCACAGTATCCACCCATTTTAAAGAAGTACACGATTGTTCTCCATTGAATCTTCAGTTTCTAGTTTTACAGGAAGTTACTCCCAACTGGCGAGGTGAGGACTTCATTAAGAAAATTAGTCAAGTCGAGATGAGATATATCTTCATGTTAGATTCCCTTGTTCCAAGAGGTCTCAATCAAGACTTCGAATTATGTCATTTCCTAAGATAATTCTTTCCTCATTCATTTTTTCTATAGGAGTTAAATTAGTATTTTGCGCTACTGACAGCAAGGTTTCTAAGACTGCACGTTGAATTTTTTCCGAGTGCGAGATCGATCGTGGACTATATTCTCGCTGTGATTGGACGACAGGACGGAAGTCCATGCGGTCCAAGCTGGAACGCGGAAATGGACATCCACATACCTACTGATGAATGGGACAGCAGCTGCACCCAGGGCTCCCGCCCACTGGCGCCGGCCGGACAATCACGTGGATCTGGCGTCACTCTGCTCTACTGGTGTATAAATGTTACCCTCAATGGGGGGATTCTCCCTATACTCGTGATTTTTTGATTTTATTTTCCAACTGATGAAGCCCAACAGGGTGAAAAGCGTTTTGGTTTATCCTTTCTAATTTTTTTTGCTTGAATAAATATATTTTTATCTCTAACAGTGAATAGAAAAGAATCTCTTTTATATCACTCTGTGATGATACATATCTAATGACTGAGCATTCCAGTGTTGGACTCTCCCAGGATCTGTGGACTACTCGGGATTCCTAAGGACACCAGGGCTACACGACCGGTGAACCGTTGAGGGCTATTGGGTGAGCCGATTGAAACACCCACAGGCGAAGTGATCGAGCCTAACGAGGCTCTTGAAAGTGTGAGTGGGTCCACCCCCCCCCTTTTCCCTTATCACATTGTGAAAGCTGGACTTCACTATTGTACATTTTTTCTTCCTTTCTAGGAATATTTTGATGAACTGTACTTTACGACTATGAACTGTCACTTGTACTGAATATCAGAGCATATGTATGTATATATATATATGTGTATCTTTAAGAAATATAAGGATTTTGTTTATATCTTGTGAACGCGTGAGCGCTGAGCACCTGCCCTTCGTTTGTTTTTTATTGTATAGGGTAGGGTACCTACCCTATACGCCATACTGCTTGAGGAAGGCACAGGCTAAGTGCCGAAACGCGTTAAGTATATTCCCCCCATCCATAATAATTTTATATTTTTATCCTATGAATAAATTTTTGATCATTTTACCCTGATTCTCATTTATCACTCTTATATTGGGATTGCACTTCTCTGTCATCTCTAACCTTCCAGACTGTGGAAGGTAGTTTAAAGGCAACAGCAGAAGGATTTCTTCTTTCCCCCCTTTCCCTCCCCCTGTCTGGATACCAACGCAGAAGTGGAAAGAGGAGGCCAGTCGGCGTAGGGATACCCAGGGAGAGACTGGGGGGACTTTTTCCCCCAGTCTTTCCCTGATCCCGCCAGCTGGAGGAGGCGATCGGAGCCGCGGTCCTCGCCACGGGACATACGGTGAATATTAGATTTATTTTTTTATTTTTTAAGCTGGTGTTAACGGATTCTGCAGAATCGGAATCCGTTAATACCAGGTCGTGGCTCTTAGTTGCCAAGGAACCCTGCACTCAATTAACACATATAAAGAGATGTACTTGCTCCGGTGCAAATTCGGATGCAAAATCATATAAATTGAAAGAATCCAGATGCACACGAAGTCTTCAATGAAAATACATATGAATTTTACTGCATGTATCGACATTACAGTCCCTTCCCCAAAAAAAAATCAACTCCATTCTTTAAAGAGGAAAACAACCCTGTTGCCTGCAGTGATGTAAATAGCCTGATGAAATCTTTGAGAATGGAGCATAATCCACAAGACTGGAGACTTTTTATAGACTCGTCTAAATTAAGCTTGAAAGCTGTTTTGCTTTACAATGGATATGCACTGCCGTTTGTTCCTGTACGTTACTCTGTACATATGAAGGAGAGTTATGAAAATCTTAAATTGCTTCTTGAAAAAATTAACTATGAAGACCATAAATGGCAGATATGTGGAGATCTGAGGTTATTGCCATCATACTCTGAATGCGTTTAGGATATATCAAGTATTGCTGCTTTCTGTGTGAGTGGGACAGTCGGTATAGGTCTTCACATTACATAAGAAAAAACTGGCCTGAAAGGAAAATGATGGAGCCCAGAAAAAAGAATATCCAGTATAGTTACTTAGTTGTCCATGATAAAATCTGATTGCCACCTTTACACATATAACTTGTGCTTATGAAGAATTTGGTGGAGGCAATGAATCGAGAAGGAGAAGCTTTCAAGTATTTAAAGACAAAATTCCCACATCTCAGTGATTCTAAAATCAAGGAGGGAATCTTTGTTGGCCCCCAGATTCCTGAACTGTTTAGGGATGAAACTATAGGGTCTTCAAAGGGAATGCAAGAGCAGTTTGGGAAGCATTCAAATCTGTTGTTGACAATTTCTTGGGCAATCGAAGAGCTGTCAATTACGATGTACCTGTTAATGAAAGTCTGAGGACATATCAAGAGTTAGGTTGGAACATGTCACTGAAGATCCACTTTCTTCTCTCCCATCTTGACTTCTTTCCAAGCAATTGTGGTGCTTTCAGTAACGAGCATGGAGAGTGCTTCCACCGCAAAATTTCAGCAATGGAGAGACGGTATCAGGGCAAGTGAAAAGCATCTATGCTTGATGACTATTCTTGGAATGTGATAAGAGATGCCCCAGAATTACAAATGAAAAACAAAGAAACAGAAACGCTCCAGTGAGTAGGTGAATAGGTAAGAGTAAATAGGGAACAGTACCATACATGTATGCATGTATATATATCTTGAAACGAGGAGTTAATAGAAGTGTTCTGATGTAATATTCTGTTTTCTTTGCCCCTTTGTGGTTGTAATTGACTATTTTTGTAAAGGAAAGAGACAACTTTTATTTTTTTGTTGACCAGTGTTGTTGTACTTGAGCAGGCCATTAGTGATTCAACAAGAATTCTTTTTATTAGTTTATTATATTCCTACATTTTTTTTATGTTTGAATGTGCTTCTTCGTGGAATAGGAAGGCAGATGCTTATTAGCATAACTAAGAGACACACTATTGCTTAAAACTATTCACAAACAAATGAAACATGTGATATTCCATTCATTAGCAGGGACTTTGTTACCATGAGGGAAGGAAGGCTTTCAACTTTCACAGTCACACTGTTAGCCGATCGTTAATCCAGACAACCCAGTAAATAAATACACCAAAATCTTTCCTTGCCAGGATCATTTCCCATCGCTTTTCATTCGCCATACCCAGTTGATCTTATGCCTGTGTCAGACGCATGCATTTTTAATTTTCCCATAGCAGCTTGTATAAGCTGTAACAAGGAGGTCAGTGTTCAGGGGCGATGTGCCAACTACAAGTCAATCACGAACAAATTGTGATGTTAGGAGAATGGGAACCCAAATCACAATCATGCCTAGTTTGTCGTCATCTTATTTTAGACACTCCCAGTAGCCCTATGTGGAATTACAAGAAAAAGGTTACTTTAATATGTGCCCCTATCAATGTTTATTTACTTATTTATTTGTTTGGGTCTTTAGCCGTCCAATTAAAATAATAAAATGCATTATCATGAATCTACAAGATCTGATCATTACCTGAGTGCCTGGTAGAGAAAGAATTTTGGTTACTCATGTTGGATGTCCTATAGCAGGTATGATCAGACAACACTCAAAGTAGTACCTATGGAAAGTCCTACCTTTCAGTGGACCCTGTGTAAAAGTATTTTGCCAGATATGACTGATACACATGTAACATATTTAAGGAACACTTGTGGCACACTTAATTGATTTAAGCTACTCAAAAGGTAACGTAAATTGATGCAGTAGAATCCAGCAGCAGAACTACAAACCCCCAAACTACGGATGCTCCCAAACCTCCAAACCTGTCCTCAAAAACCCACAGCAGTCCATGATTTTGTTTATTACTTTCTAACATGGGTAGCGATGATAAACATTTGCCCTTAGTGTAAGGGTACTACTAGTGACCACTGCTATATTACTTTCATGCACAATATATAGGTTGATATGGCAGCAGCCAGATTGACTTTGTGTCTCTAAAAAGTTCTTGGTCATGTGGTAGCTCTCTAAAGAAACAGCAGATCATAGGGATTGTCAGAAAATGCAGACATATCAAGGTATAGTTTTAGGGCTAAATTACAATCCCCACGTTAAAACGGGGGCCGTAGGGAGAAAAAACTGCGCCCACAGTTTTCACCCTACCACCCCCCATTTTAAGGGGGGATTACAATGCAGGCGCAAAAAATGCTGCCTGCATTGTATGTGGGTACTACGCTCTTGGATGCTCGAGGCAGCGCTGAGAGCAGCCGCGAGCATCCACTCGATGGAGTCCATAGGACTCCATTGAGCCAGACGCCGGCGGTCACATAACCAGCCGAATCTCGCCTCACGTACGGTGCTGTTCAAGGAGTGAAATCCCGCATAGAGAAGCAATGGTTCATCTATGCAGAGAACACTGAACAGCAGTGAAAAGTCAGAGAAATGCCCTGCTGTTCAGTGGTTTCATTTGACAGGTTTATTCAGGTGAACCCCATAGGCTTCAATGTTAAAAATATTCCCATTTTAATTCAATATCTACTAAACCATTTTTTCTTTTATTTTGCAGTAAAAGTCTCTTTATTGATAGATTTTTTAGGATCTTATAGGCATTTTTGGGATTATTTTGGCAAAAAAATTCAATTTTTTAAATCGTTTTTCCATTTTACTTTAACAGACCTTGTTATTATCATTCATTGGATCTTATATGTAAAATCCAGGTAATTTTCGTTCAGTAGTTTTTTTGCAAACAGCTTTTCAATTTTCAAACTTTCAAGCGTACTGTTTTTTATTTTTTCACCCTGTTCGTCTGCTTGTCTGCTTTTTTCGGCGGCTGCTCTGCGCTATGATCGGTGGCTCGTCTGATTTTTCAGCATGGTTTTTGCGGTGGTTTCTGTGAGTTTGCGGTGAGTTATCAGCAGGCATTCGGCGGGTTTGCGGTGAGTTTTCTCTGCACTATGGGGACTCTGCTGCACTTGCTGAATACACCGCAGGATGGCGAACTGTGGTTCCCCGAAGTGCAGGGAAGCGCAGGGAACCAGAGGGCACCGACATTTCGGTGCTCTCTGAATAACCCTGTAGATCTTTGCAGGTGCAGCAGTCCCAGATATTAGACTGCCAGAATGGCACCCTCTCTGTCCAGAAAACCTTACTGCTACACCACCAGTTGGCATGACAGACAGGATGCTGTATGCATGATCATATCCAAAGCACAAAATGTTTATATCAACCAGATTCAAATTTACTTTATAGTATTGAGAGTGTAATATGGCAACATAACCTTAGGGTTTGCAAGTAATATTATTGGTACATTGTTATAACCCATTGCAGGAAATATGGATATTATCCAATGCTTTGTTGTTTAGAGTGAAAAGGTTCTGAAATCATGCAATAAACTATTTTTATTTGTAAAAGAATTGTAAATTCTTTTTCTCAAATTTTTTGGAAGTTATATAGTACTGATTTCGAGAGGTGTAATAAATGAAGCTACAGAAAAATGATGTTGCAGAGAATATTTATATGGGCTAATTGGTATGTGATATAGTGTGATAAGGTGAATCTTCTCCAGCAAGACATCATGTATGAACAGTGTAGCAATACTTGAGATAATCTTGTATTTTAGTGTCATCTTTTCTTCCCATGCTGATACAGCAGGCTGGGAAAAAAAAGGAAAGAAGAAAGCAAGGGAGGGAGAAGAGTGCGGAGAGCCAGAGGCAGGAGGTGCGTTGAGGTGTCTCAGACAGACAAGATTTAATGCTCTTGCCTGCGGATCACCTGAGCAGATGAGAGAAGGCCTCAAGGAAGGATTGCCAGAGATAGGGAACACAGCCATCATTTTTCAGACTGGCAGATATCCTCTAGACATATGTTAAATGCCCTCATGATGGGGGAGACAATGTGTGAATCTAACTAATGTATGTTGCTAATATTGTTCATGTATAATATATAACACACATATACTGACAGACACACACACATATATATATATATATACACACGTGTGTGTGTGTGTATATATATATATAATGTAATGTGGAGTGTGTGAGACCGTGATTTTGATAATCTTCTGTGGGAAATGTCTCTTCTCGAAACCTGGGGTCATTCATGAAGATTATGTAGAGTATTCAGATAAGAAATACCTGTAGCTAAATTGTTAGCCTGAATATCAGCATTATAATATCTATAAACTAAAAGATTAAAAAATAAAAAGTAGAAAATGAAAAACAATAGTGATTCAACTAGACCATGGAGGAGTAGGTTGAGTCAACTAGACCATGGAGGAGTAGGTTGAGTCAACTAGACCATGGAGGAGTAGGTTGAGTCAACTAGACCATGGAGGAGTAGGTTGAGTCAACTAGACCATGGAGGAGTAGGTTGAGTCAACTAGACCATGGAGGAGTAGGTTGAGTCAACTAGACCATGGAGGAGTAGGTTGAGTCAACTAGACCATGGAGGAGTAGGTTGAGTCAACTAGACCATGGAGGAGTAGGTTGGTTCTGTTTGACCAACTGTATAATAGGCTGTACACTGTGGTGAATATCTGGTTTTCCCACATAAACTGAGGTAATAATTTGGGTATATTCATCAAGAAAATGTCATTTTCCACATCTCTTTGGAGTTATATTTGCATATTGGGTAAGGATCTCTCATTTGGTTCTGAAGTTGTCCATTCAACTATCTCTTATGTTTGTCTTCATATAGTTTGCATTTTATTACTTTGTATTTCTGTAACAACTGTAACCACTCACTGTTCTCGAACCCAGGACATACTTGAAAACGAGAGAAATCTCAATGTATCCTTCCTGGTAAAATCCTTTTCAAATAAATAAATAAATAAAATAAATAAATATACATTATTTTACTATAAAGAACTGAATAAATGACCCGTAATTCTAGACAGTGAGAGGATGCGTGTGGAATAAACAATAGCCAGGCTGACAACACACACCAGGGAAATAACTAGCTTTTTGTGCCCTGCAGGAAACCATTTATGCAATCCCCGCATATTTTATTTAAAAGCATGGAAGCATTAGGCATCCCTACAATGGTGAATCCCATGAGGAAAGTCATCTATGCACTCTACGGGGACCTGAACTGTTTTCGTCCTTATCAACAATACCTGACATTGATCCTTCAGATCCCCAAGTTAAATGAGAATGTGTAGAACTGATTAATAAACTGAAATATATTCACACGTATGACAAACTATCCAGTGATGGTAAAACCACTTTGACAGCCGCTGACCCAACATCAATGAACCTGAGCAATAATGGTTGTCCAACTATTAAGCATGCAACACTAGAAAAACCAAGGAACAGGCAAAAAAGGATTCATGGTGATAAACAGCAACGTCACAGGTTGCAACATTTCAGCTCAGTGACAAGTACCCAGTTGTCACCTGATGGCTGCAAAACATCCAGTGTACATACAGGATATGTCGAGGACTCATAAACCACTTTTAAATGACATGTTCTGTAGGGCAAGTAAATGTTTATTGATAAAGTCCACACATCATTTTAATGATTTTCTACATTAAAATACATCAAGACTAGTTTTACAAGATAAAAGGTTGTTATTTGCGCTCACCACTGTAGCTCCATGCAAGACAAAACACAATCAGAGGTTTTGGTTTACTTGAATGGCCATTAAAGTGTAATGACCATTCAAGTAAACCAAAACCTCTGATTGTGTTTTGTTTCGCATTTGTGGAGCTACAGCGTTGAGTGCAAATGACAACCTTTTTTCTTGTTATGTTCTATACATGAAGCAGGCTGGATATTTCTGGTCTTCGCAGCCACCCCGGTATAGGCGCGAAACCGTCTTTTCTGCAAGATTAGTTTTACCTCTACATATTTATGATACCCAAAAAAAGGACGATGTTGGAACACAAATACACTGTAAAGATCCTGCCATGCAAAATTCTTCAGTTGATAATGGTTTTACCAAATAGCTAAACAGCTTGTAGTAGATCATCATCAGGAAAGACTAATTGAAGCAATTATCGACTTCTGCTAGCCTGAGAAACCAGTAAGTCAACTCCTACACACACACACACACACACACACACACACACACACACGCATACAGATGTGTATATAAGGTTGGGGACCACTGATATATAGCCATGAGCTCATACTCAAGTCCTATTACTAGCTTGGAATTATGTGGGTGCCAGTAACACAGGGCTCCCTTTCGAGCACAGGAGAATCTTTTTGGTATTTGTATTTAACAACCGAAAAATTGCTACTGATTAGAACTCAAATTCACAAATCATTTCCACATTTGTATTCAAATTGCTTTAATATAAATGCATCTGTTACAGGGTAGAGAGGTTTTTCCAACATATCAAAGGTGATGTCCAGATTTAATGTAAAATTCAAATATTTTTTTCTCCCATGATTTGTCACTCGATTCTCAGCGTATGCTACATTGTGGTTTAGGTAGAGTAACCAGTCACATACCTGGTATCACTTGGATGCGGAAAGTAAATATCTATTATAAATAAAGTGGCATCCTTATTTCCTTTAACAAATATCTTAATTAATTCGATCTGGTAAAATAAGCAGTTTAGGAATTGAAGATATGAATGTATAATACTTATTTTATGCCTACAAATAATCAATACTCTTTCCGTGTTTCTCCTTTTAATCCCAAAGTGGAATTGTTCATGGTGAGGGTATAAATATGCTCTGCGTGCAGAGAGCCTGTGGAGACATGAGTTCGATTCCAGCAAGAGCACCTCTCCAGTAAGTGTCCAGTAAGTGTCCTTGGGCAAGACACCTAACGATACATACTCGTCACCCAGGCCATACTTGAAAACGAGAGAAATCTCAATGTATCCTTCCTGGTAAAATCATTTCTCAAAAAATAAAAAATACTATTTAGTCAGCAGCTCACAGGACACTGTAATCTCCACTCTGTGATCCTTCGTTTATGGCAAAGAGGGAATTTATTCACTATATTCAGGGGTGAACTGGAGAAAGAACTGAGCTCCTTACAGTGACAGAAACTGGCAAGAAACAAGCTCAGAGTGTAGGGTATTAAGCTCAAAGGGTAAAAAAAACAATTATAAATCCTTTTCAAATATTGATAGAGTGTTCTGATGCAGTTTGGTAGTAGATAAAATATATTTTAGGGTACCACTGAATACTCCAAGAATATCCCTTTAAGCGACACAATAAATAATTTATATCTAGTAAATTATATATAAATTGAATAATGAAATCTTGAATAACCTAGCGAAGAAGCAGTGACAAGTTCCATTGAATTTCATTTTATATTTTTTCATTTGCTCTTAAGGATGTGGCAAATTCAAACCTACATAAAAAATAAAAACAACAATATTAAGATTGGGGGTTATTTGGTTTTTAGGCAGCACTGCATGTCAGCATTCACAATTGATTATCTTTCCAGAGTTTCCCTTTTACCCAGTGGCAGCAATATATCTTCCCATTGAGTAGACATGGACTGGGATGAAATACAATTAATTTGAGTGGAGTTAAATTTTGCCCTTTAGCGTAGTAAAATAGGTTATGGTTAGTGACATAAAAGCTTCAGATTGCAAGCACCTTTTACAAATAAGCACAGGGTTGTGTTCTTGTATAGACCTCCAATTAGGCCTGGGTCTGGGGCGACAGATTTGAGGTGGCAGCAATTTATCCCAAGGCTGGCCGTCCACTGGCACCGTATTTGTGCGATGGTCCGATCATTCGATATTGTCTGAAGTCGTCCAATCGATCCTACAACATGCAGGTGAATCAGCCCTCTTCCACTGCACCACCATCGGAAGATTTCAGATGATTTTATGCGATTGCAACAAATTAGCAATCCTTTAAATTTTCATTGAATTTGGTCAGATGAAATCGGACGATCTGGTACAATTTACATGGAAAAGATTAAGGGCCAAATTACATTCTTCACGCAAAAATGCACACGGAACGCGTGAATTTGTGCGGCAAGCATTAAACGTTAACGAGCTGAAATCAACACTGGAATTACAATCCTCGCGCATTTTTTCATCCGTCGAGCAATAACACACGTTAATCGGAGACGCACAAATGCGCGCGCAGGAACGTTGCGTGCAGAAATCAGTGTGCAGACTGTTTTTTTCACGCGATTCAGCCAATCAGAATTAAGAACCACAATTATCTCACGTTAAGTTTTTGCGCCTGTCAAAGTCAATCTGAGCATATATGCTGCAGCAATAATAAATGCACACACAACTTTTCCATTTTATTGGTTTGATATGAGTAGAATGTGTAACTATACTTTGCAGATTTTTTCTTTTTTGGGCTGGTGTATTTGGGTTCGGCCAGGTTGATAGAATTTGCCATTAACACCAGCTTTTAGGATTTGCTAAAATTATGCGCGCAACCGCTATACGTTAATTCCTGCGCATAGATTGTAATACCATCCGCGTACCAGCGCACATACGCATTTGCGCTCACAATGTTAAGTATAGGATGCGCGCTGTAAAGTACGCTCGCGCAGGGTACCACCCGCAGTAGACGATTACGTGCGTTTGTTGCACTGACAATGAAATACGACGTTCAGCGCAAAGGGTTTTACCCCTCGCGTTAATGTTTTTTTGCGCAGGCGCAAACGTTTGCGCGAAGATTGTAATTTGGCCCTAATTGTATAGTTAAACTGCTGTGCTGCAGAAGGGAAACATGAAAAAAGACGAATTGTATAGTTAAACCGCCGTGCCACGGCAGGGAAATTGCTGCATAGAGAAGTGATTCAGTGCTAAACCCATAAGATTCAATGTAAATATTTGGCAATATTTGGACTTTTATTCTTTTTTTATTCAACTCTTTATTTTTTTAATCCGCAGTAAAAAAGCCTTTTTATTTATTGAACTTTTAGAATTTCTTATGTATTTTTCTGGATTTTTTAGGCAAAATTTTAGATTCCGAATTTAAAAAAAAAAAAAAAGACAAGGACTCTTTATTCTCGAACCATGACTGATGAAGCCGCCACCTGAGCGGTGAAACGCGTTTTAAAGGACACCATTTATTTTAATTTGTTTTATATCTCCACCAAGCCCATTTTATTGTTTTTTTATACTTAAGTGAATAAAATCCGCTTCTTTATTGGCCATCCCTGTTTCCGGCATTACTTTCAACCAAGGCACCATACAAAGAATCCTAGCACCCCCAGAAGGGAAGTCCTGGATCTGCTGGGCCCTGGGACCGATCACCACAGGAACAGAGGAGTAAGCACCAAAAGAAGAGTGGTTTCACAGACCAGCCGCTTGCAGAACGAGGAATAAACCTGCGTAAGTGTGCATCCATCATTCAGACCATTAATATACAGTGCTTGGCACAATTCTAATCACACTCTCCTGTTCTCTCGGAGGCAGTGGCGTAGCGTGGGGGGGCTGGGGGGGCCGTGGCCCCGGGCGCAGTTTTGTTAGGGGCGCATTTGTGCCCCTAAAACTGGCCCGGGGTTGAGGGGACCCAGATGCCAGGCAGCGCGGGAGTGCCTGCCCGGTCCTGAAGAGTCCGTCCTGTTAAAGGGATGCGGCTGCGTGCAGGCGCAGCCGGTCACGTGGTCCGGCTAATCAGGTGGTACTGAGTCTCTGTACCACCTGACTGGCCGGACCGCGTGACTTGCGCACGCACGCCACGCAGCCGCATCACCTTCAACAGGACGGACTCTTCAGGACCGGGCAGGCACTCCCGCGCTGCCCGGCATCTGGGTCCCCTCAACCCCTGCCGGAGCTGGAGCAATATCCAGGTGAGAGCTGGGCAAATCCATGTGTAAGCTGGGCAAATCCATGTGTGAGCTGGGGGCAAATCCATGTGTAAGCTGGGCAAATCCATGAGCTGGGGGCAAATCCATGAGCTGGGGGCAAATCCATGAGCTGGGCAAATCCATGAGCTGGGGGCAAATCCATGAGCTGGGGGCAAATCCATGAGCTGGGGGCAAATCCATGAGCTGGGCAAATCCATGAGCTGGGGGCAAATCCATGAGCTGGGGCAAATCCATGAGCTGGGGCAAATCCATGACCTGGGCAAATCCATGAGCTGGGCAAATCCATGAGCTGGGGGCAAATCCATGAACTGGGCAAATCCATGAGCTGGGGGCAAATCCATGAGCTGGGGCAAATCCATGAGCTGGGCAAATCCATGTGTGAGCTGGGGCAAATCCATGTGTGAGCTGGGGGCAAATCCATGTGTGAGCTGGGGCAAATCCATGTGTGAGCTGGGGTAAATCCATGAGCTGGGGCAAATCCATGTGTGAGCTGGGGCAAATCCATGTGTGAGCTGGGGGCAAATCCATGTGTGAGCTGGGGGCAAATCCATGTGTGAGCTGGGGCAAATCCATGTGTGAGCTGGGGCAAATCCATGAGCTGGGGCAAATCCATGTGTGAGCTGGGGCAAATCCATGTGTGAGCTGGGGCAAATCCATGAGCTGGGGCAAATCCATGTGTGAGCTGGGGACAAATCCATGTGTGAGCTGGGGCAAATCCATGAGCTGGGGCAAATCCATGAGCTGGGCAAATCCATGAGCTGGGGCAAATCCATGTGTGAGCTGGGGCAAATCCATGTGTGAGCTGGGGCAAATCCATGAGCTGGGGTAAATCCATGAGCTGGGCAAATCCATGTGTGAGCTGGGGCAAATCCATGTGTGAGCTGGGGCAAATCCATGAGCTGGGGCAAATCCATGAGCTGGGGGCAAATCCATATGTGAGCTGGGGCAAATCCATGTGTGAGCTGGGGCAAATCCATGAGCTGGGGCAAATCCATGAGCTGGGGCAAATCCATGAGCTGGGGGCAAATCCATGTGTGAGCTGGGGGCAAATCCATGTGTGAGCTGGGGCAAATCCATGAGCTGGGGCAAATCCATGAGCTGGGGCAAATCCATGTGAGAGCTGGGGCAATATCGATAACGTGTCCACAGGTGGGGGCGCACAATTCTTGGCTGGCCCCGGGCGCTGAAAACCCACGCTACGCCACTGCTCGGAGGTACAAGAAAGACAGAGAAGTGCCGCAGATCAGAAAGAACTTTTATTTATTACACATTTCTTCAATTGAAAGACTTTTTGAAATACGGACACTAGGTGGCGATATACCGCCAATACTGCATTACAAAGGATCTTTTAGATCAATCAGACCATATATGCAATGCTGTGTTTATATTTTATTTGGTATGCTTACATCTTTGCTTATGCAATTGTGTGTGAATGTATGCAATTTTGTGTGAATATATGTACACACAGACTCAACCTTTGAGCATTACGCCACCTACAGAAAAGACCTCTCCTCCCACTCTTTCACTAGATACAGCTTTGCGCTCTGGAGTGTGTCGCTCTCTTTTAAAAAAATGTATTCTCGAACCCCGTCTTTTTTTTTTCTCTGCAAACCAGGTGCATTCAGCGTTGCTGTCCCTGGTGCTGAAACCTATTTCAGCACCTTGGACAGGGGGTTGTTTGCAGCCTTCGGTGAGGATTCCCCCCCTGCTCTGGCTGCGCTCGAAGAGACTGTCCTTGGTGCTGAAACTCTCCGCACCAGAGGCAGTTTTTTCTCCCAGTCGTTACCCAGTCTGTCCATCGGCCAATCTGGGTCCGCCACAGACACTTCCGGTGGACATCCTTGATCGGCCAATGGCGTTGTCCGTAGTCGGGTGACCAAGTAGGTCGCCCAACTATGGTGCCAGTGGATGGTCAGCCAAATGCCCTTTATGGTAGAGGTCATTTGAGGTGTGCAGGTGTATAACAGAGCCTCAAAGCAATAAAACTCTTAGCAATCACTCTCTAAGCTAGAATAAATGTTGTTAGAAATCACTATTTCTAAATAACCTTTTTTAAATAAATAGCCCAAATAGACTGTGAATATTTGTCTTTGTGTCATGTTTATGCTAATGTTCATCTTTACTTGAAGCAGCAGAATTTGCAGTGCCTAGGGCAGCACCAGGCTTAGATAGGACCCATCATCAGCGGATTAGCTCCATCCCTAGCAGCAGTGTGCAAAATTAACTAGAATGCAGTATAATCTTAAACAAGAAGTTTAAAAAATAATCAAAAGTCACAGATAATTGTGTCGCCTATTTAACGATATGGAGAGACTGTGGTATTTTGCCCATTGCCTCATCGTGGCTGTTTCTCCCTGCTGATGGTATTAATATAAGCTGCTCCCACAGGTCAGTTCAATTCTCATCATTGCCTGTAATGAGCCAAAGTGCTATATTCCCTCCAGGCAGGAAAGCCACGCACAGGGTGAGAAACTATTAAATTGGGTGCGGTCATAATTTGGTTTTGAGGATTTTCATAGTGACAGATGAATATGACCTCTTCACCGCTCTAGAAAGGCATCATCAGACAACGTCAACGTCTACCTCAGGGGAGATGGATAACAGATATATAGATAGATAACAGGCATATAGTGTATATAGTTAGATCGATAGCACATAGATTTGTAGATAGATAGATAAATAGCAGATAAACAGAAAGCTAGCATTTCGATAGGAAGATAACAGGTTAATCGCTAGCCAGAAGATAGATAGATGGATAATAGATAGATAGTATAAATTGATAACAGATATATAAATAGATAACAGATAACACACAGATATAGAGAGATAGCAGGTAAATGAATTGATACCATAGGTAGCTAGATATGTAGATAGCAGATATAGATAAGATATGTAGATAACTGATATATACTGTAGATGACTGATAGATAACATTAAGATAGGTAGATAATAGGTAACATATATATAAATCGCTACCAGATATATAGATAACAGTTAACACACACACATATATGTACATATATATAGGGAGAGAGAAAGAGAGAGTAGATACATTTATTTATTTATTTCTACAGTATTTTACCAGGAAGGATACATTGAGATTTCTCTCATTTTCAAGTATGTAAATTGATAACATATAGAAAGATAGATATATAGATATCCAATAGGTAGATAACATATATAGATAAATATATAGATAACAGATTGGGATAACAGATATAGTAATAGATTGATAAATCTAATGCTGATTGGTATCAAAAAATCTAAAATTCCTTTCAACCACTTTACTGCCATAATAATAGGTAATGAGCAGCTATTCACTCAGATAAAAGCAATGAAAAATTGTATTATGCCGATCTAAAATAATGTATTATTTAATTTTCCAGGAGAGGAAGTGAACATTTTTCATACATCATTAATTGTATGGACAGCACATATTACTCTTTCTAAAGTTTCTTTGCTTGATATTATGTCTTTTCACATAGTTACAGTATAAAATGTATAGAATGGAAGAAACTCATACAACAAGCAAAAACAAACATACTGCAGTCCATGAGGCCTTATACAGTGCAAAAAATCTAAATAAATGAATATATTCTGTACCTATTTCAAATATCACCATCTATAATGCAAGTTTAAATGTGTGAATTAAAAACATATTTTGTTATACAAATTAATAAATTGGTCATGTGGATAGTTGGGATGAAGTCTTGTTGTAGTAAAATTTGGTGACATAAAATCAAATTATTTAATGATTTTGAAGCTGTAAATAATCACCAAATACAACATAGTGTCATTTAAGGTGCATATCTTCCAAGTTCCAATGAAGGAAAGACTGCATTGTTATGTTATTTTTCATTTGGGCTACACCATTATGTAAAGTCAATATTTATCTTTTGACTTTGTATTTATTCTCTCACTGCGGGAGAACAAATGTTAATACATTCGATTGTCTACGTATAGTATTTTTTTGCTTTGCCTTGGGCAGTCCTGGGTTCTAAATCTCATGATGCTTTATCCCACTTCTGCCACCAACAGCAATGCCAAATCCTGTGTGGCTAATTCTTAAAATGGCATCAGCTCTCTGCTAATCAGTTTTATTTTTTCTTAAACCCTTTGCTATATTCTGCAGAAATTTCTCTACCATTTAGCTGCCCAATGAATTAAAAGAGGGTCAAGTGAATTAAAATAAATGAGTGGAGAGGCTATTCATTTCTGCAGCTGGCAGCACACCCCCTTGCAAGCCTGCCTTACGGGCACAAAAATTGTATGAGAGAGAACATGTGCTCACTCCAACTTCTTATATACACCTGCTTAGCAATAACATTTAGTTTCATGGTCATCAAGATTAGAAGATTTAACAAACTGCACAGATAAACTGGCCAGAACTCAAGTGTTTATCTGTAGGGGGGAAGGATTCCATTCTGTTCTTTGTCCAAATGATTTTTACTGGCGATCCTGATGTGATGAAGGATGAGAGCTGGTATGGCTTTATCCTGGATGTACATTGGTGGTACAGCATGCAGCTTAAAGCAGAACGTAGACAATGTATCGCAACATATAAGGCGTCTCTATATGAACAAAAGAAGGGCCTTTGTGCAATGTTGGCGTCAGAACACTTTAAAGTCCCCTTGGTGTCCCTGAATGAATGTGCAAAAGAATGATTCTTGTCCCCCTCTTCCCCACCTCCCTTTACAAATGCTCTCCCAAGTGCTAAGTGTGCTAATCTAATTATACAGAGTATTGACAGTGTCAGAACATTCCTCTTGTTATTTCCTCACATGGACTAACACGTCTGCTTTCCCGATCATTAATTAAAGGACTGCTAGGCTTATTAATTCATTGACTTTGTGGAATATATACATACACCCTTTTCTGCGCTACTTGGTAAAAAGTTGGTTATAAGTCAATCTTTTCCAGTTCAGTCATTTTCTTTCATACCCATCATGGTAAGTGTTGGACACGGTCATGAAGTGTCATCTGTCATAAAGATAGAACATTGACCTCTACTGAGCTTTATATCACTTTTCTCACAGAAATACTCTGGACACAGTCAACATGTATAGAAGAATACACACAAAAGAAACACGTCAATCCAGTTGCTGCTGGAACTTCTTTGGGCCAAGCTTAATTGTAGAAAAAGAAAGCTCCGGGCAATTCCAGTTATGGTATTTATTAAAGTATCAATTTCTTAAGAAAGGCTGGTATACAGCTGAAACATTGCCGTGATAGGGCCATATTACAAACTTGGTGTTAACTTAACCAGAGCTGTTGTTAACTTACCAGAGCCATTATAGCCTATGGAGCTGTTAAGTTAACAACAGCTCTGGTTAAGTTGGCACCAACTATGTAATATAGCCCATAGTCTATTAAATGCCTCAACTGATGTTGGAGTGCTTGAAACCCTTTTCATTATTTATACATTTTCTGGAACCTGTTATTAGGTGACCAAATGATAAACGTATAGCATTTGATGGGGAAACAAATATTTATTGAGGTAATGGCAGTTGCTAACTGGAGAATTATGAATATGAAAAAAATATATGTAAATATTTTAAAAGATGAGCAGCCAACGTGGAAATCTAAGTTCCCATTGATTGCATTGATTTGAAATTAACTTTTAAGATGTTTTTCCACTTTTTAAAAGTACTTTTCTGCGTAGCATTGTATAATTTTTCACATTTCTTTCGTGAGGTGGCAGTCTGTAGTAGACCACTACAATCACAATGGAAATTCTAAAACCAGGACATAAACCATTGTACTTTCAATGTTTACATTACCTAAACTTTTACGACTTGTGTCTACACTAACCCTTTATATTCCTTGACCCAAGTAATTAATTAAGAAGCCCTTTGGCTGAACAGATCCCTAGTGAAGTTTACTATTGATTCACTATACACTTTCCGGAATAAGCATAATTTACTTGCTCTTGAACCTGAGAATGTGTAATTACCACATTGTATTGTCTATCACTGTAGACTGCTGTTTACAAGGAGACAAAGGGGAAGTGTGGTAAGTCTGTCTGCTGCGCACATTAAGCTTGGCCTCATCCAATTAGATACAGGGCTGTTTTTCTTCCATCTTGTCCTGGATTTTCCTTCTGTTATGTAGATCATCACACTCACACAATGTGTACTTGATTCCCCCTATCCAAGGTTTGATTTCTTTTCTTTTTTACAGAAAGCTTACTTCAGGCACGCTCTACAGAAGCCATCGCTGACAGACAGAGGTCAGCTCTGTTTCATGCTTTCTTCCAAATGAAGTGATTTAGAATGCTCCTTTATTGAACAATGACTAGTGTGTAATTCTATTAAAGATTAAATTTTAGATATAACGACCCCATTATACTGCCGTCCTAAACTTAGATTTATTCAGAATGAATGCTGTTTCTCTTTTGCAGTTTACACATTAATTTACAGCACAAATGGAAGTCATAAATGAATTGCAGGAAAGAAGTTTATTTTATTAAATCTAATAAAAATGTAGGGCACTATTCCCTAGTGTGCCCTAAAATGGGGAAGGTAATGGGGAAAATGTGTGCCTGCAGGGTTCCCATAGTGTCCCCATTTTGCTGCACTATTCTGGGGCAGGCGCTAGTTCAGCACCTTGCCCCCGAACGCAGCGCGATCCGCTGGGAGTCTTGCAGTAGAGCTTCTGAGCAGCCACGAGTATCACCTCCTGGAGTCCATAGGACTCCATGGAGGTTTGTGCTTCTGGGCTGCGAACCCTGTGCGATCTCGCTCTTGTGAGTGATCGCAGGGAGAGACTTGGTACTATGTGTTCCCAGTCTCACTCTGCTCTTGACCAGAGGTAGCAGCTGATCGGGCCACCATTCTCACTGGGAATGAGAGGTGAGTATCAGACTTATGGGGGGGGGTTTAGGAGGTTAAAATCGATTTTGAAAATGTGCAATCATTTAGCATCAGCTTTTAGGAGTAGCTAAAATTTTGCCTTGCACGTCCCTACGGAAACTAGCGCTAGCACTTTGTAATACCTTACTTATCGAAACGCTAATTAATGATTGTGCTCCCCGTGATAAGTATAAGATGCACAAAGTACAATAAGCTGGCGGACGCTAGTGCAAAAACTGATGCGCTAAGTGATTTCTCTAGGTTTTAGCGTCAGGAAGGTAATATGGGAGGAATGCGTTAAAGTCACTTATCTTGGTGAAAACTCCACAAAAACTACACATCCGAACACTAGGTTAGAATTCATTAGGGAATAGTGTCTCTAGCTTGTAAGCCATCAATATGCTTTTAGTTATAGATTTTATTGCAATGCAAAAGGTTTAATGACCAAACTGGATAATCTAAAGAAGAGGACATGGTAGACCAGCTGAAGGAACTCTAGAGTCCGGCAGCCTGCCCCTTAGCGATTGCTAAGCTCGTGGATGCTGGGGCAGCGCTACAGTGCGGTCCCCAGTATCTCCTCCATGGCGTCCATAGGACTACATGGAGGATCGTGCTGCCGGGTCACATGGCCGGCAGGATCTCGCCTCTCGCGAGATCCTGCTGGTCGGTGGAATTATCGCGGAGGGAGACAGGGGACTTTCTTCCCCCAGTCTCCCTCTTCTCCCGGCGGCCAGAAGCAGCGGATAGGGCCGCTGTTTTTGCCGTGTGATAAGAGGCGAGTATTTGTTTTTTGGGGGGTTTGAGCTGCAGGTAACGGATTCTGCAGCAGCAGAATCCATTACCTACAGCTCTGAGCTGGTGGTACCTTTCTCAGTTAGCGCCAGCTCTTAGTAACTAGTCGCCATATTCAGTGAAAAGGTGTCCGACGCCAGCAGGAGGTAGAAAGTGCACATAGAATCTCACAAGCACTTTGTTTCAAAAGGACATGGCCCACTTTGGAGGATGTGAGTGATGACGAGTGCCGTCTGCGTTACAGGCTCAGCTTTTTTAAGTAGGTGGAGACTTTGCTACATAAGCTTTTTCAGCACCAAATTATAAAATTGCCATACATATATACCAAACAGCGATTTACCGTGAACTAAAAAACCTACGGAATCCCCTTTTATTAGCTTAGTTTCACTAACTATTCTCTGCATAGTTAACAAACCCCCTGAAAATGCCTAAGGGTGCTCGACCCGTATAGATTATGACACTGTCGCCAAGACAAATAGAAAAGTGTGCCACTTTCTTTGAAGTTTCTTCTGTTGAAGATGTTTCGTCCTTTTCAGCAGTCTTCTCATTGGCTATAGAACGGAAGGATTCCAGAGAGCATTATTTCACACAGACAGTTGAAATTCCATGAATTATCTTTGTGTCCCTTAATTGGTTAAATGACTTGCATAACATATGCTCCCAAAATTTCCTATACAGAGGAACATTGTTAGCATATACTACCTCTATGAGAAAAGACAATGCGTGCATAGGATGTATTTATATACCATGGAAAGCAGTACAATACTGTATAAAGGGTAATAATCAACATGTGGTACCAGGAACAGACTTAATTGGCCATATAACCCTTCTGTCGCCTTGTTACTGTGATGCACAGTAGGGGTGGGACAGATACATCTTTACAGATATACACACAGTCAATTATAATGTCATTAAAAGGAATTTAGAATAGTGTGATTGATTATGGATGTGAGGGAGATTTATCATGTGTTAAAATGTGGATAGGACCGAAATGTGCTTTCTTTATTTATTCTTTATTTATTTCCCCATTTATGTCACGGATTAGACTTTGGTTAAAATGACATTGTTCGGCATGAATTGATACAAAATGCTGAATATAAAAAGACTTTAAATAGAGTTCAGTTAGCCATTCAGTCCACGGTTTGGAAGACAGGGTATCCGCTCAAAAAGAGGTCCCTAACATCAGACCTATGAAGTCACACTATTTCACAGAATATAATTAGAATTTTCATTTAATTTTACTAGAGTCCCAATTTCACACTCTGGGAATGAAATTTCTTAATATTTTGGAAAACTTACCTAGGGCAGAAAATTAAAAACATAGGCCAGTTTACATTCAATCTAATACTTGGTCAAATGTCTAGATCAGTGGTTCCCAACCCTCTCCTCCAGTACCCCTAACAAGCCAGGTTTTAAGGATTACCTTGCTGAAATGCAGACTGAATCCTGCAATCAGATAGAAAATCAGATCACCTGTGCTGTGCTTCAGATATCTGGCAAACCTGGCCTGGTAGGGGCACTTGAAGACCAGTGTTGGGAAGCACTGGTCTAAATAAAGGGATTTGTACCTGTACATTCTTTTCATTAAATTTACCAGTTACAAGTACTTATAAAGCGCCAACAAATTCCTTAGCGCTGTACAATGGGAGAGAGAGAATACCAAGTATACATACACATTACACACACGGAACAGAAAGAGAGAGGACCCTGCTCGAGAGCTTACAATCTAAAATCCAAAATTCCACATCCAAGGACTCTTTTCGGGAATTAACTAAAGCATTGTAGAGCTATCTGTGTCTACAAAAATTACAAGAGACTTTTGGGCCTATTCCAAGGTTGATGTAAACTTTTGTAGGGTCCCAATATGTAAACATTTGAGCTAGGATTAGTAAATTTAACGTCTGGCATCGTTATTCCATAGTTGACGATAAACTGGGGAGAAACCAGTTAGTGCTTTGCAGCTTGTGCGTGCTTACTGTACTTTGCTTCTACTATATTTAAATTGGGCAGCAAAATCAGTTTTTAACGTCTTGGGACAGGAGGTATTACAAAGTGCCAGGCGCAAGTTAACATTGGCACACTAATTGACAAAGATTAACAACTCCTGGAAGCGGGTATTAAATGATTCTGCAAATGCAAAGGGCACTATTCTTGGTGCTAATATAGCATTTTGAGATGTAATCGTTAATGGTAGGAAAAGTAAGTTTAGTGTCTGCCATCGATAGTCCAATCCTGACACTACGCTGGTGCAAAATCAGTTGTGCCTTGTAGCTTGTGCAAGCTTACTGTACTTAGCGTCTTCTATACTTAACATAGAGAGGTCAATCAATTTGTAGCATCTCGACAAGTGAGATATTACAAAGTGCTGGCGCAAGTTACTGTCGGGACGAGAAGTGTTTCATTTTAACAACTCCTAAAAGCTGGTGCTAATTCCAAACTTGGATAAAGTGCAAGATCCTGAGCCTATAAAAAGGAATGCAGCACAGTCCATGTCCAAAGGGCCCTATTTCATAGTTGATCCCACAATGGATATAGCCAGGCATGTCAGAATCATTGCAGGTGCCTACCTGTTTGTATGTCGTCATATTCGGCAAAACGGTGTTCGACGCCAGCAGGAGGTAGAAAGGCCACAGGGAATCCTTGAGGCACATTGTGTCCAAAGGACGAGGTGCCGCCTGCGTTACAGGCTCAGCTGTGCCCAGATCCGCAAGCTCTATCAAGAGCTGCAGAAGCATCTGGAGTCCAGGTCTGGCTCACGCATATCTGTGCCAGGGATTACAAAGGTTCTCTGCTGCCTCAGGTTCCTGGTCACTGGGACTTTTCAACATCCTGTCTGAGCTAGTCGGTGTCAGCCAGAGTGCCTTTTCCAAGATGCTCCAACGCTTCCTCATAGCTATGCAGTACAAATGGCACCCCTGAGGAATGGCACACAGTGAAACAGGGTTTTTATGAGAATGGAGAGTTTCCTAGTGTTCTGGGGGCAATTGATTGCACCAACACAGAGATTTGTGCACCCTGGAAGGATGTTGCGGTTTATATCAATCCCAAGCACTACCAGACTCATTGAGGCCATGACTATTGACTCCTTTCAGGATGATTGAGGGGCCTGCGCAGGAGGCCTACAATAAAAGGCCAGGAGCATCATCGAGAGGACCTTTGGTCTGCTCAAAATGCGCTTAGGGTGTCTAGACAGGTCCAGTGGAGCACTCCAGTATCAGCCAGACCAAGTGGTTCTCATCGTACTGGCATGTGCTATGTTGTACAAACAGATGGGACTTTGTCGGAACTGGAAGAGGATGCTGCTGTGGCTAGTGATGATTTCCCAACAATCCACCCCAATGAATCTGTCGAAGATATATTCAATAAGAAACTTATACGAGATATAAATACCAATCGTCTATATTTCCTAGAAATTCTCCTAAATTCTCTTAATTGTATGTGTTTTGCTTTAAAAAATATAATAATCAACAACTGGATAAAAACATATATATATTTATTAGGTATACAAAAAAGTTTCAAATCTCATATCATAAACAAAAGATTTACAAACAACATCCATCCATCAGCACATAGACTACTAGCTTCCCAATATATGTATCTCCTGTTAGTAACTGCATATATGATTAATATCATTTACTTTATCAGTTCGTAACTATACACAGATGGTTAATAAACATTTTTGCTTAACAAAAACAATTAACATGTATTTCCCAGAAAACCAAGCTAGATCTTGTAGAGATACAGTGGCAAGAAAAAGTAGGTGAACCCTTTGGGTTTACGTGGAGTTTTGCATGAATTGGTCATAAAATGTGCTCTGATCTTCATCTAAGTCACAACAATTTGAAAAACACAGTCTGCTTAAAATAATACAACACAAACATTATATGTTTTCATGTGTTTAAGCAAAACTCCACGTAAACCCAAAGGGTTCACATACTTTTTCTTGCCACTGTATATGTATCTCTCTATGCTACATGGATCAACAAGAGATGAGCTATCACTTATTCTATTTTTAGAATAATAAGTAATAAAACTTATTTAGTGAATCCTCCCCTAATACCGAGAATTAAGCTTCTAATCTTCTGCTTTTTATATTGTAGTTATATAATTCCTTGCTTATTAATTTCAATCACAGTAACTTCCAATTTCAATATATATATATCTGTATATCATTGCAACAATACTTTAGGAGAAAATCCTGGTATCCGATTCCCTTTTTTATATCTCTATCTGCAGAATAGAAATATTTTAAAGATTCCGGATCTAACAGTAATCTGAGATATCTCAGTCTATCTATCTATTGCAAGAAATACTCCAGATATATTTAATTACATTAATTCCTTAATTTGATTTCATACATTACCTGTCCAAGATTTGGATTCAATGTTTCTGTAGTTACAGCAACAATATTCTTTAGATATAATGTATTGTTTTGGAATATGTGAAAATTATCAATGTCAGATAATCAATGTATGAGAGTTAGAATTGTGCATTCCCAGGAGGGAAAATTTAGGTGCGGTCCTAATTAAGTGAGATGTAATATCCTGAATGCATTGTGTATCTTTTCCTGGAATGATCTGAATGACTGCAACGTACAGTACATATCCAGTTATAGTAAATTCGACGTCACTGAAAATCTACCCCCTCATTTAAATATTTGCTTTCTCTATAGATCCCTTATATTTATTCTTAAAATATAATATTTACTATACCTCAAGATGGCAGTGTTGCTTTTCAATAAAATTTCACAAATTAATTTTAAATCCTTTATCCTAGATCAGAGGTCAATTCCACTATCTTATTTTGAACAAAGAACGACTATAGTTATTCCAGACAGTGCGTCTCGGGTTGTCAAATTTGATTTAATATCTCTCGTTATTTTGCTCATTTCAAAGATTTTAAAGTACTTCTTTTTCAGCTAGATTTCTTTGCAATTAGATCAGCAACTTACATTTAAACAGCTTAATTCTATTCTTTCCGTAATTATACTGTTTGCGCAGTTATACTCTACAAATATATATTAGAGCATCTATTATTTTACCAGACTACTAATATAAATTGATTATAAGAATATATTTCTTGAATATATTTATACACTTGCATAGATATTTTATTTTATATTTCCATACCAGGAAAAAAAATATCTTTAATACAAAAAACAAACCTATAAATTGTCCGTCGTGTCTGGCACTAGGCTCAGCCATACAAAAACACTTTATCTCTAGCGATTAAATCCACTCGGACCCAGCAGCGAATTGGGGGATCCATTGTGCCCCCTCCATACTTGCAGAAGGCCACCGCACTGCTGCAGCAGCCATCACCCACTCATTGAAGCTAAGGCTGCGCCACGGCACAGAAAGTCCCTGTGGAAAATGTGGGAAACTGCTTATCACTTTAAAAGATACTGTACATTACTGACACCCTGCACATTACAGAGCTCCACAGCAATAAAACTCACAGTAATGTGCAGTGTATGAGTGTATCGCAGAGCTCCACAGCCATTAAACTCACAGTAATGTGCAGTGTGTATTAGTGTATCACAGAGCTCCACAGCAATAAAACTCACAGTAATGTGCAGTGTGTGAGAGTATCACAGAATCCACATCAATAAAACTCAGTAATGTGCGATGTGTATGAGCCTATCACAGAGCTCCACAGCAATAAAACCCACAGTAATGTGCAGTGTGTATGAGCTTATCACAGAATCCACAGCAATAAAACTCTGGGGCCCAGCAATTTATATACTGGGGGGGAATCTAATGCCCAGCAATTTATATACTGGGGGGGAATCTAACCAACAGTTTATATACTGGGGGGGATCTAATGCCCAACAATTTAAATACTGGGGGGGTAATCTAATGCCCAGCATTAGATCCCCCCATATATAAATTGTTCGGCACTCCCCCACCCGGGTTGCTCACCGGCTCCTCAGCGGCACTGTCTGAGGGCCCGCAGGTCGGCAGGGGCCCGGTTTGGACAAACACAGTGGGCCCCTGCCTGTTTCCCTCTGATCATCATTGAAATAGACAAGCAGCCAGCGGCGCACTCTGAAAATGCCGCGGTGGCGCCTGCAACGTGCCTGCATCCCACTGTCTAACTGGAGCAGGCACGTTGCACTGGCACCGCCCCTCACATGACACATCATGTGAGGGGCACGGCGCAGACGCCACCATGGCATTTTCAGAGTGCACCGCTGGCTGCCTGTCAATTTCAGTCATCGTCAGAGGGAAACCGGCGGGGGCCCACTGTGTCGCCCCAAACTGGGCCCCTACTGACCCGCGGGCCCTCGGGCAGTGCCCAAGTGCCCGATGGGTCAGTCTGCCCCTGCAATCGTGATTTCGTGCAATGACAAAGTGCACCTACAGTCGTGGCCGAAATTGTTGGCACCCCAGACATTTTTCCGGAAAATCAAGTATTTCTCACAGAAAAGTATTGCAGTAGCACATGTTTTGCTATACACATGTTTATTCCGTTTGTGTGTATTGGAACAAAACAAAAAAAGGGAGGAAAAAAAGCAAATTGGACATAATGTCACACAAAACTCCAAAAATGGGCTGGACAAAATTCTTGGCACCCTTTCAAAATTGTGGATAAATAAGATTGTTTCAAGCATGTGATGCTCCTGTAAACTCACCTGGGGCAAGTAACAGGTGTGGGCAATATAAAAATCACACCTGAAAGCAGATTAAAAGGAGAGAATTTCACTTAGTCTTTGCATTGTGTGTGTGTGTGCCACACTAAGCATGGACAACAGAAAGAGGAGAAGAGAACTGTCTGAGGACTTGAGGACCAAAATTGTGGAAAAATATCAACAATCTCAAGGTTACAAGTCCATCTCCAGAGATCTAGATTTGCCTTTGTCCACAGTGTGCAACATTATCAAGAAGTTTGCAACCCATGGCACTGTAGCTAATCTCTCTGTTTGTGGACGGAAGAGAAAAATTGATGAAAGGTTGCAACACAGGATAGTCCGGATGGTGGATAAGCAGTTCCAAAGAAATTCAAGCTGTCCTGCAGGCTCAGGGAGCATCAGTGTCAGCGCAAACTATCTGTCGACATTTAAATGAAATGAAACGCTAAGCCAAAATCCTTCTGGGAAAAAGTCTTGTGGACAGATGAGACCAAGATAGAGCTTTTTGGTAAAGCACATCATTCTACTGTTTACCGAAAACAGAATGAGGCCTACAAAGAAAAGAACACAGTACCTACAGTGAAATATGGTGGAGGTTCAATGATGTTTTGGGGTTGTTTTGCTGCCTCCGGCACTGGGTGCCTTGAATGTGTGCAAGGCAACATGAAATCTGAGGATTACCAAAGAATTTTGGGTCGCACTGTAGAGCCCAGTGTCAGAAAGCTGGGTTTGCGTTCGAGATCTTGGGTCTTCCAGCAGGACGATGACCCCAAACATACGTCAAAAATCACCCAGAAATGGACGGCAACAAAGCGCTGGAGAGTTCTGACGTGGCCAGCAATGCATCCAGATCTAAATTCCATTGAACACTTGTGGAGAGATCTTAAAATTGCTGTTGGGAAAAGGCGCCCTTCCAATAAGAGAGAACTGGAGCAGTTTGCAAAGGAAGAGTGATCCAAACTTCTGGGTGAGAGGTGTAAGAAGCTTATTGATGGTTATAGGAAGCGACTGATTTCAGTTATTTTTCCAAAGGGTGTGCAACCAAATATTAAGTTAAGGGTGCCAAGAATTTTGTCCAGCCCATTTTTGGAGTTTTGTGTGACTATGTCCAATTTGCTTTTTTTCCTCCCTTTTTTTGTTTTGTTCCAATACACACAAAAGGAATAAACATATGTATAGCAAAACATTTGTTACTGCAATACTTTTCTGTGAGAAATACTTAATTTTCTGGAAAAATGTCTGGGGTGCCAACAATTTCGGCCATGACTGTATAATGTGAAAAGGACACAATAAAAAGTGTTATTCATACAATGTAATTTTATTGAAGAGGTAGCTCAATCTTTTATTACTTCAATTATGTCAGTGTAGTAGGTAGGAAAAACATATGTTACACATGTCAATGTCACATAATAAGATATTTACATGCAGGGAGGTATGATGGCAAGAATTACAAATACAAAGCAGATGCACAGAACTGAGAAATGTGGCCACATTAGACCTCTGACAGTATGTATGGATAATAGGCATAACATCCATATCACTGAATGCACTTTTATTTTGCTGATGGGGACACAGAATATGATCTCTCTCTCTCACTTGAAGGACTACCGGCACTTTTTGGGGGGGCACATTACTGTACACGTGAAGCAAACAACATGACATTTTTGAAGAGTAAAACATTTTCTTTAGAAATTAAAAAACATTTTCACACACATTTCTGGAATACAATCATGTATAAAAATATGCATTTCAATGAGTGGAGACACAAGAGATCTGTTTTAGGACCTATTGAGAGATAATAATAGACTCAGATTTTGGGAATGATGTGCATATTACTTAAATTAATCCAATAGTCAGACCATTATGTAGGTAGCAAGCTGGAATGCACCTGGATGTATAAGGGAATTACCATACTCAAGCATTACATCCTGTCATGCAGATGACCCCTCATGTTAATTGTACTACTTTTAACTACAGTGTACATGACAGACACATGCATGTGGTATTGGTTATGTTATAATGGGATCTATCGTTAATATAATTTGGGATATAAATCCTGTAGTTTTGAATGTGTAATGATAATAGTATCCAATTAATTCATTGGTTTCACAACATGTTGGATAACTGTTGGACATAATTATTAGCAGTGATGAATAGGGATACAGTTGTACCATGTGAATGGTTAAGGCAAACCTGAAGAGGACTATCCCCAAAATGGATAAGGTAAACAATAAGAGGCATTGGAGCAGGGGGAAAAAAATCTATTTTACATAGATATATGTGTTCAGAAATACATTGAATGAATAGAAGATAATGAACCAGACCTAATTGGATATGGATAAAACAACAATTAAATAACTGTGAATACTATGAGAAAAAATCTGGAATGCTTTTTAAAAAAAACAAAAAGGTAGACTTTAATCGCACACATACAACCTTCACACACTACCCTGGGACCTTGACATAAAGCCCTCACATACTTACACATTGAAGGAAAATCTATAAATACAGTATTACAGTTTATATTATCATATTACCACTTCCTGGTACATCATTAAATATGCAAATGAATGCACACTATAAAAATCTTTTCAGTGTTCGTTTGTCTGCCCTATACCTGCTCTCTGCTGTCCAACCGGTATGTATAAGCCCTTAAGACCACTGCAACATTTTTCTCTAACCCAGAGGAGACTCCAAAAGTTTATTTTACAGTCCTTTGAAATTATTATATTTGAACATTCTAATTGTATCCTTTGTTTTTAGTCTTAGTCTGTTTAGGCCACCGGCATAGGAAATGTAGGGAACAGATCCCCTTCCACCAAGTTATCTCCATAGGCATGCACTCAGGTTCTGTCTTGCATTGTGTATTTTATAGCACAGACTTTATGATTCAGTTAACCACCCTAAAGTTACTTAATTTCCTCGATTTATATGTCATGAAGGATAAGGGTAGTTAGGTAACGAAGCTATCTCACCTGCAATAAGATAGTTTCATTATGCAACTGAACTGCTTTACATTGCTTTCCTGAAATTTTGTGGATCCTGCAAGGATGGTGTAGGTGTAGGCCATCTTTCAAATTCCATTGGAAAACTGGTAACCTTGCAAGAACCATACAATGAGATTTTGTGAAAATATTTTAAGGGTTTAGCATGATAAACCTGGGTCTTTTTGACACATATTACTACGTAACAACCAGTGGCAGCTCTCTAATTAGGCGGCCGCCTACTGTCTCACGCTTATGGGAGGCCTTGCAGCCGCCTAGCTTGCCTGCTGTGGGTGTGAGATGCATCATGGCACCCAGCTGCTCTTAAGCTGGCCGATGGCCTTCCAGGCCAGTCCCGCCCAGTGAGGTTGCCTGGGGAACACAGACCTTGTTTCCTAGGCTACACCCAAGGCCTAGCAAGGACTCCAAGATGGTGGCCGGCCATCCGGCACACCATATGACATAATCAGAGGGAGACGGCCATCCGGCCCCCACTGATTATGTCACGCGAAACGCCCTGTTTTTTTATTTGGCCTTGAAGGCTGCATTTCTTTCCAGGCTCCACAGTGTTAAGGGCGTTGCCTAGCAATGTTCGCCGCTAGCCCTTGTGCATGCGGAGGAGAGTGTGGACCACGCTGCATTGAGCGAGATGAAACATCCAGGTATGTACCAATCGATCCTGGGGGGAGGCATGCAATATGTGACACCCGGGGGCATACACCATGCAACACCCGGGGGGAGGATCACATGTAGGGCATACAGACCGATGCATGCTTATATGTTAAGTGACAGCCTGTGTTGTGGATATATGCAGAGCTCTACATGCTGCTCCTACAGTAGAAAGAAAATTTAATTAAATCATTATTCTTTAAAACCATTACACGGATTGTCCTGTCCATCACCACGATTTATTTATTTATCTTCAGCTGTCATGGCATTGATTTACCTGTTATCTGCTGTTATCTGCTACAATGGCGTTGATTTGACTAAGCCTCTATCCCCATGATGTTGATTTACTTGTAGTCCGCATCCCTGAAATTGATTTCCCTATCTTCGGCCATGATGACATTCATTTATTTTTCTGCGTCCGCCATAGAGTTTACTTACCTGCCCTTAGCTGCCATCGCATTAATTTACCAAAGGGTTCAAATACTTGCGATCAGGCGCCATGGCGTTGAGTTACCGGTCCATGGTCGCCTTCGTATTACAGAGCTCCACAGCAATAAAACTCACGGTAATGTGCGGTGTCTATGAGTGTATCACAGATCTCCACAGCAATAAAACTCATTCTCATACACCCCACACATTACTGTGAGTTTTACTGCTGTAGAGATCTGTGATACGCTCATACACACCACACATTACTGTGAGTTTTATTGCTGTTAAGCTCTGAGATACGCTCATACACACCGCACATTACTGTGAGTTTTATTGCTGTGGAGCTCTGTGATGCACTCACACACACCACACATTACTGTATCACAGAGCTCCACAGCAATAAAACTCACAGTAATGTGTGGTGTGTGTGTGACTAATATATTTCTAAAAGCTATGAATTATAAGAACATATGATTTGTCTGTTTTAAAATACTCACCTCTCATCCCGCTGTGAGAACGGCAGCCTGATTCGCTGCTTCTGGCTGCCAGGAGCAGTGTGAAACTGGGGACAAATAGTCCCCAGTCTCACTCCGCAATCACTCTGTGGTGCTGCGTGAGCTTGCGAGAGCAAGATTGCACAGGACACGCGGCCTGGCAGCGGGACGCTCCAAGGAGTACTACAGACTCCAGGAGGCAAAACTTGCGGAGGCGTAGAAGCGCAAGTCTAACGGATTGTAGCAGTTGGTTCGGGCCAGGTGCTGAATTAGTGCCTGCCCTGGAATCTCCCACTAAAATGGGGACCCTATGAGTAAAACCTGCAGGTGCAGGTGCAGGTTTTCCGAGTTAGCATCCCCATTTTAGCGGAAACATAGGAATAGTGCCCTCCATAGACTATAGTGGCTCTGGTAAATTTTCAACAGCTTTGGTTAAGTTAACACCAAACTTGGAATAGGGCCTCCAATGACCAATTTAAGATAACTCAGGTTGGTCTAGAGGCTCCTTTTTATCTTTAGTTAGATCATGCAGGCTTGGGCTATGTTAATAATCTGAATAATCTTTCAACAAAACATTTTTGTTTATTTCAGTCTAATATTGTCATGCATAAATACAGGAGAAAAAAAAAGCAAAAACAAAAGAAAATCCTTAAAGTAACCTGAGGCATAATTTTTGTGCTTCTCTGCACTCTCCCTCACTTCCTATTCACCGAGCCCCTATAGAGCTGCACACATAAAAGAGGTTTAAGCCTCTTTCGTGCCGCGGGCCAGCAGCCCCTCAATGTCCCTTATCTGTGGGATAAAATGCAGACAAGGAGCCTGGGGCAGCATCAGCGGCACTTCTTGCTTCTGCATTCTCACCCTTTCTCAGCAAACCTGTCTCTTTCTGCCGAACGAAGAAGGTTATCACCGTAGCCTCAGACCTCCCCAGTTACTCAGCTGAAAGACTATGGATTTGCCCTGTGGCAGTTAACATGGCCACTAATTCTTACTGGTTTGCTGTATCAACGCCGCACAGCGCAGATTATGCCTTCTGTAGTCAAGCATTCACTTTATTAGAAAAAAATCTTTATTTTCCCCAATCTTGCTCGCCTTCAGATATGCCTTGCAGCAAAACAGGAAAAAAAGCAAACAGAAAAAAAAGAAAATTAACCTCCTCATCGATTGTTACCCCAAAGAAGAATATGAGAAATCAGCGTCAGATTCTATGCTGCAAGTGACTTTGTGTCAATTTTAACGCCATAAATTAGCTGTTTTAGTTTGATGCACAAACCAATTATTTCTGGCAGTTATCTCGCACTGTGAATTACAAATAAAATAACACTCTGCAACCCCAACGAGTGACATAATTGGTTTATTCAACCATCAAAGGTGATGACCTGGCAATGTTTCAACACCATGGAGTCTTTGTCAAGAATTCCATCCTTCATTTGGTTTGCGTTCATTAAGTTATACTACATTTTAAAGGTATTTAAGGCCAAATGCGCCGTTATAGTTTACTTTTATTTATAGTAGCATTTTAGACATATTTTTGACATATTTCCAAAGAGACACCCTATATTATTTAAAGTAACTTCTTTAAATTTCCTTTCTGAGTTATTTTTAACTATCTAATTTTTTTTTTAACGGTATTAATGAATTCCACGTTTTCAATGCCCTGAACTGCAAGCGGACTTACATCGTTGTTTTTGGAGCTGCCCTAAAACGCAAACATTCTAGTCTGCGGTTAAATCATACTTAACTTCTAATTACCTGCAGTGGTGACTCTAGGAATAATATATGGGAGGGGCACATAAGATACTACAGTCAAAACTGGGGTGGTACTAATAATTTTTGCCACTAAATCACACCACTGAAAAAAACGACATAAGTATATATAAATATGATTCCAAAATCCCAGAGTAATGTGATGCAATGATACCTCTTTGTTGTACTAACCTGATACATAAATTCAATGTTTTATTTGCTGCAATTTGGCAGTTTTCGCCGAAGTCCGATAACTGCTTCAGTTGCAATTTTCGCAAATTACGGTGACCATTCGCTAAACAGACAATTCACCATATTTTCAGCAAAATTGATTCCACTAAGGCCCCATTCACTCTGTGCGATTTGAAAATCACGAGATTTTCATATTCACGACGTTGCGCGATAATGTCGCGGTTTTGCACGATTTTGCAAAGCACCACCAATGGAAATCGCAAAACGCAAATCGCAAATCGCAAAAAAAGGGTCATGTACCAGCGACATGCTACCGCGACGCGCGACATGCGACATGCGACATCGCGCGGCAAGATGTGAACAGCTCCATTGAAATGCATTGGAGATGCTACATATCGCGACATCGTGCGGAAATCCACGCAATAAATCGCACAGTGTGAACGGGGCCTAATTGTGACAAAAAACAAAGGATCTAAAGATGAATAGACCTTTTAGATTCTAACTTCCTTAATAACCCCTAAAATGCCATTAAAGCAGGGAAATAAAATAAAAAAAATAATAAACAGTGTGGCATGTAGCCTACCCATTAACCGCTAAAATGCCATTATTCAAGGGAAAACATGAAATGAATACACTGTGAGGCATGTAACTTACTCATTAACCCCTAAAATATGTACAAACAAGAGAAAATATTAAATGAATACACTGTTGGGCATATAGCTTATCCACTAACTCCTAAAATGGCATTAATCAAGGGAAAAATAAATAAAGAATACACAGTGAGGCATGTAGCCTACCCATTAACTCCTAAAATACCATTAATCAAGGGGGAAAAAGTATACTGTGAGGGATGAAGCCTGCCCATTAATCCTTAATTTACAACTAAACCAAGGCAAAAACAAAAGTAATACGCAATGTAATATATAGAATGACCATTAACTCTTTCACTGCTGAGCCATTTCAACCCTGTGAAAAAAATTGTTACGTTTCTATTTATGATTTTTATTTTACACTGAAAATTGGTCATGTTGGGTATCAGTGGAAAGGCCAGACTCTGCTCTTTCCAATGAATCACACCTCGATTGACCAAGTACGACACACAGGGACAGAGATACAGCGGTCCGAATAATTGACGGAAGTGCTGATCCCTGGAGGGGGCACATGGGGGGCAAGGAATAACCTAGGGAGGGGAAATTGCCTCCCTGGCCCCCTTCTAGAGATGCCTATGATTACCTGAAACCCCTCCCCCAATCCCAGAATTTTATATCTAAGGCCCATCTCCTAAACTAAAATTAAGACTAAAAAGATTTCTGACTATCATGGCAGCCATAGGCCTCTTTCACGGCTGGCTCCCTGGATCCCTGGCAGCTGACAGCACCATCTTCGTTGTTCGCTGGCTGGCGCCAAATGATATTGCCAGTGATTGCTGCCTCGGGTCAGTGGCGCGGGTGGGGCGCGGCGTGATGACGTGACACCCACCAGATTTAAGAGCCAAGAAGTGAGATTATGCTCACTGCACTTTCGTGGACCATTCCTGTTCAGTGCGATTCTTGTTCATTTGATACTCATTACTGTGGATTTTTTGGCTTTGTCTTTGGCCACTCTCTGCTGTTAACCCTTGCTCTCCTAGTTATATTGTGTAACAACCCATGGCTCTGTTTGACTATCTGTTCTGACTCCTGGCTCTATTTAACTATCCGTTCTGGTTCCTTACTCCTGGCTTTGTATAACTACCCGTTCTGGTTCTGACCCCTAGCTTTGTCTGATTATAATCTGCTCTGGTTGCTACCTTCGGCTTCTTCTATGTTTATTCTGTGTGTCTGTCCTGTGTTTAGCTATCCGGCTACTCTAAAGACCAGCAGTGTAGGTAGGCAGTGTCCGCATGTAGGGATCAAAGCAGTGGTGTATTTAGGTTTTGTGCTGCCCTAGGTCTGACTAAACTTGTGCACCCCCTAATTTAAATTTGAGGCACCCCTTCCTGTCAAGGGCACACCTCTTCCTGGTTAATCCCTACCCTTCCACTTTAAACTCCACCTTTTCCTCTTAGAGCTCCGCCTTTTCCTCTCTTTCTATTGAAAGTGGATACCAAATGCCTACTTGTATATTTTGTATACCATTTCAAATGTATCTATTGAGATAAATAAAATTATGAAATGTTTAAATTCAAGCATTTTTACAAAGAACAGCCACGCATGTCAAGTATACTGGATCACAGACGCTCTAATTGGTTGAACAATAAAATCCACAGACACGTGCACTGCATATGAGTGTATCACAGAGCTGCACAGCAATAAAACCCACAGAAATGGGCACTGTGTATGAGCATATCAGAACTGCACAGCAATAAAACTCACAGTAATGTGCAGTGTGTATGAGCGTATCCCAGAGCTCCAGGGCAATAAAACTCACAGTAATATGCAGTGTGTATCACAGAATCCACAGCAATAAAACTCACAGCAATGTAATGTGCGGTGTGTGTGTCAGCGTATCAGAATTCACAGCAATAAAACTCCCAGCAATGCAATGTGTGGTGTGTGTGTCAGTGTATCAGAATTCACAGCAATAAAACTCACAGAAATGCAATGTGTGGTGTGTGTCAGCATATCAGAATCCACAGCAATAAAACTCCCAGCAATGCAATGTGCGGTGTGTATGAGTGCATCAGAATCCACTGCAATAAGACTCCCAGCAAACCAAGTGAATATGAGCACACAGCAATTATTTATTCTATATTTACCGGCCTCTGTCCGCTATAGGGCTGCGTGCCGAGTCAGCAGGGAGTGGACTGTGTACGGACTCAGCAGGAGGTCCCTCCAGGCCACGTTAGGATCGCGGCTGTGCCTGTGTGTGGAGCCATCTTGTCAGCAGTGGGGTACCACTGCCAGAGGGTGCACCGTGGCTTTGATTCCCTTCCTGGTGGGTGTTCAGTCCAGAATAGAGTAAGAGTCCATGTTAATGAAAGGGCGGGCAGCTGCGTGCGTTTCACGTGGTTCAGTTAGTCAGGTGGTACTGAGACTCAGTACCACCTGACTGGCCGGACCGCGTGACCTGCATGCACGCAGCCTCACCAGGAGCCAGGCAGCTCAATGACAAATTTCTATCACTGCAGTGCTAAACAGCAGTAAGCAGACAGAGCTTCATATTCTGCTGATACCCCCCTTTTACCTGCCATTTACTGTCATCTTCTCTCTGCACACAAATCACATCCCCCTCCCCTCTCCTAGAGCTGCTGCGGGCAGGGGAGGAGCTATGGAGGGAGGAGAGGTTTTTTTTTATTCTATTCGATTTTATTCCGTATGCAAACGCCCTGCTCCACTGCTCGTTGTTTGAGAACACAGCTCAAAGCTGACACACGGTGACAGTGGCACCTCCTAGTACCCCCTAATGACACCCAAATAATCACTGGTACCTGGGGTGGCCCGCCCTCCGCCACTCCCCTAAGTACACCACTGCTCTGTGATATGCTCACACACAAGTTTGGCGAACTGCCTGCAAGTACAGTGCTGTTTGAAGGCATTGCAAATCCCCATAGAGAAGTAATGCTTAATCTATTCAGAGAACACCAAACAGCAGAGAAATGGCAGTGAAATGCCCTGATGTTCTGTGGTTTCAATCAGCAGGTTTATCCAGGTGAACCCCATAGGTTTCAATGTTAAAAATATTCCCGTTTTTATGCAATATCTAATAAACCATTTATTATTTTAATCTGCAGTAAAAAGTCTTTATTGATTTCTTTTAGTACCTTTTAGTAATTTTTCAGCAAAATCCCCCCCTTTTTTAATAGCGGTTTTTCTTTTTTCTGTAAAAGAACTTTTTATTATCAATCATAGGATCTTATATGTAAATTCCAGACATTTTCGTTCAGTAGTTCTTTTGAAAACAGCAGGCCACGGGTTTGCGGTGGCAGCATTCAGCAGCCGACTCCATGCACTTTGGGGACCCTACAGTCAATGGTGAATTCACTGCAGGGTGGGGAAATTTTATTCCCCGAAGTGCAGGGAACTACAAAACACCAAAATGTTGGCGTCATTTCGGTGCTCTGTGAGTAACCCATTTAGTGGTGAGGTTTTTTGCTGCCCCCTGGAAAGTGAAAGCCTAGGCCTTGCCTACCCAGGACATACTTGAAAATTAGTGAAATCTCAATGTATCCTTCCTGGCAAAATACTTTGCAAAAGTATTTTTAGGGGTGGGCCCACCAGTGTGGGCCACCGCCCCCTGGAAAGTGCTGCCCTAGGTCTAGGCCTTGTTGGCCTAGGCCAAAATACACCACTGGATTAAAGGAATACGTTACAGCTGCAAATCGATACTCCGCACCTGGAATCTCCCGTCACATCCATTCCTTTCCCTAATCATAACGAATTTCATACAGGTCTATTCAAAGAAAGCTGAAAACCAGGAGAATGACTGGAGAAGTGAAAATTCTAGGTCAAAATATTCAAACCAGAATAATTCTCCCATTTATCTCACTTTCCAAATCGGCTATTTGGCCTAGATTGTTCTCCTGCCAGTTCTACTGGTTTTCACCTTTCTCTGAATAACCCTGATAGACTCTTTTGCATGGACTGGCTCCATACTCTGGTAAATAAAGAAACCCAAGTCAAGAAACTCATGACTACCTGGCAATGCTACCTCCAAGCCCTAGATCCCCATGTTCAGAACCTTGCTTCAGTACACGGCCTGGTGCTCTCTACAGATGGTTGCAGGCCGCAGACTGCTTGACTCACCTTGATGACCTTCACCCCTCCATCTTACATTATTTGACATGGCTGTCATTTCTGATGGTGTGTTTAATGGCGCCCTCCAATCCAGGCCAGTTCTTATAGTTTTTTTTCCTTTTTTTAAAATTAATTTAATTTAGACTTTACCGTCTTAATTCTTGGATTCTTTCACAATACCTATTGTAAAGGTTCCTATTATTCTTTTGTTAAAATTAAAAATGAAGGTGTATTCGCATGTAATATCAATGTTTTTGTGAACTCTTACCATATTTTGTCTCTGATTTATGTGGTTTTATGGATTACGTATCATCTGATGCACATTCAATAAAAATTGTCAAATTAAGGAAAAATTATTATTAGTTTTTTTAAAAGTTATTTATTAACCCCTTCACCGCCGAGCCATTTCACCCCTGTGTGCTGGGCTCATCTTGACCATTTTCTACTCATCATGTATAAACACGATTTGAAGTCATGTTTTATTTTAGGACCCAGACATATTATATATCCTTATATTAACAGACTCAGCAGATTCAAAACATATCATTTCTATAGTGGTAATCCAAAGAATTGGCTCTGAAATTGCACTGAACGGTGAATTTCCCTATACAGTGCAATTTTGTGGCCATTCGACTATTCAAAAAGCAGGCAGTTTGCCAAATATTGGCGAATTGCCAGCGAAATACGGTGCTGTTCGACGGCAGTGAACTCCCCATAGAGAAGCAATGAATCTATTCAGAGAACAACAAAACAGCAGCGAAATGTCAGAGAAATACCCTGATTTTCAGTGGTTTCATTTGGCCTGTTTAATCAGCTGAATCCCCTAGGTGTGAATGTAAAAATATTCCACATTTCTATTAAATATTAAACTGTTTATTCTTCTCATTTTTAGCAAAAAGTCTATTTATTTAGATTTTACCGCAGGGTCGGCGCATTTAACAACCCGATGGGCGGAGCACGAAAGAGCACCAAAATTCTGGTGGAATTTTGGTGCTCTTTGACTAATCCTGTATGTGTATACGTCATGGAGACCGTATCTCCAGAAGGATATAGACATCTTAGAGAGAGTTCAGAGAAGGGCTACTAAAATGGTGTACGGCTTGAAGGAGAAAAGTTACCAGGAAAGGCTTAATGATCTTAACATGTACAGCTTGGAAAAAAGACGAGACAGAGGAGATATGATAGAAACATTTAAATACGTAAAGGGAATCCACAAGGTAGAGGAAGGGAGTATATTTAAAAGGAAACAAAGTAGCAAAACAAGAGGACATAGTCTTAGATTAGAGGGGCAAAGGTTTAAAAGTAACATCAGAAAGCATTATTTTACTGAGAGGGTGGTGGATACATGGAACAGTCTTCCAGTAGAAGTGGTAGAGGCCAAAACAGTGATTGAATTTAAGCAGGCATGGGATAGGCATAAGGCTATCCTAAACAAAAGATAAATCCAGGTAAAGTATCCATGTAATTGGGCAGACTAGATGGGCCGAAAGGTTCTTATCTGCTGACATTTTTCTATGTTTCTATCTATGTTTCTATGCCTCATCAGAATGCTATAACAAAAAGTGTAAAAAAATATAAATGCCCATTCAAATTTCTGTTATTTAAAAATCTAAACTTATTTTTTTATATTTTATCAAACAAACCTTTGTGGTTATATATTCTATGGTGCACGCTTGTTAAAAAATTAGGAACCTGTTACTGCATTCTTCTGAGAAAATATGCAATTTTAAAATTGGAAAAAAATTCTCTTATATTTTGACGAATGGTGATTATGAATAATATGACTATAGGGGTTATTCAGAGAGAACCGATCTGGCCCTGAAATGGCACTGAACAGAGAATTTTCCCCTACGGTGCCATTTCGGGGGCCATTCGGCTATTCAGAGAGCAGGCAGTTTGCCAAATTCTGGCGAACTGTCAGCAAGTACGGTGCCTGTTCGAAGGCAGTGAAATCCCCATAGGGAAGCAATGGATAATCTATTCAGAGAACAATGAACAGGAGTGAAAAGTTGCCGAAATGCCCTGCTGTTCGGTGGTTTCATTCGGCAGGTTTATTCAGGCGAGTCTCATAGGCTTAAATTTTAAAAATATTTCCGGTTTTATGCAATATCTAATAAACCGTTTATTACTTTAATCTGCAGTAAAAAGTTTCTTTTGATTTTTTTTTAGCATCTTCTAGGCATTATTCGGGATTTTTTAGACAATTTTTTTTCAGTTTTTTTTTCTTATAGTGGTTTTTCTTTCTTCTGTAACAGACCTTTTCATTCTCATTCATAGGACCTTATATGTTAATTCCAGACATATTCGTTCAGTATTTTTTTTTTTTCAAACAGCGTTTCAACTTAGACACTTTCAATCGTATTGTTTTTTATTTTTTACCCATCCGGCGGCGTGTCAGCTTTCTCCTGCGGCTGGTCGGCGCTGTGTTCAGCGGCTGCGTTTGGCAGCTATCCGGCGTGTTTACGGCAGATGCACAGCGGGTTGGCGGGCAACGAGTTTGCAGTGGCTGGCGGGTTGGCGGCGGCATTCGGCGGCCGATTCCATGCACTTCGGGGACCCTGCAGGATGGGGAAATCTGACCTTTCCAACAACACCTCACTTAATGCGGCGCAAAAATGGGAGACGCAGAGTCGCAAAGGGCCCCCTGCGACCCTCACTGCAGCGCGCCAATTTAGGTTTTCGATGAATCAATGCGTAATAAAGCATTGTGCCATCGCCTTCACACTTGCTAGCATCGTGGGGAATGAAAAGGTAAGTGCAGCATAATTGGCATATAGGAAAAAATAGAACATGCAGTACAATACAACCTTATAGATGGTCAAATATTTTTGATGATACAGGATCTTCAAGGAAGTGCAGAGCCTCTAAAATCAGAGCATACACAAAAACATAGCATAATACTGCCAGATATTTAATAAAACATAAAACCACAAAAAGAAGCCACTCACAAAATTAGTGGCACACGATGTATAAAAAGTGTGCAAAAGCGCATATTTAACCAAGTCGTTCAAATAGTCACCACAGCCGGAAAGACATCGTCCTTAAAGCGTAGTTTCTGCAGGAGAGCCTGGCCAGGATACCACTCCGTGCTGAGAAGTCCAAATACCAGGTGGAACCACAGTCCTTCAGAACGACCAATTGGGGAACCGAAGACCTGGAGCCATCCGAAGTGAATAATGGACGATCCGACTCGCGGACGAATAATGGACGATCCGGCGGGCGAACGAATGAAATAGCGGAAACAAGCAAGTCAGTTCGACGCGTTTCGTCCTCTGACTTATTCATGAACTGACTTGTCCGTCCGAATCTTCTCTCTTTTAAAGTCCACATTTCTTTAATTAGCAATCTAAAATACATTCATGTGTGGATACCGGAAATGGTAAAATTTCCGAAATTCCCCCGAACGAACGCATCGGAAATGCGTCCAAACGGGCGCATCGGAAATGACGCCGCCTAACATCAGAATCCATTAAGGCTAAGGGCATAATCGACCCAAACCTAATGGAAAGTGTGGGCGACATACAGACAACAAAGATAAAGCAAAAATAAAGCAAAAATAAAGCATAACATTGTTAGCATAGATCCAGAAATGACAATAGAAGAACCTATGGAGACAAAAATTAAAAACGTGCATGTATGCTGATAACGTATAACATAACCATAAATGTACATAAACATGTAATGGTGATAATAATAATAATAATAATAATAAATAAAATGGTAATATTCAATAAAAATATATAAAAATATATATATATATATAAAATATATATATACATCTAAAGACCTATGTTATGTTCCAGAAAAGCACCAGAAAACAAGGGAGGAAAGACTAAATATACAGAAAACCCCCAGTGGGAACTAGCTAGATCCAAAAAATAAAAATAAAAGTCACATGACTCAATAGATAGAAAGTAAAAACTAGGGCCATCATATAAAAGATTGAAGCTCTAAATCAACATTAAGGCCTGGCGGTTTCAAAGTGTCCATATAAAATATACACTTAGTTTCCGCTAGAGAGAGGGCTTTAGCAACATCACCACCCCTCCAATTATGTTTAACTTTTTCAATGCCCAACCAAACAAAAGTGGAAAAATTGAAACTAGAGCACTTACAACAATGTCTGGGTACACTATGTTTATCACTATGCTTTCTAATGTTGTAAAAATGCTCATAAATCCGTTCTTTTAATTTTATTTTTGTTTTCCCAATATATTGGGCCCCACAACCACATTGGAGTAAGTAAACTACATTGGTGGTATTGCAATTAATGAATTCTTTGATGTGGTATTCCTTTCCTGTTTTCGTACTTTTGAATGAAACCACTTTTGTTTTAAGCTCTCTACACATAGAACAGGCACTACACTTAAAGAAACCTTTTGGTTTATCAAGCAGGAAGTGAATTTTATTATCCATATTTTCAATTTTATTTTGATTAGAACGTAAAGCACTTGGGGCTAATGTATTTTTGACTGTATTGGCTCTTCTATAGATGACACGAGGAAAGGCCGGTAGATGTTTAGACAAAGTTGGATCATTTTGGAGAATAGGCCAACATTTAGAAAGAGCTAGCTCTATATCTCTACTTCTGCCGTTAAATTTGGTAAAGAAAGCAAGGTCCCACTTAGTGGGATCTTTTAACTTTCCTAAATTTCTTTGGAAGAAAGTTGATCTATCCAGATCCACAATATCTTTCAAGCTCTTATCTACTAAAGGTTTAGGGTATTGTTTTAGGAGGAATTTTTCCGAAAGCTCTCTACTTTGAGTGATGAAATCTTGCATTTCCGTACAGTTATGTCGGATTCGTCCAAACTGATTTTTAGGTATATTTTGAAGCCACTTATTATGGTGGCAACTATTATAATTTATATAGGAATTCTTGTCAGTAGGTTTAAAGAAAGTCCTAGTACAGAATTTTTTATCTTTGATGAAAATATTCAAATCCAGAAAATTGAGAGTCTGATTACCCACCTCCATGGTAAATTTGAGGTCAAAAGTGTTGGTATTTACAAAATCAAAAAACCCCTTAAGGTCATCCCTATTACCATCCCAAATCAATAGAACGTCATCAATATAACGTCGCCAGAGTGCCAAGTTTGCCCTATATGGATTGTTGTCCCAAATGGCCTGCTGCTCCCAATGGGCAACAAAGATGTTAGCATATCCCGGGGCAAACTTGGCACCCATGGCTGTTCCTGTCTTCTGGAGATAAAATTTATTCTGAAAGCCAAAAAAGTTATGAGTGAGACAAAAACGTATAGCCTCACCCAAAAACACCCTCTGTTCAGTTTCAATAGTAGGATCCTCCTCTATTCTTTTGTCTATGGCCGACAGACCTTTCTCGTGTTGTATAACTGTGTATAGAGAAGTCACATCCATACTAACTAAGATATAAGTCTCTTTCCACTCTAGACTTTGAAGAATCTCCATAAGATGTCCTGAGTCTTTAATGTAAGACGGAGCTAGTGGAACATATTTTTGTAAAAAGCTGTCAATATATTCTGATAGATTGGCTGTCAAAGACCCAATTCCGCTAATTATAGGACGACCCGGGGGGGATGTTACAGATTTATGGATTTTTGGATTATGGTAGAAAATGGCCAGTCTTGGAAAGGGGGTGTATAGAAAATTAAACTCGTCTTTAGTCAGTATGCCTTGAGACGAACCACCATCAAGCAAAATTCCCATCTGTTCCAGAAATTCTTTAGTGGGATTGTGTTTAAGTAATTGATATGTCTCTTCGTCTGACAAGATTCTCTCAGCTTCTTTTAGATAGTCTATCCTATCTTGAATAACCACCCCCCCTCCCTTATCGGCTTGCCTAAACACCAAGTCGTGTTTGGCTTGGAGTCCATTCAGGGCCTCCCTTTCCTTCCTATCTGAATTAAACTGAATTCGTTTTTTATTTTGGTTCTTTTTTATATTGATCTTTCTAAATTCTTCTTCTAGCATATCCCCAAAAACCTTTATGTTATTAGTCTTCTCCCAAATCGGATAAAAACTAGACTTACATTTAAATTTGGTATGGAGAAATTCTTTTTGTTGTGTATCAACCTCAGAAAGAGAGGGCATATTAGTTGATGTCATTACATTCGTCGATTCTTCTTTTTTATAAAAGAATTTTTTAATTGCCAGTTTTCTCAAAAACCTTTGTAGATCTAGAAAAAGGGTAAACTCATTAGATGCCTTAGTGGGAGCAAATTTTAAACCCTTATTTAGTAAAGATATTTCTGATTTATTTAGGTTTATATGAGACAAATTGAAAATACCCAGTTGGAGTTCCCTTTCTTTGGATATAAAGTCCTGATTACATTCAATTACATGTCCTGCCTCCTTCTCTTGAATGGGGAGGACGTGTCCCGTAAGGGGGAGTATCTGTTTCGGTCTTGCCAAAAACCCCTTTTCGTGGTGCTTTTGGGGGGTCCTTGGTCTAAAAAACCTTTCTTCATTTGCTCTGAATGGAGCATTATTCACTTCGGATGGCTCCAGGTCTTCGGTTCCCCAATTGGTCGTTCTGAAGGACTGTGGTTCCACCTGGTATTTGGACTTCTCAGCACGGAGTGGTATCCTGGCCAGGCTCTCCTGCAGAAACTACGCTTTAAGGACGATGTCTTTCTGGCTGTGGTGACTATTTGAACGACTTGGTTAAATATGCGCTTTTGCACACTTTTTATACATCGTGTGCCACTAATTTTGTGAGTGGCTTCTTTTTGTGGTTTTATGTTTTATTAAATATCTGGCAGTATTATGCTATGTTTTTGTGTATGCTCTGATTTTAGAGGCTCTGCACTTCCTTGAAGATCCTGTATCATCAAAAATATTTGACCATCTATAAGGTTGTATTGTACTGCATGTTCTATTTTTTCCTATATGTCTATATCCTAGCACGCTGGTGGAGAGTGCTGTGAACTGCAGTTTCTATTCCTCTTGGGGATACATCTTCACACTCTGTTTAGTAGTGAGTGCAGCATAATTGTTCACTTTATAACTGAAAAGTTTGCAATGGTGCTGCATTATAAAGAAAAAAAAATGAAGATGTTTTTATTTTAACCCCTTCGCTGCTGAGCCATTTCACGACTGTGTGCAGAGCTCATTTTTACCGCTTTTGCTCATGATTAAACACGATTTGAAGCCACGTTTTATTATATGAATGAGACATATTATATATTGTTCTTTCCGGCAGACTCTGCAGATTCATAATATATTATTATATGTATACGTCATGTCCTGCCTGTATATTACATAACAAAAAATGCAATAAAATTTGAATTTTCAAACATCTACAGCAGGGGTCGGCAACCTGTGGGCCGTATACGGCCCGCCGCCCCTGTTGTCACGGCCCGCGGGTGTCTGTGATAAAATCACGGACACCCGGCCCGCGGGGCCCAGCACCACCGCCAGATTCCGGCAATCAGTGCCGGAATCTGGGAGCAGCGCCGCCAGCCATTCCTCTCCCTGCGCGCGGCCGCTGGCATGCAGCTTGGCTGCTCGCGTGGGATGGGAACCACCTGACCAGCGCACGAGATCCTCTCGCAAGAACTCGGCTGTGCTGGTCAGGTGGTTCCCAGCGAGCGGCCAAGCTGCATGCTGCCAGCGGCCGCTCGCCTCTAGGGAGAACGCCGGTGGAGCAGCAGAGGTGAGAGCTTGGGGCAAATATATCCATGAGAGCTGGGGGCAATATATACCCATGAGCTGGGGCAATATATACCCATGAGCTGGGGCAATATATACCCATGAGAGCTGGGGGCAATATATACCCATGAGAGCTGGGGCAATATATACCCATGTGAGCTGGGGGCAATATATACCCATGAGAGCTGTGGGCAATATATACCTATGTGAGCTGGGGCAATATATACCCATGAGCTGGGGGCAATATATACCCATGTGAGCTGGGGCAATATATCCATGTGTGAGCTGCTGGGAGCAATATATACCCATGAGAGCTGGGGGCAATATATACCCATGTGAGCTGGGGGCAATATATACCCATGAGAGCTGGGGGGGCAATATATACCCATGTGATCTGGGGGCAATATATACCCATGTGAGCTGGGGGCAATATATCCATGTGTGAGCTGCAGTGGGGCAATATATACCCATGAGAGCTGGGGGCAATATATACCCGAGAGAGCTGGGGCAATATATACCCATGTGAGCTGGGGGCAATATATCCATGTGAGCTGGGGGAAATATATCCATGTGAGCTGGGGGCAATATATACCCATGTGTGCTGGGGGCAATATATATATCCATGCGAGATGGGGGGCAATATAAACAGAATATGGCTTAATATATTTTTGGGGGTGTGTGTGGGATCAGGCAGGGGATTGCTAAATATTTCTTTAGTACAGGGCTCCCTAAATTTATATTATGATGTGGAATTGCAATATCTGCTTAATGCGCTATTACACTGGAATATTAAACATATATTTAATTTGCTATTAAACAGATATGTAGCAATCCCCCATCACAATATCCATTTAGGAAGGCATTTACTAAATTGTTTGTCAATGCCGTGGAAGAGCGAATCCAGGGCTCCACTGCAATAAAACTTAGTAATGTGCTAAATTTGTTAAAATTTAAGTTAAAAAAGAAAACATTACTTAGTTTTTCTGTGTTTGATGTTTATTACTGATATTATTACTAAATATTTTAATTCTAAAAAGCAACCTTAGTTTTTTGTGATTGTTGTTTATAATTCTTATTATTACAATATTTATCTTATTTAAATCCAAGCAATTTATACCCTAAATGGCACGGAGTTAGGGAAATCCAAGCAGGAGAAGGATTTGGGAATAATCATAGACTTCAAACTAAGGCTAGGGTCAGACTGAGGCAGTGCGAACGCGCGTTCTGGCGCACTTAATCACGGCCGTGCTAGCAGCAGATGCCGGGCAATGACGGCCAATATACGAAGTACGGTCGCACAAAAGTCCGGCTGCGCAACGCAAGTGGAAAATGAACGCATTTTTTCGAGAACGTTAAACCACTAGTACTGACGTACAGAGTGCGCTGCGTCCGCTAGCGGCGTGTGTGTGTGATTAGGAGACGTCAGACGCTGCTAATGTCCGGCCAACATAACGTCCAGACGCAAAAAGGGTTTTATTGATGATCCGTACAAAATCACGGATGAAACTGCGCATCGTATGACCGCTATTGCGTATTCCGTGAAAAAATGCGTCCATTCTTCGAACGCACATTTTCACGGACAACGTGAAAAATGCGTTAGTCTGACCCTAGCCTTAGTAACAATGTGCAATGTCAGACAGCAGCCGCCAAGGCCAGCAAAGTACTGGCATGCATTAAAAGGGGAGTTCACTCACGGGATGAAAACATAATTTTGCCTCTGTATAAATCAATGGTCAGGCCGCACCTTGAATATGCCGTGCAATTTTGGGCACCTGTCTTAAAAAAAGATATTATATCGCTAGAAAAAGTGCAGAGACGGGCAACTAAATTAATAAGGGGGATGGAAGGGTTAAGTTATGAGGAAAGACTAACAAGCTTAAACCTGTTTAGTTTAGAGAAAAGGCGCCTTAGAGGGGATCTGATAACCTTATATAAATATATACGGGGCCATTATCAACCATTGTCTGATAACCTATTCATTAACAGGTCTATACATAGGACAAGGGGTCATCCATTTAGACTGGAAGAAAGAAAATTTAGCTTAAAGCATAGGAAGGGTTATTTTACGGTGAGAACAATAAAGCTGTGGAATTCTCTGCCTGTTGAGGTGGTTGGGTCAGAGTCTGTACAGACTTTTAAAAAGCGACTGGATGACTTCCTGCAGACACAGAATATTAAGGGTTATAATATTTAATATGTGGGTAAAAGCTTCTTGATCCAAGGAGAAATCTGACTGCCATTCTGGGGTCAAGAAGGAATTTTTTCCCAGTATGTTGCATATTGGCGAGCATTTCAGACTGGGTTTTTTGCCTTCTTTTGGATCAACAGCAGTAGGTTATGTGGGAGAGGCTGAACCCGATGGACGCATGTCTTTTTTCAGCCTATATAACTATGTAACTATGTAAGTTTAAAAAGTAAACGTTATTACAATATTATCATCATTTATTAGCTTTGTAGGTGGATGCGGCCCTCCATGCATTCACAGTTCTTGCATCCAGCCCTCAGGCAGAGAAAGGTTGCCTACCCCTGATCTACAGTATGTAAGTGTTTTTTTTCACATTTTTATCATGCGAGCCTTTGCGGTTCTATTTTCTATGGGGTGCGCTTGTTAAAAAAATTAGAAATTGGGACTCGTTACATTTTTTTGGGGGAATTACGTGACTTTTAGCAAACGCACCCCATAGAAAAAAATCATTAGTGCAGCATCATTGTTCACATTATAATTGAAATGTGAACAATATTGCTGCATTATTAAAAAACACACCATAAGAAACCACGTTTTTATTTTATTATTTTTTTTGTATTATTTTTATTTTTTCTTCTTTACATTAAACATGGTCATATTTGGTATCATTCGAAAGGCCATGTTCAGGCCTTTCGAATGATACCAAACAAGACCCCCCTAGCTGCCATCATTCAGGAGATATAAGTGTTCAAAGGAACCCCCTATCTCCACCAGGGGATTTTCCTGGGCAGCTAGGGGTTTCCCAGCTAACTGACGTCATTGTGCTATGCACGATGACGTCCGGCAGCAAGGGGGCACTTGGAGGTGGCGCCCCCATCCAAGATGGTGGCCCCCACCGGATCTAGGCCGCGATCTGGCGCCAGATCGCGGTCCGGCATTTAAAGGGTTAAAGCCAGGCACCGCTTTGAAGGGCAGACACTACCCTTCAAAGCGGTACCTGTCTTTTTTCGTAGACCCTCCCGATCTGGAGGGATTGCCGGGGGGGGTCGCCTGAAAATGACATCATCGCGTCGGACGCGATGACGTCATTACGGCGGGGGCTGGTCTATAAAAGCGGCGTCTGCCTTCGAGGAAGTCAGAACGTGGCGGGACCCCGGACCAGGGAGGTGAGTTTCTCTCTGGCCCCCCGCCGAGCAGAAGACGTGTGGGGAACGTCCAACGCATATAGCGGGAGGCAATGGACGTTGCCCACACGTCTTCTGCAGTGAAAGGGTTAATCGAATTAATTTTTAAACATAACCTGGTCATGTTTGGTATCATTGGAAAGGTCATGCTCTTGTCGTTTGTTCCAGTGATACCATCATGACCCTCTAGCTGCTACGGCGGCAGAGATACTGGGGTCCATAGGACCCATGTATCTCTTGTTTAGGGAATTCCTTACCCGGCCGGGGGGGAGTTCCTTTCTGATGTCAATTGGCAGGGGGAGGTCCCAAAGCGTGATTCCCCCAGACCCTCGGATCCTCTGCATGCTGCGGGGAATGCACATGACATCCACCACACATCTGCCGCGGTGAACCAGCATTCTCATTAATCCATTACATGCCTGCCACTGCCTTAGAAATGAGGGAATTTTTTTTGTAAATTGTGTCACTCTGGTGACTCAGAGTGACTCTGGACTCCAGTCTTTCCTTCAGCCCCTACATCCAATCACTCTCCTCATCTTGCCACAATCACCTCCGCAATATTGCCAAAATTCGCCCATTTCTAACTGCTAACACCACCAAGCAACTTATCCACTCTCTTGTTATCTCCTGCCAGGACTACTGCAACAACCTCCTGACAGGCCTTCCTATCTCCCGCCTCTCCCACCTGCAGTCCATCCTAAACACATCAGCCCAACTTATCCAGCCTCTGCCGCTCCTCTCTGTGAATCTCTACACTGGAACCCCATCCACAGCAGAATCAAATTCAAACTACTCAACCTGACCTTTTAAAACCCCCACTAATGCTGCTCCTCACTATCTGTCCTCTCTAATCACCGAAATACACCCCAGCCCGCTCCTTAAGATCGAACAATGACCTGCGCCTGGCAAGCTCCATCATTAGCTCTTCACATGCTAGACTGCAGGACTTTTCTTGTGAGGCGCCAACGCTATGGAATGCGCCTTCTCACAATATCAGACTCTCTCCAAAGACTCTCTCTAAAGCGTTTAGGGAAGCTTACCACCTAACTCCATAACAAGACATCCGACCGACCCAAAAACGGTCCTCACCTCTCCCTGAATTAACGACTCATCACTGCAGTCCTCCCCTCTCCCTGAATTAACAACTCATCACTGCAGTCCTCCCCTCTTGTTTCTCACCCTTCACCCAACTATATTGTAAGTTCTTACAGGAATTACCTCCTGTATCTGTTGGCAGGAATACTGACCTGCCTCCTGTATGTATTGTAGAACTGTCTTGTCTTTACTCATTGCACCTTGTACAGCGCTGCAGAATGTGTTGGCACTAAATAAATAATAATAGCAAATGTGGTAAATTTTCACAACGTTGGAAAGGCAAGACTCCCACCTTTCTAATAATATCTCACTGGACCTTGTGCGTAAGAATCAGAAACGCAGGGTTCCAACGAACTCCCGTTGCTCCTCGCTGCAGTGCAGCGGTTTATGTTTTTGAAGAAACAATGCACTGTGCCATCGTCGCCATACTTGCTGGAATCATAGGAAATGAGGTGAACTAGAGCAGCATCATTGTTTACTTTATAACTGAAAAGTGAACAATAGTGCTGCACTATAAAAAATAAATAAATTATTTTTAAGTATTTACTTAGGCTCTGGCCTTTCCAATGGTACCTTATTTGACCTTCTACCTGTTACGGTTCCAGAGATGCAGGGGTCCAAATGACCCCAGTATCTCTTCCATAGGGAAACCCCTGCCTGTCAGAGGGAGGTCCCCTTTCTGATGTCATTGTGCGCATGCGCGAAGATGTCAGTGGGCGAGGGAGGTTTGACTTCCAGAAAGCCAGACCACCATGGGTTTCCCCCCAAGACAGCAGAGAACTCCCCCCACAGGTAATAACGTGTGGGGGATGTCCTCCATGTTACTGTGAAACCTTTGGACGTCTCCCACACGTCATCTGCAGCCAAAGGGTTAATCTTGTCATCTTGTTTTTATGATGTTACTTATAATGATACTCCTGGATTATCGCTTAGCTTAGGAGTTAAGGTTGGGTAGGCTTTAGAGTTAGTTTTAATGGTTAGGTTTAATATTAGCATTAGTTGTACTGGCTGGGGTAGTTTTTCTTTTATTTATCTAATAAATTTTTATTTATCTAATCATTCTAATAACACTTTCACTGTGGACGACATATGGGAGATACCATCGAACAATTAGCATTTTGTCATGTCCCAGTATATAAGGAGCCCAGTATGTGGAGGTAACGTGGAGACAGTCGAGGCAGGGTACAGACAAGGGCTAGGGATAAAGATGTGGTCAGAGGCAAGAGATTCGTCAGGGCAGACAGCTTGCATTCATCAACAAGGTAGGAGCCAAGTGTCATTATTCCAGTGATCAGCAAGGTTGAGGCAGGTTAGAATTAGGGCTACGCAAAAGGTGTGGTCAGCAAGGTAGAAGCCAATGGTCAGTATCTAGGTACACAGTAAGGAGAAAGAATTGCAAGGCACTGTGGTTAGTGAAAGGCAGAGCACTATTGCCCTGGAAGTCTGGGTTTACATAGGTAGCTGAGCTAACAGCCTAAGCCCAGCCCCTTCTCGAGGACCCCCTGCTCACATAGAGCTGCCGGCTCCCGTACAGCCCAGTTCAGGGCTTCCTCCACTGGCCCTGGTGAGAAGCCATGCCCCCACCACCCACGAACATGACGGGAGACCGACAGGAGGGAGACAGAGACAGAGCAATGCTCCAAGGCACACCGGGCCAAGACACCACCAATCTTCAGGTGAGTTCATCACTTCACTGACTTCAATATAATAAAATAGCCATCAATTTGGACTTCAGTTACTGTCCATTTAATGTATCTATTGCCACTTCTCACCAAAAAAAATTACACCCAATATATCTACTTGTTTCTTACTTGTGAGGTCTGGGCCGGGCGCTCCATGCCGCGGCCTTTGACAGGCCAGCAAAATGCGGCCCCTGACAAAGGGCCGCCTAGAGCGGCTGCACCATGGACTGGCCGGCACTGACTGTTAGTGCCCTTCAAAAGCGAGGAGGAATCGACAGTGATTCACAGCTTGGGGCATCATGAATGTATTATAAGTGGGCAATCTTCATATTGACCATTAATTGTAAGCACACATTTTCTTACTTCTGCCACCCTGAAATCAGATTTTAGTGTTAAAAGATCACAGTACATTGGAAACATTATGTGAGACCACACTTTATCTAGTAGACAAAGAAACGCTAGACATGTCGCAATTTTGTTTCAATTACACAGTAGAAGAATGTAGAATAAATATGCATTTGATCCCTGTTGAGTTGGTCAAAGCGTATAAAAGCAGTGAAAGTGAGAGTATATTTGGAATGGAGAATATGATTTCAGCCTTCTAACTCTGCTTTGGTTTCTCTGGGTCATCAGTGGTAGGTCTTGAGCACGGTGACCGTTAGATGTTCGCTGGTTTCTAAGCTGTGAAGAGTTGTGAATGTGTTTTAATTGACAAAACTCATGCTGCTTCCTTAGCGGGTAGACCCTTGTTAGACCCATGTTGGATATGTCTTAAAATTTCCTTGCGGTTGTCCAAGATGGTATCAAAGCTCTCCTGCAGCCTATTTTGTTGATCCCTCACCTTCTGCTGAAGACATCTGATCCACCTTAGGAGTGCAAGACGCCTGTACATAGTCAGCTGAGCATGATGTTTTTCTTTTTCTCGTTCCTTTAGCATCTCCCTGTCCTGAAGACTTTGGTAGGCTTCCACCAAAGTATGAGAAAGGGACTCAGAGTCTGATGAGGATTCCACATCAGACTGTTCTGTGTCAGCTTCATCTTGGGGGTTTTCTGCTTGAATTGGGGTATCTTCCCAAATATTCCCTGAGATGCTGTCAGGACTTTCAATACTGAGAGAGCTGCTTGCATATCCATTGTCTTCTAGTGGTGACGTTGGGCAGTCAGCGCCCTGTATTGTAGTGTCATTAGGTGGCTTTTCTCCTACTAGTTGAAGAATTTCAGCTCCTTCTGGTGGGCTCCTTATCTCTTCTTCTTCTTCATCTGATGAAGACAAGCTAATTCCTTCTGACTTTGTTACCTTCAACTGTCCAAGTGCCTTCTTCTTCAAATGGTTTCTGTTATCTTCCACAGAAGACATTTCTTCATCTTCCTTTAGTTTAGTCTCTGGATCATCAAGCATTTTTTTCTCCTGTCTCCAGTTTTCATTTCTGTCATAATCCACTTCTAAGATATTTAAATTAGCATCTTGCTTCCTCTCTTTCTCACAGATTAAGGTAAGGCTTCCCAATGGTTTTACAACATAAAAAGGTGGCTGATGAGGAGTTACATCGGCTTTCTGGATAGATAACATCTTCTGCAGCTCTGATTTTACTCTTTGGCTGGAAAATATACCAAGATATACATTACTTTAAACGTACATAATATAGTTTAATTAATAAAATGAAAATGCAAGCTGACTACTATAACCGCTTTAACGCTCTATATAAATGTTTTGTGATATTTATCGTATTGGCCCAAAATTTGGTTTTACGGTGTATATATATTGTTAAGATACAGTTGTGCTCAAAAGTTTGCATACCCTTGGAGAATTGTTAATATATATATATATATATATATATATATTATATATATATATATATAATTTTAAAGAAAACATGAGGGAGCAGGCAAAACACATTTCCTTTATTTGTTATGGACTTTATTATCAATTGTAGGTCATAACAGATTGGTACACTCATAAAACAGAACAAGGCAACAAATAAAAAAATTAAATGACCCCTGTTCAAAAGTCTGCATACCCTGAGTTCTTAATACTATGTATTGTCCCCTTTAGCATGAGTGACAGCATGCAGTCTTTTGTAATAATTGTCTATGACGACCCAAATTCTAGCAGGTGGTATAGCTGCCCATTCGTCTTGGCAAAATGCCTCCAGGTCATGCAAAGTCTTTGGTGGTCTTGCATGAAACGCACATTTGAGATCTCCTCAGAGTAGTTCAATGATATTAAGATCAGGAGACTGTGATGGCCACTCCAGAACCTTCACCTTTTTCTGCTGTAATCACTAGAGGGTCAACGTCATACTGGCAAGTCCAAGAGCATCCCATGCATTGCTTTCATGCAGAAGAAAGCAAATTGTCTGCCAGTATTTTCTGATAACATGCTGCATTCATCTTGCCATCAATTTTCACAAGATTCCTTGTGCATTTAGAGCTCACACACACCCAAAATATCAGTGCGCCACCACCATGATTCACAGTGGGGATAGTATTCTTGTCACTTGTACCGGCTGGGTGGAGTAGAGGTAACATCACTGCTCTGCGTGGAGAGAGCCTGTGGAGATATGGGTTCAATCCCAGCAAGAGCATCTCTCCAGTAAGTGTCCTTGGGCAAGACACCTAACGGTACATACTCGCCACCCAGGACATACTTGAAAACAAGAGAAATCTCAATGTATCCTTCCTGGTAAAATACTTTCTCCACTATAGGCCTTGTTGACCCATCTCCAAACATAGCACTTATGGTTCTGACCATCAAGCTCTATTTTGGTGTCGTCAATCATGCCAAATTACAGTGTGCCAGAAACTGTGATGCATGTCAAGGTATTGTTGGACATATTGTAACAGGGCTTTTTTGTGGCATTGGCGCAGTAAAGGCTTCTTCCTGGCAACTCAACCATGCAGTTCATTTTTGTTCAAGTATCGTCGTATTGTGCACCTTGAAAAAAAACACATTATCTTTTTCTGGTCTTTTGACAATTTCTGCCAGGGTATGCAAACTTTTGAGCATATCTGTATATATTATTTGGGAAAGAAACTCAAGGATTTAGAACAATAATAAACTATTATAAAAGAGCTGCAGGGGTACATTCTGATTTAGCAATTGTGGATTTAAGAGACACCAGGGTAAGGTCAACAGACTGGGCTACTAGGAGTCTGTTTGAAATACCATGGCCATGACCATATGCATGCATTGATCAGAAAAGCCTTACAGCAGCATAAGGACATGCTCAAATAGCTGAAAATGTAGCCTAGAAAAGAATACCTTACAGTTTTGAGTTCTCAAACATAGAAGGCAAACATCCATCTTCAAAATATCTTTGTAGATGCAGAAAAAAGTCAGTTACTACACTGAAGACATATATAACAATATACAAACTAGGGATGAACTAATAGCATTTTTTTAAGACCAAATACACACTTACTAACATACCTCAATACAGAATGCACCTGTAAACATGTAACCTAGTGACTATATTTCCTACATATTTATTTTCTGTTAATCTGTATATTTGTGTTGTTTTTTAATATCTTGCATTGTATTACTTTGTATTTCTGTAACTAACACTTCAATGTTCTTGAACCCAGGACATACTTGAAAACGAGAGAAATCTCAATGTATCCTTCCTGGTAAAATCCTTTATAAATAAATAAATAAATAAATAAATAACATACCGATACTTTTTTCAGGTATTCGCCAATACAGATTACTGATACTTTTATTTTATGTCATGTGACAGTTTTCTAATAAATAAGAGTTTGCTGAAAGCCCATCCACTTTATCGAAGTAATAAAAGATATGGACAGGCACCCATTCAACCACTGCACAGGCCTGACAGGCACCATGGCATTGATTTTGGGGTACATTGTGGCCCACGTGGGAAGTCTGAGAACTAGCGGTTTAATAATAATAGCAGGCTTCACCCTGATTTATCATTGGCCCCCTTTAGAATAAGACTGCCGATGTATGCATCAATAATGATCAGTGTTATCAAAACGCAAATATGTTAGAATCGTGGCTATTTCTGACTTCAGATTTTAATGTGCTTTTTTTCCCGGAGGGGGGAGGGGTTATTCCAACAGTCCTCATTCACAAGATACATTCAAGCCTTTAATGTGAATGTCACATGAAAACTAAGATACAGAAATAGCAGCACTGCTGAATTTAACAAGAGACACCATTGTCCCATTCTAATGACACAAGGTTCATTAACACCCCAACTCTCAGAGATCACTAATCTTTCTACAAGAGGATCTCTGTTAGCGAAAAATGCTCCACCCAAAGAGTCAGCACAAATCATTGCATGTCACATTCTGCTTCATGTAATGTATGTTACCTTTAAAAGGATATTACAGGTCAGAGTCTATTACATAAACTTTCATTTCAAAAGAGAAAGGAATCGATTAAAAAGAAGTGAACTCTGATGTTCCAGGTGCTTCCTGCGTCCCAAGGTCGCTTGTTATTCTCATTTGCAGCCGGTACTGATAAAAATGAGCTGCTGTAAGAAACTGGTGTGAGGTGATTTTGCTTTAACAGTATCAATTAATATAAAAAGGAAATAAAACGACTACTTGTATGAACCTGCACGAATTCAAACCTCGGATGACTGTCCACTGGTTGTTGAATAACAGCCTTCAGATTAGAGGGAAGACTTTTGCTTTGAAGATAAGTCTCTACATCCATAAACATCTAAATGGAGGGGCCGGGCACCGTGACCACTTAAAATAACATTAATGCTCATGGCGACAAGAGTGTCCATTTAATTATAAAAACTCAAGGATTATGGTATTTGTGGAAGCTAACAAAAGCAATGTGCATACCACATGTATTCTATATCTATACCAATTACACATCATGCATACTCTATACCGGCTTTAAGAACACACTCATGCCACGACCACTGTATACCTGTTCTAGTTAAGCACACATACCATGACATACCATGACTGCTGTTTGTCAGTTCAAGTGATTTTTATGTATGTTAGCTATTTTATGTATTGTAAAGCTGGGTATTATTCATTGGCGTCACTAGTGTTGGTGTCATCCAGTGTGGTAACACATGGTATCACCCCCTAGAGGCATCACCCCCCTTGTGACGCCACTGGAATATTTAACTCTTTGAGACTGTAATAGGTGTTACAGAATAGAACTGTAAATATATGTTCTTAATGTTAAATTTTTGTAATGATAACAATGCTGAAAATCACCTTTTTTTTGGAACTACAGCACCCATTATACATGGCAAGTCATCACGTGGTTACTCTGCAGCTGCTGGGACTGTACCTCGAAGACTAATCCCTTGGGATTTACCGCTCCCAGAATTCCCTGCATTTTATGCCTCCCCTTCTCACATAATGCTCATCCTTCATACAGCATGCAGCCGAGCTGTATGTCATTAAATGTGCAATGTGTTCTAATCCCACATCAGGGGCAGCTGTACCTGGCAGAAGAGGTTCAGATTTGCAGTGTAAGAATCAGTTCAGGGAGTAGGTAACAGTATGAGTTCAAATGGATGAGGTAGAACTATGGTGTAACGGCCAGTGTTGGAAAGGGAGTCTGGCGTGGAGGGGCAGGACTCTGGTGGTAATGAGGCTTCTAGGGCACTACATGGGCGTGAGGCAAGGTGGGCCTATTGTGCAAGAGCTGGTGAGAAAGAGGTGCAATGTCCAAGAGGCAGCTGATCTGGATGGGGGGAGGCGGAATTTGATGTGTGGCCATACCAGCTCCCCTTCTACCGCCTGTTTCCTGAATTTTTAGACTCAACCTACGCTGAGCTCAACTCAGAGTGACTAGTAACCCATCAATCACCTCCCAAACTCCCCTGCATCGCCCTCATGCTGGGACACGTCCTCCAGACACTAGGCTGTTACTGTAGCCAGTAACATGTGATGCATATCTGTTGCGCTGACCAAAGGGAGTTTGAGGCTGTAGGGTGCACTTGTTAGGGTCGAAACTGGTTGCCAAGGGATAGGACTCTGCTGCTGTGTGTGGGTAACAGGACGGCAGGATGGAGACAAGCAGTGGTGTCTCTGGGGTTGGTGTCACTAAGGTAATATTAAAATTGCAAGATAGATTTTTTGTATCTTTAATATTCTATTCAAGTTTTAATATTGATTTAGATAATAATATAATTCATTTATGAGCAGTTATTTAAGCTCTGAGAGTGAGAGGACTATACCCTATGTTTGGAATTGACCCGTTTTTATGTGCCATGGAGGACCTAGCTGGTTACTAAGAAGCATCAGAGAAGGAGGGATCACTTATATGGATCCACAGATGCAGTATACTGAGAGATGTGCAGGCTCCAACCCACATGTACAACAAATTTGTGCTCCCAGGAGAGGATTTTTTTTTTAATATATAAATAAGCAATATGTATCCTCAGACTTCTGCAGCGGCCTCCTCCTTAGGCACGGTGAAACAGCAAAAAAAATTGAAGTCTGTAAAGGATAAAATGAGATAAATGCTGCACACTGCTGAAAAGGGGAGACTCTCTCCTTTCCAGCAATGCGACTTGCAGCGCTCTATCAATGCTTGGGGAGATAGAGGGCTCCGAAGAAGCCCCCTCCCCTCTATTGATTTCAATGCGGGTGCCTGCTGATGACGTCACCACGCAGCGTGGTGACATCATCGAGTTTGCCAGCCCATCTAAAACTGAGGGGCAGGCTTTCCCCCTGCCAGAACTCCGAGGGAGCCAGCGAGGAAGGTAAGTATTGGCGGGAGGGAGGTTAGGAGCTGCTGACGTACTATGTACGTCTGCGGGTCTAAGGGGTTAATTGTGTCCCAATTACGAACACCAGCCTCGCAATTGGAACACAAAGGCTGCCGGATCCACCACGAAAGGCTTCAGTATGGTAATTACTGTCGTATGCCAAAACAGTGTGGGTACAAAACTTAGACTGTAATCTGTCAAGGATTGTCCTAAACCTAGCGTATACTGACTTTCTGCATAGTATTTATAAACCTAAACATTTTGTCTCGGAGTTGAAAATTGGCATGAGGCTGTGTATTGATTTTAGAATAGGACCTACCTTAAGGGGTCTGTCTTGGCATGGAAAGTTCATTGAAAGACATTTTTAAGTAATCTAAAAACCTCTATTTTAGTTTAGCATGGACTGATTTTTATGTATACCAGATCTAGTTATGTACACACCATGACCGCGTTATACCTGTTCTAGTTACATGCACATGTCATGACTACTGTATAGCTGTTCTAGTTCTGTGCATATGTTAACTACTGTATACTTGTAGTGAGAAAGGGAGAGGTTTGTGAGGGTCTTGAGAACGAGTAACGGCAGCACTAGTGGCCTGCTCTACAGTGGGGCCCGCTCAGGTCTCACAAGGTTTTAGCTCGATTGTGCCATTACAGAGACAACTGCTCCATATGCAAATCAGTCTGCTACACCCAGAAAGGGTGGCCAATACAGAAATGCCAAGGAAGTCATCCCTGCTCGAGAGGTGCAGCAACCCCCAACAATCGTTTTGGCCTTGTTAGGCCTCGTCAGGAGGGTATAGCTGACATCCTTCAGCCACATCGAGTAAGGGGTCCACGTATGGATTACCCTGTAAACTTACAGTGAGAAAGGAGGTTTGTGAGGGTCCTGAGAACGAGCAACGGCACTAATGGCCTGCTCCACGGTGGGTGTCCTTAACACGCCTGCTGTTTACATGCACAAGTTGTCCACACATGTTTTTGAAAGTAAAGAGCAGAGGGAAGAGGTGGAGCGGAATGCATTTGAGTGTACAAGGAGGAGAGGATGGAGAAGGCTCTTCCTTCCTGTGTGGATAAAGTGGTGCTGAAAGAACAGCGCCAGTAAACATGTATCCAGACTGTAGCTCACTCGGTTCACTGATCTGTTCTCGCTCTATATATAAGGTAAAATGTATAAGAAGAACAAAACTTACAGGTTCACAACCTCCCCTAGATAACACATACAGCAGTTTCACACAAGCAAAGATTAAAATATGTCTTCATCCCTGTCATCCTTTTTCTTCTCCATAACTACTTGTTCTGTTCATTGTTTTGTTACATTGAGAATCGTTAGGAAGGCTTAATTGAAAAAAATATGTAGTTTGTTTTATATAAAAAAAAGCAAACGAAAAAAAAAATAGTGCTGGTTTTAAATCATAGGGTTAAATTGTGGGAAAAACAACATTTTTCACCTGACTTTATCTTTGGGTGTAAATACTAGAAGGAAGGTGCAGCAAAACAAAGAAGTAGACACAAAATTATAATTTTTTTAGGTCACAATAAGTATAATAGAGAAATAATTCGAAAATGGCACAAATTCACTTCTATATTGATAGATTTATAAAATATTGATGGATAAGGATAAACTCCTTTTTTCTTTGACATTCGTCCCTTTATGTTGGAAATGGTTAATGGTAAATAGCACACTATAACCATTAACCCTTGTGACAGTAAAATCACCCTAAATGCTACTGCAAGTATCAATATATCCCACAGCAATGCACACTGGGTACTTTCAGAGGAAGCTTTAATATACAGCTAGATTAAATAATAAAAGAGAGGGGGAGAAGAAAAGAGGGGAGAGAAAGAAAGGAATGGAGAGAAGACAAAAAAGGGAGAGGTGTGGGAGAGGGATAGAGAGAGATTGATATTAGGGGAAAGAGGGAATAGAAGGGAGAGAAATTGAGAGAAAGGGGAAAAGAAAGAGGGGGTAAGGTGATTGAGAAAGTGGAAAGATATAGAGGGGCGTATGACTGCAATGAGGAGAGAGAAATCAGGATTGAGAGATGAGGAAGAGAAGGATGGGGTGTGAAAGGGACTGAAATAAGGGGGAGAGCAAGACAGAGGAGGACTGATAGAAGGGGAAAGGGATGGATTGAGAGAAGGGGCAAAGAAGGAGTGGAGACATTGGATTTAGAGAGGGACAGAGTATGTCGATTAGACAGGGGAGAGTTGTGGGGGAAAGGGACAGTGAGAGAGGCAGGGAGTCCCTCCTTGTGTCTCTGTCACACGCTCTCTGTGTAACCCACACATCCATCACATTCAGAGAGGGCACTGGGTGGTACCGTGTCTGTCATGGTGTCCCCCTCACGGACCTACCGTTATGTCCGTCCTTGCCGTGTAACAGCCGCTCGCTCCTCCCGCTGCAGCTACAGAACGGAAATGTGTACATTCCCCGGCAGCGGCTGCGGCACAACACGTCATGTTACTCACTTCCTATGGGAGAGACAGGGAGCAGAGCATCACATCCTCACATGGACCACTCTGTATATTACAGACAACAAGGTGCAATGTGTGCAGACATCATATTGATACACTATACACACCAAATATTACATATTCACCCCATATCACAATCCCTGTAACCCCAAACATGTTCCATGTACACATGCACAACACAATATGTTATTCTCATTGACAAACCCGTCTCCTTTCCCTATACCTGTAAAACAATCTTATATACCCCCTCCATATCAAATCCCTCATATCCCCCTCGATATCACAATCCCTCATACCCCCCTCCATCTCACAATCCCTCATAACCTCCATATCGCAATCCCTCATATCCCCTCCATATCACAGTCCCTCATAACCCCCTCCATATCACAGTCCCTCATATCCCCCTCCATATCACAGTCCCTCATATCCCCCTCCTTATCGCAGTCCCTCATATCCCCCTCCTTATCACAGTCCCTCATAACCCCCTCCATATCGCAGTCCCTCATAACCCCCTCCATATCGCAGTCCCTCATAACCCCCTCCTTATCACAGTCCCTCATATCCCCCTCCTTATCACAGACCCTCATAACCCCCTCCATATCGCAGTCCCTCATAACCCCCTCCATATCGCAGTCCCTCATAACCCCCTCCTTATCACAGTCCCTCATATCCCCCTCCTTATCACAGACCCTCATAACCCCCTCCATATCGCAGTCCCTCATAACCCCCTCCTTATCACAGTCCCTCATATCCCCCTCCTTATCACAGTCCCTCATAACCCCCTCCATATCGCAGTCCCTCATAACCCCCTCCATATCGCAGTCCCTCATAACCCCCTCCATATCGCAGTACCTCATAACCCCCTCCTTATCACAGTCCCTCATATCCCCCTCCTTATCACAGTCCCTCATAACCCCCTCCATATCGCAGTCCTCATAACCCCCTCCATATCGCAGTCCCTCATAACCCCCTCCTTATCACAGTCCCTCATATCCCCCTCCTTATCACAGTCCCTCATATCCCCCTCCTTATCACAGTCCCTCATAACCCCCTCCATATCGCAGTCCCTTATAACCCCCTCCATATCGCAGTCCTTATAACCCCCTCCATATCGCAGTCCCTCATAACCCCCTCCATATCGCAGTCCCTCATAACCCCCTCCTTATCACAGTCCCTCATATCCCCCTCCTTATCACAGTCCCTCATATCCCCCTCCTTATCACAGTCCCTCATAACCCCCTCCATATCGCAGTCCCTTATAACCCCCTCCATATCGCAGTCCCTCATATCCCACTCGGCAGATGCAAAATATATCTTTATATTATATGTTTACATTATGACCTGCCAGAATGCTATAACAAACAATGTAAAAAATATATATATATATGAATTTCCATTACTATTTCAATCATCTACAGGCTGTAAAATAATTTTTCCATGTTTTGCCATCCAAACTTTGTGGTTATGTATTCTATGGGGAACTTTTTTTAAATAAATTCTGTAATGGAAAACCTGTTACTTCATTATTCTAAGGAAATACGTGATGTTATCAGAAATGGAAAAACAAAATTTTTCTCCTTTATTTTGGTGTTTCATAATAATATGACTTAGTATTAAATACTGAACTTATTTATTGGAAAGAGGTCATATGACTCTAAATAAAAGTATCGGTACTCTGTATCGGTGAGTACTTGAAAAAAGTATTGGTACTTGTACTCGGTCTTAAAAAAAATGATATTGATGCATCCCTAATGGTGTCACGTTGGTATCTGGGGGGGGGGGTAGGGTACGTGCCCAATATGCAGTGAAGGGCAAGCAGGCGGATGCTGTGTAAAGTCCAAAAACAGGGAAAAGTGCTGATGAGGGGCAAGGCAGGAATGGGGCTGATCGGAGGTAAATGGCAGGGAGGAGTAACAAAGGAAGGGAGTAACAGGACACGGCACACAGCAGGAAACTTACTGAAGACACGAGACAGGAAAAGGGCTGCCAGGAGACTGGAGATACAGGGCACAGGGAAATGGAGATGCAGGGGACCTTGAAGACTTGAGGATGTGGGGTACTTGGAGACTTGAGAGCAGGTGTACATGGAGACGAGAGCAGGGTACTTGGTAGCAGAGTAGGAACACTGGGTAGTGGGGGAATAGTGAAAGCGCAGTATCCAGGAAGGGTGATCCAAAGAGCAAAGTCCAGAGAACAAGCTGTAGGTCGAGGGCTATAGAAGGCAGCAAGGTCTGGGTCACAAACAATAGATTGTGGGTTATAGAAATCAGCAGAGTCCAGGTAGCAAACAATAAGGACAAGGGATCCAGAAAGCAGGCTTCTAATGTCAAGGCAGGCTTCTAACGCTTCTAACTTCAAAGCAGGCTTCTAGCTTCTAAGCAGGTAAGCTGAACACTGAGCAGTGGACAATGCAGAAGCATGTGAGGAAAGATGTGACTTCCTTTTCAAGAGATTTTATTATAGGTAATTGGTTGACACCTATGGACTGGGCAGGCAGGGCCGTTGCAGGAGAGGCTACTGCCAGAGTCACTACTTTGAGACGGCATTGGTCTTTGCCTTCCTGCAGTGGCACGGCGTGACACATGGTCAAGTTTGGTATCATTGGAAAGACTATAACCGGCCTTTCCAGTGACACACTGACTGACCTGCATACATTTTGCGTGACTGGTGCATAATTATGCATTGTGTCTTGACCTCTACACAGCATAAGAAATGAGTAGGTGAGTTGCTGCAGATGCATTGTTTGCGTTATAAGTAAAAGCAGACAATGCTGCTGTGATAGAATAATCAAAAATAAATCCTGTATTTACTTTTTGTTATACAGACAATTGGAGTGTGACAGCAGGCAATATAAAAGAAAAATACAACCTCTAGATATCCCAGACGTCTCTCCCTTAGGCGTCTTGACAGTATGAAAAGGATAAATATGGAAAAACAGGAATCTGTAGAGGTAAAAAATAGCGACTCATAGCGCATACAGGTATATACAAAGAGTATTGCAAGAGGTGCCCCTGCTAGGATAGCACTCACAAGATATATAATCTTTAAAATTTATCGTCTCATAGGAGATTTCACACCACATCTGTCGCTCATAGAATGTTCAGCCTGGAAATCCTTGCCGCCGCAGGAACCACCAATCACCATCCAAAGTCAAGACAGAAAAATTTAATGGGGTGTACAAAATAAAATAATACAAGGATCCAACGCGTTTCGTACGATAAACGCACTTCTTCAGGGATAAAACATTAAAAAACACAACAATATATTACAAGTTTTCGAAAGTCTCCTTTTAAACTCTTTCCTCAGGGCGCCGATTGAAAGACTTCCGGTCCCTCCCTTTGGCGTGCGCTCCACCTTTGGAACGCACCGGAAGTGACAAAACGCCTCTTTTCCGGAAGTGATGGATCGCCGCTCCTTATTCCTTCGATGCGACTCGAAAACGACTCAAACGACTCGAAAACGAAAACGAAAATATCCCCTCTCAGTGGTTCCGATCTAATGTCCACGTTTTGATCGTATTGTTTTGTTCTGTTTTATTTTATTTTATTTATTCATTCTCTTTTCTCCTTCTTTGAATTATCCATAAATATTATCGCCTAATTCTTTGGATGTGACCTGGAACGTACCCCTATGAACTATTTGAATTATATTAAGGACCACCGGAACTCATGGACATTAGATCGGAACCACTGAGAGGGGATATTTTCGTTTTCGTTTTTGAGTCGTTTCGAGTCGTTTTCGAGTCGCATCGAAGGAATAAGGAGCGGCGATCCATCACTTCCGGAAAAGAGGCGTTTTGTCACTTCCGGTGCGTTCCAAAGGTGGAGCGCACGCCAAAGGGAGGGACCGGAAGTCTTTCAATCGGCGCCCTGAGGAAAGAGTTTAAAAGGAGACTTTCGAAAACTTGTAATATATTGTTGTGTTTTTTAATGTTTTATCCCTGAAGAAGTGCGTTTATCGCACGAAACGCGTTGGATCCTTGTATTATTTTATTTTGTACACCCCATTAAATTTTTCTGTCTTGACTCTGGATGGTGATTGGTGGTTCCTGCGGTGGCAAGGATTTCCAGGCTGAACATTCTATGAGCGACAGATGTGGTGTGAAATCTCCTATGAGACGATAAGTTTTAAAGATTATATACAGTTGTGTTCAAAATTATTCAACCCCCAATGCTGTAAAGGGTTTTAGGGAATTTAGTGTACATTTGTAATTGTATTCAGAATGAAATCCTACAAGGAATTTTTAAAGAACCATATGCAACTAAAATGACATCAATTGGTTTTGTAATACAGTAGTAAATGTTTCTTTTGTGAATTCTTCATTGACACAATTATTCAACCCCTTAAAGACTACCACTCTGAAGAACATAGGTTCATTCAAGTGTTTTCAATCAGGTATTGAAAAGACCTGTGGATGTCACGGAGCAGCAATAAAGCATAATAAGCACCAATTAGGCAGCTTTAAAATGACTGTGATACTCAGCTCCTTCTAGACATTTACTGGTGTGGTTACAAACATGGTGAAGTCAAGAGAATGGTCCAGGAAGACAAGAGAAGAGGTGATTACTCTTCACAGGAAGGGCAATGGCTATAAGAAGATTGCAAAGATGTTAAACATACCAAGAGAGACCATAGGAAGCATCATTCGCAAATTCAAGGCAAAGGGCACTGTTGAAACGCTACCTGGTCGTGGCAGAAAGAAGATGCTGACTTCGACTGCTGTGCGCTAGCTGAAGCGTAGAGTGGAGAAAAGTCCCCGTGTGACTGCTGAGGAACTGAGAAAAGATTTGTCAGATGTGGGTACTGAAGTTTCAGCTCAGACAATACGGCGCACCCTGCGTAATGAAGGCCTCCATGCCAGAACTCCCAGGCGCACCCCCTTGCTGTCTCCAAAGAATAAGAAGAGTCGACTGCAGTATGCCAAAAGTCATGTGGACAAACCACAGAAGTTTTGGGATAGTGTTCTGTGGACTGATGAAACAAAATTAGAACTGTTTGGGCCCATGGATCAACGCTATGTTTGGAGGAGGAAGAACAAGGCCTATGAAGAAAAGAACACCTTGCCTACTGTGAAGCATGGCGAGGGGGTCAATCATGCTTTGGGGCTGTTTTGCTTCTGCAGGTACAGGGAAGCTTCAGCGTGTGCAAGGTACCATGAATTCTCTTCAGTACCAGGAGATATTGGATGACAATGTGATGCAGTCCGTCACAAACCTGAGGCTTGGGAGACGTTGGACCTTTCAACAGGACAATGATCCCAAGCATACCTCCAAGTCCACTAGAGCATGGTTGCAGATTACAGGCTGGAACATTTTGGAGTGGCCATCGCAGTCACCTGACTTAAATCCGATTGAGAACCTCTGGTGGGACTTAAAGAAAGCAGTTGCAGTGCGCAAGCCTAAGAATGTGACTGAACTGGAGGCTTTTGCCCATGACGAATGGGCGAAGATACCCGTAGATCGCTGCAAGACACTTGTGTCAAGCTATGCTTCACGTTTAAAAGCTGTTATAACTGTAAAAGGATGTTGTACTAAGTACTAAGATTGAATGTCACTTGGGGGTTGAATAAAACTGATAATGATGTGAGCACAGAAAAGACATTTGTGATTATTTCATTATAAATGTTATGTTATATTTGTCTGACCTACACGTGCCTCTTTGATTTAATTGTAAGCAAGATGACTGAATGATCAAAATCAATGTCAAACTGGCCAAAACACTCAATTTCAGTGGGGGTTGAATAATTTTGAACACAACTGTATCTTGTGAGTGCTATCCTAGCAGGGGCACCTCTTGCAATACTTTTTGTATATACCTGTATGCGCTATGAGTCGCTGTTTTTTACCTCTACAGATTCCCGTTTTTCCATATTTATCCTTTTTACTTTTTGTTATACATTATTTGTTTTTAGAAATTTTATATTCATGTTTGGAACCATTGAAAGGCCTGGTCTTTCCAATGACACTTGATCAGGTGTGACACAAAGAATCGAGGTAAAGGGGTCCAAAAAAACCCTGCCTCTCCTCCTATGGCTGACTGGCATATAGTTTAGATGACTGGCGTGTGAATACTCATTGTGCTATCACCTCCACACTTGCTTCCAGCAGAAGGAGGTGACTACAGTAACTGCAGTTACTTTCAATAACAATGTTCAATTTATAATCCAAAATTGATTTTTTAAACGTTTGTTCTTTTTTGTGTAACAGCCCTTTTTATTTCAGACATTTTCGCTCAGTAGTTTCTTTGCAAACAGCATTTCAATTTCAAATATTCAAGCAAACTGTTTTTTTTTTCTTCACTCCATTTGTCTGCGGTGTCGGGTTTTTACGGCGGCTTACTCAGCGCTGTGATCGGCGCTCGGGTTTCTCCGTCATGTTCAGCGGGGTTAATCCAGATGTTTTTGCGGCTTGTTGGCGTGCATTCACCAGGTTTTGTGGTGAGTGTTCGGCAGGTTTTCGGCCGCTTTTCCCTGCACTTCGACGCCCTTGTGTTGCTTGCTGGATACACCGCAGGGTCGCCGAAATGGGATTGCTAAATCGCACCGATTTGAAGAGAACGAAAAGTAACCGAACGTGCGGTGACTTTTCGATTCTCTTTGAATAACCCCGATAGCCTTATTGGCATCATTGACAGACCAGACTCTGGTCTTTCCAAAGACACCTCACTTGACCTTGTGGTGTGTACAGAGGTGGAGTAAGGCATGTGGTATAGCAGCATGAGAGCTAGTTGAAGGCCAGGGGGGAGGGTCAGCAAAAAATTGTAAGATCCTATGGATCAGTACTCAATATTGGATAAGCCGTGTTAGTCCAGATGCCAAAATCACCAGAGTAAAGCAGTACGTAGTAATACCTTTTTTATTGGACTAAGGTTATTTTTGAAAAGACACGCTTCTGAGGGTATACCTCTCTTCTTCAGGTCTGGAAACAAAATCATAGACTTGAATGATAAAGAGCAGAAGGGTGGGGGTTAGGATGGGTGTTGTAAATACGGAATAGTGGAATAGTATGGTCCAGAAAGTATAAGCAAACAAATGAGTGATCCTAGGCCCATAAAAAAAACAGATAATCATCATGATGTTCCCGAAGACAAAGAAGTCAATGAGGCAACTTCAAAAACAATAGGCTTGTGCACCGATTTTTTTTTTCGGTTCGATTCGATTTTTCGGATTTTTAAACTTTTCGATTCGGCTCGTTTCGACCGATTTCTGTTTCGATTTGGTTCGGCTCGACTCGTTTTTCGTGTACAATTTTTTCCCGGAATTTCGACCATTTTTCGTATTTTCGTGTCACTTAGCTCGTTTTTTTGTATCGACTTTTCGTATTTTCGGAACTTTTCGTTTTTTCGGAACGTCTGTTCTCGTTTCAAAGCAATAAATTTCGATTTGACACATTTTAGTACATTCGAAAATTCCGAAAATATTTCGTTTCCGCTCGGAAAACTTTTCGGATCTGTCATTTTCGGATCTAAAAATTTTCGGAAAATCGGCCGCATCCGAAAACACGAATCGGGAAATTTCGTGAAAATTCAGAAATTCCGAAACCCGAAACGCACATCCCTAAAAAACAACAGCACATAAACCAGGTACAATGCTGTATGTTACGTGACATTATGGTACTGCGTTAAAAAGCCAGAGTCTACACTTAGCCCCTCCTTTATAATGTTAAAATACGCTTTCATTTTTATGTAGAATATTATTTAAAGACTAGGGATGAGCTGTTCGATTCGATCTGTTCGGTGTCCGATTCGAACATCGTCCGTTCGACTGTTCGTCGAACTCCGAACATTTCCGCGTGTTCGCCGCATGGTTGCCCACAATGCACCACAATGGACCACAATGCACTTTTCCACTGGCCTGAAGCTTGTAATTGGCTACAGCCTTGCACCTGACCACAGGTCAGGTGCAAGACAGATGCAAGACTATGCCAATCACGGCTCAGAGTACTGATTGGGCAAATTTTGCCCAATCATGGGCTCACAGACCTAAATCCCGCAGCACACTATATAAGGCGTCCCTCGCAGCCCCAGCACGTGTTTTTGAGAGGAGATTGTTCTGTCTGTGTCTTTTCAGTGCCAGCAGCTATTGGGGGGGGGGTCTCACTTGTAGCAGATATCTGGGAATTGTTGTAATCGGTGTCTTCTCAGTGGCAGCAGCTATTGGGGGTCCCACTTCTAGCAGAGATCTGGGAATTGTAATTTGTGTCTTCTCACTGCTAGCTATCAGGGGGTCCCACAAACTTCTAGCAGATATCTGGGAATTGTAATTTGTGTCTTGTCACTGCCACCCATCAGGGGGTCTCACTGTTTTATAGGAGGTTCCTGGGAATTGTAATTTGTGTCTGGTCACTGCCACCCATCAGGGGGTCTCACTGTTTTATAGGAGGTTCCTGGGAATTGTAATTTGTGCCTGGTCACTGCCACCCACCAAGGGGTCTCACTGATTTATAGGAGGTCCCTGGGAATTGTAATTTGTGTCTTGTCACTGCAACCCATCAGGGGGTCTCACTGATTTATAGGAGGTTCCTGGGAATTGTAATCTGTGTCTTCTCACTGCAGCTATCAGGGGGTCCCACATACTTATAGCAGATATCTGGGAATTGTAATTTGTGTCTTGTCACTGCCACCCATCAGGTGGTCTCACTGATTTATAGGAGGTTCCTGGGAAATGTAATTTGTGTCTTGTCACTGCCGCCCATCAGGGGGTCTCACAGATTTGTAGCAGATTTCTGCGAATTTTAATCTGTGTCTTGTCACTGGCTGCCAGCTATCAGGGTGTCTCACTGAGTTATACCAGAGTTCTGGAAATCTTTAATCTAGATAACACATTTGAATCAGAGTTCTGCATATCTCCAATTTTTATAACAGAGTTGAATCAGAGTTCTGTATATCTTCAAGCTATATATCACTCACCATGTCAGAAAGACCAAAAAGGACAGGCAGACGCTCCCAGACACAGATAAGAGGGCAAGCAGCCTCTGTGTCGGGAGGCTGTGCCTCTGGTCGTCGTGGACATGATGCATCCTCCGCAGGGGCACGCTTGTCCTTTCTAACTGGTGCTGGCCGTCTTAAGCAGCAGCAACATACAGAGGATTTGCAGGATTGGCTAACCAGGCCATCCTCGTCCTCTGCCAGCCAGGCTTGTAGTGGTTTACAGTCCACCTCAGCTGCCAAAACATCTAATTCAGCTTCCATGTCCACAGCTACTCCTGCCGTAGCCTCACTATCACACACGGAGGAGTCAGCTGAATTGTTTGACTACAATGACAGTGACATGCTGCTTGAGGATGCGCAGCAACTACAGTGCTCTGATTCAAACTCTGAGGTTGAGGAAGGGAGTATAATTAACCTAGAGGAAGGAGGTGCCAGTGACACACAAATAACTGGCACTCATGTTGCCCCAGCAGCTGCAGCATACTGCCAAGTTGGCTCCACTGACGAGGAGATAGGGGTGATGACGATGATGAGGTCACTGACTCCACCTGGGTGCCTGATCGAACAGAGGAGTCAAGGGAGGAGGAGGAGGCACAACAAAAACGAGGCAGAACGTCCTCTATGACCAACCGTAGCCAGTCCAAGGCATCAGAAGTCACAGCTGCTCAGGTGCAGAGCGATATTGTCTCAAAGCACATGTACAGGAAGTCTGCTGTCTGGAAGTTCTTTAAGAAATGTGCAGCAGACCGCACCGTTGCTATTTGTAATCTACGTCAGATGAGGATCAAGCGTGGCAAAGACATCCCACACTTGGGTACCACGTGCTTGAGGCGACATACGACCACCTGCCACGCATCCTGTTGGCACAACACTTTGCATAGGTCCTCCGCCTCCTCCTCTGTCTCTACCCCCACTATATGTCCTGCCATGTCATTGCCTACAACCTCCACTGACAGGGATCATGCTACAGTAATGGGTGTACCAGGACCTTCCTCAGAATGTGACAGCATCCCATCAGCTGAAGATTTACGCAGTCAGATTAGCCTGCCCCAGCTGCTGCAGCGTAAGAAAAAATATAGTCCCAACCATCCCCAAGCACAGCATCTAAATGCCAGTTTAGCAAAATGACTCGCATTACAGCTGCTGCCTTTCCAGCTGGTGGCCTCTGCTTCCTTCCGTGAATTTGCTGAATGTGCTGTACCACAGTGGCAGGTTCCAAAATGCCATTTCTTTTCACGGAAGGCCATTACAGCACTATACCAGCACGTGGAAGACAATGTTATGGAGTCATTGGGAAAGGCAGTCAGCAGCAAGGTGCACATGACTTTAGACACGTGGTCCAGCAAGCATGGACAGGGCCGTTACATTTCCTTCACGGCACACTGGGTAACTGATTGCAGCTGGGAGGGATCTAGGACGGGGCTCTGTGCTGGAGCTTGTTCATCCACCACGCCTCCAGAAAGCTGCTTGTATGAGGTCTGTCTGCTCCACCGCCTCTTCCTCCTCCTCCACCTCCTTCCCTGTCTCTGGCGAAGTGGCAGTTAAACCGACGCGTGACCGAGGCTACGCAATGGCTCAAGGAAAAAGATGCCATACTGTGCTTGAGCTGGTTTGTTTAGGGGACAGGAGCCACACCGGGCCAGAAATTCTGTCAGCTCTGCAGGGGCAGGTGCAGAGATGGTTAACACCACCCCAGTTTCAGCTGGGAATTGTCATCTGTGATAATTGCAGCAACCTTCTCTCCGCCCTATGCCAGGGTAAGTTGACGCATGTACCATGCCTAGCACACGTCCTAAATCTGGTGGTACAGCGTTTCCTTACCAGGTACCCAGGACTGGCACAGCTTCTCAGCCAGGCCAGAAAAGTCTGCAGCCACTTCAGACGGTCATTCCCAGCAAGTGTTCGCCTGGCAGAAATTAAAAGAGAATTCCACCTTCCCACAAACTGTCTGATCTGTGACATGCCCACCAGGTGGATCTCGACATTAGCAATGCTGCAGCGTCTGCACAAGCAGCAGAGGGCCATCAATGAGTACCTGTGTGAGTACGGCACAAGGACAGGTTCAGGTCAACTTGTTTCCCCCCCCCGCAGTGGCTGATGATCAAGGATGCATGCACTGTACTGTCACCATTTGAGGAGGCAACGAGGATGGTGAGCAGGGACAGTGCATGCATCAGTGACATAATTCCTTTAGTGTTCCTGCTGGAGCATACTCTGCAGGGAATTATAGATGTGGCACTAGAGGCAGAGCAGCAGGAGGGAGAGGTGGCCTTCCCTAGCTCTCAAGGCCCCAGTCTTTACGCAGACAGCATTCCTGTGGGTCCTCAGATCAGACAGGAGGAGGATGAGGAGGAGGAGGAATATTTAAGTAGTGGGGGCATTGAAGGTGGGGATTCCGCAAGGGAGGGTTTTGTGTGCCCAGAAACCCAAGGACTAGTACGTTGCTGGGAGGAGGAAGTGCACGATGGGGTCATCTTCATTGACCAGGAAGACTCGGAAGCTAATGCCACCTCTAACCTACGCTGCATGGGCTTCCTTATCCTGCAAAGCCTACTAAAGGACCCCAGGATTCGTGCTATCAAGGAGAGGGATCATTACTGGTTGGTAAGCCTTCTTGATCAACGATACAAGGGTAAAGTTGCAGAGCTCATCCTGCCTGCACAGAGGGAGGACAGGATGAAACAACTTAAGTACGCTCTAAAGCGACACTTGTGTAACACCTTTCCAGGCACTGGTAGGTTACCAAGTGATGACACAGGTGCTTCTGAGGCTGGGGATGATTAGAGGAAGAGCGGTGAAGGCCGGGGCCGCTTGACTGATGCCTTTTTAATTTTTTCTAGTCCACGACGCCCAGGGACGTCAAATGTAGGCACCCATTGCCAGCGTCTTCACCATATGGTGCAGGACTACCTAGGGGCAAGGGCAGACCTGGATACCTTTACAGCAGATGATCCACTGGCTTACTGGGTGTTGAGATTGGATCACTGGCCAGAATTTAGCCAATATGCTATGCAGCTACTAGGTTACCCTTCATCCAGTGTGCTTTCTGAAAGGACGTTCAGTGCCGCTGGAGGTTTTGTCACAGACAAAAGAGTGCGTCTGTCCACCGACTCTGTAGACCGGCTGACATTTATAAAACTGAATCAGTCCTGGATCAGCAGCTATCACTCCCCTGATGCTGATGTAACGGAATAGATCGGGGAAATCTTCTGCATTCCCAAAACCTCCACCACTGCACTCACAATACCTCAGAGGGGTTATGGTGTGAAGGCACTTGCTGCCACCAAAGGCAAAATATTTGGGTGCACTGACGCCTATACCAGATTCATATCATTTTAATATTGGACCACAGGGTCCACCACTGCACTCTTCCACAATACCACAGAGGGGTTACGGTGTGAAGGCACTTGCTGCAACCAAAGGCAAAATATTTGGGTGCACTGACGCCTATACCAGATTCATAGAATTTTAATATAGGACCACAGGGTCCACCACTGCACTCTTCCACAATACCACGGAGGGGTTATGGTGTGACGGCACTGTTGCTGACACTAAAGGCCCAATTTTAAAGCACCTATTGTTACTTTCATCCAAAGCCTGCATAAGTTTCACCATAATTTAGCCAAAAAAATCACTAAACTTGTTCTGCGTGTCCTAAAACATCTCCTCTTTTCATACAGGCTGCCACCCCAAGCAGTTGTTTATGAGTAGATTAAAGGAAAACCATTTACCGTCATTCGAAATGTCATTTTTTTGTTTTTAAATGTTTCTATACATCCTACAAATCCGCCACTTCACGGGCAGGTTTTGGGGACCTCCTAGGCACGATATTTGAAGGAATTTTTCGTTTTTATTCTTAACCTTTATTTCATGGAAAACTCACTGTTCCTTTAAAAACATTTTTTTAAAACCTTTTGTTCTTGTTTCCTGTCCCCCAGGGCACTACCCGGACCCCATACACCTTTTATGGCAAATATCTTGTATATATGCCCTCTTGGAGAGCACTCTAAAAATCGAACTTTTGAGTCCCATTGACTTGCATTGAGTTCGGTTCGTGTTGGAAATCGAACTTTTGAAATTGTTCGAGTTCGAATGCGAACCGAACACGGGGGTGTTCGGCTCATCCCTATTAAAGACCACCGTAACGCAAAACATATAAAATGAAAATGATCACATATTTTGACACTATTAATGCTGGACTCAATATGGATTCTGGGTTTTTAACCCAGGCCATTATCATAACGTGACATAAAATTCTAAATTCCGGTTGATGCTTTGTTTCTTCTTGGTTTCTTTCCTTTTTTTTTTCTCATGTCTTTTTCAGCCTTCACTGTTTTTTTCTTTTTCCCCTTTTTTTTCTATTCAAGTTGTATGATCTTATCTCTGTTGTTTTATTATGGGCCCAAGATCCCTCATACGTTTATTTTTGGATTTTGTACATACATTTTGACTCTCACTTTTTACGACATCTAATTCCCCACACCCATGTGACCCTTATTGTCCTAATGTTCAATTCTAGAAACTGATCAGTATAGCTTCCAAACTTGAGGAAGAGAGGATTTGTCTCGAAAGCTTGTCTTTTAAATGTAACGTTAGTCCAATAAAAAAAGGTATCACTACATACTGCTATATATAGTAATATATTCAAGTATATCATTAAACGACACCTTCACACTGAATCCATGGAAGAGCCCCTAAAAAGACCCCATAAGCCCCCCAATAAATGGCGGAGTCCCTAAGAAGACACCCGCACACACTGAATACATGGAAGAGCCCCTAAAAAGATACCTGAAGCCCCCAAATATATGGTGGTGTCCCTAAGAAGACACCCGCATACACTGAGTATATGGAGGAGCTCGTAAAAAGACACAGGCACACCTTGCATATATAAAGGCGCCCCTACAAAGAGACTCGCATATCCCAAAAATTTGTAGGAACCTCCAAAGATACACCCACACACCCCAAATATATGGAGCAGTGCAGATCATTGCAACAGTACAAACACCTTTACTCAATTACACATATTACACACATGCCTCCATCACATTTACATAAACCCTAACACACTCACACAGACATTGAACCACTCAAATAGATCCTGAACCACTCGCACAGAACCTGAACCACTCACATTTACATAGAACCACTCACATACTCACACAGATCCTGAACCACTCACAGGCATTCACCCAGACCCTGAACCACTCACTCACTCCCAGAGTTTGTTATAATATTCTGGCAGGACATGACGTATACATTTAATAATGATATATGAATTTGAATCTGCCGAGTCTGCTGAAAATAAGAATATATAATATGTCTGGGTCCTACAATAAAACATGACTTCAAATCGTGTTTAAACTTGATGAGCAGAAAACAGTCAGAATGAGCTCAGCACACGGGGTGAACTTGCTCAGCAGTGAAAGGGTTAGGGGCCATGGCACCACCTCCTTCCTCCCAGTACTTCTCCATGGCAGCGCTGAGAGGAAGTGATTCTGTAATATATCACTTCCTCCGAGCATTGTACAGCAGCCGCACTGGAGGAAAGAGCAGATCTTTGCAGGATCGGGACTGTCCAGAGACAGGGGGTATTGAGAATGGAGGGCGTATGAACCATGAGAAGGAGCATGCAGAATAGGGCAGGTGAACAGGGATAGGGTCCATCATGGAGGGGGGGAATGAACAGGAATGGGGCGCTAGGCAAGGGCGGATCCAGACACAGGTTTTGGGGGGGATGCTACCAGTTTTGGACAAGAGCTGGTGTTGGGTTCGCAGTGACAGGCAGATATATTTGCCCCCAGCTCACATGGATATATATATTTCCCCTAGCTCACATGGATATATAAATTGTCCCAGCTCACATGGATATATATATTGCCCCAGCTCCTCACATGGATATATATATATTGCCCCAGCTCCTCACATGGATATATATATTGCCCCAGCTCACATGGATATATATATTGCCCCCAGCTCACATGGATATAATACCCCCAGCTCACATGGATATATATATTGCCCCCAGCTCACATGGGAATATATATTGCCCCAGCTCACATGGGAATATATATTGCCCCAGCTCACATGGATATATATATTGCCCCAGCTCACATAGATATATATATTGCCCCAGCTCACATGGATATATTTTCCCCCAGATCACATGGGCATATATATATTTGCCCCCAGCTCACATGGATATTTTTCCCCCCAGCTCACATGGATATATTGCCCCCAGCTCACATGGGTATATTTGCCCCAGCTCACATGGATATATTTGCCCCAGTTCACATGGGTATATTTGCCCCCAGTTCACATGGGTATATTTGCTCCCTGCTCACATGGATATATTTGCCCCAGCTCACATGGGTATATTTGCTCCCAGCTCACATGGATATATTTGCCCCAGCTCACATGGATATATTTGCCCCCAGCCCACATGGGTATATTTGCCCCAGTTCACAGTGATATATTTGTGCCCAGCTCACATGGATATATTTGCCCCCAGCTCACATGGATATATTTGCCCCAGCTCACATGGGTATATTTGCCCCCAGCTCACATGGATATATTTGCCCCAGCTCACATGGGTATATAGTGCCCCCATCTTACATGGATATATATATTGCCCCAGCTCACATGGATATATATATTGCCCCAGCTCACATAGATATATATATATTGCCCCCAGCTTACATGGGTATATTTGCCCCCAGCTCATATGGATATATTTGCCCCCAGTTCGAATGGATATATTTGCCCCTAGCTCACATGGTTATATTTGCCCCTAGCTCACATGGTTATGTTTGTCCCCAGCTCTCACCTTTGCTGGCATCAGGCTCTGCCGGCGTTCTCCTCCCAGTCCCTACGAGGAGGCGAGCGGCCACTGATATGCAGCTTGGCCGCTCGCCGGAAACCACCTGACCAGCCACGCAGCCACATGCGTGCTGGTCAGGTGGTTCTCATCCCAGGCGAGAGGCCAAGCTGCATGTCAGCGGCCACTCGCCTATAGGGACTGGGAGAAGAACGTCGGCGACAGTGCTTTTCTCGGGGGGGAGCAATTGCCCCGTTGCCCCCTCTGGATCCGCCCCTGGCGCTAGGGGAGGACTTGCCTCCAGGCGCCTCATGACCTTGCTACGCCTCTGGTACAGCAATCCAAAACCAAGAAAAAAACAACAGGGAAAATGTCAACTAATGTGATGGAGATTCCGGTGATATGGGAGGTGGCTGGACATGTTCCCAATGTGGTAGAACAGGTCAGCTTCACTCGATGAGGTCGTGGATAAATAATGTTCTCCTATTTAGAGTCACAGAGTGGCCAGGTATAAGAGAGTGAATTGTATTCCCTTGCGGTATAAGGACTAGCACAGGGGTCAGCAACCTTGGCTCCCTGATGTTTTGGGAACTACATTTTCCACATGGCTCAGTCACCCATTAGGCTGACTGAGCCACATGGGAAATGTAGTTCCCAAAACATCAGTGAGCCAAGGTTGCTGACCCCTGGACTAGCAGATTGGGGCGAAGGCCCGACGTCACTCTGCAACCTGGGCGGAGCAGACCCTGAAGATCAGGATTTTATGGTTTTGATAGAGAAGAGCAAACAGTTTCTTGTAAGCTCCCAAGATCTTACTGATGCCCTGGAAGTTTAAAAATTTGGCAATGACTGGGTATGGTCGCGTGCTGTCAGAGGGTTTGTTTGACCCCAGGCGTCAGCGTCAGGTGTAGCTTTTTGACAGGAAGGGCTTTTTGATGTCGGTGGTAGCACACGCAATTCGTACACGCGCCAACCCATGCGACTAGCCCCGTCGATCGTCACTAAGTTGCGACGGACGCATTCAGTCCACTCATGTGACCACAGCCTAAGGCACTCACTAAACAGAGATCCTCGAGTCACAAACAATGAAGATAAGGGTTTCCATGGTCTTTAGATTAGAGTTTGGTAGTCTTGGTAACCTCTTGATGTTTGAGGGCCTCACTCCAATTACTACAATTTTCAGACTTGATCAGGCATCCATATGATAACCTTACTGCACAAAGAATAAGGTATTGGGATTGGGAAGTATGAACCATATGTTCACACCCATTCAACATAGAATCGTTATTAAACATTATAGAGTCTTCACTGAATTTAGAAAATATTTGAATAAAGTTTAATTTATTTTTTATTTGTACTTAGTGATTTTCGGTCTTGTTGTTAGCTCCAAATGTACCTTTTTTATGATCTTATTCATAGACTGGGCCAGGGTGGAAGCCGAGCTTGTTTTAAACCTAATAAACACAAAGTTACAGAACACTAAGGCATTCACAAAATTTTATTTATTTTAACAATACAGCAATTTTTGGCCAAATTTTATCAAACTAGCAGTTAAAAGCCTTATTTCACTGTTTTAGCCACCCCTTAGACTAGGGTCAAACGAACGCATTATTCGCAGCGACCGTCAAAAAGTGCATTTGAACGCATTGACATATTTTTTCACGGAATGCGCGAAAATGGTCAGACAACGCGCATTTTCATGCGTGATTTTTTACGGATCGTCAATAAAACACTTTTTGCGTCTGGACGTTATGTAGGCTGGACATTAGCAGCGTCTGACATCTCCTAATCATCTCCTAATCATGCACACACGCCGCTAGCGGACGCAGCGCACTCTGTACGTCAGTACTAGCGGTCTCGAAAAAATGCGTTCATTTTCCACTTGCGTTGCGCGGCCGGACTTTCGTGCGGCCGGACTTCGTATATTGGCCGTCATTGCCCATCATTTGCTGCTACTGCGGCTGTGATTAAGTGCGCCTAAACGCACGTTAAAAATGCGCTAGTCTGACCCCAGCCTTAGGCTAAGGTCAGAAGAACACAGTGCGAACGTGCGTTTAGGCACATTTTATTACGGCCGTGGTAGCAGCAACCGACGTCCAACGCAGGCCCACACACGAAGTACGGCCGCATGAAAGTTCGGCTGCGCAACGCAAGCGTCAAACGAAAGCATGTTCGCAAGAACGTCAAACCGCTAGTACTGACGTACAGAGTGCGCTGTGTCCGCATAGGGCGTGTGTGCGTGATTAGGAGACGTCAGACGTTGAGCTTGGGAAGCCTTCTAAGTGAAGCCTTCAAAGTGAGCAATTAGAGATATCCTGGTGAGTGATTTTGATTTTTGTTTCAAACAGATCTTTTCTATTCATCTTAAGGTTTTAAATTAGGTCTGGTGTGTAAATTAGGTTAGGCTGGTGACTCATTCCTCTTACTGATTAGCATACAATTGGAATCAATTGGATGCTATTTGCTAAGGTGGTTAAATTTGTCCACGCCTTGCTGGGGGAGGTGTTCTTAGGTGACTATATAAAGCTTGTGGAATATTAGCTTGGTCTAATTGAGCTTGGGAAGCCTTCAAAGTGAGCACTTAGAGATATCCTGGAGGTAGTCTGAGGTTAGACAGGAGGTAGAAAACCTACAAAAAAGGTAAGATTTGTTGGTTTAAATCCATTCTTTTTATAATGGCAGGCTTGGTCCAGTGTAAGAGCTGTCATGCATTTGTTTTTAGATCCAATTTTTGGAGGTTTGGAGTGTGCCTGATATGTAGGCAGCTCTCTTTATTGCAGCACGAAATTGCCTGTTTGAAGTCTGAGATTTGTAAATTATCTGTCAGACAAACTCAGGCTATGGCTATGACTGTTACAAAGCCACTGCCACAGAGGCCTCCTAGGAGCGGCAGATGGACTACTGTAGGATCTGGTAGACTTAGAGTTGTGGATAGAAGGCATGTCCCACAGTCTGTGGCTCTTCTTAATTCTTTTGAGGCACTTTCAGAGTGTAGTGGTGAGACGGAAGTAGGCTCAGACACCATAGTTGAGGAACCACCATCCCCTATGCCTAAGGTATGCAGGACTGCAACCAAGAACAATAAGGAAAAGGTGGGACATGATAGAAGGCAATTGTTGCTGGGTGATTCTATCATAAGAGGTGTTGAGCTGGAGAGTAGTGGTTTGGTGAGATGTCTTCCTGGGCTACTGCTCGTAGAGACAAGAGACGTATTCTCAATATTGTCAAACAAGCAAAGCAGCAAGGGGAAGTGGATGTTCTAGTCCATCTAGGGACAAATGACTTGGCTAGCAATGAGGTTTCTGAGATTAAGGATGATTTTTGTGTTCTTGGAGGTGAAATACAGCAGATTGCGTCCACTGTGCCATTCTCTGAAGTTTTGCCTGTGCATAACATTCAGGATAGGCAGATGCGCAATAGGGAATTTAATTTGTGGCTTCGGGAATGGTGTCGAGAGCAAGGATTTGGCTTTGTGTCCCATGATAGCTCTAATTGGAGCAGAAAGGAACTGTATAAAAAAGATGGTTTGCATCTTACTCATAGGGGAACATATGTTCTCAGTGAGAAGTTCAAAGGTTTCGCAAAGAAATATTTAAACTAGGAGGGGGGACAAAAGGGTAAAAAACAATCTGCCTGATTGTCCCCCAAAACTAAATCGGAGGGTGCAAGCAACATGCGGGGAAAAAAATGACAAGCTCAGAGTCGTGTCTATAAATGCTCGCAGTTTAGTCAATAAAATCAATGAACTGGAGGCAATGATGGCAGCTGAAAAAGTAGATTTAGTTGCGGTTACTGAGACATGGTTCAGTGAGAAAAATAACTGGGACATAACAATACCGGGGTACTCTTTATATAGAAAAGACAGAGAAGGTAGAAAAGGAGGAGGAGTGGCCCTGTATGTAAAAAACAACATAAAAACGAACCAAATAAAAGTGAGCGAGGTGAACATAGAGTCAGTTTGGGTTACGCTAACATTTGGCAATCATACAGTAGCTCGTGTAGGTGTGATCTATAGACCAAATACAGAAAAAATGGCGTCGCGCCCATACTCACCGGAGCGGCAGCAACTGCCAGGAGTAACGCCCAGTTAATGTATAAAACATAACAAGGAAAAAAGGTGTCATCTGCGCTCGTTTCTATGTGTTCCATGTACAACAAAACTGAGGTTTTTGTTTGTTTCAATGGCCATTGCAACGTAAGCTCACTCGCCACTTCACGGCACCTCTTTACAGAGTGAGTACCTAACAATTGTAACCAAAAGGCCGCTCTACTGAGCAGCTCCAAGCCCCTCCTGCTGCTTTTCAGCCAAGGAGAGGCAGAGATGGTGGGTTTTATTTATACACGCACCAAACACTTCCCATTTGGGATTAAAAACAAAAACATGGACAGAGGAACAGCTGCAGAACGACGGACTGGTGTTACAAGCATGATATGCATAAATACAGAAAAAATGGCATCGCGCCCATACTCACCGGAGCGGCAGCAACTGCCAGGAGTAACAGCCCAGTTAATGTATAAAGCATAACAAGGAAAAAAGGTGTCATCTACGCTCGTTTCTATGTGTTCCATGTACAACAAAACTGAGGTTTTTGTTTGTATCAATGGCCATTGCAACGTAAGCTCACTCGCCACTTCACGGCACCTCTTTACAGAGTGAGTACTTAACAATTGTAACCAAAAGGCCGCTCTACTGATCTATAGACCCCCTGGACAAGTAGAAGAGCTAGATAATCTGCTGCTTGAGGAAATAGCCAAAATGGCAATGAAGGGGGAAGTTATTATCATGGGGGACTTTAATCTTCCTGATGTGAACTGGAAAACCAAAACAGCTGGGTGCACCAGGAGTACAAATATTCTAAATTCCCTACTGGGATTATCTCTAACACAAGCAGTTGTGGAGCCGACCCGTAAAGAGACCATATTGGATTTAATACTCACAAATGGAGGTTTGGTATCGGACGTTGTTGTAGGTGAAAATTTGGGATCTAGTGATCACCCGTCAGTATGGTTTAATATAAGAACAGGGATGGAGCCGCACCACACAAAAACAAAAGTTTTAGACTTTAAAAAAACAGATTTTTCTAAAATGAGATTTTGTGTGAAGGAGTCATTATCAGACTGGAGGAGTTTAAAGGGAGTCCAGGAGAAATGGGATTATTTAAAGGAAGCATTATTGAAGGCCACAGGCAATTGCATTCGACTTGTTAGCAAAAACAAAAAAGAGAAGAAACCACTGTGGTACTCTGCAGAAGTGGCCAAAATAGTGAAGAACAAAAAGACAGCATTCAATAATTTTAAAACAACTCAGAGTGAAGAAGATAGGCAAACCTATAAGATTAGGCAGAAAGAGGCAAAGCAATTTATAAGGGCTTCCAAAGCACACGCAGAAGAGAAAATAGCTCAGTCAGTAAAAAAGGGGGACAAAACATTTTTTAGATACATAAACGAGAAAAGAAAAGTAAAACAAGGATTAGTTAGATTAAAAACAAAGGAAGGAAGGTATGTAGAAGAGGATAAAAGTCTCGCTGACTGCCTCAATGAATATTTTTGTTCAGTCTTTGCAGAAGAAAAGGAAGGAAAGGGACCTCAGTTAGGAGGAAACACTAACGAGACAATTACATATCAGTTTACAGAGGAGGAGGTTCTACAGCAGCTGTCTAAAGTAAAGACAAATAAGTCAATGGGGCCTGATGGGATCCACCCTAAATTATTAAAAGAGCTCAGTGATGTAATAGCAAAACCGTTAACAGATTTATTTAACCAATCCTTGCTAATGGGAGTCGTCCCAGAAGACTGGAAATTAGCAAATGTTGTGCCCATTCACAAGAAGGGTAGTAGGGAGGAATCTGGGAACTATAGGCCAGTTAGTCTTACGTCAGTAGTGGGGAAATTAATGGAAACCATGTTAAAGGAAAGGATTGTTGAACATCTAAAAACACATAGATTACAGGATCAGAAACAACATGGGTTTACCTCAGGGAGATCATGCCAAACTAATCTTATTGATTTTTTTGATTGGGTAACAAAAATAATAGACACAGGTGGTGCAGTAGACATTGCTTATTTAGATTTCAGTAAGGCTTTTGATACTGTTCCGCATAGAAGGCTTATCAACAAATTGCAATCTTTGAGCTTGGATTCCAATATTGTTGAATGGATTAGGCAGTGGCTGAGTGACAGGCAACAGAGGGTTGTGGTAAATGGAGTTTATTCAGCGCAAGGTCTTGTTACCAGTGGGGTACCTCACGGGTCAGTACTTGGACCCATTCTATTTAATATTTTTATTAGTGATATTGCAGAAGGTATTAATGGAAAAGTATGTCTTTTTGCTGATGACACAAAGATTTGCAACAGGGTTGACGTTCCTGGAGGGATCAGCCAAATGACAAATGATTTAGGTAAACTAAAACAATGGCCGGAGCTGTGGCAATTGAGTTTTAATGTGGATAAGTGCAAGATAATGCACCTGGGACGTAAAAACCCAAGGGCTGAATATAGAATATTTGATACAGTCCTAACCTCAACATCTGAGGAAAGGGATTTAGGGGTTATTATTGCAGAGGATCTAAAGGTAAGTAGTCAATGTAATAGAGCAGCAGGAAATGCTAGCAGAATGCTTGGTTGTGTAGGGAGAGGTATTAGCAGTAGGAAAAGGAAGTGCTCATGCCACTGTACAGAGCACTGGTGAGACCTCACTTGGAGTACTGTGTGCAGTACTGGAGACCGTATCTCCAGAAGGATATAGACATCTTAGAGAGAGTTCAGAGAAGGGCTACTAAAATGGTGTACGGCTTGAAGGAGAAAAGTTACCAGGAAAGGCTTAATGATCTTAACATGTACAGCTTGGAAAAAAGACGAGACAGAGGAGATATGATAGAAACATTTAAATACGTAAAGGGAATCCACAAGGTAGAGGAAGGGAGTATATTTAAAAGGAAACAAAGTAGCAAAACAAGAGGACATAGTCTTAGATTAGAGGGGCAAAGGTTTAAAAGTAACATCAGGAAGCATTATTTTACTGAGAGGGTGGTGGATACATGGAACAGCCTTCCAGTAGAAGTGGTAGAGGCCAAAACAGTAATTGAATTTAAGCAAGCATGGGATAGGCATAAGGCTATCCTAAACAAAAGATAAATCCAGGTAAAGTATCCATGTAATTGGGCAGACTAGATGGGCCGAAAGGTTCTTATCTGCCGACATTTTTCAATGTTTCAATGTTTCTCATGTCCGGCCAACATAACGTCCACACACCCAAAGTTTCCTGGTTTGGATCCGTAAAAATCACGGCCGAAATTGCGCATCGTATGACCGCTATCGCGTCTTCCGTGAAAAAATGCGTTCGGACGCATCAACGCACTTTTTGACGGTAGATGTGAAAAATGCGTTCGTCTGACCCTAGCCTTAAAGCTATCATTATGACTGGGGGTCATTATTGGAGGGTGTGCTTGTCCATGTAAAGCATGGATACAGGTCCAATATGGGGAGCAGATATGCTTTAGCAATAAGTTTGTTTTCCTGGACTAATATAATATATATATACATATGGATAGATATATAGCATGTGAAAAGTACTGCCCAGACATATGTGGAATTCATAAACTGCTAGTAGATCTGCCAACCTGATTTGACAGATTTGTTTTATTTTGTAGTGTCTAGTTATGGCCCATTGCATGTTTTTTCATCTTTCTTGGAAAATCCTCTTCTGCTCCTAATTTTGGGGACATGCCTGAGACTAGGAGAGAGGAACATCCCCATGTGTTCACAATTAAAGAGCTTTGACCGAGTCAGGAAAAGGGACGGGGAGGTTGAAGGGGGGGGGGGATAAGATGAGGGTTGAGGGGGCAGAGGGCCAGCTATTGTTTATTTTAATTTCTTTGGATCTCCTTTAGAGATGTGTTTCCTTTCAGTCTGCTGTTATTAAATTCAGATGGAACGTTCAAAGGAAATCCTGCATTACTCTCTCTCTCTATGTATTTTATAATTAAAGAAGATGTTTTAGACTGTATTCACAAACTTATAAGGGTCACTGACAGTGTACATTAAAGGAATTCTCAGCATTACACCTCACTGCAGGGAAGGAAACAGTTTTTTTTTTGCATTCCCCATTGTACAACACATCTGTATATGATGGGATTTTGTAGCCAAATAACAGTAATTATTGATAGATGATTTCACTTACAAAAACATTGTTTACGTTTACTGAATAGTAACAATATAAATGCCACATATGGTTTAAAAACTTTTTTATAACTTTTCGGGAGTGATCTGTTCAGAACTAATAACACTGCTTTTCCAAGTTAAGTTGTATCACTGTTCAGCTATCACTAAACTCTTGTAAGATTGCTGTATATGTACACATCCTGTACATTGTATACTGAAAGTTTTTGTTCTCTATTTTTATTTATTTTTGGCTCTAACTTTGATTTAACATCTCCTTAACTTTGTATGGAAGGTGCTAACCAGCTAGGTGGAGCAGAGGTAACATCACTGGTCTATAACCATGGACACAGTGGAGACACAGGTTTGAATCCCGGCAAGAGCACCTCTCCAGTAAGTGTCCTTGGGAAAGACACCTAACGGTACATACTCACTACCCAGGACATACTTTAAAACTAGAGAAATCTCAATGTATCCTTCTTACTTTCTCAAAAAAAAAAGTGCGCACTGAGCACATGGAGAATGAGCAGTCACAACCAGCTCCATCTCCATCTTCGCCTGACGTATTCATTGTATAACATCTTTCAGACCCTGGTGTTCTTCTGCACCATTACATAAAACTCAAACCTAAACCCACCTCACCTCAAATTGGGGGTGAGAGCGGCATGATCTGCTGCTTCCTCACTCTGCAGGCAGAGGAACACTGGTAGCAAATAGTTCCCAGTGTTCCTCCTCATATCCCGAAGGGCTCTTGGAGTTGAAAACAGCATGGTGCTAAGTGCTGCTAATGTTATCAAATTGAATGTCGTAAGTATTACGACTTGAGCTGCCGAGAAAGTGGCTCAGGCTAGCATCAGACAAATGCAGTCATCACGTGTAGCAATGTTTTGTGATCAATAGAGACCAACACACAAATTACGTGCGCACCGAAGTGTGCACACACCAGGCACGTGGCAACGGATGCCATTTAGGCCTCGACGTAAAAGCGCTACAACGGACGCCCAGAGTGCGACGCGTCCGCGTAGCGGCCTGTGTGCGTGATGACACGACGTCAGATGCAGCACATTTGCGACGTTTTTTTTGGTGTGGCTGACTGTGACCTGTCTTTTAATTTTAATAAATTTTGTTACCCATATTTACGGGTTTTTTCTACATCCGTCAAAAAAAATGGACCGTGTGGTGTCTACAGTATCTTCCGTCAGTACGTGCGTTCGTCTGACATTAGCCTCAGTCGTAAAATGGATGCTGCAAATGGAAAAGGGCAGACGCAAACATTTTCCATTTGCATCTCAGCTTTACCATTTACCTTGTAATGCGGCCCTACAATGGCTCTGATAAATTTGTAACAGCTTTGGTTAGGTTTACACCAGGGTTGGAATAGGGCTCATAGAATTACTGGCAATACTTGCCCCGGATGGTCATTTGCAGAATGTTATCGCAAAAGCTCTAGTTCAGTTTATCGTATTTAAAAATGAATATTACTGGATAAACCATAAGAATATGGACAGTTTACCAAGATATTCTGTAGTGTTTACAATACTTTTACTGACTTTATGGGATGATGAGACTAAAGTAACTAGAGGAACAAATTCTCATCCATTTCCCAACTAGTTTAAATTGCGGGGTGCCAGCTGCACAAAACCACCATGTATGGCCTCTCTGTCGGAGGACTCTAAGGCAGCCGCATATTCTACCTTAACAATCTAGTATGGGATATGGGAGGCATTCACTAAAAGCGGAGAGGCGGCCATCATGCTAAGCTAGGCTGTAATAAACATAAGCTTGTTTGGAAGTATTAGTCAATGTTACTTTACAAACTTTACTGAGCTAAGACTGACAAATACAATGTTTATGGAGTTGTCAAAGTCAACTCGGGGCTTATTAGGTGGTACCCTTTATATGTGTATATATATGTATATGTAATGCACACTACTATGATGGGTTTCCACACTTCATGCCACAAGGCCTGGGTATTCACATGTTATATAATTGATAAAAATGAGCTTTGACTTTCATGCAGTGGATATTTAGCATGAAATATGATAGCTTGTTTGTTATTTATTTTAAGACACAAAGCAGAATGTCTACATTCAGATTTAACATGGGTATTAATTTACTCTATAAAGGGGGTATAGCACTGAAATACCAACATTTGTCCTGAATTCGTCTCTTTGTCCGGTGGGGGAATTCAATTGCAATTCAGTTATTGGTAAATAGCAAAACGACTATAGTTCTCATAGTTAATTCGACTTCTTTTTCAGGAGGCCCACAGCACTGAATTAAATATGCAAATTCAACAGCAATAGCCCTATTTGCATTAGAAATGCCTTTAGCAAATACTTGAATTAGAGATATTATACACACATGGGAAAGTCTGGCTGAAAACTCAGGTTAGGAAATCTCAATCAATTGTCTGAAGCACCAGTGTGGGCACTCCCCCTGTCTCCAGTAGGGCTTAATGTGATGACTAAACTCTGCTCACAAATTAATAAGGGTACAGCTATCATTCCTTAATGCACTATGGCTCATTAAAGGGAACTTGTCTTCATACAGAGGTAGTGCAGAGAGAACACAAAACATAAGGCTAGGGTCAGACAAGCGCATTCTGTATGTCCGTGCACAACGGACGTACTTTCTGACTGACGACAAGGTAGTGGCCACACAGTCCGTTTTTGTGACTGATGGTTTTTTTGACTGATGTAGAAGGGAAAATAAATTAATATGAAAAACATTTTGTCCGGCAAAATGCTGGACATCAAAAATGCAGTCCATCTGACCTCGTTCCATCACTCACACACAAAGCTATGCGGACGTTGCGGACGCAGCGCACTCTGTGCGCCTGTTCTAGCGGATTTACGTTCTTGCCTAACCTGCGTCCGTTTGCTGCGTCTGTTATGCTTCCGCAGTTCCATGCGGACATACTTTGTGTGTGGTCTCTATTGATCATAATTATATGCTATAACGCAGGGCTCAAAAGTTACACTCGCCTACTAGCATTTGCCGAGTGGAAATTAAGTGAGGGCGAGTGGAATTGCACATGCAGGCAGCACAATAAATTATTTTGTGATCCGTATTCCAGCGGTGCCACGATGCATCCCCTCCCCTTCCCCAGGCTGCATGGTGGCAGGGATCAGCTGCCTAACCTGACCCAGCTCGTCTCCATCACTGGCAGGGGGGTGGAGAGGAGCTTCCCTGCCTCCTTGCTCTGCTCACATTGGGGTCTGATGACTGGGTATACATGTATCTGGGGTCTGATGTCTGGGTATCAATGTTATTTTATAACTTTATTCTAAATAAAACCTTTAACAGTGTTATTTCATAAGATAATTTAAGGGGGTGTGTTTAGGGGCAGAGTTAAGGGCTGGGTAGGGGTTAGGTGGAGCAACCGGTGGCGAGTAACTCTTATGGCCTGGTTAGTAGCTTTGGACTTGAAATTTTGAGCCCTACTATAACGGACGTACAAATGTGCAGCAACACGGACGTGATCAGTGCGCTCGTCTGAAACCAGCCTAAATGATGGATAATTATGTGTGTCTTTTTCTATTATGCATTCCAGAGTCCAACTGAACTCCACTGGACCTTTTGAGTCTTGCAGTTACTGAGTTCTAACAGGAGGACATTGGGGCACTATTTAAGTGGTTTAATACAGTGTATTTATGCTATGTTTTAAAGGGATACTCTAGAGCAGTGTTTCTCAAACCTGTCCTCAGGACCCACTAACAGGTCAGGTTTTCCAGATATCTGAAGCACCGCACAGGTGACATGATTTGCTGCTCAGTGAATGCAGGATTCAGCCTGCATTACCCCAAAGGGATCTGTAAAACCTGGCCTGTTGGGGGTACTTGAGGATCGCAGTTGGGAACCACTGCTCTAGAGCTAAAACAGGAGTGGGATGGAAATTAGTGTTGGCATGTCAATCATGTTTTGCTGGACACATATTACTATTTAATGCGGAGGGGAGCACAGGGAAAGCGCTGCCCTGCAACATGTGTAACTCACATGCTGCAGGAAGGAAATCAAGGCAAGTCACCTGGGATTTCTCTGCGATTTCTTACCTGCAGCGTATGGATCATACATGCTGCAGGGTGACATTTATCATGCACTGCCCATCAGCATGAATAAATTTAAGTGTCCAGGAAAACATGGCCGATCTGGCAACTCTAATGGAAATGGATGGGTTAAACATTAACCCGTCATGATCCTCCCTGCATTCCCTTTCCAGTTTTAGTCAGTGTAAAACTGAACTTTATTCCAGTATCAGGCTCATTTGCCATTGGTCAAGATGTGACATGCTTCAGCTCTTGCTCAAGCTGCAGATGTCACATTGTCTGAAGGAAACTGTTTGCTCATGCAAGAGTCCAGCCAAACCAAAGGTTCTCCGTGCAAGTGCATTGAAACCATTGGCTGAAGGGAGGAATGAACAATAGTTCATTTTTGACCTTTATCAAGGAAGTCAGATCAGCAGTGCTTGCTGTTCTGAATTTTCTGGGCAGGGGTATTCTGCCATGCCTGGGTACTGCTACAGAAGAGGTGGGACTTTAAGGTCACTGTAACCATTCAATTTGTTATGCATATGTAGCGCTCACCCCCGGAGGAGCCGCTGAATAAACCTCAGGATAGTCTCACCGCACTAGGAATTATTACACACCAGCACTGTTGTGGATTTTCTAGTTTTATATACTTTACTAAAAGATAAAGTGTCATAAAATATAAATGCGCGTTGAATGAATTTACAGGATGCGTCACGCGGGAAAAACACGCGGCCGAAAAGAACGGTTAACTCCCTCAGTTCTGGAGTGTAAGTCCCGTAAAATAGCTCGAAATAATATATATGTGTGTGTGTTGTCTAAGGTACCCGGGTACGGTGTTCGACTGCCCAGTGAACGAAAAGAGCAATCTTCGACTAGTCACTGTTGGGTCCCTGTGAATTTAAACAATATTGAAAGCGTGCGTTTCTGTTTTGGAACTGTGGGCATGGAGGCCTCTCACCCATTCATCGAATGAAAATGTCCAGCACTCGATGCCTCGACAAAAGGATCTTTCTCTGCTGTGTACTGGGACTCTGTGTCAACAACTCTGCTCCCCGCTTGCCAGATCTCCGCAACTGGAACCATCGATCCGCCGCCTGCACTCCCAATTGATTGGCGCGGCCTACTAACGCGGGGTCCTGCCAGAACCAGCTTGTCCTCCAAATCTCTCAGCACTGAGTAGGTAGGTCACAGCACGATTTCTGTCCCGATCTCCAGCACCAGCAAGACAGCGTCTGCACTCCGGCCTGGTTGCGGTCCCTGACAGCTCCAACGTGCGTCCTCCACCTTTCCTGCTCCGCTCACTCTGCCCATGCCTTGCATGCGGCTGCTGATGTATTTCTTGGCCAGCACACCCCCCTTCCTGTTCCCCTTGCAAAGGTTTCTGGGAGATGGAGTTTGTTTTTGTCCAGTATAGTCCACAATGTCTCCACTCTGTGTCCCTCTAGTGGCAGCAATAATTCAGTGCACCAGAATACAGTCTTTAAAGCAGCGCTACACATACTTAGCCAGCCACATAATATTTCCCATCTTACCCAGCCCAACAAATGTTTGCTATCAGATCAGGCCATTCCGTCAACCCTCTGTCCCATCCCAATCAGCCACACGTTTCCGTTCCATGCAGACAGCCCCCAACACAGCATCATTTGCCACAGAGAGTAACACAAATCTATTATCAAATAACAGCGACTTATGAGGAACGAGATAAAGACTAGAGCACCAAATTAGATCTTTGCCTCTGTGCCAGAAAATCCTTGCCCTACCTCTAATCCCCATCAGCTACTCCTGTGCTAAAGGGTCTGACAATACTTTCATGTATCATCCATCCTAAGCAAACAATGGCTGTGGTAATAATATTTGGTATTTCACTCAAAGATATTCAACCCATTATTTTGCAAAGAATAATATATTGTCAACGTCAAACTATATGATGTGAAACTCACAAAACCATAATATCATATGGCATTAAAAAAAATGGGTTTTCAATCAGCGTCCTTATAAAAATGTAATACAAAATAGTGTAAGATCCCTACCCAAAAGAGTATCCTGCTACAACACTGAAATGCATGCAATCTGATTTACAGAGTTTTACTGGAGGCTGTATCAGATAATAAAGAAACAGTCATTAATCAAACTGAATATAACACAGGTGTGACTGAACGTTTCACACCACAAAAATTTAACCGAGGATGAGAATCTATTTTAAGCGGGTTCGTTTAGATTTTAACTATTTATGTACAAAATATTTAGTATACCATACATAACTAACCCTTTCACTACCAAAAAGGTACATATATGATTTTTGGAAAATTTAAATTTAGCACTTGAAACCCCATACCCTGACAAGTTTAATTCTTGCGAGCTAGCACTTCTTTCTACCTGTATTACTGTAAATAATCTACAAGGAGCAGCGGCACCCTCCCATAACAAATAAGTTCAACAAACTTTACTGCTGCATTACAACAGCCAGGGAGAGGACAGAATACATGGAGAGCTCTGGTGTCACTCACTACTGTACAAGGATAAGACTTATTGGGTTACAATGTCTGAAAATCCCTGTACAGTACCCATACAGAATGTTACTATAATTTCTATATGCAGGGATTATGTCACATACAGATATTATTTTTATATTCTGTTATTATTTTATGGAAGCTGCATTGCTAATAGTCTCATTATGATCACTACAAAGCCCCTATTTTTATTATCACGTTTAACCACTTCAATGCTGAGGACGCGCTCAGCGCGTCCTCAGCATTGCCGCTGGTATGCGGAGGACGCGCTGAGCGCGTCCTCCCATTGGGGTCAGCGTTCGGCCGGGTTCCGGCCGATCGCTGGCCCCCCCGGTGCGGGCTGACATCCTCAATGTCAGCCCGGCATCCGGGACCGCAGCCGCCGGAATTAGGTGTCATCGCGGCAGCGCGATGACACCTAATTCAGGCGCCCCCCCGCATGTGCGGAGGAGGCGCCTGAAAGGGAGGGGGGAGGTCCTTCGGACCTCTCTCCCTCCCGATCGGCGGCTCTGCGGGGGTTAACCCAGGCATCATTTGGAAGGGCACAGCCTGCCCTTCCAAATGGTGCCTGGCATTAACCCCTGGGGAGCTGGATCGCGAATCGGCGCTGAAAAGCGCCGGTTCGCGATCCTTTCCCGGAGCTGGCCGACATCTTGGATGTTGGCCAAGCCTCCGGGAACTCCCCCTGAGGACTGGCGTCATCGTGCGTAGCACGATGACGCCAGTCCTGGACTTAACCCCTAACTGCCACCAACGGTGGAGATAGGGAGTTCCAATGAACTCCCTATCTCCCGATCCGTGGCAGCTAAGGGTTAAAGTTTGGTATGGTTGGATCGGCCAGAGCATGGCCGTTCCAACGATACCAAACACTACTGTGAAAAATTTTGTCAAAAAAAAATAAATGAAAAAAATAAAAACAAAATAGAAAAAATTATAAAAAAAAAATAAACACTTTTTTTTATTTTTTTTGGTTTGTTAATGCAGCAATATTGTTCCCATTTCAATTATAATGTGAACAATGATGCTGCACTAACGATTTTTGTATGCGGTGCGTTTGTTAAAAATAGTGTAATTTTCCCCAAAAAAAAATGTAACGAGACCCCATCTCTAATTTTTTTAACAAGCGCACCCCATACAAAATATAACCGCAATTGCTCGCATGTTAAAATGTGAAAAAAACACTTTACACATTGTAAATTATTGAAAATACATATTTTATTGCATTTTTTGTTATAATATACAGACATGACATAACGTATACATATAATAATGACATATTATGAATCTACCGAGTCTGACGGAAAGAACGATATATAATATGTCTGGGTCATATACGAAAATAAGCCTTCAAAACACGTTTAAACATGATGAGCAAAAACGGTGAGCGCGTCCTCCGCATGGCTGCTGGTATGCGGAGGACGCGCTGAGCGCGTCCTCCCATTGGGGTCAGCGTTCGGCCGGGTTCCGGCCAATCGCTGGCCCCCCGGTGCGGGCTGACATCCTCGATGTCAGCCCGGCATCCGGGACCGCAGCCGCCGGAATTAGGTGTCATCGCGGCAGCGCGATGACACCTAATTCAGGCGCCCCCCCGCATGTGCGGAGGAGGCGCCTGAAAGGGAGGGGGGAGGGCCTTCGGACCTCTCTCCCTCCCGATCGGCGGCTCTGCGGGGGTTAACCCAGGCATCATTTGGAAGGGCACAGCCTGCCCTTCCAAATGGTGCCTGGCATTAACCCCTGGGGAGCTGGATCGCGAATCGGCGCTGAAAAGCGCCGGTTCGCGATCCTTTCCCGGAGCTGGCCGACATCTTGGATGTTGGCCAAGCCTCCGGGAACTCCCCCTGAGGACTGGCGTCATCGTGCATAGCACGATGACGCCAGTCCTAGAGTTAACCCCTAACTGCCACCAATGGTGGAGATAGGGGGTTCCAATGAACTCCCTATCTCCCGATCCGTGGCAGCTAAGGGTTAAAGTTTGGTATGGTTGGATCGGCCAGAGCATGGCCGTTCCAACGATACCAAACACTACAGTGAAAAAAGTTTTTTAAAAAAAAATAAATTAAAATTAAAAATAAAAATATATATTTAAAAAAAATTATAAAAAAAAATAAACATTTTTTTTTCTTTTTTTTGGTTCGTTAATGCAGCAATATTGTTCCCATTTCAATTATAATGTGAACAATGATGCTGCACTAATGATTTTTGTATGCGGTGCGTTTGTTAAAAATCGCGTAATTTTCCCCAAACAAAATGTAACGAGACCCCATCTCTAATTTTTTTAACAAGCGCACCCCATACAAAATATAACCGCAATTGCTCGCATGTTAAAATGTGAAAAAAAACACTTTACACGTTGTAAATTATTGAAAATACATATTTTATTGCATTTTTTGTTATAATATACAGACATGACATAACGTATACATATAATAATGACATATTATGAATCTACCGAGTCTGACGGAAAGAACGATATATAATATGTCTGGGTCATATACTAAAATAAGCCTTCAAAACACGTTTAAACATGATGAGCAAAACCGGTAAAAATGACCTCAGCACAGAGGTGTGAAAAGCCTCAGCAGCGAAAGGGTTAATTTGAAAAAAAAAAGGATTTTTAAAAAAAAATAAATTAAAATTAAAAATAAAAATATATATTTAAAAAAAATTATAAAAAAAAATAAACATTTTTTTTTCTTTTTTTTGGTTCGTTAATGCAGCAATATTGTTCCCATTTCAATTATAATGTGAACAATGATGCTGCACTAATGATTTTTGTATGCGGTGCGTTTGTTAAAAATCGCGTAATTTTCCCCAAACAAAATGTAACGAGACCCCATCTCTAATTTTTTTAACAAGCGCACCCCATACAAAATATAACCGCAATTGCTCGCATGTTAAAATGTGAAAAAAAACACTTTACACGTTGTAAATTATTGAAAATACATATTTTATTGCATTTTTTGTTATAATATACAGACATGACATAACGTATACATATAATAATGACATATTATGAATCTACCGAGTCTGACGGAAAGAACGATATATAATATGTCTGGGTCATATACTAAAATAAGCCTTCAAAACACGTTTAAACATGATGAGCAAAACCGGTAAAAATGACCTCAGCACAGAGGTGTGAAAAGCCTCAGCAGCGAAAGGGTTAATTTGAAAAAAAAAAGGATTTTTAAAAAAAATGCAATTTACATTTTTTATTTAAAATTAGTTTACTTTTTACAAACAACCTGGTCTTGCCTTTCCAACGAGACATAGAGACATAGAAACATAGAAAATGTCGGCAGATAAGAACCTTTCGGCCCATCTAGTCTGCCCAATTACATGGATACTTTACCTGGATTTATCTTTTGTTTAGGATAGCCTTATGCCTATCCCATGCTTGCTTAAATTCAATCACTGTTTTGGCCTCTACCACTTCAACTGGAAGACTGTTCCATGTATCCACCACCCTCTCAGTAAAATAATGCTTCCTGATGTTACTTTTAAACCTTTGCCCCTCTAATCTAAGACTATGTCCTCTTGTTTTGCTACTTTGTTTCCTTTTAAATATACTCCCTTCCTCTACCTTGTGGATTCCCTTAACGTATTTAAATGTTTCTATCATATCACCTCTGTCTCGTCTTTTTTCCAAGCTGTACATGTTAAGAGCATTAAGCCTTTCCTGGTAACTTTTCTCCTTCAAGCCGTACACCATTTTAGTAGCCCTTCTCTGAACTCTCTCTAAGATGTCTATATCCTTCTGGAGATACGGTCTCCAGTACTGCACACAGTACTCCAAGTGAGGTCTCACCAGTGCTCTGTACAGTGGCATGAGCACTTCCCTTTTCCTACTGCTAATACCTCTCCCAACACAACCAAGCATTCTGCTAGCATTTCCTGCTGCTCTATTACATTGACTACTTCCCCTTAGATCCTCTGAAATAATAACCCCTAAATCCCTTTCCTCAGATGTTGAGGTTAGGACTGTATCAAATATTCTATATTCAGCCTTTGGGTTTTTACATCCCAGGTGCATTATCTTGCACTTATCCACATTAAAACTCAATTGCCACAACTCCGACCATTTTTTTAGTTCACCTAAATCATTTGTCATTTGGCTGATCCCTCCAGGAACGTCAACCCTGCTGCAAATCTTTGTGTCATCAGCAAAAAGACATACTTTACCATTAATACCTTCTGCAATATCACTAATAAAAATATTAAAGAGAATGGGTCCAAGTACTGACCCCTGAGGTACCCCACTGGTAACAAGACCTTGCGCCAAATAAACTCCATTTACCACAACCCTCTGTTGCCTGTCACTCAGCCACTGCCTAATCCATTCAACAATATTGGAATCCAAGCTCAAAGATTGCAATTTATTGATAAGCCTTCTATGCGGAACAGTATCAAAAGCCTTACTGAAATCTAAATAAGCAATGTCTACTGCACCACCTGTGTCTATTATTTTTGTTACCCAATCAAAAAAATCAATAAGATTAGTTTGGCATGATCTCCCTGAGGTAAACCCATGTTGTTTCTGATCCTGTCATCTTTGTGTTTTTAGATGTTCAACAATCCTTTCCTTTAACATGGTATCCATTAATTTCCCCACTACTGACATAAGACTAACTGGCTCTGTATACGACAAGGTTCAAGATATACGGTGGTCTAAATGACACCATATCCATCATAGAGATTTTCTTGCCCGACTAGGGGGTAGTCCCTGTCTGACATCATCACGCCCATGACGACAGAGGCAGGACTGACATCCAAGATGTCACCCCGCACCAGGAAAACACCGCGGTTGGCTGAAATATTGGTCGATCACAGCTGCAAAGACAGGGCAATCTGAGTGCGTCATCTGCATGCAGGGAGCGATCCCGATGATGCACTGAGTGCATCCTCCACAGCCAAGAGGTTAAATATAAAGAGCAAGGAAAATTTAAAACCATAGATTTTTTTTAACACATTGTCCAGTGTTTAGTCTTGCAGATACCTTTAAAGTCTTCTATTTAATGTAGCAACTCCAAGAATTCATTCATTTAACAGCTCTTGACATTGTAGCAAGACTGGCAATACTAGACCATAATTGAACTTCATGGATCTCATCTGACCCATCAAATATTCCAGCTTTTTCCCAGCTCAGTAAACATGCACAGCCCCATTGCTAATATATTCCAGACTGAAAGAAAGATTAGGAAATTGCAAGGGAAATTGGAAGGAAAGAGGTTGGTGGGAAGGATGGATTCAAAAGGAAACACTTGTTTCTTTTTAGAACTAACCCTTCAAATGCCGAATATTCAGCAAAATAACTCATTGTGCTCTAGCTATTATTTGACATTACAGTTGATCTCTGTAACTCAAGCACAGAACGAAGAATTTACCATTTTTTCATGTATTCCTTCCTTCTCAAGCACTCCACGATCTTAATAATGGCTTAGCAAGGATTTATTACGATTTCACATGATGGCTGTATGTTTTGGATTAGGGGCCACACAAATAGGGCAGCATTACATACTGCCCGCTAAAAAAGGGACGCTAAGGAGGAAAACCTACGCCTGCGGGTTTCTATTTAGCGTCCCTGTTTTAGCTCCATATTATGGGGAAGGAGCTAATTCACCAGCCTGCCCCATGAGGCAGCGCTAAGGTGTATTTTGGCCTAGGCCAACAAGGCCTTGGGTGGCACTATCCAGGGGGCGGCGGCCCGCACTGGTGGCCCCACCCCTAAAAAGAATTTTTTTTTTTTTTTTTTTACTTTTGCAAAGTATTTTGCCAGGAAGGATACATTGAGATTTCACTAATTTTCAAGTATGTCCTGGGTAGGCAAGGCCTAGGCTTTCACTTTCCAGGGGGCAGAAAAAAACCTTACCACTAAGTGGGTTACTCACAGAGCACCGAAATAACGCCAACATTTTGGTGTTCTGTAGTTCCCTGCACTTCGGGGAATAAAATTTTCCCCACCCTGCAGTGAATTCACCATTCACCGCAGGGTCCCCAAAGTGCATGGAGTCGGCCGCTGAATGCTGCCACCGCAAACCCGTGGCCTGCTGTTTTCAAAAGAACTACTGAACGAAAATGTCTGGAATTTACATATAAGATCCTATGATTGATAATAAAAAGTTCTGTTACAGAAAAAAGAAAAACAGCTATTAAAAAAAAGGGGGGGAAATTTTGCTGAAAAATTACTAAAAAGGTACTAAAAAAAAAAACACCGAACATCAGGGCATTTCACTGCCATTTCTCTGCTGTTTGGTGTTCTCTGAATAGATTAACCATTACTTCTCTATGGGATTTGCACTGCCTTCAAACAGCACCGTACTTGCTGGCAGTTCGCCAAACTTGTGTGTGAGCATATCACAGAGCAGTGGTGTACTTAGGGGAGTGGCGGAGGGCGAGCCGCCCCAGGTACCAGTGATTATTTGGGTGTCATTAGGGGGTACTAGGAGGTGCCACTGTCACTGTGTGTCAGCTTTGAGCTGTGTTCTCAAACAACGAGCAGCAGAGAAGGACGTTTGCATATGGAATAAAATCGAATAGAATAAAAATGTGATTTGTGTGCAGAGAGAGAAGATATCAGCAGAATATGAAGCCCTGTCTGCTTACTGCTGTTTAAAGTGGACCTTTCCTTAACCAGCACTGCAGTGATAGAAATTTCACGCGGTCCGGCCAGTCAGGGGGTACTGAGTCTCAGTCCGTACACAGTCCCTGCTGACTCTACACACAGCCCTACCGCGGACGGAGGCCGGTAAATATAGAATAAATAATTGCTGTGTGCTCATATTCACTCGGTTTGCTGGGAGTCCTATTGAAGTGGATTCTGATGCACTCATACACATCGCACATTGCATTGCTGGGAGTTTTATTGCTGTGAATTCTGATACGCTGACACACACACACCACACATTGCATTGCTGGGAGTTTTATTGCTGTGGATTCTGTGATACACACTGCATATTACTTTAAGTTTTATTGCCCTGGAGCTCTGGGATACGCTCATACACACTGCACATTACTGTGAGTTTTAATGCTGTGTAGTTCTGATATGCTCATACACAGTGCCCATTTCTGTGAGTTTTATTGCTGTGCAGCTCTGTGATACACTCCTATGCAGTGCACGTTTCTGTGGATTTTATTGTTCAACCAATTAGAGCAGCTGTGATCCAGTATACTTGACATGCGTGGCTGTTCTTTGTAAAATGCTATTTTAAACATTTCATAATTTTATTTATCTCAATAGATACATTTGAAATGGTATACAAAATACACAAGTAGGCACTTGGTATCCACTTTTAATAAAAAGAGAGGAAGAGGCGGAGCTCTAAGAGGAAAAGGTGGAGCTTAAAGAGGAAGGGTGGGGATTAACCAGGAAGAGGTGTGCCCTTGACAGGAAGGGGTGCCTCAAATTTTAATTAGGGGGTGCACGAGTTTAGTCAGGCCTAGGGCAGCACAAAACCTAAATACACCACTGGCTAATGCGCCGTCCCACGCATCCTCTCCATGGAGTCCATAGGACTCCATTGAGGCTTTGGCTGTCAGGTCACATGACCTGCAGGATCTCGCCTCTCGCTAGATCCTACAGGTCAGCGGAGCGATTGCAGACGGATCGGGCCACCATTCTCGCCACAGGAGGATTTTTTTTTTTTCAGCTGGTGCTGACTGATTTCGCAGAAGCAGTATCAGTTAACACCAGCTCCAAGCTGTGGTTAACTTTTCAGTTGACCGCGGCGGGACATAATTAGCATTAGGACTTTGTAATCTTAACGCTAATTAACTCTTTGCACTCCCCATGTTAAGCATAGGGAACGCAAAGTACAGTAAACTCACGCTGAAAAGCACAATCTCTGAATCGCTATCGGGTCTTTTAACCCATTGGTGTTCAGAATGTAATATGGTTGGCCCACGCTAGGGCCACTTAACCTAACGCTCACTCAGCTGAGAGCTAACGATAGCGTTAAGCATGTAATATTACCCTCAATTCGTTTGCGACTATAGTAAGAGGCAAAACACTAACCGTTAAAAATAAAAACCTGGACTACAAGTCATTGTAGGTATTTGTTTTGTAGAAGAGGCTTACATTATTCCTCATAGGTTTTGGAGAAATCCCTCCAATTCCCTTATCACAGGAAGTCCAAGCACTTTCTAAGTTATTACGCTAGTTTACATCTCATACCGTACAAAGTAGATCCAAAAACAATTCTCTCTGAAAATTTAACTGTCCCTCTGGTGGTAGCTGTATTTTTATTTTTTTTTGAGAAAGGATTTTACCAGGAAGGATACATTGAGATTTCTCTCATTTTCAAGTATGTCCTGGGTGGCGAGAATGTACTGTTAGGTGTCTTCCCCAAGGACACTTACTGGAGAGGTTGCTCGCTGGGATCGACCCATGACTCCACAGGCTCTCTCCACGCAGAGCAGTGATGTTACCTATACTCCACCCAGTAGCTGTATTAATAATATCATTTCAATGGCGTCATTTGGGTTGATACAAACGAATATTTGCTTGCGCCCACAACCATGCCATATACAATTTATAACTCAAAGTGAACATTTGAGCGTACCACAGTCATTGGGGCACTCGCTCTCTGTATCCTCAGGTACTGTATAAATGGCAAGGATGTAGGTCATAAGGAGGGAGGCTGGTGAGGCTGGTGAGTCCAGGGCATTCAGGGGACCTGGAGGAAGGGGTTGCTACTAAAACCGACCCTGAGCTCCTCCAGTCCTCAGTGACCTTGCAGACACCGGGTGCTTGGGCTCATTATACCTTGCACTGCAGTGGCTCCAAACCCTGTCCTTAAGTGCCCTTGACAAGCCAGATTTTTAAGGATTTTACTTTGGAGAAATAAAAACTAAATCTTGCAATCACTGAGCATCAAATCATATCATCTGTGCTGTACCACAGATTTCTGGCAAACCTAGCCTTTTAGGGGTACTTCAGGATAGGGTGGAAAATCAATGCTCAAATGTATCCCTGGTGGTTCTGTGGAGCAAAATGTGGTCTGTAGTCTGCACCTCTATGTAGCACAGACCGTGCACCTGTCCCTTGTGCTAGCTGGTGCTTGGTCGGAGTCAGAGCGCACACAGGGCTCATCGATGTGTCGGAGTGCTGCATGGGATCTGACTTAGGCTAGGGTCAGACGAACGCATTTTTCACGTCTACCGTCAAAACGTGCATTGATGCGTCCAAACGCACTTTTTCATGGAAGACGCGATAGCGGTCATACGGTGCGCAATTTCGGCCGTGATTTTTGACGGAGCTGTTAAAAACAAATGGACGTGATGTTGGCTGGACATGTGCAGCGTCTGACGTCTCCTAATCACACATGCCGCTATGCAGACGCAGCGGACGCAGCGCACTCTGTACGTCAGTACTAGCGGTTCTACGTTCTCGAAAAAAATGCGTTCCTTTGCCGCTTGCGTTGCGCGAACTTTTGTGCGGTCGTACTTTGTATTTTGGCCGTTATTGGACGTCATTTGCTGCTACTGCGGCCGTAATAAAGTGCGGCTTCACGCGCGTTCGCACTGCGTTCGTCTGACCCCAGCCTAAGGCTGGACGCACTTTTTGACGGTCGCTGCGAATAAACGCATTGATGTATTTTTTCACGGAATGCGCGAAAATGGTCAGACGACGCGCATTTTCTGCGTAATTTTTTACGGATCGTCAATAAAACACTTTTTGCGTCTGGACGTTATATAGGCTGGACATTAGCAGCGTCTGACATCTCCTAATCACGCACACACGCTGCTATGCCACCGCAGCACCGTCTGTACGTCAGTACTAGCGGTTCTGCGTTCTCGAAAAAATGCGTTAATTTTCCACTTGCGTTGCGCGGCCGGACTTCGTATATTGGCCGTCATTGCCCTTCATTTGCTGCTACTGTGGCTGTGATTAAGTGCGCCTAAACACACGTTAAAAATGCGTTAGTCCGACCCCAGCCTTATACTTGGTAGCAGCAGACTGGAGGCAGACGGCATATTTTTCCTACTGTCCTTTCTTATAGGTGTACAATATTTTTGAGGTGTGTGCTTGTGTAACAGACATGGAAATCAATAAAACAACCAGAAATTAATCTCTAGTCTGTAATAAATGGTGTTAGAAATCACTGGGTGTAAGTAAAATACCCGTAGATACTCGAGTATAGCGCCACCCAAGTATAACGTGATGGATAGAGATTTATTATGGAAATGAGAGAATACTCAAGACTCGAATATAACGCGAGGAATAAAATTTTGCTGGACCCGGTAAACAATTAAAATCCTTTCAGGTTCTCTTAACACAGGCTACCCCTCAGGCCAGGGTGCTCTGCTCTAGAATGATTGCAGATTTTACCAAGTATGAAGCCACCGGCCAGCCGTCTTCTTTACTAGCGATTAGATGGCTGCTGGAGGCAAGCAAGGTTAATGATTGGCTTAAACCGAGTGTTTGTCCTGTGGTCGTGATGGATCCCACCTCTGCTGAATCCGGGAGATCCTGAAGTGTTTGCAAGCATCAGGGAGCCGCATTCACTTCAGAGAGATTTGGGATCCAGAGAAAGACAAGTTGTTTTTTTTTGTATACGCGATGCAGATGTCTCGAATATAACGCGACCCCTCCAATTTTAAGGTAAATTTTTGTAACCAAAATCTAGTGGCATACTCGAGTATCTACAGGTACCTTTCCTTTGCCCCAAATTACATTTTTATTCAAATAAACTCCTGCTTATCTTCTCTTCCAGCCCATGTTTTATTTATAGACTAAGGCTAGGGTCAGACTAGCGCACTTTAAACGTGCGTTCTGGCGCACTTAATTACGGCCGCACTAGCAGCAAATGACGGGCAATGACGGCCAATATATGAAGTACGGTCGCACGAAAGTCCGGCTGCGCAACGCAAGTGGCAAACGAACGCATTTTGTCGAACGTGAAACCACTAGTACGGTTGTACAGAGTGCGCTGCGTCCGCTAGCGGCGTGTGTGCGTGATTTGGAGATGTCAGACGCTGCTAATGTCCGGCCAACATAACGTCCAGATGCAAAAGTGTTTTATTGATGATCCGTACAAAATCACGAACGCAAATGCGCATCGTATGACCGCTATCGCGTACTCCGTGAAAAAATGCGTCCATTCGTTCGAACGCACTTTTTCACAGACAACGCAAAAAATGCGTTCGTCTGACCCTAGCCTAAAGCATCATTCTGGAGAACATAGCAATATCAATTGTGGGAGCATTGAATGTATGTACTCAACAAACAATGCATTAAAGCCATCAATTCAATACTGAATATTTACAAAGCTGAAAACTCCTAGTAAACTGTAATTTATGATATTTGAAAGTGATGTATTTAACATATGTATTAATCAAGGCATTGAGGAATATGCTGCGTAGTTTATCCCTGGGTATAAGCAATCTACATGATTTTACTATTTACTATAACTACATTATATTCATACACTTTGTTATTGTACTTGTATCACTATGGCAAATTTAATGTTAAAAGATGTCCCAGCAGCCTGGTCCCAGGCACTTAACCCTTTCTTTATCTACAGACTATTCAAACAAAAATGTTTCTGTACTGTTTGTCAGCAGAGAGATAGATGAAATAGAAATAGACCACAGTGCTCCCGCCAAGGCTCACATGATCTCCCTGTGATGAAGTTCAAAAACCCTCTAAATTCCAACCTTAAGGGCAGAGATTCCAATCCTGCTCCCCATGCCCCTAAAACTGAGAAATCTGAATACAGACTTCTTTTTTTTATTTATAAAAATGCAGATTAAATGTCTTCTTTACGTTATGATTTGGGCAGGTGTTTGCATGCTCTGGAATGGATAGCTTATAGTTGATCAGCCTCACTGGGAACATTTATTCATATTCATAATTCCATACTATAAAATGATTAATCTAAAAAAAAACGTCAGTCACAAAAACGGACTGTGTGGCCACTGCCTTGTCGTCAGTCAGAAAGTACATCCGTTGTGCACGGACGCACAGTCCGCACAGAATGCGCTTGTCTGACCCTAGCCTTACATAAACTGTAACTGGATTACTTGTGCATTACAAATAAAACCACCTTATAAAACACATGCTGCTTTTTCTTTCTTTGCTTGAAGTAATTCCGTGTAAATAGGAAAAATAAATGTAGTTTTTTTTATCTCCTTGTTTCCATTTTGTGGATTTTTCCCATGATGCAACATTTACCAAAATCTCTACAAAAATTTTACTTTGTGGCTGGCTTTATCTTATACAGTATTTAACAGTTAATGAGGTGGAGGAGGGAATGTTTAGATATGGAAACAGGGGGTTTATTGTGTTCTCCTGGCTACTTGATTTTTAAAAAAAATGCAATTTACAGATGAGAGATGGCAGCTAAATGAGATAAAACATGGAGCTTAAAATACTTCTAATCTACCCCCCGGTGATGTCCTTTGAATACATCACACACAATACAATGATTTGAGTCGGTAAATTGACCCATACAGGGTTATCCAAAGAGATCCGAATTGCTTGAGAAAGGTAACCGAACGCTGAAAATCAGCGTTCGGTTACCTTTCCTGGCCATTCGGCTATCCAGAAAGCAGGCAATTCGCCAAATCCTGGCGAATTGCCTGCACATACGGTGCCTGTTCGGTGCCTGTTCGAGGGCAGTGAAATCCCCATAGAGAAGCAATGCTTCGGCTATTCAGAGAACACAAACCAGCAGTGAAAGGTTCCCCTAATGTCCTGCCATTCGGTGGTTTCATTCGGCAAATTAATTCAGGAGAATCCCATAGACTTCAATGTTAAAAATATTCCCGTTTTAATTCAATATCTAATAAACCGTTCATTATAAAATTCTGCAGCAAAAAGTCTCTTTATTTATAGATTTTTTAGGATACTTTAAGCATTTTTCAGATTTTTTTTTTTTTTTTAAAAAGTCCGATTTTTTTTTATTTTTTTTTTCAGTTTACTTATTTTTTTTGTAACAGCCCTCTTTATTATCATTCCCTGGACCTCCTGTGAAAATTTCAGACATTTTCGCTCAGTAGTTTCTTTGCAAACAGCGTTTCTTTTTCCCAGATTCATACAAATGGTTTTTCTAATTTATTCACTGCCTCCTCTACGTCACAGCTGCTTCGGCTCTGTGTGATTCGGCTCCTGTTCGGCTCCTGTTCGGCTCCTGTTCAGCTTTTTCAAAGGTTAATCCAGATGTTTTTGCTTGTTTTCAGCGTGCATTCGGTTAGTTTTCGTCAGGGTTTCGGCAGCTTTTCCCTGCAATTCGGGGACCCTGTGGTGTTTGCTGAATACACCGCAGGGTCACCGAAATGCAATCGGCAAAAGGAACCGAATTGAAGAGAACGAAAAGTCACCGAACGTGCGGTGACTTTTCGAATCTCTTTGGATAACCCTGATAGTCTCCATTCTATGGCCACAGCCACACAATGAGGAGTAAGTGATGTAACGATACTGGGCAGTATTCCAAAGTTGATATTAACATAACCAAAGCTGTTGTAAACCTACCAGAGTCATTATAGTCTTGGAGTTGTTACGTTTTGAACAGCTCTGGTTATGTTAGCACCAACTTTGGAATATTGCCCATTGGGGGGGCAGTTTACAACACAAAGGTTCACAAAATGGATGCGCCCAGTAACACATATAGGGTGAAATACTTTAACTAAACATACAAGAGAAAAATAAAGCACATGTAAGATATCGGCAACAGAAAATAAACACAAAAAGGACATTTCATTTTTGGTGGTAGTGTCCCTTTAAGTGCTCCTACTGGACAGTGTGGCTGATTAGGTCCAGAGCAGCAGGTTTCATGCAGCTGATGCTTTGTTAAAATGCCACTGTGTCTTGGCATTTACCCACAATCCTCTGCTTTTTTTCTCACTTCATCAAGAATTACTGTAAATGTATGGAGGCAGTCTATTTAAAATCCTCCGATGGGTGAAAGGCTTTAATTTGAAATTTGAAACATTGTGAAAGGGCTTAATTGGAAAATCTTTGCATTGTAAATTGTTCATTTCTTTTGGATGGTTGACAATTATATACTGTGTACTACAACACTTGCTTCATTTTCAGAATCATGAAATGTCAGTTTAACCGTTCAACCATTTATTAAACTTGAAGATCTAACCTAATATAATAAAGATAAATGTATACCAATTTAATATCTGACAGAAAACTGAAAACTAATATTATATACATATATCTTTATCTTAGAAAAGCAGTAAGGTGTAGGGTAAGAGTTACGTCCGATAACTACATGTAATGAAAACAGATGTACTTGAATTGCTAAATTTAACATTACAGTATATCTATGTGTAGGCAGCCTTAACTAGAATTCCTAAACCCATGTCACGTAACTGCCAGGAAGCCAGCCCTGAGACACCAAAATGCCCCAAGACCTGTACCCACACTAGGGTCAATCTGACTGGCTGACTTGTTTTTCCAGTTGCTCGGGTGCTCCCTATCCCATTCATGATCCATGCTGTGTTTGCATGTTCCCCCCTGGCTACCACAGGTGTGGTCAGCAGCCCTGCTAGACTTCCCTTCATGGAGTGCTCCACCCACTAGTCGATGCTTCTGCATTGAATTACGTTTGGTGTGTCCAACTTGTAGCTACTCCTGAAGCCTGTCTCCACTGAGCTTACTGCCTTGCAAACCACCGTGCTGGTGCGGCGAACTGCACCATTTTTTGCTGTCAGTTTGCGGCTTAGTGAATAGACGAACTGTCACAAAATTGCACAGTATGGTGAACTTCACCGTTTAGTGCAGTTCGGTGGCAAGTTCGTTGATTAAATAACCCCTTAGATTTCACCCATTTCCCTTTAAAAATGCTTACATGGTCATTTTATTGTCCAGTATGTGTGTTTAATAAATGCAGTGTGGTAAAAGAGGTAATCAGCAATTTAAACATATCACTTAAATAGTAGCTTGGGACTTGAAATTTTGAGGCCTGACTTAAAGCACACCTGCAGAGTTGTCAACTTTCACAGGTTTATGATCAGGAAGAAGGGGGAGTGATGGTGAGGGTCGTGTCCTTCATCAGGTCACAGCCATATCCTCAAAACGAGTATGTTACATCAGCACATGCATGGCACGGTGGCCATCTAGTCAGACCTTGTGACTTGGTAGATCTGCACCAGTCATATTCCAAGTGTCCTTGGTGTGTGTCTATTAAGCTCCCTTGTCTCAATGGATTATTCCCTCTGCCATAATCTACCTCTCTCATGTCCCACTCCAAGGCAATATTACATAGTTTGTGCGAACCTAACCAGAGCTGATGTAAACTTAACAACTCCATTAGGGCCCATAGCATTCAGTGTAAAAAAAAAAAAAAAAAAAAAGATTGTTTTTAATGAAGTCATTTTTGGAACACTTTAATTTATTTTATTTTTTTTAGACAAAAGTTTTGATTTCGCTGAACTAGAAAGCGCTGAAATTTCAGTGCTTTCTGAATAACCCCTATAGTGTCACACCTCATCTGCCAGATGGATCCCTCTCTCCTTGAACGCACGGGCTGTGGCGTGTTTGCCAGCCAAGGTAGGGTCCTATGGATGCCTGCGTAGAACAGTGGCCTCTAGGACTGATGGCAGCTCGAGCGGGTCCAGTTTTTTGGGGCGGTGCAGTGCCTGGGTCTGTTCCTCCAACAGGTGGCAGTTGGCTTCAGCATCCTTGGCTGCCGCGTCGGTAGTGGCCTCTAATCCAGCCCTATGCAAGGAGGATAGCTTTCCTGTTTGGTGACTGGTGGGGGGGGGGCTGTGACTTTATGCCTCCAAGGGGGCATTACTTCTACATGAGTGCTGATGAGGAAGGACTTGGAGCGAACTACACTGTCCCGGTGACCTATGGAAGCAGGCATGGGGCATTGGGTCCCTCCCCTGGAGGTGTGATAGAGACAGAGCTCCCTACTTAGACAGGTATGAGGTGCTCAGTAGTAGTTTCTCCACGGTACCACGCAGTTGAAAGTCCTTTACCTGTTTTTGACTACTACCCTGGACTTTGAACACTGCCTCCCCTGACCTATGGCTTACCTGTCGACCGTACTTCTTGGATCAACCCTTAACTGGCACCCCACATCTAGGTTCGCATTATTGGGTTCCAACTGAGCAAATCATTACATATGGCAAGGCTTTATTTTAGTGTGTTACGGAGTGGTACACGTTTGACTAACAGACTTTAAATTCAATAACATGTTGATTTAGAGGTCTGGTTATTTCACTTAATTTTATTCATCTGAGCTTTGAGCCAGCGGTTGCATCTGCATATATGTTTCATACATAGTACAGGAGGGGTAGGGTCGTGCTTATTCCCCGATTGGGGCGGCTGCAACCACCAAATGCATCCAGCCCAGCAATATGTATAAAAGAGAAAAAAGTAATCTGCGCTTATTCCCATTATACCGTGTGAAACAAAATTAGAGGCTTTGGTTTCTATTAATGACCATTAAAAAAGAGTAAGCTCACCCCCTTATGTTTCATATATGTCTGAATGATTGTGCATGTGTAAATACATTGTAAGGGTTACTCAACATTGATAGAATACATGCAAAAATAGAGAATATATTCGTAAAAAAATAAAAAGTTAGTTATAATATGTGGATTTAATTCAGTCTATATACCCACACAGGCATGTACTGGCCAGCGGGAGCACCAGGAGAATCCAAATGGTCCAATGGGTGAGGCTGGGGGTGCTTTTTTTTAAAAAAAACTTAAGTGTGGAATGTTAGCACTTGTTTAAAAGGTCTGAAAGATTTCTGCATTGCAGGGGTGGGTTAGGGGGGCTTCCTTGGACACCCACACATGGATTCTGGAGGTGGCTATAGTTTTGTGTGTAAAAAGGAGCGGAATCCAGAGACGGAGAGGATTCCACTCCACATTTTACTTACAGCTTCTACTTCCAGTGACTGGCTGTCAGGGCCAGCCAGGCTGGGTGGGTGAGGGTACGAGCCCAGGTTGCAGTGACACGAAGCAGGCAATATGTTTCAAATAATAAAGGGTTTATTGGATATAACAAACATAGGATGATGGGGAAGATAGGTCGCCCTCTTCCTAACAAAGGGAAAGCTGATAAATAGGCAGGAAGGGGTGAACCATGGAATATGCAGGTTAAGGGGCTGAGAGGGAGAAGTAAACTAACTTCATAAGCAGAACTGGAGCAGGGCTGACAATGCACACAATAGGGGAATGAGAGAGGACACGAGGTTAACTTACAGAGGGATAACACAGGAACAGGGCTGAGAGCAGGGTTTTATGGAATGTAGCAGAAGTCCAGTAAACAGGGAGTCCGGTAGCTGAATAAATAAGAAGCAGATGGTCTGTATGAAGGAGTCCTTGGATGAAGTGGAAGATGGGGGTCACAGATGAAAGCGGGGTTCCAGGAAAAGCGGTGAGGGAATCTTGCGAGGTATCAAAGGGATGATCCAGAAGGGAAATCAAATGGAGTCCATAGGTCCAGGAATATAGAAGGCGACAATCCGGTGAGCAAGCAGGGGGGTCTGGTACACGTTGAATCCAAATGCTGGGTTGAAACAGGACAGACTCCTGGCTGCACAAGCTCCTCTTAGGGAGTGGAAACTGATGCTGAAGCCCTTAGTGAGGGGCACGGTTCCATTATATGGAATCAGTCAGGCTGGCTGATTAGGTGCACCTGTAGTGCCGAGCTGGCTGAGAAGTCTGGTTTTAAACCTAGGGCAGCACCTTTCATGTGCTGCCCAAGGAATGTCAGTGCGCAGCAGCTCTAGTTTTGCCTTTGCGGCGGCGGCAACTGCGAGGACCATGACACTGGCGGCCCTACACACCTCTCCTGCCTGTGCTGTCTGCTGTGACCAGGAGCCATCCTCAAAATGTGAAAATACCTAAAGTATTGACTAAACATGTAAATCCAGCAGCTCCTGAGCTGGACTCTCTGGGCAGTATTACAAAGCTGCTGGTGCTAACTTAACCAGAGCTGTTGTAAACTTAACAACTCCATAGACTATAATGGTTCTGGTAAGTTAACAACAGCTCTGGTTAAGTTAGCAACAGCTTTGAAATACTGCCCTCTCTTCTGGACATGTCTGTCTGTTACATGGCTTGGGTTGACCAGGGATTACTTTTCAGAGCTCTGTGTACCCCCTTAATTAACTGTTCCAACGCTATCAGGGTTATTCAGAGAGAGGTGAAAACCTTGAGAATGACTGGAGAAGGGAAAATTCTAGGTCAAAATAGCCAAACCAGAAAAATTCTCCCATTTGTCTCACTTTCCAAATTGGCTATATGGTCTAGATTGTTCAATCTCCTGGCATTTCTCAAGGTTTTCACCGCTCTCTGAATAACCCTGTCAGGGTTATTCAGAGAGCGGTGAAAAGCAGGAGAATGACTGGAGAATGGAAAATTCTAGGTCAAAATATCCAAAAATGAAAAAACACTGCATGCATACAAAAAAGCTGACCATCCACCACAAAACAGCCAAAAAAAACGGACGATACGCCGAACACAATGCCGACCAACCACCGGAAAAAGCCGACAAGCAGACGAACGGGTAAAAAAAAAAAAAAACACTTGAAAATTTCAAATTTGAAACGCTGTTTGCAAAAAAACCAATGGACGAAAATGTTTGGAATTAACAAATTATAAGGTCCTATGAATAATAATAAAAAGGTTGGCTATAGAAAGAAAAAACGGCGAAACAATTTTTGTGGAAAAAATGCCTAAAAAAATCCTGCTGCGGATTAAAAAAATAAACAGTTTAATAGATATTGAATAAAAACCTATGGGATTCGCCTAATTAAACCGGTCAAATGAAACCACCAAACATCAGGACATTTCACTGATGTTCAGAGTTCTCTGAATAGATTAACCATTGCTTCTCTATGGGGACTTTCACTGCTGCCGAACAGTGCTATATTTTGCTGGCAATTTGCCAAAATTTGGCGGACTGTCTGCTTTCTGAATAGCCGAATGGCCATGAAATTGCACCGTACGGGGGTTTTCGGTGCAATTTTGGGGCCAGTTCGGCTTTTTCTGAATAACCCTGTTAGTATAAGAAAAGGTGAATGATAGTACAGCTGAATAAGCTGATAGCAGTTGCATTTTAGCTGTCATCAACTTGTTGACAGCTCCATTCAGATTTTTATAATTCACCGTTCGGTGCAATTTCGGCTCTCTGAATAACTCCTATAGTATTACGTGGTAAGGAGGACTCTACTCAAATAAGAGCATTTGTAACAGTATAACTAAATTATAGGGGAGGGCCCATATTAAGTACTTCGATATGTTTTTATAAAGTTTCAAGACCTTAAATTTAAAGAGAAAATGGGTTCTGGTTTTCCAGTTTAATCTAAGTTTTCTGTCTTGGGCAGTTTCCGAATGGATTCCGCTTTCTCCTGGACTGTGTCTGCATGAGACAAAATTCTCAATGCTGGGACATGTTACGTTATCAATGAGCAGGAAATAACAATATCCTCTTCCCTAACCATTAAAATATGTTTGTCTGGGTCCTGCAGAGGAGGGTCTGGGGGATAGCTGCTGTTTAGCCACTTCTATAAGCTTATGGTATGAAAATGTTAGAGCCTGGTATGCAGTTTAACAATCTCAATCGTGTATTATGAATTCTTATGTAAAATCTTGTCTACAATGTGTGCCACTTTAACCATATGGAACCGGGAGCTGCACGTGGAGAAAAAAATCTTTAGATTGCTCAACTGTCTCAACCATGAGGGATGTACCATGGTTCATAACCAGTTAGAAAGCATGGTGTTGTCATCACACATCACATATAATGAACTAGTGTGTGATTGGGAGAGGGAAAGTATGTTTTGTGTGTAGTGTTAAGTATGTGGGTTCAAAGATTTGTGGATCACTATCATTACATTATGTATAAATGCACTGGTGTATTTTGTGTAATGTAGAAAATAAGTAAAGGGCCAGATTCCAACCTAGCCAGTGGCGTAACAACCGGGGGCAGCCGGTACGGGTGCCCCGGGCGCAGGGCCGAGGGGGGTGCCGGCCGCCGGTGCCCCCTGGTTGTTACGCCCGGAAACCTGGGGGGCAGGGCTCGAGTCCTGTGGGAACGCAGGTTCCCGCTGTGGACCGAGCCCGACAAAGTGAGCGCGAGGGGTGGGGCAATTGCCGGCAGCCGCATTGCTATCCTACGAGCGTCCGCCAGCATAAAGCTCTGCGGGTTGGCTGGGGCAAATATATCCATGTGTGAGAGCTGGGGCAAATATATCCATGTGTGAGAGCTGGGGGAAAATACATCCATGGGTGAGAGCTGGGGGCAAATACATCCATGGGTGAGAGCTGGGGGCAAATACATCCATGGGTGAGAGCTGGGGAAAATATAGCCATGTGTGAGAGCTGGGGGGGCAAATATATCCATGTGTGAGAGCTGGGGGGCAAATACATCCATGGGTGAGAGCTGTGGGCAAATACATCCATGGGTGAGAGCTGGGGGGCAAATACATCCATGGGTGACATAAATACAGAAAAAATGGCGTCGCGCCCATACTCACCGGAGCGGCAGCAACTGCCAGGAGTAACAGCCCAGCCAATGTACAAAACCTAACAAGGAAAAAAGGTGTCATCTGCGCTCGTTTCTATGTGTTCCATGTACAACAAAAATGAGGTTTTTGTTTGTTTCAATGGCCATTGCAACGTAAGCTCAATCGCCACTTCACGGCACCTCTTTACAGAGTGAGTACCTACCTAACATGTACCAAAAGGCCGCTCTACTGAGCAGCTCCAAGCCCCTCCTGCTGCTTTTCAGCCAAGGAGAGGCAAAGATGGTGGGTTTTATTTATACACGCACCAAACACTTCCCATTTGGGATTAAAAACAAAAACATGGAAAGAGGAACAGCTGCAGAACGACGGACTGGTGTTACAAGCATGATATAAATAAATACAGAAAAAATGGCGTCGTGCCCATACTCACCGGAGCGGCAGCAACTGCCAGGAGTAACAGCCCAGCCAATGTACAAAACATAACAAGGAAAAAAGGTGTCATCTGCGCTCGTTTCTATGTGTTCCATGTACAACAAAAATGAGGTTTTTGTTTGTTTCAATGGTCATTGCAACGTAAGCTCACTCGCCACTTCACGGCACCTCTTTACAGAGTGAGTACCTACCTAATACATCCATGGGTGAGAGCTGGGGAAAATATAGCCATGTGTGAGAGCTGGGGGGCAAATATATCCATGTGTGAGAGCTGGGGGGCAAATACATCCATGTGTGAGAGCTGGGGGGCAAATACATCCATGGGTGAGAGCTGTGGGCAAATACATCCAAGGGTGAGAGCTGGGGGGCAAATACATCCATGGGTGAGAGCTGGGGGCAAATACATCCATGGGTGAGAGCTGGGGGGCAAATACATCCATGGGTGAGAGCTGGGGGCAAATATATCCATGGATGAGAGCTGGGGCAAATATATCCATGGGTGTGAGCTTGGGGGCATGTGTGTGCTGGGGCAATATATATCCATGTGAGCTGGGGGGCAATACTTTCCATGTGTGAGCTGGGGGGCAATATTTCCATGTGTGAGCTGGAGGGGGTACCCTGGGCCCATGGTATGGAAAAGGTTTGCAGGGCTGTGCAGATGGGGTGCCACGTGTGTTCTGGCAGCATGGAAACCTACACCTGGGTTACCCCACATAGCTGCAAGGGGTATGTGCTGGGAGGGGGGGTCCATTGCCTGTGTATATAATTCTGGGGGTCCAGTGTATATAATTCTGGGGGTCCAATATTTTGTCCCGGTCCGGGCCTGCTTATAACCGGAGTGGACGTTTATATAATGAGGGGGGGGGATTTCTGCCCCGGGCGCCCATAACTCTGGTTACGCCACTGAACCTAGCCATTAGCTTAATGGTCTTAGCAGCTATCACAAATGAGCCACAAGGTTTGCTCGGGCATTAAGACAGGTTACTGTAAATAAAGGGCTCCCACAATTTGTATAGTTCGTTTAGAAGCTGTTAATTTGCGGCTATCTAAACAAGTGTAGCGCTCACTCCCGGAGGAGCCGCTGAATTTAACCTCGGGTCAGTCTCCCCGCACTAGGGAATAAATATACACCAACACTGTTGTGGATTTTATAAATTATATAGTTTACTGGTCTCAAATAAACTGGCATATATGAAGCAAGCGTGGTATATATATATATATTTACAGGAATTCGTAATGCGAGAAACGCGCAGCGGTAAATTTAACCCCTTCATCGCTGGAGTGTAAGTCCCGTACAGGTTGTGTCCCAAGAAGGTGTACGTGTATGCGTTTGTTGGTACCCGGGTACTAGATTCAACTGGCCAGTGAATGAATTCAATGTGTCTTCGACTAGTCACGTTGGGGCCCTGTAGATTTAAGCAAACTGCAGCGTGCTTTGTTACTGTACTGTGGCCTGGAAGGCCTCTCACCCATCCGCCAGATACTCTGCACCCTGCTCGACTCAGGACGTCTCTCCACTCGATTGGGCTGGGACTCTGTGCCACCGGATCCGCTTGTCTTGCTTGTCCGTCTCTGCCACAAGATTCTCAGTTCACCGCCTGCACTCCCATTAGATCATCGCGGTCTCCTAACTCGGGGTCCAATCTGCAGCTCCGTATCTGTGTAAACCTCTCAGCGGTGGATTACTAGGTCTCTGGCAAGTCACTGAAACTGATCTCCAGCGTCCGCAAGGCAGCACCTGTGCTCCGGCCTGGTCACAATCGCTCCTTGTCTCTCGTGCGTCTTGCTCTGTTTACCCCATGGCGCGCACTGGCTCTCCTCCGCGAGAGGTTGCGGATGTCTGTCTGTTCTCCCCACCCACTTCCTGTCTCTGCCCCAAAGCATGCTGGAAAACGTAGTCCCAAAGTGTCCAGTATAGTTTGCATTGCGCTGGTCTCCCCCTGGTGGCCAGAAATGAGCAATTACAGCAACAGAACTAAAACAGCGCTACACAAGTCATAAACTTACCTTAGGTCACATGGTGCAGAGGGTGGCATGATCCATTGCATCCTCTAGCCAAAAGTATTGGAAGTCTGTGATCAAATAGATCCCAGTGTCCTTCTGCAGTTTCTGTGCGATCCCTGCTCAAACAAGCTTATTCAGGATCATGCTTGGTTCCATGAGTCCTGTGGACTCCAGATGCCGGTGTAACAGAGCTTTCATAGCCCTATGTGGTATCTCTGCTACTTAGCCGTCCTACGTAACGCTTAGAAGTCCCCACTAAGTGAATACAGCTTTTCCCCAAACAGATGTGACTCGAAGCTGGTTTGAAGCAGAGATTACATTAACGCATATCCAAGCAGGTACAATTTTCACAGACAACAAATATTTATTTATGTGGGCAGGGGAGAGAAGAACAATAGCTGAAAATTCCCAGCCAGGCCACAAGTGACTTGCCCTGAATGGACGTTGTGTAAACAGTAGTGACATTTACAAACAGTGTAACATAGAAAGCACACATGATATATATATATATACAGTTGTGTTCAAAATTATTCAACCCCCAATGCTGTAAAGGGTTTTAGGGAATTTAGTGTACATTTGTAATTGTATTCAGAATGAAATCCTACAAGGACTTTTTAAAGAACCATATGCAACTAAAATGACATCAATTGGTTTTGTAATACAGTAGTAAATGTTTCTTTTGTGAATTCTTCATTGACACAATTATTCAACCCCTTAAAGACTACCACTCTGAAGAACAGAGGTTCATTCAAGTGTTTTCAATCAGGTATTGAAAACACCTGTGGATGTCACGGAGCAGCAATAAAGCATAATAAGCACCAATTAGGCAGCTTTAAAATGACTGTGATACTCAGCTCCTTCTAGACATTTACTGGTGTGGTTACAAACATGGTGAAGTCAAGAGAATGGTCCAGGAAGACAAGAGAAGAGGTGATTACTCTTCACAGGAAGGGCAATGGCTATAAGAAGATTGCAAAGATGTTAAACATACCAAGAGAGACAATAGGAAGCATCATTCGCAAATTCAAGGCAAAGGGCACTGTTGAAACGCTACCTGGTCGTGGCAGAAAGAAGATGCTGACTTCGACTGCTGTGCGCTACCTGAAGCGTAGAGTGGAGAAAAGTCCCCGTGTGACTGCTGAGGAACTGAGAAAAGATTTGTCAGATGTGGGTACTGAAGTTTCAGCTCAGACAATACGGTGCACACTGCGTAATGAAGGCCTCCATGCCAGAACTCCCAGGCGCACCCCCTTGCTGTCTCCAAAGAATAAGAAGAGTCGACTGCAGTATGCCAAAAGTCATGTGGACAAACCACAGAAGTTTTGGGATAGTGTTCTGTGGACTGATGAAACAAAATTAGAACTGTTTGGGCACATGGATCAACGCTATGTTTGGAGGAGGAAGAACAAGGCCTATGAAGAAAAGAACACCTTGCCTACTGTGAAGCATGGCGGGGGGTCAATCATACTTTGGGGCTGTTTTGCTTCTGCAGGTACAGGGAAGCTTCAGCGTGTGCAAGGTACCATGAATTCTCTTCAGTACCAGGAGATATTGGATGACAATGTGATGCAGTCCGTCACAAACCTGAGGCTTGGGAGACGTTGGACCTTTCAACAGGACAATGATCCCAAGCATACCTCCAAGTCCACTAGAGCATGGTTGCATATTAAAGGCTGGAACATTTTGGAGTGGCCATCGCAGTCACCTGACTTAAATCCGATTGAGAACCTCTGGTGGGACTTAAAGAAAGCAGTTGCAGTGCGCAAGCCTAAGAATGTGACTGAACTGGAGGCTTTTGCCCATGACGAATGGACAAAGATACCCGTAGATCGCTGCAAGACACTTGTGTCAAGCTATGCTTCACGTTTAAAAGCTGTTATAACTGTAAAAGGATGTTGTACTAAGTACTAAGATTGATTGTCACTTGGGGGTTGAATAAAACTGATAATGATGTGAGCACAGAAAAGACGTTTGTGGTTATTTCATTATAAATGTTATGTTATATTTGTCTGACCTACACGTGCCTCTTTGATTTAATTGTAAGCAAGATGACTGACTGATCAAAATCAATGTCAAACTGGCCAAAACACTCAATTTCAGTGGGGGTTGAATAATTTTGAACACAACTGTATATATACCTAGGAGTGGCTTTGACCAGTTGTATAAACCTTATCTCTGCTAGAAAGCCACAGTGTGGCGTAGCATTGATTTTAGGGCTTTGTGTAATAACAGACCCAGGATGCATAAAAGTGAGACAGATGTTATTTGCATATCCTACCCAGAATTCCTTGCTGCATATGGGGAATGTGGCACAGGAGCTCTGGGATGCAGTTTATGGAATTGCTGTGATGTGCAAGTGGCTTCTGCAATAATAAACTATATATATATATATATAGAGTCCCACAGTAGCTAGGCTCCTAGATATATCACAGGGCACACATTCCATTTGTTACAACCAGTACCAATGTTGGCATGTGGCAGCATTGCAGGCATCATTTAGCCAGCTGGCTCCCTGTTATTACTATACAGCTTGTGGTGCTGATACTATGGCTTGGTCATAATAGAGTCAGTAACATGGAGCACTAAGGGTTAGTGACTCACGAAAATTTGTCCCCTTAGGCTGGGGTCAGACGAGCAGTAGTAAGAGTGGAAGGAACGTTCGTGTGAGTGGATGTCCCTTCAACTCGACGCCCGTCTGGCCACCTCGCTGAGCACAGTTAGTGCGCTCAGCGCTGCAAGGTTTGATTCTCCTATGGAGGATCGCGCTTTGCAGCCCCGTCAACGCGCATCCTAGCGCATTGACGGGGAAGCTTGCTGCACGGGTGCAGCACGGCCGCTGTCACGCGCACAATACGTGCGCGTGCAACAGCATGTGGCCGGCCCTGCAGGGCAGCCATCATAAATGATGGGGCCCCTTACTAAACCTCACGATGGGGCCCCCCCCGGGGCCCCCCGGGCCCCCCCCTGGCACTCCCTCAACCTCTAACAGCTTTTCTCCCCCTTCAAAAAAAAAAGACATAACTGTGGGACTCAATATAGTGGTAGAGGCCAAAACAGTAATTGAATTTAAGCAAGCATGGGATAGGCATAAGGCTATCCTAAACAAAAGATAAATCCAGGTAAAGTATCCATGTAATTGGGCAGACTAGATGGGCCGAAAGGTTCTTATCTGCCGACATTTTTCTATGTTTCTATAGGGAGTATATTTAAACGGAAACAAAGTAGCAAAACAAAACAAAACAATAACATAGCACCACAGCAATAAAACTCCCAGTAATGTGCAGTGTGTATGAGCGTATCACAGAATCCACAGCAATAAAACTCACAGTAATGTGTGGTGTGTATGAACGTATCACAGAATCCACAGCAATAAATCTTACAGTAACTGTAAGGCTGTATATGATGGCCTCTGGGTCTGGGCCTGGTCCCTGGGTCTGGTTTGGGCCTTGGGGTCTGGTCTGGGCCCTGGGTCTGGTCCCTGGGTCTGGGCCCTGGGTCTGGTCCCTGGGACTGGGCCTTGGGGTCTGGTCCCTGGGGTCTGGGCCCTGAGTCTGGCCTGGGGTCTGGGCCCTGGGGTCTGGTCCCTGGGTCTGGGCTCTGGTCCCATGGTCTGGGTCTTGGGGCATGGTCCCTGGGGTCTGGACCCTGGGTCTGACCTGGGCCCTGGGTCTGGGGTCTGGTCCCTGAGTCTGGGCCTCAGGGTCTGGGCTCTGGGTCTGGTCCCTGGGTCTTGGGGTCTGGGCCTTGGGGTCTGGGTCTGGCCTGGGGTCTGGGCCCTGGGCCTTGGGGTCTGGGCCTTGGGGTCTGGGCCATGGGGTCTGGGCCTTGGGGTCTGGGCCATGGGGTCTGGGCCTTGGGGTCTGGGCCTTGGGGTCTGGGCCATGGGGTCTGGGCCATGGGGTCTGGGCCTTGGGGTCTGGGCCATGGGGTCTGGGCCTTGGGGTCTGGGCCATGGGGTCTGGGCCTTGGGGTCTGGGCCTTTGGGTCTGGGCCCTGAGTCTGGGCCATGGGGTCTGGGCCTTGGGGTCTGGGCCTTGGGGTCTGGGCCCTGGGTCTGGGCCTTGGGGTCTGGGTCTGGGCCTTGGGGTCTGGGCCCTGGGCCTTGGGGTCTGGGCCCTGGGTCTGGGCCTTGGGGTCTGGGCCCTGGGTCTGGGCCTTGGGGTCTGGGCCCTGGGTCGGGGTCTGGGCCTTGGGGTCTGGGCCCTGGGTCTGGGCCTTGGGGTCTGGGCCTTGGGGTCTGGGCCCTGGGTCTGGGCCTTGGTGTCTGGGCCTTGGGGTCTGGGCCCTGGGCCTTGGGGTTCTTTGCCCTGGGGTCTGGGCCCTGGGTCTGGGCCCTGGGTCTGGGCTCTCGGTCTTGGGTCTGGCCTGGGCCCTGGGTCTGGGCCTTGGGGTCTGGGCCTTGGGGTCTGGGCCTTGGGGTCTGGGCCATGGGGTCTGGGCCTTGGGGTCTGGGCCTTGGGGTCTGGGCCATGGGGTCTGGGCCATGGGGTCTGGGCCTTGGGGTCTGGGCCATGGGGTCTGGGCCTTGGGGTCTGGGCCTTGGGGTCTGGGCCATGGGGTCTGGGCCATGGGGTCTGGGCCTTGGGGTCTGGGCCTTGGGTCTGGGCCCTGGGTCTGGGCCATGGGGTCTGGGCCTTGGGGTCTGGGCCTTGGGGTCTGGGCCCTGGGTCTGGGCCTTGGGGTCTGGGTCTGGGCCTTGGGGTCTGGGCCCTGGGCCTTGGGGTCTGGGCCCTGGGTCTTGGGGTCTGGGCCCTGGGTCTGGGCCTTGGGGTCTGGGCCCTGGGTCGGGGTCTGGGCCTTGGGGTCTGGGCCCTGGGTCTGGGCCTTGGGGTCTGGACCTTGGGGTCTGGGCCCTGGGTCTGGGCCTTGGTGTCTGGGCCTTGGGGTCTGGGCCCTGGGCCTTGGGGTTCTTTGCCCTGGGGTCTGGGCCCAGGGTCTGGGCCTTGGGGTCTGGGCCTTGGGGTCTGGGCCCCCCGGGGTCTGGGCCTTGGGGTCTGGGCCTTGGGGTCTGGGCACTGGGGTCTGGGCCTTGGGGTCTGGGCCCTGGGTCTGGGCCTTGGGGTTTGAGCCCTGGTCCTTGGGGTCTGGGCCCTGGGCCTTGGGGTCTGGGCCCTGGGGTTCTTTGCCCTGGGGTCTGGGCCCAGGGTCTGGGCCTTGGGGTCTGGGCCCTGGGGTCTGGGCCCTGGGTCTGGGCCTTGGGGTTTGGGCCCTGGGGTCTGGGCCCTGGGGTCTGGTCCTTGGGGTCTGGGCCTTAGGGTCTGGGCCCTGGAGTCTGGGCCCTGGGTCTGGGCCTTGGGGTCTGGGCCCTGGCTCACCTCTCCGCTGTCTTCCTTCCTTCAGATCTTCCTATTTTCTCCTTTTCTTCAATCTTCTTCTCTTCTGATCTTCTTTTCTTCTGCTCTTCAGCCCGGGCCCTCCGTCTCAGGTGCGCAGCCTCACTGAGTGGAGGGGGCGGAGCCAAATCAATGTGCTTGGGAGGCCCCCACATGCTGCTTGGCCCCGCCCAGCCAGCCAGTGAAGCTGCCAGGAGCCGGAGGAGACACAGTGTTTCCTCCGGCTCCTGCAGCAGAGACACAGCTCCGGATTCGGACTCATCGAGTCCGATACCAGAGCTGTAAAAGGGCGACGCCGCTGCCGACGGGGGCCCCTTACGGCAGCATGGGGCGTAATGCCCTGATGGCGGCCCTGCGGCCCCGTCACAGCGTCACAATGCTGCAACGGATGCCGGCAGGCATGTCAGTATGGACGCACATAGGTCGCTCGTCTGACCCCAGCCTTAGCTGCTCCCTATTACCAGTCAGACCTTTATATTTGCAGGACTCTGATGGTGAGTTGTTACAAAGGAAGCAGCTCCATTAGTATACTAATTACAAATTAGTTTTTTTATGTTATGTTGGGTTGTATGTTTACGGTCACAGACAGCTTCACTGTCACTAGAAACCTCCTTTTTTTCACAAGTACTTGAGGCCTTTCCTTTACTTCTCTGACAGTGAGATTTCTTTCCCTGTTTAGCAGCCTGTGTTAACACAGGGAGGTAGAGGTTGCCCTTTTAATGGTGTTTTTGCAGTCATTATTCCATTATAAAGAGTCATTTGCTTGATGGCAGGTCAGTTTCTCACAGCTCCCAGATAACTATTTGCTAGTAATTGCCTTACAGGGTTATCCAAAGAGATTCGAATTGCTTGAGAAAGGTAACCGAACGCTGAAAATCAGCGTTCGGTTACCTTTCCTGGCCATTCGGCTATCCAGAGAGCAGGCAATTCTCCAAATCCTGGCGAATTGCCTGCACATACGGTGCCTGTTCGGTCCCTGTTCGAGGGCAGTGAAATCCCCATAGAGAAGCAATGCTTCGGCTATTCAGAGAACACAAACCAGCAGTGAAAGGTTCCCCTAATGCCCTGCCATTCGGTGGTTTAATTCGGCAAATTTATTCAGGAGAATCCCATAGGCTTCAATGTTAAAAATATTCCCGTTTTAATTCAATATCTAATAAACCGTTCATTATAAAATTCTGCAGCAAAAAGTCTCTTTATTTATAGATTTTTTAGGATACTTTAAGCATTTTTCTGAATTTTTTAAAAAAAAATTAAAAGTCCGATTTTTTTTTTTTTTTTTTTTTCAGTTTGCTTATTTTTTTTGTAACAGCCCTCTTTATTATCATTCCCTGGACCTCCTGTGAAAATTTCAGACATTTTCGCTCAGTAGTTTCTTTGCAAACAGCGTTTCTTTTCCCCAGATTCATACAAATGGTTTTTCTAATTTATTCACTGCCTCCTCTACGTCACAGCTGCTTCGGCTCTGTGTGATTCGGCTCCTTTTCGGCTCCTGTTCGGCTCCTCTCGAAGGTTAATCCAGATGTTTTTGCTTGTTTTCAGCGTGCATTCGGTTAGTTTTCGGTGAGTTTACGGCAGCTTTTCCCTGCAATTCGGGGACCCTGTGCTGTTTGCTGAATACACCGCAGGGTCACCGAAATGCAATCGGCAAAAGGAACCGAATTGAAGAGAACGAAAAGTCACCGAACGTGCGGTGACTTTTCGAATCTCTTTGGATAACCCTGATAGTCTCCCAGGTCAGTGGAAAGTTTCTACCAGCTCAGTCCTGTTTCTCATTCAGCAGGAGGACAGGTGAAGTGGAACATTACCTGTGTGTCCGGTACAGACCGCTTTTACACCTGTTTTACTTTATTCTCTCTTGACCACCGCTCCCTGCTTTTCTCCCGAATTATTATATATTTTTTTATTTCATTACCATATAACTAATATATATAGATCTTAAAAGGCCGCAAGACTGAGCATCCGTCAAAGTGAAGATCTTGGTACAGACTACATTAGTGGTGTCTGTTGTTCTTCATTTTTGCAGCCTCATGTCGTTCCTACAGAAAAAACAGGTTTTCCTGCACAGCTGGGGCTAATTTAGCCTCTAAAATGTAAGAGAGATGTGCTGTACATAGCGTATTACTCTAGCATTGAATTTTATTAATAGTCTGCTGTCAAAGTTAATTACACCCAATGTGACATGCAGCATGGCCGGCCTGTTTTATGAAAATGTGTTCTGGAAGAAAAATAGTTTGAAATAAAATAATTTGAGAATTCAACAATATTCAGTCATTATTTAATAGAGAGATCAAAGCACTAGTAGTTTTCATGTCCAAACCAAATACAATCCAACCATATACAAATAACTAAGCACTATCTAAAGGGGATCCTTTAGAATATTTTACCCGTCATAATAACTGATACCTCCTTTTATTGACTTAGGCTAGGGTCAGACTGAGGCAGTGCGAACGCGCGTTCTGGCGCACATAATCACGGCCGCACTAGCAGCAGATGCCGGGCAATGACAGCCAATATACGAAGTACGGTCGCACAAAAGTCCGGCCGCGCAACGCAAGTGGAAAATGAACGCATTTTTTCGAGAACGTTAAACCGCTGGTACTGACGTACAGAGTGCGCTGCGGCCGCATAGCAGCGTGTGTGCGTGATTAGGAGATGTCAGACGCTGCTAGTGTGCGGCCAACATAACGTTCAAACTTTTCACCCCATCGTCATGAAATACGTCCAGAATTGCGCATCGTCTGACCACTTAAGCGTATTCCGTGAAAAAATGCGTGCGCACGCATCGACGTACATTTTGACGGTGGCCGCAGAAAATGCGCTCATCTGTCCCTAGCCTTATAGGATACATGACTTAAAAAAATGATAATGGCTTCTCTGTTTAGCCAATCAGGTGATTGAAATTTGCTCATTTTCTCCAATCCCAAACTTTGGGCCCTATTACGCTCCTGGCGTTAAAACGCGGGTGCAGGGGAGGAAAAACTGTGCCCGCAGTTTCCCCCCTTGTGCCCGCATTTTAAGGCCAGATTACAATGCAGGTGCAAAAAATGCTGCCTGCATTTTTATCGAGCATTAAAATTTCGGATGCGAGCGGCAGCGCTGAGCGCAGCCGCACGCATCCTCTCAATGGAGTCCATAGGACTCCATTGAGTTCCTCTCTGTCAGTCACGTGACTGGCCGGATCTCACATCGCGAGATCCGGCCAGTTTGGCATAGGGATATGCAGGGAAAGACGGAGGGGACTTTTTCCCCCGTCTTTCCCTGCTCCCGCCGGCTGGAGGAGGCGACCGGAGCCGCGGTCCTCGCCGCGGGACAGGAGGTGAGTATAGGATTTTTTATTTTAGTTTTTGAGCTGATGTTAACGGATTCTGCAGAAGCGGAATCCGATAACACCAGGTCCTGGCTCTGGTTAACTTTTTGTTGACCAGAGCCAGGCGTTAATCAGCGCGGTGACATTGTAATACCAGCGCTCATTAACGCTTTGTTCTCCCCATGTTAAGTATAGGGAGCGCGAAGTGCAGTGACCTCACGCTGAACAGTGCAGTGACCTCGCGCTGAACAGCGCGAGGTCCCAAACGCAAACAGGTTTTTTAACCCGTTTGCGTTTGGATTGTAATATGCGGCACATACCGCAGCTAATGGTAGCGTGAGCCTTTCCAATGATACCAAACATGTTCCTCTTGCTGCCAGGAATCAGGAGATACGGGGGTCCAAAGGACTACTTGGCAGCTAGGAGGTTAACTGGCTAACTGACATCATACATAGTACATCCTTGGTCCTTAAGGGCAATTTTTCCCAGGACATACTATATACATCAGTGGTCCTTATGGGGTTAATGAACCACTGGTTGGATCCCTCCTCCCTCAGCTGCCCATTTCACTAAAATAATTGGAAATAAACATTTACCTTCCTCTTCCGCTCACCTTATTTTACAGGGAATGGGCTACAGTATATCCATGGTGGTCCAGCAAGAGGACAACATTTTTCCCTTTTGGGAAATCGTTTGGCCTGAAAACTTTAACTTTTTTTTGTTGAGAAAGTATTTTACCAGGAAGGATACATTGAGATTTCTCTTGTTTTCATGTATGTCCTGTTGCAGACCATACTATTTTGCTCCCTCAGTGATAAGTCTGTGTGCTGTGAAAGGCTCCAGAATATGAGGCCCTCCAGGAAATGTATTGGTAGTTTGGTCGGCCAGTCCTGGATAGCATGCAGAGACCAACATGTCTCGGACAACCTTATGTCTCTGCACAGGGTTTGGCAAAGGCCAGGGCCCCCTAAAACGACTGGGACCTGAAAATATAATGGGCTATCACACCCTGCTGGTGGCCCTGGATGAGGACATAGAGGGTGGGCAAGTATTATTTATTCATTTGTTTATAAAGTATTTTACCAGGAAGGATACATTGAGATTTCTCTTGTTTTCAAGTATGTCCTGGGTTCAAGAACATAGAATTTTTACAGTAGGTACAGAAATACAAAGTAATAAATGCAAGATACTAAAAATAAAACACAAATATACTGATTAACACAGAAAATCAATATGTAAGAAAAATACTCACTAGGTTACATGTTTACAGGTGCATTCTGTATCGAGGTATGTTAATAGAGATCTTGTATGACTTGTATGACGAATTTTGCCAGCCAACACCCCCTCTGAGCACATCTATGATTCCCCAACATAAAAGACGGAAAACAGATAAATAATAATATAAAGAACTTTATTCATGATCATATTAGTACTCCACACTGGACTAGGACAGTTAGAGATTGACAGGTTTCATCAAGTTTTTTTAATTAAGCAATTAAACAATTAAGAGACCTGACCCACATCTATACGCCCAATAATTAAGTTGTTCCCTCAGAATTATTGCCAGGAAAAAAGTCAACTGAACATTTCCCAGTAGTTGGTGATTCCTCAAGCTCTAACTTATCTAACAAGATGCATCGGAATGAATTTTAATATTATAAGCAGAGGACATAATATGAATGAAATAATGAATTGCTTCAAGGAAGAAATGGAAAGTCACAGTGGGAGCTTACGTATCTGTCTTGGATACAGAATTCTAAAAGGAAAGAGGATAATGAACAAGTTTATTTAATGTGTGAATGAATGATATGGTTGATCTAGTCTTGACGAAGTCTACTAAGAGGGTGTTTAATTAAAGGCAATGCCACAGTGCCTTCTTAGACAAAGAAGCCAATCTCAAACCCAAGAGGGAGTTGGTGGTTCTTGGGCGGCTTGGGATCCGGAGACAGCTGGCTCTGTATCTAATCCTTAGGCCTGCTGAAGAGGTTCTGGTGTAACCCTGTCATTCACACCCCCATTAAGCTGACTATTCATTGCTTAAACTGTTCTTTGGTCATAACAATGTAAATATAGCTTTTCATGGACTAACACATTTTTTTATGGAGGGGGGTGCAAACATTTAGCCCACTTAACCCTGTTGACACAAAGAAAAAACCACACTGAATTAGCCATTTACACGCCGCTCGTGCGAAAAATCCCTTCTCCAAAAGACTGTGGGTATATAAACAGCTACGCTTCGGAGGAGGTGAAAGGGGTTTAAAGTCTGCCCGTGTGCCGCAGCTTCTCTTCAGCAATAGACGGGGCATTGATGGAAAACAGCTGCTTTGCCTTAATAAAACAATGATTTATTCATGGTGATTTGGGGAGAGCATAGGGAAAATGCATGGCTAAAGGATTTCTTTTATTTTCCTGGGGGTCTGTGTATCTGTATCCACATAGGGACTAGATTCATGGAGAGGAGGGGATGTGGGCTTCTTGGGCAAATATACATGTCAAACAGGTGCTGGTGGACACCAAACTGGGGGGAGGAAACCCTGCAGCCTTTTTCAGCATGTTGTTTATTATTATTAACGTCTTGGCAGACACAGGTTAATATTACATATTTATGAACTACCGACATATTTCACAAAAGAGCAACCAAATCATTTGACCATGGGGATAAATGTAAAAATTTCAGGGAAAAAACTGAAGATGCAAAATAATAGGCACTTTGTACATGAGGTGGGTAAGAAATCAAGAGGGATGAACTTTAAAAAGCTTTTTATTGTACACAAAAGAATATTTCAGCTATTTTAGGTTCTATGAATGTTATTAATTTCTCGAGTTTTTTTTAGGTTTATCAGAAAATGTATTATCCTTCAAATTCATTATAACCTGAATACCACTTTGGATAAAATCATGGCTCATATCTCACCCCAAAAAGTACAGGTTTAATGTTCTTAAATTTATAAATGGTGTTTCCTGGCAGGATTTTTACAGGGTTATTCAGAGAGCGTGAAAAGCAGGAGAATGACTGGAGAATGAAAAATTCTAGGTCAAAATAGCCGATTTGGAAAGTGAGATGAAAGGGAGAATTTTTCTGGTTTGGCTATTTTGACCTAGAAATTTTCATTCTCCAGTCATTCTCCTGCTTTTCACGCTCTCTGAATAACCCTGTTAGTATTTTTTCAGAATTTCAGGGCATTCTTTTTGGGAGGTAGGAGATCTCTTATGTGCCAATTTCATTTAAATCCAGGATTTAATAGTTCAATAGTTCTTTTTCAAAAAAATGAGATTTTTGTTGTGATTGTCTTCATTATAAAATACAGTTAAAATAGTATAATTATTATAAATTACAGCTAAAAAAAATATTTTCAGATTTAATACACTGCTATGGTGTGTCATTTTCTACAATATGATTCAAGAGAAATAATATTTCTGCCAAAAAACAGGAATAACATCCCTCTGCAGGTAACCCTTCCAATGGAGGTTCCTCCTTGTCAGTGTGGAACATAGAACAAGCTGCCTCTATTACAGATGACAGAATATCACAACGAAGGCAGATATATGTCAAAATTAAAGGAGTAACCTAAAATAAAAAAAAAAAAAAAAATTCTTCCCCCATAAAAACCACAAGAAAACACAAAAAACTTTATTAACCTCACACTTCCCAACTCCTAAAACCTACGTAAATTGTTAATGAATAAATAACCAGAAAATATGATAAATAGTATCAAACCCCGTAATTTTGTATTTTCATTTTAAACATTATTTATTTTTTACATGGATAAAGTACTTCACATATTGATGAAGAATTATAATACTATAGAAATTACATGCTGTCATACAATTACAATATTCTCCTCTTTTCCTACCATTCTTCGTGTCTCAAAAATGTCTATTAAATTCTTGTTTTGTCCTAGCCATTGTACTGCGCTGTGGAATATGGTGGTGCTTTATAAATAATTTTATTGTCTTCAAGAAGAGATACTTTTTTCACACATTTCCAAATAGAAGACTCCATTGCGAAACTATTCTTCATCAAGGGGACATGTCCAAAGGAAGGCATCCTTCTTTTGCAGAAATGCTGTAAAGAACTCTTTAGGCTGGTGTCAGACGAGCGCAGTGTGAACGTCCGTTTTTGCGCACATAATAACGTCCGTTGCAGCATAGAATAATCGCCAATGGAGCTCCCCACACGAAGTGCGTCCACACCGAACTGCGGGCGCACAACGCATGCGGCAAACGGACGCAAGTTAGGCAAGAACGTAAATCCGCTAGAACGGACGCACAGAGTGCGCAGCGTCCGCAACGTCCGCATAGCTTTGTGTGTGAGTGATGAACGTGGTCAGACGGACTGCATTTATACGGCCAGCATTTTTGACGGACAAAATGGTTTTCATATTTAATTTATTTTCCCTCCTACATCCGTCAAAAATAACATCAGTTAAAATAATGGACTGTTTGGCCACTACTGCTTCTTCCGTCAGACAGTGCGTCCGTACTGCACGGCGCACAGTCCGTACAAAACGCGCTCGTCTGACACCTGCCTTAGAGGACAAGGGCACAGAGAACTTTATTCAATATTAGAGAATAATATATTTAATATGAGAATTATTCTCATTCAAGAGAAAAAGAATTAGGTTAAACATAGGTACAGAATATAAAAAAATCAAACCAATAACTTTATGTTTGTGTCCTCTATCCTATGAAGAAGAAAACATTAGAAACATGATTATGAAATATGAAAATTAAATCATATTGGCTAGCCTTCTTCAGCTTTTATGCTACAGACTAATCTGATTGACTGGAATATTCAAATTATATATACAAGCACCCACTGATGTCATCTTCAACAAATAATCTGAGTTTCCTGATCATCTCTAGAAAATAATAACAAACGGGTGGTCGTGTAGGTACATTTCTTTTTTGGGATGGTATCTTGCTTCATGTAGTATCCAATCCAATTGTGATTATCAGAAAATAGCAATATATGAGCTTGGTTTAAACAAAACCATATATTAATGGACCAGGTGTTTCAAGTGGTACTTCTGCCATTTACCACAACATCCCCAACATTAGCACCGGATATTGAACCTTTTTTTTTAAATGTTGCTATGTACCATATTCCAAAAAAAAATATGAGTCGTCCATCATGAACTTTGTCTCTTTAATAATGGAAAAAAGTAAAATAAGTGAGAATATGACAGAAAATAACCACAAATAATTGAAAATAACTGTATTTCCCAAGTAAGAATTAGAAATGAAAAACAGAATTCAGGCTTTTTTCTATCTAGTTTATGGATATTTTCCTTCATAATTATATAATGTCATAAATTTAACATACAAGACCATCTTTTGACTTGCGTTCACTATAGGACGCCACATGATTTTACCGAACACCAAGCCGATGTCCTACAGGTCAATGTTTCAAAGAGAATATAGAGTAAGCCATGAACCAAGCAGATGCACCAAAGTCCACTTGATATATCACATAACTCTACCCATAATAATAGAGAGTAACAATGGGAGGAGATGCGATGGAGCAGAGTTTGGATAGAGGGACATGGTGAGTCTAAGCTAAGGAATCAGACTCTATGAGAAGACGTGACCCTTGACCCTATCGGCAGCTGCCTCGTGAACTCCTTGCACTTTTGCTTAAGCGCATCTTTTATTGATAGACTGCAAGCTTGTCAGAGCGCTATTGCCAAACAATAATCCTATTGTGCTTTATAATGAAGGAGCATATTTATTCCTTCGTTTTTATATAAAAGAGGTTAAGTAAGACTCTATGAACCCAAGTAACTGTTAAATCAGATCGGTTACATTGAATGTATGGTCATCAATGGCAATTCAATAAACCTTGACATTTTCACCATCGACATTCAGTCAGCGATTTCAGCAACAATTCTCAGCAATTCGATGGGATACATTTGAAGGATGTTCAATAAATTTAACTATTTCGAGAATTTGGCAAATCCAGATTAACTTCAGACAATTCCATTAGAATACAGTGATAGTCACTTCCAAATCATCTGTGAGTTAAATAAACAAGAGTGCAAAAATAAAAGGATTTAAAGGATTAAAAACAAGTGAATAGAAATGGTTTTAAATGCATCCATATATAGCCTAAAATATGTTGACTTAGGGTTCATTGTATACTCTATGTCACAGGTGTCAAACTCTGCCCCTCCCCTTCCCACCCAGAATATTGCTGAACTGTAACACCTATGATTATCTTGCCATCTATTGGATTCAAGGGATTCTGGGAACTGTAGGCAAAAAAACAACTAGAGTTTGAGATTCCTGTTTTCTGTAATATCTAAAGTAACAAAAAAAGTACCTGGATGCAGATGATTTGACACTTTTTCAAACAAGTATTTGCTTGTAACAATAGGTTTTTTTTCTTTCTTTATTTCTTTCTTTCTCTAGTCATGTTGTTTGGTTGTTTTTAACTTGATAAATGTTTTTTTCCTAGAAGAATGACTTAGGTATAACGAGATCATTATTAACTACTCTAGCTTTGTAATGCTATCATTAATTTTAAATTCATGAGTAAATGCCACTAGAAGGGGGCATATAGATCAATATAGATGGAAGGGGGCAGACAAGTCTACTAGTTATTCCTATGATAGGCTGTTTGAAGGATCTTGGTCATTCAGTTGCATCTTTTTTTGCCATTCATAAAAATCTGATTGGAGCTGTCAACAAGTTGATGACAGCTAAAATGTGACTGCTATCAGCTTATTCAGCTGTACTATCCTATCATTTACCTTTTCTTATACTAACAGGGTTATTTAGAGAGAGCCGAACTGGCCCCGAGAGGTGAATTTCCCCATATGGTGCAATTTCGTGGCCATTTGGCTATTCAAAAGCTGGCAATTTGCTAAATATTGGCGAATTCCCAGTGAAATACGATTTATCATTGGCAGCAGTGAAATCCCCTATAGAGAAGCAATGGTTGATCTATTCAGAGAACACCGAAATGTCAGAGAAGTGCCCCGATTTTATGTGGTTTTATTCGGCTGGTTAAATCAGGCAAATCCCATAGGTTTCAATGTAAAAAATATTCCTGATTTTATTGAATATTTATTAATCCATTTATTTTTTTAATCTGCAGCATAAAGTCTCTTTTTTTAAAAAAAAATTAGGATTCTTTAGGCATTTTTCGGGATTTTTTGGCAAAACTTTTTCCCGATTTATTTATTTATTTTTTTGTTGTTTTTTTCCATAACAGACCATTTTATTATTATTCATAAGACCTTATTTGTTAATTCCAGACATTTTCGTCCAGTAGTTTTTTTGCAAACAGCGTTTAAAATTTTGAAAGTTTCAATCGTTTTTTTTGTTTTTTTTTTTTACCCCGTTCGTTGGCTTGTCTGCTTTTTCCAGCGGCTGGTCGGTGCTGTGTTCGGCAGATCATCGGCTTTTTTTGGCAGGTTATCGGATTGGATCCGATCATTTCTTTTTTTTTTTTTTTAATTCGGTGGATTTGCCCTGCACTTGGGGGGGACCCTGAAGTGAATGCTGAATTCAATGCAGGGTCGGGGAATTTGACTCCCTGAAGTGCGGGGAACAAGAATAACCCCTTAAGTGTCACGTTACATATTCCTTAAACTCAAACTGTGCGATAGGTTGCGAGTTATGCTCAGCCTGTGAAGGAAAAGGAATGATAAGGTTGTGATTGGCTGAGCCACTTCCTGGTCTGGGCTTTGCTCTCTTCCAAAGCTGCAAGCTTGAGAGCGAATACAGCAAAGCCAGTAATCAGAGTCTTTATTTAACATTTTTCATCTTTTTTTTCCAAAAAGATGTTAATGTTTTTTCCAATGCATTAAACACTCTATTAATCTGGGCGTCAATATATTTATTGTCTAGTGGATAGGGAAGACCAGAAATTAAAATTTTAAGAAATGTATAAGACTTGGATAGCTGGAAAACTGAATTTATATCACAGGATATTATTTTATTGAATTTTATATTGTGGATAGGTTTACAAATCCTCATTAAATAGTGCCATCTACAGGCTATATCTGATATGCAGGCAAACTATAAAAATATTCTATTTAGAGTTAGAATTGTGATAAATTGAAAAAAAAATTGTACATTCTCAACTAAGGCTAAGGTCAGACGAAAGCACTTTTAACGTGCGTTCTGGCGCACATAATTACGGCCGCACTAGCAGCAAATGACGGGCAATGACGGCCAATATACGAAGTACGGTCGCACGAAAGTCCGGCCGCGCAACGCAAGTGGAAAACGAACGCATTTTTTCAAGAACGCCGAACCGCTAGTACGGACGTACAGAGTGCGCAGCTGCGGCATAGCGGCGTGTGTGCGTGATTAGGAGACGTCAGACGCTGCTAATGTCCAGCCTACATAACGTCCAGACGCAAAAAGAGTTTTATTGACGATCCGTACAAAATCACGCACGAACATGCGCATCGTATGACCGTTTTCGCGAATTCCGTGAAAAAATACGTCAATTCGTTCAGACGCACTTTTTTACGTTCGCGTGTAAAAATGTTTTTGTTTGACCCTAGCCTTAGGCTAACATAACCATGATGGAGATATATTCATCAGCCATCTTCAGGAACATGAGCTAAAATGTGAATCCTCACAATGATTTAGTTCCAAGTTTGGGGAATAAGCGGAGAAATTCAAGCATTGTACCTGGAAAATGCAAACAGCATCTTTGGATCCCAGCTCAACGTGGAGCAGAGGAGGAGATTGACACCAGTTACAGAAGGATAGAGGAAAAGATGTAGTTGCACAAAAGATCCGAAAGCAGTCCTGTTTTTCACAAGCATTTTCACATACTAAAAGAGAATTATATAGGTGTGTATTCTTGCAAAACTAACTAGGCCGGGGCAGCATTTTTTTCTTAATGATATCTATTCAATGAGCACCGAAATTCCACCGGAATGTCGGTGCTCTCATGTTCCTCACATTACGGGGAATCAAATTCCCTGACCCTGCGGTTAATTCAGCATTCACTGCAGGGTCCCCGAAGTGCAGGGAAAATCTGCCGAAAACACGCCAAATCAAAACTATAAACCGCCGATATTATTGTTCGCTGATGAACACGTACGAAAAAAGACAACGATCCGCCGAACACAGCGCCAACCAGCAGCTGGAAAAAGCCAACAAGCCAACGACTGTGGAAAAAAAAAAAATGACTGCAACTTTTAAAATTTGAAACGCTCTTGCCGGACGCGTAGGTATGGAGATGATTACATCTTAAACACCTGGGACTTGGGGAATATGGACCATATATATGTGGAACAATTTTTACTTCATGTGAATAGACCAACTGATGAAGCTGTATTTTAGCTGTATTTTTATGTTTTTATTATGTTTGCTGATTAAAGTACCTTTTTTTTATTTTATCATGGAGAGAATTGTCCTTTCAGTGGAAGGGGGATTGGTGCATCCCATAATTGCACCAGACGCGCTTATACCGAGCCAGTGTCTGTTCACAGGCTCTGGATTACGTGAGTTCATCTCCATCGTACATATGCTCGAATTATATACGTTTTTACTGAATTACGCTATGGTTTTCTGTGTATATGTGCTTTCTTTCATATGCGAGTTGCCACAAGAACCAGTGGACGTGGGACCCTGAAGTGTCCCACTGCTGTTATATTGAGCCTTTACTTATATAGGCTCTGACCCACGTGAGTGGCCATTTGTCTTCATATGATCACATTAGGTTAATTTGGTCTTACATACTGCGCAATTGTGTTGTTGTCTATTTTTTCATTTCATGTATCCAAGAGTATCAGCATCAGTTTTGTGTTATCCAAATTGGTAATACCTCCTAAATTTGTAGACGTGTTGAGGTGATCTGAATTCACCTGCATATGATTATGTGCATTTTATAGATTCTGCAGAACTTTTTCCACTCTTTATGGCATATATATTGGCGCTGTCCTTTATTCTTGTGTGTACCACATAGCTGTTTGCAAACAAACTACTGGAAGAAAATGTCTGGAATTAACATATAAGGTCCTATGAATAATAATAAAAAGGTCTGTTACAGAAATTAAATTACAGTTTAATGAGATTAATGGTCCCATTGGTTATGAATGTTTATCTTTATTTCATGTCTATATATGTGTTCATATTTATTTGCAGTGGTGTTGGCAGAATTTGCAGAACCTAGAGCAGCATAGTGTGTAAATATGTTCCTAGAATCAAAATGTAACATGGTAGCAGATAGACTATGTTAAGGATACAATTGAAAAATACAGGAATATCCATTTAAATTACTAAATGCTATATTGTCATAGAAGGAACATTTAAAGGATCAATAACTATGATACTGAATAAAACATGCTACTTGAATCTTTATTGTAATTCCATAATGAACTGCACCTCAGTCACCTAAGTCCAACAAATGAGGACCATCCTAGTTATAGGTGTATGTTCATTTCATCCACTGTTTTAGTGACCACACGCCTCCCACCCATAGTATATCAGTCTGATGTAACCTTGTAGTGGTAAGTAGTCCTATTAGTGTACAGTATATGAATGTGGACTGTATAGTTGATTACTCTGTATGCAATGTGACCGTGAAACAGTGCATTGGGCATAAGAAGAGGATTCCTCGAGACCAAGATGTAATGGCTATGAATACACACATCTTTTTTGTGGTTTAATGCAGCAGGGAAGATGAGAACAGAAAATAATAAAAATTAAGAAAAAACTAGTACAGCGTGACAGAGGCAGCTGTGAAAAGGAGCCAGAGAGTCAGGATGTCTTTAGAAAAGAAATGGTTTAATTTTTAACACATGGGCACATGATGCGTGGATGGCCACAGGGCGAACTGACATCTTTTGTGTTTACCAAAAAGATGAGTAGATCAATAACACAAACCCTTCTCTGTCTCACTTTGGGGAGCGTGCGTGCAGCAGACACATTCACAGCTTTCAGGCATGTGATTCCCGGGTTGGAATGGGAATTTGGTGGAAAAAAAGTAGGTTTTCTGGAAGATGATCAGTTCGAAATACAGTTTCGATGCATTCTATTAAAGGTTAGTCAAGAAGGGAAGTAGTGTGGATGAGAGAAGCTTTAGGGACTGAGTTACAAGTTAAATCTTTAGTACTACTTGAAATTAAGATAATTTAAAGTTTTTCCATTCTGTTTTATATCTATCCTATACCGCACGGCCATTTTTGTAATGTCAATGATAGGGATAATCCAGCATGCTGCAGACGATACCTAGAAAGGTAAAAAAGGAACCCTAATCCAATAGGCCAGTCCTTGACGTGACCGTGTCTACTCTAAAAGAAAAGAGGATAAATAAAAAGACAAGTTTGGTGAACAAGAGCCAGTTTCGAAACACAGAGGTCAATACATAGAATCAGTAGAACAGACAACCATTCAGGGATAATAGTGCAAAGCCAGAGATAATAGTGCAAAAACAGAGTACAGATAACATAGCCAAGGTTAGTACACAGAATCAGTATAATACATAACATACAAGGAATATAGAGCAAAACCTGAGTCCAGACACAATATCCAGGGTCAATACACAGAAGCAGTTTAACCCCTTCCCGACTGCTGACGTACCATGTACGTCATGCCCACGTGTCTCCCTTAGATCCGCGGACGTACATGGTACATCAGCGAGCTCCTAATCTCCCTCCTGCCCGATACTTACCTACCTCGCCGGCTCCCGGGGAAAACTGGCAGGCTGGAAGCCTGCCGCAAGGCGATGGGCCGGCAGGCGCGATGATGTCATCACGCTGCGTGATGACATCATCGGCAGGGGCCCACCGGCGCCCGCAGTAAAATCTAAGAAGGGGAGGAGCCCACTACCATTTGTAGTAAAAAAAATAAAAAATTACACTGCTGGAAAGGGGAGAGTCTCCCCTTTTCAGCGTTGTATAAATTTAACCAATATGCTGCCATATCGTGTCATCATGCAGGGGTTAACTGCTCAATGGAGTGAAGCTCCTCCATCTTAGCAAACCAAAGTGGGAGAGGTGAGGGATCTAGCTATTTCCAGAATAGCCTTTGGCCGTATTTCGAATCCTAATCAATATGACCTCTTGTAAACCGAAATAGAAAGTTATTTGTGATGTAAAATCATAGCGTCGGGAGGTAAAAGTGAGTGGGGGTTCCACATATTCATTAGCTATGTTGCGTATGCCTAAACAGAATGGTCTTATCAAGGGGCACTCCCACCAGATATGGAACATAGTGCCCAACCCATGGGCGCAGCGCCAGCATCCGGTTTAATTTGTGGGTAAAATATTTGGAGCGTCATTGTGGTACGTACCACAGAGTGAGCACCTTGAAGGCATTTTCTTGGGTTTTGGGCGACAGAGCAGTGGTGACTAAGGTCACAAATGTTCTGCCATTGATCCTCCGACAGGGATCTATCCAAGAACATTTCCCATCTACCCATAAACGAAAGGTAGTTAACGTTTAATGGACATTGTAACATGGGATATATTGTAGAGATGACATGGGGCAGGGGGTCGGGATGCCTGCACATTTTTTTCAACACTGGAGAGGTGCCTCTTTAGCAGGTGATGCAGTGGGTTAGAATGTAAGTAATGGCATAGTTGTCGATATTTAAACTGATGCAGAAACAAAATGGTCGTGCATCAGCATCTGCAATGACAGCAAACCCGTAGCAGTATTGATTTTTTTCTTTCTCTCTGAGATACCTGGCAGTTGTGTTCAAACAGATAGAAAAACAATTATGTTTTCATTATACTGGGATTTTGGAGAGCATTAAAGTTAAATGCACATTTTTTTAAAAAAATATCCTGTTTCAAATAATGCTGCAACATACAAGGCATTTTTCCTTAGAATACACATTTCCCATCTCAATTGTCAACAATGCATAATGTAACTATGTTTTCCCTTTCTGCTTTTTAGGGTTTAATATATTTTATTCTAGTCAACATCGGATCTCATGCACTTATTATTATTTAAGTGCATCTCCAGTCACCATATACACATACACAGCCTTGGACCTTAAAAAAACATATAATCCACTTAACAACAAAGTAGAAAAGTCTAACAAGCTTGTACTCCTCTGCAATTATAACAGGCTTCTACGTTAACAATAAAACTATTTGCCCTAAAGCTTGCAAGGACTGTTTGAGTGACTGGTCTATCTCTAACGAGTTGGGCAGCTCTGAATGACAGCTTCTCTCTGACAAACCCTCAGGCCCTCTCCTGACTGCAGAGGTGAATCACCTCCAATGAAAATGGCCTACTGCCTTATAGTGTGTGTGTGGGACGGCAAGTTGGTATGTTGTCAGAAACATCAACGTTATTCTCAGTTTTTCCTTCATAATACAAAAATGAAAACCCGAATAATAGAGATCATAATGAAGAAGAGCATTCTAATATTCTTTGTCCTCTACTCCTGTGTCTCAAGCAATTCAAGCCTTGTTCAGATGTAATGCAGGGCTCAAAATTAGAAGTACTATGCTACTAGCCAAATCAAAAAATTACTCGCCACTTCTAATCCTACCCATCTTCTGTCAACACCATGGCCACATGGCACAAATACCACTGATCATCCCAGCAACCTTTTATATTTTTGTTTTGCAATTCCAAAAATCAGGAATGTGAGATGTACAACTTCCAAGATTCTGTAGCCATTGATTTGCATTAAAATAATTCAGAGAATTGTAGGCCATCAAAATCTGGGGGCCAGAGTATGAAATCTCTACTCTTATCTGCTCCTGTGGTCCATATCTGTTTCCCTCTGTCTCACTCTGTTCCTGTGCCGCTTGTTTCCCCAGTAGGTCTCTATTTCATATTTCCCCTTTTATGTCTCTGAATCCTGTGTTTTCTCTAATATTTCTCTGTGCTATGTGTTTGCCCTAATCTGATTCGTTGCCCTGTGTTTCCACTAATCCGTCCCTGTGTTCCATGTCTGTGCCATTCTGTCCATGTGCCATATGTTTCCCCTACTCCATCTGTGTGCCTCATCTCTGTTCACTACTGTTACCCATGTCTGTGCCATTCTCCCGTGCAGTGGCGACTCTAGGAACAATATTTAGGGGGGCACAAAAGATACCGCAGTCAAAACTGGGGGTGCACTAATAATTTTCACCACTAAATCATATCACTGAATAAAACTAAGGGCCCTATCACCTGTGTGAGCTAAAACACCATCGCTAAAAGAAACATTTAGCGCGAGTCGCTAAAACTTAGTGCCTGACGACCCACAAACAGATCACCTTGTCTGCAGTAGTCCATGAACAAGGTCGTTTGGCGCACGCTAGGAAAACTCTAAGACCCGGGCTGAGACCCAGCGCTAATGCGGTTGTGTACAGGATAGAACGTTTTTTTTCCAGGGCCGGGCCATACCTATCCCCCACCCTCACAAGCTTGAATATGAACACATCCAGTGAATAACCTCACACCCCTGCATTATTAAAATCCTCCACGGTGGCTGTATCATCCATGTTTTGATGCACACATATATTAAGGCTGATGGGCATTGCATGATAAATGCCACCCAGCAGCATGTAGAATCATTACACTGCATTTAATAGATCCAAAAGGAAGGCCAGGTGAGCAACAAAATTTCCCTGCTGCAGCATATAAATAATACATGTTTCAGGGCAAGACTTATTCACGTGTCCCTTTAAACATGGTCCACACAGTCACCCTAATAATCAACCGCTTCCATACTATGAATAACCCCCAGCATAAAATGTTTAAAATTAGGCAACATATTAGAATTAGGATATATGTGGATAAAGGATACTTTTATAATAGAGCCTACTGCAACAGCAACGACAAGGCGGACCAGATCCATTGCTATAGTGTATGGGGCCAAGAGAACACCTGTGCTGCATTCCTTTCAATTGCCTGTTAATTATGGGCAAAGATCTGTTTTTTTGGAGTTAGCACCAGGGTTGAGCAGTAGGTAAAATGTTGCAATTAGCTTCCCTCAAAAAATTAGCGCCGGCACTAACTGATCTGCTAGCTGCAAAAGCGCTAGAGATCTCTAGCGCTCCCCATGTTAAGTAAAGGACGCGGAAAGTACAGTAAGCTCGCAGTACAAATCGCTAATAGCAATGCGCCAAGTGATTTTTCCCATTTGTAGCGAGAGGCAAACGATCTGTTGGTCAGGCGCTAGACTCAATTAACCTGGCGCTAACGCAAAACCATGCTTACGCAAGGGTTAACCCACACCAGGTAATAGTGCCCTAAATAAGTATATATAAATAAGATTCCAAAACCCCAGAGTAATGTGATGCAATGAGTAATGTGATGCAATGATGCCTTTTTATTGTACTAACATGATACTTTATTTGCCGCAATTCGGCAGTTTTCGCTGAATGTCTGATAGCTGCTTCAGCGACTCCACTTTTAGCAAATTACAGTGACCATTCGCTAAATAGGGAATTCACTTTATTTTCGGCGAAATAAATTCCTCGAAATGTGAGGAAAAGCAAAGGATCTAAAGATTATTAGACCCTTTAGATTCTAACTTCCATAATAACCCTTAAAATGCCATAAACCCAGGGAAATACAATATAAATAATAAACAATGTGGCATTTAGCCTACTCATTAACCCCTAAAATGCCATTAATCAAGGTAAAACATGAAATGAATACACTGTGAGGCATATAGCTAACACATTAACCCCTAAAATGCCATTAATCAAGGAAAAAATAAAATGTATACTGTGAGGGATGAAGCCTACCCATTTAACCCTTAATATACAACTAAACCAAGGCAAAAACTAATGTAATACACAATGTAATGTATAGTCTGAACATTAACCACTTCACTGCTGAGACATTTCAACCCTGTGAAAATGCTTAAGTGCCTGTTATTCTTTAATGTTTTTGACTTTTATTTCAAGCGGAATATGGTCATGTTGGATATCATTGGAAAGGCCAGAATCTGCTCTTCTGCTCGCCATTTTTTCTGTATTTATGTATATCATGCTTGTAACACCAGTCCGTCGTTCTGCAGCTGTTCCTCTTTCCATGTTTTTGTTTTTGATCCCAAATGGGAAATGTTTGGTGCGTGTATAAATAAAAGCCACCATCTTTGCCTCTCCTTCGCTGAAAAGCAGCTGGAGGGGCTTGGAGCTGCTCAGTAGAGCGGCCTTTTGGTTACAATTGTTAGGTACCCACTCTAAAGAGGTGCCTTGAAGTGGCGAGTGGGCTTACGTTGCAATGGCCATTGAAACAAACAAAAACCTCATTTTTGTTGTACATGGAACACATAGAAACGAGCGCAGATGACACTCTTTTTCCTTGTTATGTTTTATACATTGAGTGGGCTGTTACTCCTGGCAGTTGCTGCCCCTCCGAAAGTAAGTGAGTATGGGCGTGACGCCATTTTTTCTGTATTTATGTATATCATGCTTGTAACACCAGTCCGTCGTTCTGCAGCTGTTCCTCTTTCCATGTTTTTGTTTTTGATCCCAAATGGGAAGTGTTTGGTGCGTGTATAAATAAAAGCCACCATCTTTGCCTCTCCTTCGCTGAAAAGCAGCTGGAGGGGCTTGGAGCTGCTCAGTAGAGCGGCCTTTTGGTTACAATTGTTAGGTACCCACTCTAAAGAGGTGCCTTGAAGTGGCGAGTGAGCTTACGTTGCAATGGCCATTGAAACAAACAAAAACCTCATTTTTGTTGTACATGGAACACATAGAAATGAGCGCAGATGACACTCTTTTTCCTTGTTATGTTTTATACATTGACTGGGCTGTTACTCCTGGCAGTTGCTGCCCCTCCGAAAGTAAGTGAGTATGGGCGCGACGCCATTTTTTCTGTATATACCTAACAGTACATACTCGCCACCCAGGACATACTTGACTTGAAAATGAGAAAAATCGCAATGTATCCTTCCTGGTAAAATCCTTTCTCAAAAAAAAATATATGTATATACTGTATATATAATCATTAGCTTATTCAGTAAGTAATTATGTAAAGATTTTTCAATAAGTGACAAACTTGACACCAAATTGCAGCAAATGGTAGTATTGTAGTAAAGTATATGGCGAAATATGGTGCAGTTTGCAGCGGATCGCTGCAATTCAGCAATCTATGGCGGCAGCAAAATTGTCCCATAGAATAGTAATGGTTAATCTATTCATAGAATGCCAAACTACACCGAAGTGTCAGTGAAATGCCCTGATTTTCGGGTTTAAACAGGCGAATCCCATAGGATTCAATGTTCTTGAACCCAGGACATACTTGAAAACGAGAAAAATCTCAATGTATCCTTCCTGGTAAAATACTTTATAAATAAATAAAATAAATAAATGTAAAAAAATTATTATAGTTTTTAAAAAAAAAATATTCAGCCATTTATTTTCTTCATTTTTAGCAAACTGTCTTTTTATTTATTTTTGGGACATTTTGATGTATTTTTAGGCATTTTGATTACCAATTTTTTTTAAAGTCGTTTTTTTTCATTCTATAACAGACCATTTTATTATTTTGTTATAGGATCTTGTATTATTATTTCCACACATATCCATTCATTTTTTTGGGTTTAAACACCCTCTAGAAGAATAGCAGAATTCCGTTTCTTGCTTCCCACATTTCATCAGCGTTCGTTTGGCAGCTTTCGACGGCGATCGGCGGTCTGATTGCCTGTCTTCATTGGTGTTCGCCAGTCTCTTCGGCAGTCATCGGGGGCTCCACCTTTGGCGCACTTAGGCAGGGTCGGCGAACTGGAATCGCCGAAGCGCACTAAAATTTTGGGGCTTTCTGAATAACCCTTTTTATTTTTTTCACAATCATAATGATCATGTAACAATATGGGCAATTGTTTACATTTTCTGCTAGTATCACATTGCCCCCTAGTGGATGCTTGCAAACACAAATAGATAAAGAAAAAGTGAATGACTCCAGGCTAAAAACCTAAAACATGGGGGGCACAAAGATTTCCGTATTTCGCTGGCAATTCGCCAATATTTGGGGAACTGCCAACTTTTTGAATGCTTAATGGCCACAAAATTGCTCCACATGGGCAAATTCACTGTTTGTGCAATTCAGTGGCCAGTTCAGCTCTCTTTGAATAACCCTGATAGTATCCACGATAAATGGCAAAATGTAGACTGTGACCTGGAAACTATCCATAAAGTCATGAGGGTGCCACATCTGGCGTACGTTGAGGGATCCTTAAACATACAAATTTTAAATTACCACAAAGCTACTGTGAAACTTTTTTTATATATGTGCAATATCACCCTTAATCCTACAGGTGAAACTCGAAAAATTAGAATATCGTGCAAAAGTTCATTAATTTCAGTAATGCAACTTGAAAGGTGAAACTAATATATGAGACTCATTACATGGAAAGCAAGATAGTTCAAGCCGTGATTTGTCATAATTGTGATGATTATGGTTTACAGCTCATGAAAACTCCAAATCCACAATCTCAGAAAATTAGAATATTGTGAAAAGGTGCAATATTCTAGGCTCAAAGTGTCCCACTCTAATCAGCTAATTAAGCCATAACACCTGCAAAGGGTTCCTGAGCCTTTAACCCTTTCACTGCTGAAGACGTGTGGGGCACGTCCTCATTGATGCACGTTGCATGCTGAGGACGTGCCCCACACGTCATCAGCTGTGCGGGACCCCCGGCGGAGATACTCACCTCTCTGTCCGGGGTCCCACGGCGTTCTGACTTCAGCGTCCTCAGACGCTGAAGTCAAGCTCCTCCCGGCGTAAATGACGTCATCGCGCCATGCGCGATGACGTCATTTCCAGGCGACCCCCCGGCAATGCCGGGAGATAGCCTGGAAGGGAGGGGGGGGATCCGTTCGGATCCCTCCCGATCGGGAAGGAGCAGCGGTAAAAGCCAGGCACCGCTTAAAAGGGGAGAGTCTCCCCTTTTAAGCGATGCCTGGCTTTAACCCTCAAGTGCTGGGTTGCACTTCAGCGCCTTGCGGCGCCGAAGTGCAGCCTATCTCCGGTGGGGGCCGCCATCTTGGATGGCGGCTCCGCCCCCGGGACTCCCCTCGCTGTCTGACGTCATCACGCATAGCGTGATGACGTCAGATAGCCGGGGAACCCCTAGCTGCCGGGGATTTCCCAAGGAAATCCCCTGGTGGAGATAGGGGGTTCTTATGAACCCCGATATCTCCAGAACCGTGGCAGCTAGGGGGTCATGGAGGGTGTCATTTGAAAGGCCTGAGCATGGCCTTTCGAATGATACCCAACATGACTAGGTAAAAAGTAAAAAAAAAAATTAAAAAAAAAATTAAAATAATAAATAAATTTAAAAAAATAAATAAATAAAAAAAACATGGTTTTTTTTGTGTGTTGTTTTTATTAATGCAGCAATATTGTTCACATTTCAATTATAATGTGAACAATGATGCTGTACTAATGATTTTTTTCTATGGGGTGTGTTTGCTAAAAATCACGTAATTCCCCCCAAAAAAAGTAACAAGTCCCCATTTCAAATTTTTTGTACAAGGGCACCCCATAGAAAACATAACCGCAAACGCTCATGTGATAAAATGTGAAAAAAAACACTTTACACACTGCAGATGATTAAAAATTCAATTTTTATTGTATTTTTTGTTATAATATACAGGCAGGTCATGACGTATACATATAAAAATGATATATTATGAATCTGCGTAGTCTGCCGGAAAGAACGATATATAATATGTCTGGGTCATTTCTAAAATGTGGCTTCAAATCGTGTTTAAACATGATGAGCGAAAGCGGTAAAAATTAGCTCAGCACACAGTGGTGAAATGCCTCAGCAGTGAAGGAGTTAAATGGTCTCTCAGTCTGGTTCAGTAGGAATCACAATCATGGGAAAGACTGCTGACCTGACAGTTGTGCAGAAAACCATCATTGACACCCTCCATAAGGAGGGGAAGCCATAAAAGGCAATTGCAAAAGAAGTTGGATGTTCCCAAAGTGCTGTATTAAAGCACATTAATAGAAAGTTGTGTGGAAGGGAAAAGTGTGGAAGAAAAAGCTGCACAAGCAGCAGGGATGACCGCAGCTTGGAGAGGATTGTCCGGAAAAGGCCATTCAAAAGTGTTGGGGACTTTCACAAGGAGTGGACTGAGGCTGGAGTCAGAGCATCAAGAGCCACCACACACAGACGAATCCTGGACATTGGCTTCAAATGTCGTATTCCTCTTGTCAAGCCGCTCCTGAACAACAAACAACGTCAGAAGCGTCTTACCTGGGCTAAAGAAAAACAGACCTGGTCTGCTGCTCAGTGGTCCAAAGTCCTCTTTTCTGATGAGAGCAACTTTTGCATCTCATTTGGAAACCAAGGACCCAGAGTATGGAGGAAGAATGGAGAGGCACACACTGCAAGATACTTGAAGTCCAGTGTGAAGTTTCCACAGTCTGTGTTGATTTGGGGAGCCATGTCATCTGCTGGTGTTGGTCCACTGTGCTTCATTAAGTCCAGGGTCAATGCAGCCATCTACCAGGAGATTTTGGAGCACTTCATGCTTCCTTACGCAGACGAGCTTTATGGGGATGCTAACTTCATTTTCCAGCAGGACTTGCCACCTGCCCACACTGCCAAAAGCACCAAAACCTGGTTCAATGACCGTGGGATTACTGTGCTTGATTGGCCAGCAAATTCGCCTGACCTGAACCCCATACAGAGTCTATGGGGCATTGCCAAGAGAAAGATGAGAGACATGAGACCGAACAATGCAGAAGGGCCACTATTGAAGCATCCTGGTCTTCCATAACACCTCAGCAGTGCCACAGGCTGATAGCTTCCATGCCACACCGCATTGAGGCAGTAATTGTTGCAAAAGGGGCCCATACCAAGTACTGGATGCATGCTTATACTTTTCAGAGGTCCAATATTGTTCTATGTACAATCCTTGTTTTATTGATTGCATGTAATATTAAAATTTTCTGAGATTATGGATTTGGGTTTTCATGAGCTGTAACCATAATCCTCACAATTATGACAAATCACTAGGGATGTGCGTTTCGGGTTTCGTTTTTTCGGATGCGGCCGAATTTCCGAAAATTTTTAGATCCGAAAATGGCAGATCTGAAAAGTTTTCCGAGCCGAAACGAAATTTTTTCGGAATTTTCGAATGGACTTGAAGTGTGTCAAATCAAAATTTATTGCTTTGAAACGAGAAGAACAGACGTTCCGAAAAACGAAAATTTCCGAAATTACGAAAAGTCGATGCAAAACCGAGCAAAGTGACACGAAAATACGAAAAATGGTCGAAATTCCGAAAACATGCACAATTCTGAAAAACGAATCAAGCCGAACCGAATCGAAACAGAAATCAGTCGAAACGAGCCGAATCGAAAAGTTTAAAAATCCGAAAAATCGAACCGAATCGAACCGAAAAAAAAATCGGTGCACAAGCCTACAAATCACAGCTTGAACTATCTCATATATTAGTTTCACCTTTTAAGTTGCATTACTGAAATAAATGAACTTTTGCACGATATTCTAATTTTTCAAGTTTCACCTGTATATGTTGTCTAATTTTGTAAATGTAATTCCATTTTGCCCAATGAGATTCTCCCTGTAGTTAGTTTTATTGGAGACCTCCTGTATTTGATTATTGTTACAGCAAGCTAGATGGGACATAGTAAATTTCACAAAAAGCAATAATATATATGTATATATACATGGGGGTTACCTAGCCAACTGACGTCATCGCACATATGGCGACAACGTCAGTGGGTTGGGGGGTGACCCCGGAGGCTTGGCTGACATCCAAGATGTCAGCCACCTACGGGAGCGGGTCGCGATCTGGTTGCAATTGGTGCTGAATCGCAATCCAGGGACTAAGGGGTTAAAGAGAGACACCAGTGGAAAGGGCAGACTCTGCCCTCTCCAACGTTGCCTCTCTTTTTTTATGTGCCATCATTCTGGAAGAAGAGGAGGTTCACAGGACCCCTCTCCTCTTTCAGGTGTCCCCCAGAAGGCGCGGAGGAGCGTCTGAAAATGACGACATCGCACCCGGTGATGATGTCATTGCGATGGCCGGGGATCATAAAACCATCGGGCTGGCTTTGAAGAAGTCAGACCGACTTGGGACCCTGGCCAGAGAGTTGATTATAGGGAGGGATTTGGGTTAAAGGACCAATGACATACATTAACCAACTTTCCCTTAAGGACCAAGGACGTACTCAGGACCCTGACGTACATAGTATGTCCTTGGTCCTTAAGAGGAATTTTCCACAAGATGCACTTTGTATGTCAGTGGTCCTTATGTAGTTAATATCATTGGAAAGGCCATTCGGCTATTCAGAGAGCAGGCAGTTCGCCAAATCCTGGCGAATTGCCTGCACATACGTGCCTGTTCGAGGGCAGTGAATCCCCATAGAGAAGAAATGCTTTGGCTATTCAGAGAGCAAAACCCAGCAGTGAAAAGTTGCTCAATTGCCCTGCCATTCGGTGGCTTCATGCAGCAGATTTATTCAGGAGAATCCCATAGGCTTCAATGTTAAAAATATTCCCATTTTACTTCAATATCTAATAAACCGTTGATTATAATATTCTGCAGTAAAAAGTCTCTTTCATTTTAGATTTTTTTGGGATATTTTAATTTTCGAGATTTCTTTGGCAAAAAAAAAATCAGATTTTTTTTAAAAATTTCTTTTAAAAATGTTTGTTCTTTTTTCTGTAACAGCCCTTTTTATTATGATTCCTTGGACCTCATATGTACATTTCATACATTTTCGCTCAGTAGTTTCTTTGCAAACAGCGTTTCACTTTTCAAACATTGAAGCGAACTGTGGGGGTTTTTTTTACTCCATTCGTCTGCGATGTCGGGTTTTTGCGCTGCCTTTTGATCGGCTCCTGCTTCGGTTTTTCCGGAATTTTCAGCGGGGTTAATCCAGATCTTTTTGCGGGTTTTCGGTGTGCCATCGCCGGGTTTTGCGGTGAGTTTTCGGCGACTTTTCCCTGCATTACGGCGGCCCTGTGGTGCTTGCTGAATACACCGCAGGGTCGCCGAAATGGGATCGCCAAATCGTGCCGAATTGAAGAGAGCGAAAAGTCACCCAACGTGCGGTGACTTTTCGATTCTCTTTGAATAACCCTGATAGAGTGCTAGCAACTGATGTAATGAATATATCACATAGGAGAGTCAGAAGAGGGCTCTCTACAAATCGATAGGCACATAAGGTTTGTAGAGAGACCCCTCAATAAAGTTTCACTAGGATCTGTACTTCCTCTTTTGTCTATACATACCAAGGTTTAATCCCACCATTACACAGTGGTGGAAGTACCAGGGTCGCAGCGGTCGCAGTTGCGACTGGGCCCTGGCATTCCGCCACTGGAGGGGGGCCCGGCGCCGCCCGCCAGATTCCGGCAATCAGCGCCGGAATCTGGGAGCCGCGCGCTGGCCCTCCCTCTCCCTGCGAGCGGCCGCTGACATGCAGCTTGGCCGCTCACGTGGGATAGGAACCACCTGACCAGCGCACGAGATCCTCTCGCGAGACCTCTGCGTTGATCAGGTGGTTTCCGGCGAGCGGCCAAGACGCATGCTTACAGCGGCCGCTCGCCAAGGAGAAGAGCAGAACGCCGGCGGAGCCTGCCCTGGGGCCAGCAAAGGTAAGAGCTGGGGGACCTAAATACCCATGAGAGCTGGGGGACCCAAATACCCATGAGAGCTGGGGGACCCAAATACCCATGAGCTGGGGGCCGTATATACCCATGAGCTGGGGGGCCCTATATACCCATGAGCTGGGGGCCAATATATACCCATGAGCTGGGGGCCTATATATACCCATGAGCTGGGGGCCTATATATACCCATGAGCTGGGGGCCAATATATACCCATGAGCTGGGGGCCTATATATACCCATGAGCTGGGGTCCCTATATATACCCATGAGCTGGGGGCCCTATATATCCCCTTGAGCTGGGGGCCCTATATATACCCATGAGCTGGGGGCCCTATATATACCCATGAGCTGGGGGCCCTATATACCCATGAGCTGGGGGCCTATATACCCATGAGCTGGGGGCCTATATACCCATGAGCTGGGGGCCAATATATACCCATGAGAGCCGGGGCCTATATATATCCATGAGAGCTGGGGGGCCCTATATATACCCATGAGAGCTGGGGGACCCAAATACCCATAAGAGCTGGGGGACCCAAATACCCATGAGCTGGGGGCCGTATATACCCATGAGCTGGGGGGCCCTATTTACCCATGAGCTGGCGGCCAATATATACCCATGAGCTGGGGGGCCCTATATATACCCATGAGCTGGGGGCCAATATATACCCATGAGCTGGGGGGCCCTATATATACCCATGAGCTGGGGGCCCTATATATACCCATGAGCTGGGGGGCCCTATATATACCCATGAGCTGGGGGCCCTATATATACCATGAGCTGGGGGCCTATATACCATGAGCTGGGGGCCAATATATACCCATGAGAGCTGGGGGGCCCTATATATATCCATGAGAGCTGGGGGCCCTATATATACCCATGAGAGCTGGGGGCCCTATATATACCCATGAGAGCTGGGGGGCCCTATATATATCCATGTGAGCTGGAGGCCAATATATATATCCATGAGAGCTGGGGGCCCTATATATATCCATGTGAGCTGGGGGCAATATATATCCATGTGAGCTGGGGGCAATACTATCTTTGTTTTATTTTGCAGTGAAAAATAAGTAAAAATACATAGATCTTTTTTTGGGGGGGCCTTGGGGGGGCCCTTCGTGGATTCTTGCACCGGGGCCCTCAGGTTTCTAGTTACGCCACTGCCATTACAGTATCCGCATACTCCCCTCTCTGAGTCCCTTGGTACCTAGAATATTTTCTGGTATCCTTCCTAGTAAAATACTTTCTCAAAAAAGAAAAAAAACGCCGGAAGATCGCCTGAAAGGAGGGAGATCCTTCAAACCGCACTCCCTCCCGATCGACAGGAGAAATAAGGCAAAGACAAGCACCACTGGAAAAGGCAGAGTCTGCCCTTTCAAGCAATACTTGTCTTTAACTCCTGAGGTGCTGGTCCACGATCCAGCATCGTTCGGCGCCGGATCATGGACCTGTCCCGGAGGTGGCTGATATCTTGGATGTCAACCAAGCCTCCGTTACCTCTCCCCACCCGCTGACATCGGCGAGTATGGTGCGATGACGTCAGTGTTAGAATTAACTCCGAGCTTCCGAGGGGTTTCCCTAGGGTGGGGATAGGGGGATCCTTCGGACCCTGTATTTCCCGATCCGTGGCAGCTAGAGATTAATGTTTACTATCATTGGAAAGAGCATGGCCTTTCCAATGGTACCAAACATGACCATGTTAAAAGTAACAAAAATAATAAAAATTATAATTAAAAATAATATAGTTTTACAAAAAATAAAAACATGTTTTTTGTGTGTTTTTTTATTAATGCAGCAATATTTTTTAATATCTTGCATTGTATTACAGTTGTTACAGAAATACAAAGTAACATTTTAGGCTAGGGTCAAACGAAAGCATTTTTCCCCGCAAACGTCAAAAAGTGCGTCCGAACGCATTTGACGTATTTTTTCACGGAATGCGCAAAAAAGGTCAGACGACGCGCATTTTCGTGCGTGATTTTTTACGGATTCTCAATAAAAGACTTTTTGTGTCTGGACGTTATGTAGGCTGGACATTAGCAGAGTCTGACATCTCCTAATCTCGCACACTCGCCGCTATGCCGCCGCAGCGCACTCTGTACGTCAGTACTAGCGGTTCTGCGTTCTCTACAAAATGCGTTCAAATTCCACTTGCGTTGCGCAGCCGGACTTTTGTGCGGCCGTACTTTATATATTGGCCGTCATTGCCCGTCATTTGCTGCTACTGCGGCCGTGATTAAGTGCGCCAGAACGCACATTAAAGTGCGCTGGTCTGACCCCAGCCTTAATGTTCTTGAACCCAGGACATACTTGAAAACGAGAGAAATCTCAATGTATCCTTCCTGGTAAAATCCTTTATAAATAAATAAATAAATAAATATTGTTCCCATTTCAATTATAATGTGAACATGATGCTCCACTAACGATTTTTATTTTTGTGGCTTTTAGCTAAAAATCATGTAATTTCTCAGAAAAAAGTTCTCATTTCTAAATTTTTTAACAAGAGTGCCCATAGAATATATAACCGCAAAGGCCTGAATGACAAAATGTGAAAAAAATCATTTTACACGCTGTAGATTATCGGAAATTCTAATTTTATTGCATTTTTTGTTATAGCATTCTGAAAGGGCATGACGTATACATATAATAATGATATATTATGAATCTGCCGAGTCTGCCTAAAAAGGATGTATAATATGTCTGGGTCGTATAAATCGTGACTTCAAATTGCGTTTAAACAAGTTGAGCAAAACCGGTAAAAGTTTGCTCAGCACAAAGGTGAAATGGCTCAGCAGTGAAGGGGTTAAGGTCTATCATTGTAAAAGAACATATTCCACACTCTTTTTTTTCTTAAATTTTTTGGGAAAAATACAAAAAATGGCTTTGGATGAATACGGAAAAAATCATTTTTTTCCCAATTTTTCTTTTTTTTAGGCCTTCCCATCTCTAATCACTATTGTTAAATCTTCAATTATAAAGTGAACAATGATGCTGCACTAACTCACCATCTCATTTCCTATGTCGCCAGCAAGTGTGGGGGTGATGGCACCATGATTTATTACGCTTTGTTCAATCAAAAACCTAAACTGCCACACTGCAGTGAGAAGCTCGGTGGGTACTTTGGAACTCTGTGCCTCTTATCCTTACACCGCATATGGTCACGTGTCTAGAGTCTGGCCTTTCCAACGATACCATATATGACTATATAACCTGTAAAAGTGGAAAAAATAAAAACATAAATACATGCAAAATTTGCTTTTTCAGCTTTATCTTTTGTTCCAAAGCAATGGCATTGTCCATTTGTCACACATAAAATGAGCAATATCCCTGACATTACTCATCTTCTCATTTCCAACATCATGAGCAAGTTCAGTGTTTTATACATAGAAATATTATTCATAAAACGCAATCCTCCAAATTACAAGTAAAAAAAAAATAAAATTCCGTTTCGGTTACAATTGCGTATTTTATCAGAAAAATGCAGTAACAGGTTCCCATTTCTAGTTTTATTTAACAAGTGCACCCCATAAAATATATAACCACAAAGTTTGGATGATAAAATATCCAAAAAATATTTTACAAGCTGTAAAAGGTTCAAATAGAAATGGAAATTTTAATTATTTTTTTTACATTTTTCTTATCGCATTCTGACAGGATATGCCATATACACATAATATTGATATATTTTGAATCTGCTGAAAAAAAGATATATAATTTGTCTGGGTTCTATAATAAAACATGACTTCAAAACACATTTTGAACATGATGAGCACAAATTGGACATGATGAGCTCAGCACACAATAAGTTGTAAATATTTTATGTACATATTAACCCCTTCACGACGGGCAGGCCTCGCCTGTTGGGCGGGGGTTAACGCTGGCAAGGCGTACGCCATGCCACCGATGGCCTCTAATTTGACCCGCCCACACAGCCGACTTGTGGCGTGGGTCATTGGCTACTGGGGGATGGATGGCATAGAACGTTCTGTGGCGGTGAAGGGGTTAATAGTAATCTGATACCACAACTCATAATTGATCACACAGGTTTGCACCTGTATAACTCCATTTCAATTACCTTTTGCATTAACAGGTCTATTTATTAACCCCTTCACTGCTGACGACGTGTGGGACACGTCCTCAGTTACTCCCGCTGTATGCTGAGGACGTGTCCCACACGGCATCAGTTTTGCGGGATCCCCGGCGGAGATACTCACCTCTCTGTCCGGGGTCCCGCGGCGGTCTGACTTCAGCGTCCTCAGACGCTGAAGTTAAGACCCTCCCAATGTCAATGACGTCATTTCCAGGCGACCCCCCGGCAATGCCGGGAGATAGCCTGGAAGGGAGGGGGGGGACCCGATCGGGAAGGAACAGCACCGAAAGCCAGGCACCGCTTAAAAGGGGAGAGTGACTTGTCACTGTTGCCAGCTATCAGGGGATCCTATCAGGGGGTCTCACAGACTTGTAGCAGATATCTGGGAATTATAATCTGTGTCTTGTCACTGCCACCCATCGGGGGTCTCACTGATTTATAGGTGGTTTCTGGGAATTTAAATCTGTGTTTTATCACTGCCACCCATCAGGGTGTGTCACTGATTTATAGGAGGTTCCTGGGAATTTTAATTTGTGTCTTGTCACTGCCACCCATCAGGGGGTCTCACAGATTTGCAGCAGATATCTGGGAATTGTAATCTGTGTCTTGTCACTGCCACCCATCAGGGGGTCTCACTGATTCATAGGTGGTTTCTGGGAATTTTAATCTGTGTCATGTCACTGCCACCCATCCGGGGGTCTCACAGATTTGTAGCAGATATCTGGGAATTGTAATCTGTGTCTTATCACTGTTGCCAGCTATCAGGGGGTCCTATCAGGGGTCTCGCAGACTTGTAGCAGATTTCTGCGAATTTTAATCTGTGTCTTGTCACTGGCTGCCAGCTATCACGGTGTCTCACTGAGTTATACCAGAGTTCTGGAAATCTTTAATCTAGATAACACAGTTGAATCAGAGTTCTGCATATCTCCAATTTTTATAACAGAGTTAATCAGAGTTCTGTATATCTTTAATCTATATATCACTCACCATGTCAGAAAGACCAAAAAGGACAGGCAGACGCTCCCAGACACAGATAAGAGGGCAAGCAGCCTCTGTGTTGGGAGGCTGTGCCTCTGGTCGTCGTGGACGTGGTGCATCCTTTGCAGGGGCACGCTTGTCCTTTTTAACTGGTGCTGGCCGTCTTAAGCAGCAGCAACCTACAGAGGATTTGGTGGATTGGCTAACGAGGCCATCCTCATCCTCCGAGTCCTCTGCCAGCCAGGCTTGTAGTGGTTTACAGTCCACCTCAGCTGCCAAAGCATCTAATGCAGCCTCCATGTCCACAGCTACTCGTGCCATAGCCTCACCAACATACACGGAGGAGTCAGCTGAATTGTTTGACTACAATGACATGCTGCTTGAGGATGCACAGCAACTACAGTGCTCTGATTCAAACTCTGAGGTTGAGGAAGGAAGTATAATCAACCTAGAAGAAGGGGGTGCCAGTGACACACAAATAACTGGCACTCATGTTGCCCCAGCAGCTGCAGCATACTGCCAAGTGGGCTCCAGTGACGAGGAGATAGGGGGTGATGACGATGATGAGGTCAGTGACTCCACCTGGGTGCCTGATCGAACAGAGGAGTCAAGGGAAGAGGAGGAGGCACAACAAAAATGAGGCAGAACGTCCTCTATGAGCAACCGTAGCCAGTCCAAGGCATCAGAAGTCACAGTTGCTCAGGTGCAGAGCGCTGTTGTCTCAAAGCACATGTACAGGAAGTCTGCTGTCTGGGAGTTCTTTAAGAAATGTGCAGCAGACCGCACCGTTGCTATTTGTAATCTATGTCAGATTACTTGGACCCATTCAGTGGGTCAGTACTTGGACCCATTCTCTTTAATATTTTTATTAGTGATATTGCAGAAGGTATTAATGGAAAAGTCTGTCTTTTTGCTGATGACACAAAGATTTGCAACAGGGTTGACGTTCCTGGAGGGATCAGCCAAATGACAAATGATTTAGGTAAACTAAAAAAATGGTCGGAGTTGTGGCAATTGAGTTTTAATGTGGATAAGTGCAAGATAATGCACCTGGGACGTAAAAACCCAAGGGCTGAATATAGAATATTTGATACAGTCCTAACCTCAACATCTGAGGAAAGGGATTTAGGGGTCATTATTTCAGAGGATCTAAGGGTAAGTAGTCAATGTAATAGAGCAGCAGGAAATGCTAGCAGAATGCTTGGTTGTGTAGGGAGAGGTATTAGCAGTAGGAAAAGGGAAGTGCTCATGCCACTGTACAGAGCACTGGTGAGACCTCACTTGGAGTACTGTGTGCAGTACTGGAGACCGTATCTCCAGAAGGATATAGACATCTTAGAGAGAGTTCAGAGAAGGGCTACTAAAATGGTGTACGGCTTGAAGGAGAAAAGTTACCAGGAAAGGCTTAATGATCTTAACATGTACAGCTTGGAAAAAAGACGAGACAGAGGAGATATGATAGAAACATTTAAATACATAAAGGGAATCCACAAGGTAGAGGAAGGGAGTATATTTAAAAGGAAACAAAGTAGCAAAACAAGAGGACATAGTCTTAGATTAGAGGGGCAAAGGTTTAAAATTAACATCAGGAAGCATTATTTTACTGAGAGGGTGGTGGATACATGGAACAGCCTTCCAGTTAAAGTGGTAGAGGCCAAAACAGTAAATGAATTTAAGCAAGCATGGGATAGGCATAAGGCTATCCTAAACAAAAGATAAATCCAGGTTAAGTATCCATGTAATTGGGCAGACTAGATGGGCCGAAAGGTTCTTATCTGCCGACATTTTTCTATGTTTCTATGTTTCTATGAGGATCAAGCGTGGGAAAGACATCCCACGCTTGGGTACCACGTGCTTGAGGCGACATATGACCACATGCCACGCATCCCGTTGGCACAACACTTTGCATAGGTCCTCCTCCTCCTCATCTGTCTCTACCCCCACTACATGTCCTGCCATGTCATTGCCTACAACCTCCACTGACAGGGATGATGCTACAGTAATGGGTGTACCAGGTCCTTCCTCAGAATGTGACAGCATCCCATCAGCTGAAGATTTACGCAGTCAGATTACGTTGCCCCAGCTGCTGCAGCGTAAGAAAAAATATAGTCCCAACCATCCCCAAGCACAGCGTCTAAATGCCAGCTTAGCAAAATTACTCGCATTACAGCTGCTGCCTTTCCAGCTGGTGGACTCTGCTTCCTTCCGTGAATTTGCTGAATGCGCTGTGGCACCACAGTGGCAGGTTCCAAAACGCCATTTCTTTTCACGGAAGGCCATTCCAGCACTATACCAGCACGTGGAAGACAATGTTATGGAGTCATTGGGAAAGGCAGTCAGCAGCAAGGTGCACATGACTTTAGACACGTGGTCCAGCAAGCATGGACAGGGCCGTTACATTTCCTTCACTGCACACTGAGTAACTCTGCTTGCAGCTGGGAGGGATCCAGGACGGGGCTCTGTGCTGGAGCACAGCTTCTCATCCAGGCCAGAAAAGTCTGCAGCCACTTCAGACGGTCATTCCCAGCAAGTGTTCGCCTGGCAGAAATTCAAAGAGAATTCCACCTTCTCACAAACATCTGATCTGTGACATGCCCACCAGGTGGAACTCGACATTAGCAATGCTGCAGCGTCTGCACAAGCAGCAGAGGGCCATCAATGAGTACCTGTGTGAGTATGGCACAAGGACAGGTTCAGGTCAACTTGTTTTTGTTTTCCCCCGCAGTGGCTGATGATCAAGGATGCATGCACTGTACTGTCACCATTTGAGGAGGCAATGAGGATGGTGAGCAGGGACAGTGCATGCATCAGTGACACAATTCCTTTAGTGTTCCTGCTGGAGCGCACTCTGCAGGGAATTATAGATGTGGCACTAGAGGCAGAGCAGCGGGAGGAAGAGGAGGCCTTCCCTAGCTCTCAAGGCCCCAGTCTTTACGCAGACAGCATTCCTGCGGGTCCTCAGATCAGACAGGAGGAGGATAAGGAGGAGGAGGAATATTTAAGTAGTGGGGCATTGAAGGTGGGGATTCCTCAAGGGAGAGTTTTGTGTGGCCAGAAACCCAAGGACTAGTACGTGGCTGGGAGGAGGAAGTGCATGATGGGGTCATCCTCATTGACCAGGAAGACTCGGAAGCTAATGCCACCTCCAACCTACGCTGCATGGGCTCCCTTATCCTGCAAAGCCTGCTAAAGGACCCCAGGATTCGTGCTATCAAAGAGAGGGATCATTACTGGTTGACAAGCCTTCTTGATCAACGATACAAGGGTAAAGTTGCAGAGCTCATCTTGCCCGCACAGAGAGAGCACAGGATGAAACAACTTGAGGACGCTCTAAAGCGACACTTGTGTAACACCTTTCCAGGCACTGGTAGGTTACCAAGTGATGACACAGGTGCTTCTGAGGCTGCGGATGATCAGCGGCGCCGCTTGACTGATGCCTTTTTAATTTTTTTTAGTCCACAATGCCCAGGGACGTCAAATGTAGGCACCCATTGCCAGCGTCTTCACCGTATGGTGCAGGACTACCTAGGGGCAAGGGCAGACCTGGATACCTTTACAGCAGATGATCCACTGGCTTACTGGGTGTTGAGATTGGATCACTGGCCAGAACATATGCTATGCAGCTACTAGGTTGCCCTTCATCGAGCGTGCTTTCTGAAAGGACGTTCAGTGCCACTGGAGGTTTTGTCACAGACAAAAGAGTGTGTCTGTCCACCGACCTTATAGACCGGCTGACATTTATAAAAATGAATCAGTCCTGGATCAGCAGCTATCAATTCCCTGATGCTGACGTAACTGAATAGATCGGGGATCTCTTCTGCATTCCCAAAACCTCCACCACTGCACTCTTCCACAATACCACAGAGGGGTTACGGTGTGAAGGCACTTGCTGCCACCAAAGGCACAATATTTGGGTGCACTGCCACTGACGCCTATACCAGATTCATATCATTTTAATATTGGACCACAGGGTCCACCACTGCACTCTCCCACAATACCACAGAGGGCTTATGGTGTGAAGGCACTTGCTGCCACCAAAGGCAAAATATTTGGGTGCACTGACGCCTGTACCAGATTCATATCATTTTAATATTTGACCGCAGGGTCCAACCCTGCACTCTTCCACAATACCACAGAGGGGTTACGGTGTGACAGCACTGTTGCCGACACTAAAGGCCCAATTTTAAAGCACCTTATGTTACTTTCATCCAAAGCCTGCATAAGTTTCACCATAATTTAGCCAAAATAAAAAGTCTCCTCTTTTCATACAGGCTACCGCCCCAAGCAGTTGTTTATGAATCGATTAAAGGTAAACCATTTACCGTCATTTGAAATGTCATTTTTTTGTTTTTAAATGTTTCTATAAATCCTACAAATCCGCCACTTCACGGGCAGGTTATGGGGACCTCCTAGGCACGATATTTGAAGTAATTTTTCGTTTTTATTCTTAACCTTTATTTCATGGCAAACTCACTGTTCCTTTAAAAAACTTTTTGTCCTTGTTTCCTGTCCTCCAGGGCACCACCCGGACCCCCATACACCTTTTATGGCAAATATGTTGCATATATGCCCTCTTGGAGGGCACTCTAAAAATCGAACGTTCGAGTCCCATTGACTTGCATTGAGTTCGAACCCGAACTTTTGAAATTGTTCGAGTTCGAATGCGAACCGAACACGGGGGTGTTCGGCTCATCACTAATCAATGCCGCGCATTACTGTGGAGCTCAGTGACACCCTCATAAACACCGCACATTACTGTGGAGCTCTGTGACACCCTCATAAACACCACACATTGCTGTGGAGCACTGTGATACTCTAATACTCACCACGCATTACTGTGGAGTTGTGGCTCTGCTGACTTCAAGATGACGGCTAGCCCCCTCTGATGAGGCTGCAGGGTGCGCCGCATGACGTCTGCCACCAGAGCGTGTGGGGGAATGGCTGGGTGTGTTTCTCCTTAGCTTAATGGTGGTGGGAGGGGGAGTGTGTGTGATGGCCAGGAGTATTTCACTGTGGGGGGAGGGAGAGTGATGGCTGGGGTATTTTACAGAGGGAGGGAGATGTATTGTTTAGTGTTTGTGCTGTTTAGGCGTTTGTGCAAATGACTCTCGGAGGCAGAATTACAGCTAATCATGGTGCTGGTTTTATTATAATATAGCAGAGCTGCTGAATGACCATTGCTCACAGACAGGCCAAATGCCAACTGACTCAGACAGTACAACTGTAACCAGACAATTTGAACACTGACATACGATTGATATTAGGATATACATATGCAAATATTATATCACCCTTCTTTTTTTTTCAATAAAATAAGGAATAAAATATCTAAAAATCTTAAAACTATGTTAAATTATAACTGTCAAACTATAACTATATACAAATAACTAAATTTACAATTAAATCCAAATACAAATGTAGCGCTCACTCCTGGAGGAGCCGCTGAATTTAAACCTCGGGTCAGTCTCCCCGCACTAGGGAATAAATATACTCCAGCACCGTTGTGGATTTTATAAATTATATAGTTTACTGAATAAACTGGCATATAAAGAATAACACGGTATAAGTATATATATTTACAGTAGTTTCGTAATGCGAGAAACGCGTAGCGGAAAAGGAATTTTAACCCCTTCGTGGTTGGAGTGTGAGTCCCGTACAGGTTGTGTCCCAAGAAAGTGTAGGTGTATGCGTGTATTGGTACCCGGGTACAATTTTCAACTGGTCAGTGAATGATTTCAGGTGTATCTTCGACTAGTCACGTTGGGGCCCTGTAGGTTTTGACAAAAACTGCAGCGTGCTTTATTATTTTACGGTGGCCGGGAAGGCCTCTCACCCATCCGCCAGATACTCTGCGCTCCAATCGACCCAGGACGTCTCTCCGCTCGATTTTTGACTGGGATTCTGTGCCACCGGATCTGCTGTCTTGCTTGTCTGTGTCTGCCACAAGATGTCCAGCTCACCGCCTGCACTCCCTGTTAGATTGTCTGCGGTCTCCTAACTCGGGGTCCTTCAGCTTACTCTGTATCTGTGTAGGGTTACTAGTGGTGGATCACTAGGTCTTCGACCAGTAAAAGGGGAAACTGATCTCCAGCTCTGCTAGGCCGCACCTGCGCTCTGGCTTGGTCACGATCGCTATCTCCGTCACTTGCGTCTTGCTCTTCTCACTCCTCTGCGCGCTCTGCCGGTTCTCTCCACGAGGCTGCGGATGTCAGTCTCTCTTTTTCTCGCTCACTTCCTGTTTCCCCCCGCAAAGCATGCTGGAAAATGTAGTCCCAATGTCCAGTGTCTTACATTGCGCTTATCCAGCACAATCTTACCATGGTCTCTGTCTCCCTCTGGTGGCCATTGCAAGTAAATGCAGCAGAACAGTCTTTTTAACACAGCGCTACACAAAAATTGGTAGGCGCTAGTGATGAATAGAAAGTAAAATGGCCCCAGTGCTACTGTCCACTTACTGAGGTTGTTCTTGTCCAGACAACCAAGAAAATGTCAAAGTAGACGATAGCAAGTGTAGCGCATACGATGCCTTGATAGTATAATGTCAAACGAGTATCTCAATGGAACCTCAAAATAAGAAAAAAGAACATCATGGTGCAGATTGCATAAAGAATGTCTTATAATATGAGAATGAAAAAGGACAATTGTGCGATATCAAAGGATATCACAATTCTCCTTTGATGTTGCACAATTGTCCTTTTTCATTCTCCTATTAGGGTAATGTTTCTCTATCCAATCCATACCTAAGATGAGTATTTTATCAATTGTATTTCACCTTTGACACTTGGTGTGAGTGCTTTGTTTACCATCCCGTGTGCGCTTCCTGAGTTACTTTTTTGGTAATTCTGTTTTCTGTATATATATGTGGGTGAGGGATACACCCACTGGTGAGCTGCACTTTTGTATCTGTTTAATTGATATAACTATCAGCGCCATATAAACATCTCTAACCCATATTGGGTTAACTCGAATGTCTTATAATGTCATATCAAAAGTTCCCACTCACATTATCCTGAGCCAGCCGACTCTAGGGGAATTTTCTTCTGGGTTACTTGTGGCCACCCAACAGCCCTCTGGGTCCTTCAATCGATGTTAGATCTTAGATAAAGCATATAAAAACATACAGGAGCAGGAGAATGACTGGAGAATGGAAAATTTTAGGTCAAAATAGCCGATTTGGAAAGTGAGATGAATGGGAGAATTTTTCTGGCTTTCCTAATTTAACCTAGAATTTTCCATTCTCCAGTCATTCTCCTGCTTTTCACCGCTCTCTGAATAACCCTGATAGTGTAGACTGCACACATTGGCAATAGGAGAATAGAAAAAGGAGGAGATGGAATCACTCACATGGTTCTGGACCTAATCCAGGTCCTGAGAATAAAAGCCTGGGTAGTTGTTTCACGGTACGACCTCCAAGAAAATCGCTCCCACTTGGATATAAATCACGTCAGCTGTGGATAGTAAAAAAAAGGGGGACTTTATTCCATAAAACGTATTTAGAATAAAATACCTCACAATCGGTATTATCTAAGTTGAGAGCCACTTTGCCATTGTTGTCTGAAACTGAACTTTTTTGCTTAGACCCTCTTGCAACCGCTAGATCGATTTCGTTATTTTATAGAGTACTTAACATGCCAACACGGACGGTGGTCTGGTCTTTCCAAAACACCTGGGAAAAAGAACTTGGTCGAAAATTCACACCTACACAATGGGCATCTGCCTTCATGTTCGCTGTGGGGGCGACTAGATGTGTTACTCTGATAGAGACTCAAAGAAAAATACTGTACCGGTGGTACCTCACTCCGGACAAGATCAAACGATTTGCTCCACAACATTCGGATCTCTGCTGGAGGTGTTCCCTGGAGACTGGATCTATGATCCACATATGGTGGTACTGCCCTCGGATAGCCCCTTTGTGGAGAGACATTTCGTCACTGGCGACAGAAATATTGGGTACAAAGATTCCGCACTCACCTGAAGTCATATTTCTGGGCATGATTAAACTTCCACGACCTCAGCTACGGATGTTATTTATCCTCATTTCTACAACCGCCCTACTTCTCGCACGAAATTGGAGAACTATGTTGGTTCCCACTTGCAAACAGGTGACCGACCTTTTGTAACAATACCGTAGCTTTGATTCTAGGATAACAATGGCGGAAGGATTACAATCTCCCAAATGGGACCCATGGAAACTTTGGGATGTACACAAAATATATAAGGCATGCAGTCTCTAGTAAAAGTCTATGTTTGAGCTATATACCCCCTGCTGCAAACCCCTTACCCCTTTTTTTTTTCTCTTTTCCCCTCCCTCCTTCCCCCAAGGTTTTGAATGTATGTATATTTTTCTTGTCTGTCTGGAAATATCCAATAAAAATGTAAGTTTTAAAAAAAAAAAAAGGTATAAAATACCATAAAACATGCCAAAGCGCGTTTCACCTAGAATATAACATTCCTATGGCTTCCTCAGTTGGCTCTCCTTTACAATTTACAATTATATTTACAATTAAATCTAGGAATAATGAGTCCATCTTTGCAGCAAGTAGCTGTCCTTGTACACCCCTGCATGGTCACAGGTCCAGGATGCCTCTTGGTTTTATCTGCCATCCATACCTGGTTCTGTAGGGAGATGGTGTGGATGAGGAGGAGTGGGGAGCAAGTACGGTGGATGGTTTGTCGCTGTCATCAGGTAGTGGGTGCACTAGTGGGGTTGCCTGTGGGTTTAAGTGTATTGCACACTCCCCAGGGAATAAGCCAATTCCTTTAAAGACGTCTGCAAATTCCTCCATGATTGATACTTCACTCTGACTGCTTGCGACGGATAGTACCAGTTTGATGAGGCCAAAATCTATGCTGCTTTTTAGGCCTATGAGGGGATGTGCCCTCGTGTTGACGATGTAAAATGTCAGGAACGTTTGAGTGTCTTTGTGTTGGCATTTCAGGGGGCACTTTAGTATAACTGCCAGGTGCACTGCTTACCACCGTAGCCAACAGGTGGCATCTGGCAAGGTGCCGATCGCAGAGTACTCTGGGTTTTCAGTTTATTGTATTTGTACAGGGGAATGATGTTAGCAGAGAATCCAGTGTCTATTTTTGATTAGTTTTAACCGACTTGGAGACTGACAAAAACTTGCTCCATATCTCGGCGTTGGCTGTTTTGAGTCACGGAGTCTATGAGCATTTCATCATGCTCATCTGGGTCAGGGCCATCTGTTTACAGAATGGACATTTTTATTGTGGCTGGAGAGGCACACTTTGGCAAAGTCATTAGGTTTTCCACATGACTTGCATATTTTCCCTCTTACAGGACATTTATAGCTGGTGGTATGTTGCTTGTTTCCACAATAGTCGCACTTTGTGGGTTGCGGTCGATCAGAGCTACAAGAAAAGAAAACTTGTTCATGCTTCTGTATGTGAGGGGCGCCCACGGCCGGCGCTGCCGCTAGGCCAACTAGGCGGGCGCCTAGAGCGCAGCACCCGCCTAGGGCGCAGCCGCCCCGACCAATAGTAAAAAAAAAAAGAAGAATAAAAAATGCCCGCGGGGCAGCCTGGGGCGGCCGCGTGCTGCAGCCAGCCCCAATACATGCCGGCTTCGCCGTCGTCGTCAAGGAGACGGAGGCGTGGACTTGGTGCTTCCAACTTCCTGGACCAAGTCCATGCCTCCATCTCCTTGACGCCAGCGGCGACGCCGGCACGCATTGAGACTGGGTACAGGAAGACGGAGACAGCGCTGGAGGCAAATATCCATGTGTGAGCTGCTGGGCAAGTATCCTTGTGTGAGCCTGGGTGCAAATACCCATGTGTGAGCCTGGGGGTAAATATCCATGTGTGAGCCTGGGGTAAATACCCATGTGTGAGCCTGGGGTAAATACCCATGTGTGAGCATGGGGGAAAATATCAATGTGTGAGCCCGGGGCAGATATCAATGTGTGAGCCCAGGGGCAGATATCAATGTGTGAACCTGGGGGCAGATATCAATGTGTGAGCCTGGGGGCAGATATCCATGTGTGAGCCTGGGGCCAGATATCCATGTGTGAGCCTGGGTGCAGATATCAATGTGTGAGCCTGGGGGCAGATATAAATGTGTGAGCTGGGGCAATATCTCCATGCCATGTGTTAGCTGGGGCAATATATCCATGTGTTAGCTGGGGCAATATCTCCATGCCATGTGTTAGCTGGGGCAATATCTCCATGCCATGTGTTAGCTGGGGCAATATCTCCATGCCATGTGTGAGCTGGGGCAATATATCCATGTGTTAGCTGGGGCAATATCTCCATGTGTGAGCTGGGGCAATATCTTCATGCCATGTGTGAGCTGGGGCAATATCTTCCTGCCATGTGTGAGCTGGGGCAATATCTCCATGTGTTAGCTGGGGCAATATCTCCATGCCATGTGTGAGCTGGAGGCAAATGTACCCATGTGAGCTTGGGGCAAATGTACCTATGTGAGCTGGGGGCAAATGTACCCATGTGAGCTGGAGGGCAATTGTACCCATGTGAGCGGGGGGCAATATATCCACTATGTGAGAGCTGGGGGCAAATATACCCATGTGAGCTTTTTTTGGGGGGGATGCAAGTAGCTGGTCTTGCCTAGGGCGCAAAATAGTCTAGCACCGGCCCTGGGGGCGCCATGTTGCCTCCAGTCCATGCCAATGTGTATTTGGCGAGAAATCTCGTGAATGTCGTCGAAATACGGAGCGCCAGAGCCTAGGCTTCTGGAAATTCACAGTAGCTGTGCCTTGGTCAATTCATGTGATCTGGCGATATCGATCGCTTTCTCTAGTGCTAACTCAGACCAGACATTTAATAATTTCTCTCTCAAAAAGAGTGTATGCCGAAGACAATGCGGTCTCGGATCATCTCATCGCTTTGAGCATAATTGCAGTCCAAAGCATAGAGCCGTAAGTCTGTGACAAACTACTCAAAAAGTTCCTGAGCCTGCTGCACGTTCTGGTGGAACTTATATTGTGCAAATATTACGTTAGCTTTGGACTCAACATGAGCTGCGAAACACTCATAATAGGTCTTTAGTGACATAGCATCGTCTGCAGGTAAGGCCCATGTATTGAAAATGTCTCTGCCCCTTTCATCAGCCCATAGTAGGAGGTAATTACATTTTTCATCCTCACTCTTACTTTTTAGGGGTTCACCCAATATAGTTACGTAAGCTGAAAAAAGACCTGCGTCCACCAGTTTCAGCATTTCATACATTACCTACTACTGTTGATCCGAAAGAGGGCAAAAACACCCAGTCTGAAGCGCTCGCCAATATGCAACATACTGGGAATAAATTCCTTCCTGACCCCAGAAAGGCAGTCAGATTTCTCCTTCGATCGAGCAGCTTTTACCCACATCTATCCTATAATAGAGTAAGGCTTGGCGTGTCCGTCGCCAAGCCTTACTCTGCGCATGCGCGGCAGCCCACAGGGTGATGTGGAGGTTGGATGCGCGCGCAGCCGGGTGCGCGCGCGCCACCTGCCGCAGCACGCCCAAAGCGTCTTACGGAGGTTGGATGCGCGCGCAGCCGGGTGCACGCACGCCTCCTGCCGCAGCGCTCCCAAAGTCTATTACGGAGGTTGCCACGCGCCTCCCGCCGCAGGACCACCAATGGGCCGTTGGAAGCGCGCAAAAACGCCACAGAGCCCAGCACCCGAGCACAGAGCCCAGCACAGAGCCCAGCACCCGAGCCGAGCACAGAGCCCAGCACAGAGTCCAGTGCAGAGCCCAGCACCTGAGCGCAGAGCCCAGCGCAGAGCCCAGCACCCGAGCCCAGCGCAGAGCCGAGCGCAGAGCCCAGCGCAGAGCCGAGCCCAGAGCCGAGCACAGCGCAAAGCCCAGCGCAGAGCCCAGCGCAGAGCCCAGCACCTGAGCCGAGCGCAGAGCCGAGCACAGAGCCAAGCGCAGAGCCCAGCACCTGAGCACAGTGCCGAGCGCAGCGCCCAGCTCAGAGCCCAGCGCCCAGCCCAGCGCAGAGCCGAGCCCAGCGCAGAGCCGAGCACAGAGCCGAGCAGAGCCCAGTACCTGAGCACAGAGCTGAGCCCAGCACCTGAGCCCAGCGCAGAGCCCAGCACCTGAGCCCAGCGCAGAGCCCAGCGCAGAGCCCAGCACCGAGCGCAGAGCCCAGTGCAGAGCCCAGCACAGAGCCCAGAGCAGAGCGCCAAGCACAGCACAATAGACGGCACAGAGCAGAGCACAAAAAACGGCACAGAGCAGAGCACAGAGCAGAGCACAACCCATTAAAGGCACAGAGCCGAGCACAACAGAATAAACGGCACAGAGCCGAGCACAATAAACGCCACAGAGCCGAGCACAATAAACGGCACAGAGCCGAGCACAGCACAATAGACGGCACAGAGCACAGCACAATAAACGGCACAGAGCCGAGCACAGAGCCAAGCACAGCACAATAAACGGCACAGAGCAGAGCACAATAAACGGCGCCGAGCACAGAACCAAGCACAACACAATAAACGGCACAGAGCAGAACACAATAAACGGCACAGAGCAGAGCACAATAAACGGCACAGAGCAGAGCACAATATACGGCACGGAGCCGAGCACAGAGCCCAGCACAGAGCCCAGCACAGAGCCCAGCACAGAGCCGAGCACAGAGCCAAGCACAGAGCCAAGCACAGCACAATAGACGGCACAGAGCAGAGCACAATAAACGGCACAGAGCCGAGCACAGAGCCGAGTACAGCACAATAAACGGCACAGAGCAGAGCACCAAGCAGAGCAGAGCACAACCCATTAAAAGGCACAGAGCAGAGCACAATAAATGGCGCCGAGCACAGAACCAAGCACAACACAATAAACGGCACAGAACAGAGCACAATATACGGCACGGAGCCCAGCACAGAGCCCAGCACAGAGCCCAGCGCAGAGCCGAGCACAGAGCCAAGCACAGAGCCAAGCACAGCACAATAGACGGCACAGAGCCGAGCACAGAGCCGAGTACAGCACAATAAACGGCACAGAGCAGAGCACAATAAACGGCGCCGAGCACAGAACCAAGCACAACACAATAAACGGCACAGAACAGAGCACAATAAACGGCACAGAGCAGAGCACAATATACGGCACGGAGCCGAGCACAGAGCCCAGCACAGAGCTGAGCGCAGTGCCCAGCACAGAGCCCAGCACAGAGCCCAGCACAGAGCCAAGCACAGCACAATAAACGGCACAGAGCAGAGCACAATAAACGGCACAGAGCACCAAGCAGAGCACAGAGCAGAGCACAACCCATTAAAGGCACAGAGCAGAGCACAATAAAGGGCACAGAGTCAAGCACAATAAATGGCACAGAGCCTAGCACAGAGCCGAGCACAACACAATAAACGGCACAGAGCAGAGCACAATAAACGGCACAGAGCCTAGCACAGAGCCGAGCACAACACAATAAACGGCACAGAGCAGAGCACAATAAACAGCACAGAGCCGAGCACAATAAACGCCACAGAGCCGAGCACAATAAACGCCACAGAGCCGAGCACAGCACAATAGACGGCACAGAACAGAGCACAATAAACGGCACAGAGCCTAGCACAGAGCCGAGCACAACACAATAAACGGCACAGAGCAGAGCACAATAAACAGCACAGAGCCGAGCACAATAAACGTCACAGAGCCAAGCACAATAAACGGCACAGATCCGAGCACAGCACAATATATGGCACAGAGCAGAGCACAATAAATGGCACAGAGCCGAGCACAACACAATAAACGGCACAGAGCAGAGCACAATAAACAGCACAGAGCCGAGCACAATAAACGCCACAGAGCCGAGCACAATAAACGCCACAGAGCCGAGCACAGCACAATAGACGGCACAGAGCAGAGCACAATAAACAGCACAGAGCCGAGCACAATAAACAGCACAGAGCCGAGCACAATAAACGTCACAGAGCCAAGCACAATAAACGGCACAGATCCGAGCACAGCACAATATATGGCACAGAGCACAGCACAATAAACGGCACAGAGCCGAGCACAGAGCCGCGCACAGCATAATAAACGGCGCAGAACACCGAGCAGAGCACAATAAACGGCACTGAGCAGAGCACAATATACGGCACAGAGCCAAGCACGGAGCCGAGCACAACACAATAAACGTCACAGAGCAGAGCACAATAAACGGCACAGAGCCAAGCACAGTAAACAGCACAGAGCCAAGCACAATAAACGGCACAGAGCCAAGCACAGAGCCCAGCACAGCACAATAAACGGCACAGAGCCAAGCACGGAGCCGAGCACAACACAATAAACGGCACAGAGCAGAGCACAGACCAGAGCACAATAAACGGCACAGAGCCAAGCACAGTAAACAGCACAGAGCCAAGCACAGTAAACATCACAGAGCCAAGCACAATAAACAGTGCAGAGCCAAGCACAGAGCCGAGCACAGTAAACGGCACAGAGACATAAACGGCACAGAGCAGAGCACAATAAACTGCAAAGAGCCGAACACAGCACAATAAATGGCACAGAGCTGAGCACAGCACCATAAACGGCAACGCGCAGAGCACAGAGCAGAGCACAATAAACGGCACTGAGCCAAGCACAGAGCCGAGCACAACTCAATAAAAAAACACAGAGCAGGGCACAGAGCCATAAACGGCACCTTTCCACCAACATTCATACGCACCAGACTTATCAATAGACTGCCCTCTGGGCAGGCTTTCCACCTAGTATTAAATATTGTAACCCTTCATATTATGTTTTTGCAGGAAGTCATCCAGTCATTGCTTAAAAGTCTGTACAGTCTCTGACCCAACAACCTCAACAGGCAGAGAATTCCACAGCTTTATTGTTCTCACCCTAAAATAACCCTTCCTATGCTTTAGGCTGTGTGACGGAACCTGATGTTATCATCCGCCTGCGGGTGTGCTCTAATCTGCAGGTGTGTTCCCCCTTCGTTTTGATTCTTCCCCCGGCCCGACTACCAAGGTTGTGGCACTCGGCGTCTCGAGCGGCCGGGCATGTCTTTGTGATCTGGATGCCCCACGCAGTCAAGGGGACCTTGATGTGTACCTAGCCCGACTACTGAGAAGTGTCACTCAGCGTCTCGAGCAGCTGGCCACGGATCTGTACGCAGACCTTTACGGTCGTAGATCGGAACGGCTTGATTCTGCGAAGATTCGGATCTTCCACTAGCGAGTTAGTTGACGATCGATCGTCTGGGTATTCGTATCGCCCAGCGGTCGAAGAAACATCCGCTGCACGGCACCAAGCTGTTCGGATCTCACCCTCACTAGACAGCTTAATTCGTTCGACAGCAGGAGTCGGATCGTGCGGCGGTCGAAACGCCCACACGTTGCAAGGTACGAATTCTCGGATCTCCCGGTAGTTAGCTGGACACGTTCAGTCGGCTAGGAGTATTCGGATCGCACAGCAGCGGCGTACGTAGAATTGTATTTCGTCCGGGGTGCTGAACCACGAGGGATGTCAGGCACGCTTGGCAAACAGAGACACGAGACGCAGCTGCATGAACTCAAACCAAAGACAACTTTTATTAAGGACACATCTGTATTTATACTTTCCCCGCGCTCCACATTTGAAAACCCCATGCCCGCCCCCACAGGTATCATTGGCTTTAAGGCGCATCGGGGCGTTGCCGATTCGGGACCAGATGGTCTGATTCAAATTTAGGCGGCAAAATTTGGCGGCAAATTTGAAACGGCATCTATACACAATCAACACTTTTATTTACAGGTCATTTTTCGGTCAGCTAGAAGGCAGGATCGTTGGTGCAACGGCACAACACATAGTTCATGGAATAACAGTGTCCTGATCCCCTGTTTCTGGCTGAGGGTGTTGGGCTAGTTCATCACATTCCTCCCCCTCCCCAAAGTCCGACGAACCCGGTTGGACCCCAACGGGTCGTACCGGGAAGTCGGTGCTCTCAGGTCCATAGTCAGTTGGGAGAGGCCGAGCCACCAGGCTTCTCCATTTGGCCCTGCGGCCGTACCAAGTGGGTGGAGGCCACGCGGGTTTGGGGTTACCCCCTCCGGCAAAAGGGTCCTGTGGCCGGGGAGGAGCACCCCTGTGCCCCCTCCGGGACTATCTCGCACCCGGGGAAAACGGGTGCTAACTGCACGCGCCCCGAGTACCTGGGCCAGCCGCAGAGGGAAATCGTGGCTGCGCGGGGCCTCTGGGCCAAATGGCTGTGGAAATGGGCAGAGCGGAAGCAGGCTCTGCCCTGCGGCCAGCGCGTCAGCTGGGTGTGTGTCCCCTGGTGGGAGGATGGTTTCCTCCATCCCAAGGACGTACCATGGCGGCCAGCAAAGCCGTCGGGGTGAATCAGGCTGCTCCTCAAGGCATACGGCAGCGAGTGGGCAGAGGCCAGCGGTGCTCTGTCCCGTTGGCAGCTCTGCTGCTGAGGGTGGGATTCTGAAACAACTTTCGGAGGGTCGGGTGAGGACAACAGCTGCGGGGTCACCGGCTCGGAAAACCCCTGTTGTTCCTCAGGACAGTCGGGAAATGGGCAGAGGCCAGCGGCGCTCTGCCCTGTTGCCAGCTCTTCCGCTGGGAGGTTGGATGCAGCGTTGACATCCAGGAGAACAGGGAACAACGGCTGGGGTCGCCAGCACGAAGAAATCCTGCGGCTCCTCAGGGCAGACGGGGAGTGGGCAGAGGCCAGCGGCGCTCTGCCCCGTGGCCAGCTCTTCCACTGGGGGTTGGATGCAGACACAACTTGCGGGGGTCGGGGAAGAACAACGGCTGCGGGCCGAACAGCTGGGGTGAACCTGGCTGTTCCTCAGGGCATTCGGACAGTGGGCAGAGGCTAGCGGCGCTCTGCCCCGTTGCCAGCTCTTCTGCTGGGGGTGGGATGCAACACTGACATCCAGGGGATCAGGGAACGATGGCTGCGGGGTCGCCAGCACGGAGAAATCCTGCGGCTCCTCAGGGCAGACGGGGAGTGGGCAGAGGCTACCGGCACTCTGCCCCGTGGCCAGCTCTTCTGCTGGACCCGCGGACACGGCCACCGTGTCTTCTGGCGGGCTTGGGAGGACCATTTCCTCCCGGGACCCCTCGGCCCCTCACACGGCCCATCCTGGACACTTGGCACCTGCTGTGCCTCTTCCGACCGGGCCGGCTCCTCTACTGTGATCCCGATAGGGACCCATGGGAACATCTCGGGCTCCCAAAACTCGCAATTTCTTTCAGGGGGCAGCGCCTCATCCTGAAGTCCTTGGCGGACCTCGTCCCGCCACTCAAGTCCAGTGGGCTCCACCATGGACCCGAAATACTGATCCAGGCTCTCTTGCAGTCTTCTCAGAAATTCGCCCTCCATGTTCTCGACGGGGAATGTGGCGTCCTCGGATGTAACTCCAGGCGGGCTGTAAGTCTCTATCCAAGGTCCGCTGGGCTGTGCGGGTTCCCCAATACAGGCTCCAGTCGAGCTGTAAGTCCCGTACGGGGTATCGCTGGGGGTGCAGAATTCCAGGGTGAAGCTCCAGTCGAGCTGTACTCCTCATCCCAGGGGTCTACGGGATAAGGGTCAGAGGTAAAATGTTCAATCTTTGTCTCACGGAGCGCTGCCAATCGCAGCTCGTGCTGACGCTCCTTTTCTTGTTCTTCTTCCTGCTGGGTCTCCTGGATCGCCTTTGTTATCTCAGCCTCCGATGGGGCCGCTCCGAGCAGGGCGATCCGCTGCCGCGCCCTTCGGATGAAGGTACTTTCCGCTTCCTCTGCGAGGACAGGAGTGAGCACGGGTGTCGTCGCCCTGTTCTGATCCATCCTGGTCAGTTCTTTAATTATGGTTTTCTTCTTTTTGTTACCCGGCGTTCCTCCCCGGTCCTCCATCATGACACGCAGGGTGTCCCTGGTGTAGTGATCGTACACCAACATGTTGCGGGTCTTCTTGGGGGGTGTAGAGAGCTATCCCACCGCTGCCACCAGTGTGACGGAACCTGATGTTATCATCCGCCTGCGGGTGTGCTCTAATCTGCAGGTGTGTTCCCCCTTCGTTTTGATTCTTCCCCCGGCCCGACTACCAAGGTTGTGGCACTCGGCGTCTCGAGCGGCCGGGCATGTCTTTGTGATCTGGATGCCCCACGCAGTCAAGGGGACCTTGATGTGTACCTAGCCCGACTACTGAGAAGTGTCACTCAGCGTCTCGAGCAGCTGGCCACGGATCTGTACGCAGACCTTTACGGTCGTAGATCGGAACGGCTTGATTCTGCGAAGATTCGGATCTTCCACTAGCGAGTTAGTTGACGATCGATCGTCTGGGTATTCGTATCGCCCAGCGGTCGAAGAAACATCCGCTGCACGGCACCAAGCTGTTCGGATCTCACCCTCACTAGACAGCTTAATTCGTTCGACAGCAGGAGTCGGATCGTGCGGCGGTCGAAACGCCCACACGTTGCAAGGTACGAATTCTCGGATCTCCCGGTAGTTAGCTGGACACGTTCAGTCGGCTAGGAGTATTCGGATCGCACAGCAGCGGCGTACGGTAGAATTGTATTTCGTCCGGGGTGCTGAACCACGAGGGATGTCAGGCACGCTTGGCAAACAGAGACACGAGACGCAGCTGCATGAACTCAAACCAAAGACAACTTTTATTAAGGACACATCTGTATTTATACTTCCCCGCGCTCCACATTTGAAAACCCCATGCCCGCCCCCACAGGTATCATTGGCTTTAAGGCGCATCGGGGCGTTGCCGATTCGGACCAGATGGTCTGATTCAAATTTAGGCGGCAAAATTTGGCGGCAAATTTGAAACGGCATCTATACACAATCAACACTTTTATTTACAGGTCATTTTTCGGTCAGCTAGAAGGCAGGATCGTTGTGTGCAACGGCACAACACATAGTTCATGGAATAACAGTGTCCTGATCCCCTGTTTCTGGCTGAGGGTGTTGGGCTAGTTCATCACAGGCTGAATTTCCTTTCGTCCAGTCTAAATGGTTGACCTCGTGTCATGTGTATAGGCCTATTAATGAATAGGTTTCCAGACAATGGTTTATAATGGCCCTATATATATTTATATAAAGTTAGAGATCCCCTTGGCTCCCTGATGTTTTGGGAACTACATCTTCCATGAAGCTCAGTCACCCATTAGGCTGACTGAGCCACATGGGAAATGTAGTTCTCAAAATATCAGGGAGCCAAGGTTGTTGATCCCTGATCTAGTCCAATATTTCTTAATTTAAATAGTAATCTTTGGTGTGGGACTGTGTCGAAATCGTTGGCAAGATCCAAGTAAATCACATCCACTACGACCCCCTGATCTGTACTTCTAGTTACTTCTTCATAGAATGCAATTAGGTTAGTCTGGCATGATCTAGATTTCATAAAACCATGCTGATTTCTGCTAGATTATAACTCCCAATGAATTTCTGAATATTATGCTTTAGTAAACCCTCAAATATTTTCCCAGCCACAGATGTTATGCTCACAGGTCTATAATTCCCAGGCATACATTTTGAACCTTTCTTGAATATAGGGACCACATCATCTTTTCTCCAATCCTCTGGTACCATTCCTGAAAGAAAAGATTTTTGAAAGATTAAAAACAGGTTTGCATATTTCAACACATAGCTCCCTCAGTACTCGCGGGTGAATTCCATCCGGCCCTGGGGCTTTGTTCACATTTACTTTGCTTAGTTGCTGCAACACCTTTTCTTGAGTCAACCAATCACATTTTATTAAGTTTTTATCAATGATTTGCATGTCTCCAGTTATAGGTTTCTCTTTGATAAATACTGGGAAAAAAAGGATCTTTCATGAGTTCTCCCTTATCTCGATCTTCAGTTAATGACACCCCTGACCCAGATTTTAGTGAACCTATACTTTCACTCTTGGGTTTTTTAGAATTTATGTAACTAAAGAATCTTTTTAGGGTTGGTCTTGCTCTCTTTGGCTATCTCTTTTTCATTTTCTAGTTTAGCCCATCGAATCGCTTTTTTACATACTTTATAGGCTGCCTTATAGGATGCCTCAGATTTATCAGATTTAAAACCTTTATATGCCTTCTTTTTATTTTCTCGATTACCTTCCTACTGAGCCACATTGGTTTCAGTCTGTTTCTTTTATATTTATTACCTAATGGAATATATGGGACATGTACTTTTCTAGTGTTAGTTTGAAGATATTCCACTTATCCGCTGTTTTTTTCCTATGGAAAAGTTTTTGCCAGTAAATAAGATTGAGAGCTCCCTTATTTTAATGAAGTTGGCCTTCTTAAAATTATATGTTTTAGCATTCCCCCTGAGTGATGGCTGGGGTATTTTCCAGAAGGGGGAGAGTGATGGCTGCAATTGGGGGCCAATTTTTGCTGGCTGGGTGGAGTAGAGGTAACATCACTACTCTGGTTGGAGAAAGACTGTGGAGACGCAGGCTCAATCCCGGGAAGAGTACCTCTCCAGTATGTGTCCTTGGGCAAGACACCTAATGGTACATACTTGCCACACAGGACATACTTGAAAATGAGAGAAATCTCAATGTATCCTTCCTGGCAAAATCCGTTCTCAAAAAAAAAATCGTAGGTTAGTGAATAACCTTTTAACCCCTTTCCGACCGCTGACGCACCATGTACGTCTTGCCCACGAGTCTCCCTTAGACCCGTGGACTTACATGGTACGTCATCGTGCTCCTAACCTCCCTCCCACCAATACCTACCTCCCTCACTGGCTCCCACTGAGTTCTGGCAGGGAGGAAGCCTGCCCCTCTGTTTTAGAGGGGCCGGCGAGCACGATGACGTTACCACACTGCGTGGTGACGTCATCATCATTGAAATAATGAAGAGATGGGGGGGCTCATTTGGAGCCCTCTATCTCCCAACCATTCACCATGCTTTTTACACGCTAGAAAGGGGAGAGCCTCCCCTTTTCAGTGGTGTATAAAGTTAACCGTTTCGCTGCCGGATCGTGATTCGGCGCGAATCGGCGCCAAAACACGATTTAAAACCTGGAGGTGGTTGACATCTTGGATTTCAACTAAGCCTCCAGGTCAACCCCACCCACTGACATCCCCACCATATGTGTGAGGATGTCAGTGGGCCAGTTAACCCCCTAGCTGCCAAGTGGAGATAGGGGGATCCTTTGGATCTGTGGCAGCCAAAGGGTCATAGTTGACATCATTGGAAAGGACTGATCATGGCCTTTTCAATGATACCAAACATGACCAGGATTGGTGTAAAAATAAATAATTTTAAAAAATATATAATACATTTTTTTAAAAAAAACAAACCTTTTTTTAAAAAAATTGTCTGGGGGGTCTAGTTAAATAGGACCTAGGCTGTCATATAAAAATGAGCATAAAACGGTCAGAATGAGCTCAGCGCACATAGGTGAACTGGCTCAGCAGTTAAGGGGTTAAAAAGCAAAGACATGTAAAAATTGGGTATTTCTATTCTCGGGACAACATTTTTTAACTATTTAGCTGGGGATTTTTTGGTGGTTGTAGATTTTGGGGATTAAATTGTGAAAACGTGTGTTTTTACCATTTTTTTCATCATATTTCATATTTTTTTTATAGTAAATTATAGGATATGATGGAAATAATGGTATTTTTAGAAAGTCCATTTAATGGCGGGAAAACCCGTGTATAATATGTGTGGGTTGCATAAACGAGTAAGAGGAAAATTTGACCTAAACACGAACAGTGCAGAAACGTAAAAACAGCGGCGGGCACTAAAGGACGGATTTGTGTAAAACCGCCCGGTCCCTAAGGGGTTAAGTATGCTGATATCTATGTTCTACATCAGATCATGTAAAGTGCAATATCTGATTAATTGAACTACTGTTGAGTGTTGATATCAGGGTTGTATTATTACATAGGTTAACTAGGCCTATGCCTAGGGTGGCTGTTTGAAGGCAGAAGCTGTTTTTAAAAATTCTGAGTAAGAGAACAGCAGTTAGAGGGAAAAAGTTGGAAATAAATCTCATTCCCTCATATTTTCTTAATATTATATATTTTATGTTACAGGTACTGTATATTTGAGGTATGAAGGTGTACAACAGAGCAGCAAATCAACAAGCCTCTAAACTAGAATAAATACTGTTGTTGTAAACAAGATGCTCTGCTTTTGTTCTAAATTACCTGATGTAACGGATGTTTGCCACCAGGGGCTGGCACCCCTGGGGCTTTCATGCTGGGTTACATCTTCCTGCTTAACTTGGGGATCCTGAGCCTCTGCAGCCAGGGAGTGGGGATACATAATATTGGCGGTGCTTCCACCTGTCTGGGTATCCGTGGCATGGACGGGTTTCCCTGGCAGGAACATAATATATAACTGCAATGCACAGTGCGGCAGTAAAACAATATTCACTTGTATTAAAGGATGATGGAAAAACAAAAGAATGCAGGCAGTACAGTGACTAGCTAGCACACCAACACTCTCTAACAGGGCTCAGTACCCTCCCAAATAACCTAGAACCCACCCTCCATCATCGTCTGAATGGCTGATGGGTACTGTTGGCACACAGAAGCGTCAGGGCCTTTAAAATAACATACGTGTAAACATTGGACATCCGAAAGAAAGTTGTGGATGAATCCGCCCAATGGCTGTGTAACTTTATTAGTGCAGGAAGAGGATAGAGTGCCCTGTCAGCGGAACAGACGGAAAGGGTTCTGTTTACCACTGTATTCAGCCGCACTCAGCCACAGGGAGAACATCTGAGATTTGTCAGGTCTCCATCCACATCTCTCTCTTCCAAACCAGGCTGAAGGTCACAGTGTTTCACTCCAAACACGAACTGCCCCGGCCTGCTTCTCTGCTGCCAGGCCTCACACACGGGACCCTCCACAGCGTCCTTCTTACCTCCCTCATGTTTCCTCTCGTTCTGGAGAGTTCCAGCACACAACTCTCCTTATTGGCTGCACCCTGCTCTTGTCATTGGCTGCGTAGGTACATGCACAGGCCCTTGCTGGCTCTCTATTTAGTTCCACAGTCTATGTGGTGCAAGGAAAATATGAGGGGCTACACTTATTAATTACATGTGTTGCTTTAATAGATTATGAATGTTTACCTAATGTTTATGTTGACAAATTAACTAGATAACAACAGGTGAGGTTGCAGAAATTGGTGTGGGCAGCACCAATCCCAACATACAGCCCTGGCTGAACTACATGTCTCAGACTTATTTAAAAGAGAGTAAACACATCATATAAATGAGAACAAAGAAAGAGGGCAGAGATTTACAGTTTGAAATGTATATATTTCTGCTCATTTTATGATTAGAGTTAGGGTTACCTTTATGATTATAGTCATCATTTTTTCTTGTTTTATCAAAAGAGATACGTTTATGGTTAGGGTTACTGTTATTGCCTGTTATATGATTAGGATGAGGTTTACCATTTCTGTTTCTTTTAGGGTTAGGGCTACTATAAGGGTTTTTTGAGAGAGTGGATGTGAGTCTAAAACGTAACTTTTAATGGAAAATACTATAAAAAAGGTATAAGGACCCAACGTTTACCACATTCACTTTCTCAGAAGGAGATTTGGCCTTTGCAACCTCCAACAATTAATAAATATATATTAATTTATTATTAGGCTTAAAGAATTTGCATTGCACAGTGAGGGCAATTTTTTTTACTCATCCAAATAAATCAGTATCAATCTGTACCGGCTGGGTGGAGTAGGAGTAGCATCACTGCTCTATAACCGTGGAGACGCAGGTTTGAATCCTGGCAAGAGCACCTTTCTAATAAGTGTCCTTGGGCAAGACACCTAATGGTAGATACTCACCATCCAGGACACACTTGAAAATGAGATAAATCTCAATGTATCCTTCCTGGTAAAATACTTTCTCAAAAAAAATCTGATTATATTCAGTTACAGTTAGGGCAGATTATAATCAGTTCGGTTCAGGACAATTTGGAATTTTTTTATTTGGAATCGCGCATATCTAATATGAATGTATTACCTACACAAAGCATTTACAAAGGGAGTGACTGTAACTGGATTGTCAATTGAAAATACACATTTGTACACAAACAAGCAACAGTAGACAGAGCCTCATGTTATCCTCTTTATGGGTTAAAATGGATTCATTGCATCTGGTAGGTTAGTGGTTAATCTTTCCGATCACATTTGTGATTGGAAAGGTGTCAGGCAGCTGTACTAGTGAGTGATACAGCCCTCTGGTCTTGGATTGGACCTTCAGGGAAGAGCGTCTTTGTTAGATTTCAATTTTCCCTTTTTGATTTGAGCTCATTTATAACTGAGTGTCTCAGGGCCACAATGTGTGACATAGTGTTAACTCCATCGGGCCTGCTGAGCCCCACAGGAGATGAATAGTCGGTCTATGCTGTTGTCACCTGCAAATTAATGTTACAAGGTCTAAATAGCCTTCTTATGGCTGGGAGGCCAATGCACTGGCAGCAGAGGGAATAGATGAAGAGGGACTAAACATTACTCCTGGAGTCTGCAGCCGCGCTCCGCAAGCAAGCTGTTACTACATCTAAAGATGAACTAGTGTACCTTAAAATTGTGATTGGGTTTTAATGGTCATATATATGTTTATTTGAACATATAGGCAGTACATAGAGTGTAAAAACTCTAGAAACATGGGAGGTATTAGTAAATAAAGAATATGCATAGCATTGAAAAAAAACAAATCTTTGGGGTGCAATTGCATTTGACAGTTGCTACGACACTAAATTGACACTAAAAGCAATACATTTTAAGTCTTAAATATTAATCCACTTATGATAAAAGAATGTAGAATAAACAACAATTATTCAAGAATAGAAAACAGTGATAGAAATAAAAACATGAAACTTTTGTCTTTAGTGTATTCTGGACAATTGTTATGAAGATAAATTGTAAATCATTGATTCCTTAAATTCTGATTCTTCAGAATCAAATGTTGGGATCACTGTGGTACTGGAGCTGACCAGGTTACCAAGTTACTGATTCTGGATCCAGTGTGGCTCTGGACAAAAAAGGAGTCTCTTCTTTCAGTTGATTTCAAAATATCCAAGGAAAATAAAATAAAGGGAAAAGAAATGTTGCTGAAATATTTGTCTGGGGTCCATGCTTAATTTTAAGCAAATTTGTATATAAAGTTGTTGAAAAGTAAATTAAGACATTTTAATAACTATTCATCATGGTCACAGATCAGAATGGTGAAGCTACTTGATAATTTCCATATGTTGTAATTATAATAAGCTTCAAACATTAACATAAGATTAGAGCAAGCCCAGAAATTGCCAGTTTCAAGGTAGAGATATTTCGGAGTGCAGGTGATTCAGGGACTGGTTTGAAGTCTGAGGGCTCTATTACATTCCTTGAGCAAAAAAGCTCGCGCAGGGCGTTAATTTGTGCACGAAGCGTTAAATGTTAACGTGCGTAAATTAACGCTGGTATTACAATCCACGCGCATTTTTTCATCCGTCAAAAAATAACGCATGTAAAAAAGACGAGCAAAAACGCACGCGCATTAACGTTGCACGCAGAAATCGGTGTGCGGACTGTTTTTTCACGCGATTCAGCCAATTAGAATTAAGAACCACGGCAGAGCTGACTATAGACAGGAGAAGACGCACTTTGCTGAGCTCCCTTGCTGATATTTTAAAAACCCTTATTTTTGGTATCCCTCCATCTACTTCGAGTCCCCCATTTGGTGGCTGATATTTGCTGGCGCTGGTGACTGGGTGCTCAGAAGACCTGCAGATCGTCTGGCCGTTGGCGGAGCTAGATTCCGGTTTCGGGCCTACCGTTGCGGCCTTCCCGGCCTGTGCCGTTTTCTCGGGCCGTGATACCACTGATTCTCTGCGTAGATGGATGACTCTGATTTTCTACCCCTCACAAGGGGAATGCTGGCGGAGCTGCTAAGTACCTTTAGAGATGCGTGGATCCAGGACCGGCGGGAAGCAGGTTGGGGCTGCACGACGGGCCTACTGCGGCGCTGACAGAGTTGCCGCCTTATGGAGCGAGTGCTGGGTGCGGACGGGACCCTGGAGATCTGGGAGAAGTGGCGCTTTTTCTGACCGAGCAGCCGATGGATGCACATCCTAAACCCCCAGTGGACTTACCTGCAGCAGAAATGGATGTCCGGATCATGGGCTGCAGTGGATTGGCGGAGCCTTATGGTCTTTTACTCCCTTCTGCCGTGCTGGAGCGGCGGGGCAGCCGCGGGCTGCTCCCTGCATTCCCGGTGGATGTCGGCTGTTCTGCTGCTGCTGAAGAAGATGTAGCTGTGCTGCCTGTCTTGTTCTCTGGTCGGGTTGCTGTTGCCGTCAGGATGGCTCCTCTGGATGGTAGTCCCCGGTTCCTGATGAGCCTCCTTTTCGATGTACTGGGGGCTTTGTTTGCCCCCCCAACTGTGGGACACTGGCTGAGACTGTCCGGTCGGTCATCTGTTTGTGGCCCCCCTTTCCAGATGACCCACCCCCCTCAGATGACATACTCCCCTGATGACACCCCTTTCCCCTGATTTTTATTTTTGACACATAAATCCCCCCACCCCTTCCCTGCACTCTGGACATTTTCCTTGAGGACTGTCCTCTGCACCACCGAGCTGTGGCTTTCTGTGTGGCGGCTCGATATCTGGACTTTCTTCTCACCCCCCCTTTTTTTTTTTGGGACATTGGGTTGCTCTGGGTGAGCCATTGGGGCAGATACCATGGCTCTGACTGCCCCCTCTGGCCCTAGATCACCCGGCCACCTCTTTTTTTTTTTATCTTTCACTGTTGTTTTATCGCTGATTTATTGTTTGCTGTACCCCTTGACATATTTTTTGTGATTTCACTGTATGGCTTCTTTGTTTTATAATAATAAAAATTTTGAAACGCAAAAAATAAAAAATTAATTAATCCCAAAAAAAATAATAATTAAGAACCACAATTGTCTCCCATTAAGTTTTTGTGCCTGCCAAAATCAATCTGAGTATATATGCTGCAGCACTAATAAAAACACGCACAACTTCTCTATTTTATTGTTTGGGTATGCGTACAATGTGTAACTATACATTGCTGTATTTTTTTTTCGGGCTGGTGTATTTGGTTTCGGCCAGGAGGTTCAGATTTGCCGTTACCACCAGCTTTTCAAAGATGTTAAAATTTATGCGCGCAAACGTTGTCTGTTAAATTTTGAGCATAGTTTGTAATACCATCCGCGTACCAGCGCACAAACGCATTTGCGCTCACAATGTTAAGTATAGGACGTGCGCAGTAAATTACGCTCGCAAAGGGTTCGCGCAGGTTCTCCCGCGGTAGATGTTAATGTGCATTTTTTGCACAGACATTGTAATACGACGTTCTGTGCAAAGGGTTTTGCCCCTCCCGTTAAGGCTAGGGTCAGAGTGGGGCAGTCGGAACGCGCGTGCAGACGCACTAAATCACGGCGGCAGTAGCAGCACATAACGGCCAATGACGGCCAATATACGCAGTACGTGCGTACGAAAGTGCGCCGACACCACGCAACCAGCAAATGAACGCATTTTTATCAGAACGTGAAACCGCTGCTACTGACGTACAAAGTGCGCGGCGGCCGCATGGCAGCGTGTGTGCGTGATTAGGAGACGTCAGACGCTGCTAGTGTGCGGCGTACATCACGTCCAAACTGCCAAAGTTCCTGCAGTTCGTTGGAGTGTACCTGCGACCGTTGAACATGGCTGCTGGACCAGAGATGGACGTGGAGAGGCTGATAAGCGCTGTGGGGGAGCATCCAGGGATCTGGGATACGGCCTGCGAGCGTTATAAGGACAAGGGGAGGAAGGCGAGCGCATGGGTCGAGGTGTCCCGTCAGGTGTACCCGGAGTACGATACCTGGTCCGAGAAGGAGCAGCACATACAGAGTGAGTATAATATTATTTAATTCATAATCCCATAAATGTAAATCACAAAAATGATAATAAACAAACAAATGAAATCATTGATGTGAAACTCAAATGCTCCCCAGCTGCCAGGGCACCTCACCTGCATCACTGATGAAATAATTAGATAGAGCATCGCGATACCTGTTGCTGTATCTATTCACAGCTATGATGTCATAGTTCACATCATCCTCAAGACCGACAACTGTGAGGGTATCGTCAAAATTAAAACCATCCCTGGCCCGCACATAATTATGTAGAATGCAACAGCATTTCACTATGTCCACACGGAAGTCCACATTCACATCCAGCGGTCTATGTAGAATCCTCCACTTGTTGGTCAGTATGCCAAGGTACACTCCACATACCGTCTCGCCCGCGACAGCCTATAATTAAACACCCGCTTCTTCACAGTCAGGTGTGTCCCTGAGTAGGGCCGTAGGAGGTGTGTGGATAGGCCGAATGCTTCGTCACCCACGAAGGCATAGGGGACTGCCACGTCACTGCCAGGCAATGGTGCGGGTCTGGGGATGTTCAGGGTCCCACTCTCAATTTCATTCCACAGTGTGGAGTTCCTGAACAGTGTGGAGTCAGAGTCTTTGCCGTATGAACCGACATCCACATACACGAAACTATAGTTGGCATCTGACACCGCCAGTAGGCCAATGGAAAAGTAATGTTTATAATTCTGATACAGTGAGCCACTGTGCGGTGGCTTCACTATGCGGACATGTTTGCCATCCACGGCTCCCAGGCAGTTTGGAAAGTTGGCTCTCTCCCAGAATCCTGCTGCAATTTCCAGACATGCCGTATGTGTCGGTCTTGGCAAACATTCGCCCTTCATGGTCTCCCATATGGTTTGGCACACCTTGCGGACGATCTCACCAGCTGTTGATCTGCCAACGCGGAAGCTATAATGCAGATCCTTCAAACTGCACCCACTACCGAGATACCTAGAAGACAAAACAAAACTGTTTGAATATGATCACATACCATGAACACAAGCTAATGTCACTCTCATCATGTTTTTCAGCACAAGAGGCGATGAACAAATGGCGCACAGTACGCGACAACTACATGCGCGTCCAGAAGAAGCAGGCCATGGCTGCGCGCTCTGGAGCTGGTGCAAAAAAGGTCCGTGGCTACATTTATGCAGAGCAGCTATCGTTCCTCTGCAGGACCCAGGAGCCGCGCAGGTCTGTCAGCAGCATGGACCAGCCATCGACCTCCGACACCCAGGCACAACAAATGGTGCCAGGAGATTCTGCCAGCTGCCAGGAGGAGGAGAACCAGGGTGGTGCTGAGTCGCAGATGGAGGAGGATTTGGCGACACCACAGGTGGCAGGTACCGCGACAACGGTCAGCACCAGACCTGGCCAGAAGAGAAGGGCACAGGCTGCAGACCTGGAGCAGGCCATGGTCACGTTCATGGAGGCACAGACCACCCATGCACACCAACGCTGCATGCTTGCGGACTCCGTGGACATGTCGTTCTCCAATGCATGTACGCTCCTCCTGAACAGGATGAGCGAGGCGGAGAAAATGGAGTATCGCCACAGATCTCTCGCAATATTGGAGGACATCCTTTCACGTCCCCATCACGCAGCCGCCTACCATGCTGTGCCACAATCCGCCAGTGGATCTTCCGTCTCCAGTGAGGTGCTGTCCACCCACCCAGCCATGCCCCCTGGAGCCAGGCCACACACGGAGTCGGGGTCCAGCTGGAGCCACACCACCGGCCCTCATGACCCAGATGCTCCGCGGTATCAGCAACTTTGATACATGACCTAAATATGTTTTATTATTTGTTAGTTATGTGTTATTGTTTTGATTTTGTATATATACTGACCTTCAGTTTACGAGTTGTAATATATGTCCATAATATATTACAGTTTCTTTTCATATTATAGTATTATTTATCAACATTGTTGTCGGAGTCATTTATGATTATGTAAGTGTGATGTGATGCCCGTGTGTGTGTGTGTGTGTGCATGTAACAGTGGGCATGTGACTACAGACATGATGCACTCATGTCAGGTGACTGGCAGCGATGTCATGTATGCAGGTGTGTGACAGTACGTACCTCAAAGTGATGACTATCATCTCCTCCGGTGGTATGGCGGGCCGCATGTTGGTGTCCCTCTTGGTCAGTGGCTCCCGTACCCGCGACAACAGTTCATCAAAGGAGGCGATGGACATCCGCATGTAGTTGAAGAACTTCACGGGGTCCCTCTCTCGCAGTGGCCTGTACAGCGTCACGAAGTGTCCATGCGTGGGTCTGGCAGCGTTGATTTCATGAACCCAGGTTCGCCGCTTTCTCTTCCTCTTTAGGTACAGGTACCCCATCACACCAAACACAAAGACGTGTGCAGGATCCATCTTTGAAAAACGCCCCATCCCCAAAATGGCTTTTTATACCCTTACCCTTATTTTTTCATTTTTCAAGTGATTAGATTCATCTGATTTTTACTATTTTTTCACCCCACCGTCATGGAATACGTCCAGAATTGAGCATCGTCCGACCACTCAAGCGCATTCCGTGAAAAAATGCGTGCGCACGCGTCGACGTACATTTTGACGGTGGCTGCATAAAATGCGCTCATCTGTCCCTAGCCTAATGCGTTTTTGAACACGCGTTAACGTTGCGCGAAGAATGTAATAGAGCCCTGAATCTCTCATCTGGGTGTGTGAAATGTGTTAAGGGCATGAAATGGAGCAGAAATGAAAGAAGGTCATGAAATAGAGCATAACATGGAACAGAGGTATGAGATGGAGGCCATAAAAATGAAATGAGGAGCCCCAATATGGATATTTGCCTGTGTGGCCAAAAATCATTCCAACTGCCCTTCTCCACTGCCCATCCCAGAGCCAATGTCTCCCTAGCCATTAGCCTCACTGCTCAAATTTGGACTTTAAGTATAAATATTTTAGAATGAGTTGTCAAATTCTCTGTACAAGTTATTCCTTAAACAATCCCTTCCCAAGACCCCCAGCACACAGCACTCAACACAAGAGTTTCCTATACAAAAAAAAAGTAAAATCACAATGCACAAAAGGCAAATTTTAAGTGCTGGGTGGGTGGAGACAAAATTTAAGTAAGAGATTGGACCGGATGCTTGGCTAATACACAATACAACTCCCTCTCAGCTATTGTTTTCCTGTGTGTATATTATAGTGTGTTTGTTTTCAACTGGTGTGCCACAAACGGTCATCAAGTGTGATGCGGAATCGTCTGTCCAAATTTTTTTTTTTTATTTTTTTTTTATTTTGAAAAGTCAGCAGTATAAAACATCCAGTGTAACATAAAACAATGGCCTCGCAGGGCCAACAAGAAGAGAAAGCTGGTGTACACAGTAGTGTTGCAAGACACTGAGTTGAGAAGTGGGGACTGGGGGGGAATAAAATAATAAAATAAAAAAGAGAAGAAAAGTGGGTGGGGAAGGCAGGGAGGGGGATATGGCAAAGGCCATCTACGTGACTCTCCTGGCTCACTCCAGAGCGTCCAAGGACAAGGAGGCCATGGAGGACAAATGTCACGCGGCCAGGGGCTTGAGGGCCAATTATGGCAGACCTATCCGGAAAAGTCGCCATAGTGGCTCGCCCCAAGGGAGTCCCGGTCTGCCAAATAAAAAAAATAAGTAAAAAAAAAAAAAAAGGGGGGGGAACAACTGGAAGGGGGGGAAAGAAATGAGGTCCCCAACATCCACTAAGACATCATGAATACTCTGCACACCGTAATAGTCAGCAAGAAGGACAAAAACAATGTCTCTTAAGTCTCAGCTAGTCATCGAGGGGGGGGAAATCAGTGTGAAAAATATTAAACATCTCCTTAAAGGGGGGGTCTCAGCATATAATAGAAAGGACAAAAAAAACACAAAACAATGTCTCTAAGTTTCAGCTAGTCATCAAGGGGGGGGGTTCCTCGAAAAGTTGCGAAATGTCAGCACATTTACATGACAAAAATCAACTCCCGGAGGGGGGGGGACATCCCCAGACAGGGGGGTCTCATCAAAAAGAATAATAGAGCAAGAATAATCATCGCAGATAAAAGTCCTCAATAGGAGAGAGAGATCAGAGAAAAATCGAAGCATGTCTCATATAGTGTCTCAAAACAGAGGGAGGGGAAAATATACTGGAGCGAGAGTGGGGTGAGAAAAAATTTGCATGGAAGGAGATCACAGGGAATCAAGAGGAAACAAGACGGGACTGGTACCGGAGAGTGGAAAAACGAAAAGTCCTCTTCATCCCGTATCCAGCCAGAGGAACAAGTGGGCAGCTCCACCGAGAACAACCCCTGCATCCAAGACCCGTCCGACCGGCCTGTTCCATATATTGCCAGCCACAAAGTGGAGATCTCCATGCAGTCGAGAGCCCAGACATGCCATTCTAAGGGGCTGCCAGTGCTTACCTCCCGCCGGAGGCCCTACCGCTGCCAATGTCTCGAAAAGACATGCGTCAGTCTGCTCCACATAAACCTCAGCCACGGACCTCTCAATGGTCGGCGACTGCCCGTCATCCGGAACACACTCTGCAGCCGAAGACGGGGGATCCAACTGCCGTTCGTCCTCCAGGTCTCCCGTGTCAACACCACTGACCTCACCATCCGCCTCCTCCATCCGTTTCATAACATCGCCAGTGAGTGAGGCCTCCTCAGCCCCGCCGCCGCGAGGAAGCACCGCACCTCTGCAGCGCCGCAGGACATCCATCATCCGGCGCCATGTTCCCCGGGTAAGTGGGTCTGAATCCTCCTCCCCCAGTAACTCCAAACAGGCCTCCAGGCCTGCTATAACAGTCATTTTCTCAGCAGGGGGGGGGGGGGGAACGACCCGTCTGCGCACCACACCGACATCATCTGGTTCCAGCACATCAAACGCCGCAACAGCCAGGGGACGGGGGCCCTCCATCTCCCCAGCAGGCAACAGGCCTCTGCCCAGTACGGGCTCGCTATTGGAATGGGTGAGTAGTGCAGCAGCACCGAGAAACAGACCCCAAGATGGCCGCCGGCAAATCACAGCAGCCAGGGCCTCGAAGGCGAGACCCTCGTCTCAGCTCCGGATGGGGGGCTATACAGGCTCCGGAGGGCTCTATCCTGGTGGCCAGCAGATCAGGGACTTTAATCAAGGGTAAATATGCAGAGGGTCCCCCGAAAACCCCCCTCTCAGAGACCCCAGACGGAGCTCCAACGAAATGCGTCTTCTTCCCCTTACAGCCGGCCACGCCCCGTCTGTCCAACATTAGTCTGATGGCTCCAAGTTTTATTGAGGGGCAATTTTCACAGGGCCAATGTGCCCATATGGTAACTCATGTGGCTGCTTCAAAGCATCCCTGGTTGGCAGGTGCAAAAGAATACTTTTTTTGTCCAGTTGACACCAAGATTGTGAACCACTTGCTTACCTGTGATGCCAGTCATATCCTGCTCAGGGGGAGATGGGAACTACTGGTTGGAATAAGCAGCAGGAACATTCCTTGCAGTAGGAAGCTGCCTGAAGTGCTGGCTTTGCTTTCAATCAAAACCTGACTATTTCCATTATCCCTGACTCTGACTATGAGAAGAGCACTCACTAGATTCATATATGATGAGACCGACAGGCTGGTAAAGAGGATGGTGCATGTCACGTATCGCAACTTCACTCCAGAAGGCTAACTTGGTTCAGTGACTTGGCTAAGTGGGTGAAGAGTTAAAAAACAACTATTCGACTGTGCTAGACCATAAATAATGACTAACTGGCCCCCTTATCACTACCCACGTCCCTTAATTAACTGCCACCACAGGTATTCGCCGAATATAAAACTGAGGTGACCTGAAACGCCCTGTTCATTTAAACCCACAAATCACAATTTAGTAACTGACCCAACCAAACCCAATTTAGTAGATCATTTCAAAACTCAAGGCTACTAGGACAAATGTATCTTCAGGTAACGTGATCCTTATATCAGACAATGTCAGCGCTTAATAAAGGAATATTTATTATGACGAGAAAGGTCACAGTGCATATACAATATAAAAAGATATTACAATTAATATTTACACTCACAAACAAGAAAATAAACATAATGAAAATAACAGAAATCCTATGAACTTCCACACGGCTAGAACTGAGGAATCTGTCGCAGGGGATAGAAATGTCAGGTACTTCAAGTAACTTGTCCCCCAAAGTAAAAGCACATGGCACATGTTTTATACTTACTCTGAGCGAAAACAGCTGCTACTTTGATTTGAATTCTAGCTCCACTCTCCAACTTGCCTTTTTCCTTGGCCCCCCATGCAGAGGTGTGAACAGATCATAGAACATGACTTTCCCACCTTAGTTCCAAGGGACTTTAATGGTCTCTGGATGACAAAAGGCTTTTTCAGATCCCTCCCAATCACCTCTGGTGAATAAATTAACCAGGCATGCCCACACTCTTATATTTCGCTGACAGATCCTATGACGCAGTATAGTTAGTAACAATTTGCCACGTGATCCCAGGACATGGCCCCTGTCTGTGACAGTGCAATATGCTGGAGCTCAGGCAAGTATAGTCCTTGCTAAGTGTCATCGTCCATATATTGGTTGACTCCACCATGTTTGTTTCCCATGTGTCAGGAAATTGGTACATAATTTTTTTTTTGTGAAAGGATTTTACCAGGAAGGATACATTAAGATTTCTCTTGTTTTCAAGTATGTCCTGGGTGGCGAGTATGTACCGTTAGGTGTCTTGCCAAGGACACTTACTGGAGAGGTTGCTCGCTGGGATCGAACCCATGACTCCACAGGCTCTCTCTTGATATGAATTCATGCTTATTCCCTTCTCATCAGGCAATATCCAGGTTTAGCAGTGGGTGTATCTTTTCCAGTTAGTTAATTTAATTCTAGAATTACAATACCACCTTACACGGATTTAAAAGGTATATAGATGTTGGAGAATTCATTAGATGACATACGGAGGAACAGTAATAAACACTAAACATTACAAAGTTATGTAGAGAAATATAAGGGGTGAGAGGTGCTTAGGGTCAGGTATGCATAAGAATAAGAAATTCAGGCATACAGATGCCATAAAAGTAAAATAACATATCAGAATATGGCTGCCCAGAGTACTGATCACAAGTTTATAGTGGTCTGCAGGCACCAGTCAATGAGTAGATTAGATATAGACCAGTACTGTACTCCTTTCTTTGCTTTTGTCAATAAAATAAATCATGTGACTTGACAATTTTAGAACATTGCCAGTGTGGTGCAAGATGAAAAAGGTTGAAATTCACTGTTTTAAGCTGTTATTCAAAGAGAGCCGAATTGGCTCCGAAACTGCACGAACAGCCAGTTCAGCCACATATTGACGAAATGCCAGCGTGATACGATGCTGTTTGACGGCAGTGGAATGGTTAATCTATTCAGAGAACACCAAACAGCAGAGAAATGTCAATGAAATGTCCTGATTTTCGGTGGTTTCATCAGGCGAATCCCATAGGTCTCAATGTAAAAAAATATTCCAGTTTTTATTAAGTATTTATTAAACCATTTATTCTTTTAATTTGAAGCAATTTTTTAGGATTTTTTAGGCATCTTTCGGAATTTGTTCAGGGAAAAATATTTTTCCCAATTTTTTTTAAATAACTTTGCTTTTTCTTCAGTTACAGACCTTTTTGTTATTATTCATAGGACCTCATATGTAATTTTCAGGCATTTTCGTACAAACAGCTTTTAAAAGTTGCGGTGTTTTTTTTTTTTTTTACCCCTGTACGTCGGCTTGTCAGCGCTAGTGATGAGCCTAACACCCCCGTGTTCGGTTCGCATTCGAACTCGAGTTCGAGTTCGAACACGAACCGAACTCAATGCAAGTCAATGGGACTCGAAAGTTCGAATTTTAGAATATATGCAAGATATTTGCCATAAAAGGTGTATGGGGGTCCGGGTAGTGCCCTGGGAGACAGGAAACAAGGACAAAAAGTTTTAAAAAAAAAAGTTTTTAAAGGAACAGTGATTTTCCCATGAAATAAAGGATAAGAATAAAAACGAAAAATTCCTTCAAATATCGTGCCTAGGAGGTCCCCATAACCTGCCCGTGAAGTGGCGGATTTGTAGGATGTATAGAAACATTTAAAAACAAAAAAATGACATTTCAAATGACGGTAAATGGTTTTCCTTTAATCTATTCATAAACAACTGCTTGGGGCGGCAGCCTGTATGAAAAGAAGAGACATTTTAGGACACGCGGAACAAGTTTAGTGATTTTTTGGCTAAATTATGGTGAAACTTATGAAGGCTTTGGATGAAAGTAACAATAGGTACTTTAAAATTGGGCCTTTAGTGTCGGCAACAGTGCCGTCACACCGTAACCCCTCTGTGGTATTGTGGAAGAGTGCAGGGTTGGACCCTGTGGTCCAATATTAAAATGATATGAATCTGGTATAGGTGTTAGTGGCAGTGCACCCAAATTATTATTATTATTATTCTTTATTTATAAAGCGCCAGCATATTCCGCAGCGCTGTACAATAAGCACAGTATAGACAGGGTTACATTGTGCCTTTGGTGGCAGCAAGTGCCTTCACACGTAACCCCTTTGTGGTATTGTGGAAGAGTGCAGGGTTGGACCCTGCGGTCCAATATTAAAATGATATGAATCTGGTACAGGCGTCAGTGCACCAAATATTGTGCCTTTGGTGGCAGCAAGTGCCTTCACACCGTAAGTAACCCCACTGTGGTATTGTGGAAGAGTGCAGGGTTGGACCCTGCGGTGCAATATTAAATTGATATGAATCTGGTACAGGCATCAGTGCACCCAAATATTGTGCCTTTGGTGGCAGCAAGTGCCTTCACCCCGTAAGTAACCCCTCTGTGGTATTGTGGAAGAGTGCAGTGGTGGAGGTTTTGGGAATGCAGAAGAGATCCCCGATCTATTCAGTTATGTCAGCATCAGGGTATTGATAGCTGCTGATCCAGAACTGATTCATTTTTATAAATGTCAGCCGGTCTACAGAGTCGGTGGACAGACGCACTCTTTTGTCTGTGACAAAACCTCCAGCGGCGCTGAACGTCCTTTCAGAAAGCACGCTGGATGAAGGGCAACCTAGTAGCTGCATAGCATATTGGCTAAGTTCTGGCCAGTGATCCAATCTCAACACCCAGTAAGCCAGTGGATCATCTGCTGTAAAGGTATCCAGGTCTGCCCTTGCCCCTAGGTAGTCCTGCACCATATGGTGAAGACACTGGCAATGGGTGCCTACATTTGACGTCCCTGGGTGTCGTGGACTAAAAAAATGTAAAAAGGCATCAGTCAAGCGGCCCGCTGATCATCCGCAGCCTCAGAAGCACCTGTGTCATCACATGGTAACCTACCAGTGCCTGGAGAGGTGTTACACAAGTGTCGCTTTAAAGCGTCCTCAAGTTGTTTCATCCTGTGCTCCCTCTGTGCGGGCAGGATGAGCTCTGCAACTTTACCCTTGTATCGTGGATCAAGAAGGCTTGCCAATCAGTAATGATCCCTCTCCTTGATAGGACGAATCCTGGGGTCCTTTAGCAGGCTTTGCAGGATAAGGGAGCCCATGCACCGTAGGTTGGAGGTGGCATTAGCTTCCGAGTCTTCCTGGTCAATGAGGATGACCCCATCGTGCACTTCCTCCTCCCGGCCACGTACTAGTCCTTGGGTTTCTGGGCACACAAAACCCTTCCTTGAGGAATCCCCATCTTCAATGTCCCCACAACTTAAATATTCCTCCTCCTCATCCTCCTCCTGTCTTATCTGTGGACCCGCAGGAATGCTGTCTGCATAAAGACTGGGGCCTTAAGAGCTAGGGAAGTCCTCTTCTTCCTCCTGCTGCTTTGCCTCTAGTGCCACATCTATAATTTCCTGCAGAGTGCGCTCCAGCAGGAACACTAAAGGAATTGTGTCACTGATGCATGCACTGTCCCTGCTTACCATCCTCGTTGCCTCCTCAAATGGTGACAGTACAGTGCATGCATCCTTGATCATCAGCCACTGCGGGGGGGGAACCAAGTTGACCTGAACCTGTCCTTGTGCCATACTCACACAGGTACTCATTGATGGCCTCTGCTGCTTGTGCAGACGCTGCAGCATTGCTAATGTCGAGTTCCACCTGGTGGGCATGTCACAGATCAGACGGTTTGTAGGAAGGTGGAATTCTCTTTGAATTTCTGCCATGCGAACGCTTGCTGGGAATGACTGTCTAAAGTGGCTGCAGACTTTTCTGGCCTGGCTGAGAAGCTCTGCCAGCCCTGGGTACCTGGTTAGGAAACGCTGTACCACCAGATTTAGGACATGTGCTGCGTCAACTTACCCTGGCGTAGGGCGGAGAGAAGGTTGCTGCCATTATCACAGACGACCATTCCCAGCTGAAGCTGGTGTGGTGTTAACCATCTCTGCACCTGCCCCTGCAGAGCTGACAGAATTTCTGGACCGGTATGGCTCCTGTCCCCTAAACAAACCAGCTCAAGCACAGTATGTCATCTTTTTGCTTGAGCCATTGCATAGCCCCTGCCATGCGTCGGTTTAACTGCCACTTTGCCAGAGACAAAGGAGGAGGAGGAAGAGGTGGTGGAGCAGACAGACCTCATACAAGCAGCTTTCTGGAGGCATGGTGGATGAACAAGCTCCAGCACAAAGCCCTGTCTTGGATCCCTCCCAGCTGCAATCAGAGTTACCCAGTGTACCATGAAGGAAATGTAACGGCCCTGTCCATGCTTGCTGGACCACGTGTCTAAAGTCATGTGCACCTTGCTGCTGACTGCCTTTCCCAATGACTCCATAACATTGTCTTCCACGTGCTGGTATAGTGCTGTAATGGCCTTTCGTGAAAAGAAATTGCGTTTTGGAACCTGCCACTGTGGTACAGCACATTCAGCAAATTCACGGAAGGAAGCAGAGTCCACCAGCTGGAAAGGCAGCAGCTGTAATGCGAGTAATTTTGCTAAGCTGGCATTTAAACGCTGTGCTTGGGGATTGTTGGGACTATATTTTTTCTTACGCTGCAGCAGCTGGGGCAGCGTAATCTGACTGTGTAAATCTTCAGCTGATGGGATGCTGTCACATTCTGGGGAAGGACCTGGTACACCCATTACTGTAGCATCATCCCTGTCAGTGGAGGTTGTAGGCAATGACATGGCAGTACATATAATGGGGTAGAGACAGATGAGGAGGAGGACCTATGCAAAGTGTTGTGCCAACGGGATGCGTGGCAGGTGGTCATATGTCACCTCAAGCACGTGGTACCCAAGCGTGGGACACAGATTACAATTCCCAGAAACCTCCTATAAATCAGTGAGACCCCCCTGATGGGTGGCAGTGACAAGACTCAAATTACAATTCTCAGGAACCTCCTATAAATCAGTGAGACCCCTTGATGGGTGGCAGTGACAAGACACAGATTACAATTCCCAGATATCTTGTAGAAGTGAGACCCCCACAATAGCTGCTGGCAGTGAGAACACACAGATTACAACAATTCCCAGATATCTTGTAGAAGTGAGACCCCCACAATAGCTGCTGGCAGTGAGAGCACAAAGATTACAACAATTCCCAGATATTTTGTAGAAATGAGACCCCCACAATAGCTGCTGGCAGTGAGAACACAAAGATTACAAGAATTCCCAGATATCTTGTAGAAGTGAGACCCCCACAATAGCTGCTGGCAGTGAGAACACACACTAACAGAACAATCTCCTCTCAAAAAACACGTGCTGGGGCTGCAAGGGACGCCTTATATAGTGTGCTGCGGGACTTAGCTCTGTGAGCCCATGATTGGGCAAAATTTGCCCAATCAGGACTCTGAGCCAGGATTGGCATAGTCTTGCACCTGTCTTGCACCTGTCCTGTGGTCAGGTGCAAGGATGTAGCTAATTACAAGCTTCAGGCCAGTGGAAAAGTGCATTGTGGTCCATTGTGGGCAAACATGCGGCGAACACGCGGAAATGTTCGGAGTTCGTGAACAGCCGAACGGCCGATGTTCGATGTGAACTCCGAACAGATCGAACCGAACAGCTCATCCCTAGTCAGCGCTATGTTTGGCGGATCATTGGCGGATCATTGGCTTCGAATAGTCACCGTTGGGGCCCTGTGAATTTAAACAATATTGCAGCATGCGTTTCTGTTTTGGAACTGTGGCCTGGGAGGCCTCTCACCCATCCGATGAACGAAACTGTCCAGCACTCGATGCCTCGACCAAAAGATCTTCTCCGCTTTGTACTGGGACTCTGTGCCACTGAATCTGCTCCCTGCTTGCCAAATCTCCGCAAATGGAACAACGATCCGCCGCCTGCACTCCCAATCGATTGGCGAGGCCTCCTAACGCGGGGTCCTGCCGTAACCAGCTTTTCCTCCAGACCTCTCAGCGCTGCGCAGGTAGGTCCCAACACGATTACTCCGATGAAGCCATCAGAATACTGGTGTCTCGCTGAGACCAGTAAAATTTAACTTTTATTGAAAGACATTAAAATATAACAACCTTGTCAACATAAATAGACAGTGCTCAAAACGAAAACATATTAAAACCAAACAACAAATGGTGGTATTGTGTGCAGCAATTGGTAAAGTTAAAGACTCCACTCAATAAGTGATCTTCGAGGATCACCTCAATTGATGGTGGCTGCCATTAAATGAGAGAATAATAATTAAGCATAATGTATATGCAACAAGAAACCACAAATGTCAAAAAACCGGCAAGGGTACCTTTTTGACAGAGTATTCAGCTAAATTAGCCCAAATAATGCCGCAATGATTGACCAGAAAATTGTTATATGGTAGCCCACTAAGGGTTAATATGGTCACAAAATACGGAATGAAAAATATATTTTAGACAAAGGTCCCTGCCTGCGACTGCACCCAACGCGCGTTTCGCCAGGAATGGCTCGTCAGGAGTGCTTCAAGCACTTTCATTCCGTATTTTGTGACCATATTAACCCTTAGTGGGCTACCATATAACAATTTTCTGGTCAATCATTGCGGCATTATTTGGGCTAATTTAGCTGAATACTCTGTCAAAAAGGTACCCTTGCCGGTTTTTTGACATTTGTGGTTTCTTGTTGCATATACATTATGCTTAATTATTATTCTCTCATTTAATGGCAGCCACCATCAATTGAGGTGATCCTCGAAGATCACTTATTGAATGGAGTCTTTAACTTTACCAATTGCTGCACACAATACCACCATTTGTTGTTTGGTTTTAATATGTTTTCGTTTTTGAGCACTGTCTATTTATGAGGAAAGTGTGGGGTACCCCTTAGTCAGGCGCTACTCGCTAGTCGTGTCTGTTAAAGTAGCGGTGTAATCGCTCTTAAGGAATTTCAACAATATAATGAGGTATAGCAATGCTAATTTAACAGCTTTGTGTACCATAAAAAATTAAAACCGAGTATAGAAAAAAGTGTAAATATTAAGAACATACGCCCTCTGGCTTCGGGGGTGATGAATCACAGTCTTTAAAAATCACAATAAATCAGTCTTTTATATTGATACAAACATACGCCCCCTGGCTTCGGGGGTGATGAATCTCAGTCTCTGAGTCTTAATCCCAGTACGATAGATTAATCACCAAGATGCCCTATACACACTATACATAAGGAACAACTCGCATAACACTATACCCTAGACTGTACTACCTTAAATGTGGGGATGTCCAGCAATCTATATCAACAGGATTGAAAATATATAGTAACGACCAATATGTTTCAACTCCTTCCATATAGAATTATGTTCACCTGCGAATCGTCCATGTATGAGCACTCAGCTATGTACGCCCCTATTTTTGGTATCAAACCTGAGACCACCATCCCATTTGAGCAATATGGGCATACGTAGCAATATATTTATATTAATATTGCTACACACATCTATATCTCAGACACCAAGTCTTTACTATTCCCTCCTTGTACAAATGAAATCCTGTTTCTACAATTTATATGTATATAAATAGATACTGGACTATAATAGACTGTATATACACACCTCTAAACGCATGAGGTATTCCTGGGCTTATCCTCTGCTACAAGACTTCACCAAAATGAAACACCAGGCCAACAAAAATGAATAGTATTAAATTTGAGACCACTATCCGTTTGAGCAACACGGGTATATTCAGTAATATATATAATAACATGACTCCTCACATTTGTACCCAAACCACCAAGATTTTATTATTTTCTTCCCTGTATTAATGAAACCTGTTTCTGCAATCTATATGTATATATTAACAGTAATGATTTATGAAAGACTGTGTATATACTACTCTGAGTACATAAAGCATCCCTGGACTTATCCCCTGCTGCAAGATTTCACAATATTGAAACACCAGGCTAAGATAGATCCAGAGGTTCCAGCCCCCTTTCAGTCAGAGATAGAGAAAAATCAGGATGACATCATCAGCTGCGGCCGAAAACGAAACATTTCCCGCCAAAAAGAACGGGCAAAACATTTCCCGCCAAAAAAAAACAGTTTAACCCTTTCACTGCTGAAGACGTGTGGGGCACGTCCTCATTGATGCACGTTACATGCTGAGGATGTGCCCCACACGTCATCAGCTGTGCGGGACCCCCGGCAGAGATACTCACCTCTCTGTCCGGGGTCCCGCGGTGTTCTGACTTCAGCGTCCTCAGACGCTGAAGTCAAGCTCCTCCCGGCGTAAATGACGTCATCGCGCTTGGCGCGATGACGTCATTTCCAGGCGACCCCCCCGGCGATGCCGGGAGATAGCCTGGAAGGGAGGGGGGATCCGGTCGGATCCCTCTCCCTCCCGATCGGAAAGGAGCAGCGCCAAAAGCCAGGCACCGCTTAAAAGGGGAGAGTCTCCCCTTTTAAGCGGTGCCTGGCTTTAACCCCTCAAGCGCCGGGTTGCACTTCAGCGCCTTGCGGCGCTGAAGTGCAGCCTAGCTCCGGTGGGGGCCGCCATCTTGGATGGCGGCTCCACCCCCGGGTCTCCCCTCGCTGCCTGATGTCATCATGCATAGCGTGATGACATCAGATAGCCGGGGAACCCCTAGCTGCCAGGGGATTTCCCAAGGAAATCCCCTGGTGGAGATAGGGGGTTCTTGTGAACCCCGATATCTCCAGAACCGTGGCAGCTAGGGAGTAATGGAGGGTGTCATTTGAAAGGCCTGAGCATGGCCTTTCGAATGATACCCAACATGACTAGGTACAAAGTAAAAATAATAATAAAACAAATTATAATAAAAATAAATAAATTTAAAAAAAAAAACATGTTTTTTTTTTGTGTGTTGTTTTTATTAATGCAGCAATATTGTTCACATTTCAACTATAATGTGAACAATGATGCTGCACTAATGATTTTTTTCTATGGGGTGCGTTTACTAAAAATCACGTAAATCCCCCCACAAAATGTAACAAGACCCCATTTCAAATTTTTGTACAAGCGCACCCCATAGAAAACATAACTGCAAACGCTCATGTAATAAAATGTGAGAAAAAACACTTTACACACTGCAGATCATTAAAAACTAAATTTTTATTGTATTTTTTGTTATAATATACAGACATGACATGACGTATACATATAAAAATGATATATTATGAATCTGCCGAGTCTGCCGGAAAGAACGATATATAATATGTCTGGGTCATTTAATAAAATGTGGCTTCAAATCGCGTTTAAACATGATGAGCGAAAGCGGTAAAAATGAGCTCAGCATACAGCGGTGAAATGCCTCAGCAGTGAAGGGGTTAAGAACGCTGCACTGAAGCATAGGAAGCATCCAATTGATGAAGCTGGCCAGGGAGCCGGCGAAAAGCGTCTTGGAGACCCTTATGCCCACTTTTAAAGACTTTTTTTACCTCCTATGGACTTATGGGTTTTTTTACTTTCTAACTTTTTAAAAATATTTTTATTTTCCTTTTATCTTTGATTGCGTTATTATTTGATGTGAGCTGTCTTAATAAATTTTTGCACAAGCCAACCTCCTGCTGCATCCAGTTGCCATCTTTTAACATCGCCAGCAACCAGAAGGCACCGTATAAAGGGAAGCCTTCTGCAGTATCCTGGACGAGAAAATTCAAAAGACAAGGCATGAAGGAGCAGATACAAAGAGGATTTATGGGCAGAGCGCAACAGACAGAGCAGCATCCATCACCGCACTAGCGTAAGTGTACCAATCCTTACTCTCTGGTTTATCTGACAGACGCGGACGTATCCTTAATCCCCTCTTTCTTTCTTGGAGGAATTTTGAAGGGACGAGAGGAGCGGAAGCAGTCAAGACCAAAAGGACACACTCAATCATTAAGAGGAAAATTATTATTATTATTTTTTAATTATTTTTAATTATTTTTCTTTTCTCTTTTTATGCAACACAAAGACTGATTTATTGTGCTTTTTAGAGACTGAGATTCATCACCCCCGAAGCCAGGAGGCGTATGTTTGTATCAATATAAAAGACTGATTTATTGTGATTTTTAAAGACTGTGATTCATCACCCCCGAAGCCAGAGGGCGTATGTTCTTAATATTTACACTTTTTTCTATACTCGGTTTTAATTTTTTATGGTACACAAAACTGTTAAGTTAGCATTGCTATACCTCATTATATTGTTGAAATTCCTTAAGAGCGATTACACCGCTACTTTAACAGACACGACTAGCGAGTAGCGCCTGACTAAGGGGTACCCCACACTTTCCTCCCAATCAACCTGTAGCAGCAACAAGGCTCTGCAACCACCCCTAAATCGGCAGCACACCCGCACCATTAAAACACCATAATCTCAACACCGCACAGCGCCTTGGGATACCATTTCCTTCCACTGTCTATTTATGTTGACAAGGTTGTTATATTTTAATGTCTTTCAATAAAAGTTAAATTTTACTGGTCTCAGCGAGACACCAGTATTCTGATGGCTTCATCGGAATAATTGTATTCAATTAACCATTTAGGGGTGAAACCCATAGGTCTCCAGGATCTTTCTAATTCCATTCAATACAATTTCTCCTGGTATTATATTATTATATTGTTACGCTATACCCTCGTGATAGTGATATTCCAACACGATTACTGTCCCGATCTCCAGCACCAGTAAGACAGCGTCTGTACTCCGGCCTGGTTGCGATCCCTGACAGCTCCAACGTGCGTCCTCCAACTTTCACTGCTCCGCTCACTCTCCCCTGCCTTGCACGCGGCTGCTCATCTCTTTCCTCTTCCTGTACCACACACTTCCTGTCCTCACGCAAAGGCTGATGGGAGATGGAGTCCGCTCTGTCCAGCATATTCCACAATGTCTCTGTATTCCAGCATGGCCCTTTCCATCTGTTATACACTGGTTCCCCCTAGTGGCCATAATAATTCAATGCACCAGAATACAGTTTTTAAAGCAGCGCTACAACAGTATTAAAAAATATGGTTCCCTTTATTAAATATGGCGTCTTCCTTTAAGTGAACTACAACTATTGTTTATGAGGACATGAAAATTGTCATAATAATCAGTTTTTCCCCGGGCGTGAGAGTACCCCCACCTATTTTTACAGAAAAAAAGCACTGCTTACTATGTGGCCAACATAATCTCAAGAGGAATCTGACTCTTGTTAACCAGCTCTGTCCTCAGGAGAAGACTTTGGAACACAGTATTCTTCATATTATTGTAATTAATACCTTTAATCAAAGGTAAAGTGTCAGTTTCTATAGGTTGTTGACCACCCCATTTTTATAGCAGAAACAGCAGCAGCCCCTCATCTGATGCAGTCAGGTTATGTACTTTTTGAAAATATATACTCTATTCGAACTACCGTCCCATCTCTCTGCTCCCCTTTACCTCCAAGATCTTAGAATGTCTGGTCTATAACCAGCTCACTAGTTTTCTTGCTGCTAACTCTCTATTCGATCTGCACCAGTCCGACTTTCGCTCTCAACACTCTAGTGAGACTGCTCTGACCAAGGTGACTAAATGATCTAGTTGCCGCTAAAACAAAGGTCACTTCTCCCTCTTTATTCTTATCAACCTCTCCGCTGCTTTAGATACTGTTGACCACCCTCTCCTGCTCCTCACGCTGCATCAGCTTGGCATCAGTGATGCCACTCTCTCCTGGTTATCTTCCTATCTCTCTTCTTGCTCCTTCAGTGTCTCCTTTGCTGGTGCCTCTTCACCACCTGTTCCTCTCTCAGTTGGGGTACCTCAAGGCTCTGTTCTGAGTCCCCTAATCTTCTCGATCTATACTGCCTCTCTGGGCAACCTCATCTCTTCCTATGGATTCAATTAGCATCTCTATCCTGACGACACCCAAATCTACCTTTCCTCTCCTGATCTCTCTCCTACCGTGCTGGACCATGTTACAGCCTGACTAACAGCTGTCTCCAACTGGATGACTTCACGTTTCCTAAAGCTCAACCTCTTGAAATCTGAACTTCTCATCTTCCCTCCCTCAAAAACCTCTATTCCTGCGCCCATCTTACTTCAGGTGAATGGTGCCACCATTACCTCCTCCTTTCAGGCTCGCTGCCTCGGGGTCCTCTTTGACTCTGATCTATCCTTTACTCCTCACATTCAGTCTCTAACCAAATCTTGGTACATCCCCCTAAAAAACATTGTACGCATCTGTCTCTTTCTTAATCAGGACTCTACTAAAATGCTCATCCAAGCTCTTATTATCTCGCGTCTTGACTACTGTAACCTCCTTCTCTCTGGCCTAAAGAGATCCCAGATTCTCCCTCCGCAGTCTGTAATGAATGTCTGTGCCAGACTCATACACCTTTGCACAATCTCTACAGTGGCTTCCTGTCTCCTTTAGAATCCATTTCAAATTACTGGTGCTCAAGTACAAAGCTCTCCATAACTGCGCCCCTGCCTACATCTCCTCCCTCATTACCAGGTATATCCCATCCTGACCACTTCGCTCTGCCAATGATTTGATACTATCAGTTCCTCATACCCGCACCCCCAACTCCCGCCTTCATAACTTCTCCCGAGATGCTCCCTTTCTATGGAACTCCCTCCCCCGCAACATTAGACTCTCTCTGTCTCGAGTCCTTCAAGAAGTCTCTCAAAACTCATTACTTTAGTGAAGCCTATTGGCTCACTCCATGACCCCTCACTGTACATTTCTTGCTCCATCTTCTCAATCAGCCCACATGCACCCCGCTACTTCACACACTCCAGGTACCCTCACCTACTGTGTCACCCATCTCCTCTTAGATTGTAAGCTCTTGAGCAGGGTCCTCCCTCCTACTGTTCGGTGTGTAACGTGTATGTGTATTTGGCATTTTGTCTCTCCCATTATACAGCCCTAAGGAATTTGTTGGCACTTTATACATGCTTGTAACTGTAACTGTATTTCTGCCCAATAATTAAGCTTTGCTTGCCTCATTGCCAGGTAAGATAGTCACTAACGATTAGTGTCCCCTCTGAATCGCTCTGCTTGGCTCACCAACAATAACCTTCCCCATAAAAGTTGCAGGTTATGGAGAGATAAGGTTAAACGGGAGGCAAATGATTGGGGGGGGTGGCTCAAGCTGGGAAGAGAGAGGCCCAGCGAGAGGAGAGGATCACAAAGTTGGGGGAGATAGGTACAAAGTGGAAAGGGGCATGTAGAGGGTGAAGAGGGGCACAAATGCCGGTAAAATAAAAGTAGCACAAAGGGTGGGGAAAGGGAAACAGGTCTTCAATAAAATACCAAATGTCATAATTAAATATCTTAGAGAAGTATGAAATCACGCCTATAGTCACACCCCCATGCAACTCCTCTCATCACGCATCTTCAAAAGTGCCTAGGAAATGGTTATGCAAAGGAGAAAACTGTACTTTCTTCCCTTTCTTTGTTTTGCTGTACATGACAGAGGTATCAACAGGTGAATTTTTTCGTTTTTATATATTAGTGTTTATATTGTTTTGTAATTTTAGCCGTTCCTTAACTATTGCCCTCCTTTTAATATAGTTTTAGTGCACAATAAAACAATTATAAAAAGAGAGACTTATGTCCCATATAATGAGTGCTGTGTAGAAATAAAATAGGGGAGACGGTGCAGTCATCAAAAATGGGTTCAACAAAATGCAAAAGGAAAGAAATTAGACAGAACACCATTCCCTGCAAAAAAAGTAGATCATTGCATTAAAAAAACTTTATTATTACACAAGATAAAAACACTTTTTAATACATAGTAGCATTTCAATGGAAAGATGTCAAGAACTTCAAGTATTTCTAAAAATAAAAAAAAACTTGGTTATATAGATCATTTTTCTATATACAAGATCTTAAAATTTTATGTGTCCAACTATTTGTTTGAAACTTGTATTTCTGCACCTGAAGAAAAACTATATATCAAATGAAGATTTAAAAGAAGATACATTTTTTATCATTTGGAAAAAATTGCTTGAGATTATAATTCACTCAAGATATATTTGGCAACAATATAGTTAAATCCATATTTAGGTGTGTGAACAGAATTCAGTAAGAAGATGAGAGAAAGGGTCATTCAGAGCAAAGATGAAATGCTTTACAGATAGACAAGTCGATTAATAAAAAGAAATGTAAAATACGCAGCCCCTGGGCAGAACCATTTCACAAGGAGTTGTCAAAATGTTGCTGAAAGATCGGAGGCCAAGAAAGTGAGTCTGGCCTCAGGCTTTACATGTTCCTCTGGCTTTCCCAGGTGTGCTATTGCCAGTGATAATGCTCTTACCTGGGAACTGTATCCCCCTGCCAAAATGTAACAGAGCCGCAAGGGTAGAGCAGAGGAGGGGTAAAAGGAATAATGAAAGTGATGAGTGGGCTCCCGAAAAAATGGGTGGTGAACGAGCGCAAGAACAAGAACCATGGCGAGGACATTTAAGGAGATGGAAATAAAGATGATCAAGAAAGTCTGATCAAAAAAATGGTGAACGTCAAATTAAGCTATCTAGAGTAAACGTCTGAACACATCCAGGTTTTCTGGATGCTTTATGATTAGGGATGAGCTGTTCGGTTTGATCTGTTCGGAGTTCGCATCGAACAACGGCCGTTCGACAGTTCGCGAACTTCGAACTTTTTGGGACGTTTGCCAAAAGTTCGTAAAAAAAATAAATTTGAAAAAAGTATAAAAAATGCTTAAAAAAATACAAAAAAATCTAGAAATAAAGAGACTCTTTACTGCAGAATATTATAAGCAACAGTTTATTAGATATTGAATTAAAACGGGAATATTTTTAACATTGAAACCTATGGGATAAAACATTCTTGTTACTAAAACATCACGCAGACACGGCCCTCTAATCAGGCACTGTAGAGGGCAGCCTGCAGGGGCCTCCCAAGGATCCCCTTGAGGAGCATGCGATGACAGAGCTGCGACTGTGCGGGCTAGCCGCCCGGGTGCATGTGGCAGAGACAGGCAGCGCAGGGAGGGAGCCACTGCACCTGCGGCCACGGCAGACCCCCCCCACAACCAGGATCCATGGAGCCCCCACTGACCACCAGGCTAAGGTAAGGTGACTAGTTTCTAAAAAAAAAAAAAATCCGAGGACATTTTTAAATGTCCCCGGGAACATAAAATAAAGCTTTTTTTTTCTTTCTCTACCTGGCTGAATGTATTTAATTATATATATTAGATACATTCAGCCAGGTAGAGGGGGGTGGCATGTGGACTGTGCGGGGTCTCAGGCAGTGGTTTGTTTTTTTTGTGTGTATATTTTTAGCAAATATATAGGGGAAGGTAAGGGCAGGTATATATATATATATATATATAGATATAATACAGTCAATTTGGTCTGCACTCACGGTTCACAGTTGATTCTCGCACCCGGTGCTTGGTGAAGGCCTCCTGAACATAAATAGATGTATGGAATCACCCGCACTCCAGGATTTTTTCACGTTTCTTCACTTTATTTGAACAAGTTTTATGTCATGTCAACGTTTCAGTTCCTCTCCGGAACTTTCATCAGGACAAAAAAAAACACACAATACCCCCCCATTGCAAACCCTGAGGTTAAATAGGGAGAAAAATCATTAAAATTTCAAACACCAAATTTCAAACACCAAACAAACATCATGGACTATCCTCAATATGCACAGGAGTTAATCTCCCAGCTTCAAGATGAGGGAACATACCAACGATTGGAGAGGGACCCCACGATTGAGATTTCGCAGAGATTTGAGGAAACCCTGAAGAGGGGATTGGAGATGGGTGAAATCAATAATGCGCTATTTGATTTCTTGGTGCAGAAGCACCCAAAAACTCCAGTGATATATGGAATCCCAAAAATCCACAAAAGTGACACTGCGCCACCTGTTCGCCTCATTGTGTCCGCCATCGGAGGCGTCATAGATCCGGTTGCAAGATGGCTGGACTTCTTGTTTAAACGATCGGTATTGGCTATTCCCACATGTGTCAAGGACACGACAGATTTCTTGCATAGATTGAAGGGCATTACTTGTATTGATGAAAATTTGGTATTCTTGACTATGGATGTTAAAAGCCTTTATACAGTTATCCCTCACCAAGCCGGTATAAAGGCCATGCGGGAATTGTTATCACAGTCTACAGTGTATACGGGCCCTAAAATTGAGTTTGTGTTAGAGCTACTAGCTTTGGCTTTGCAAAATAATTATTTCAGATTTGAAGACCGGTGGTTTGTGCAGCGCACGGGGACATCCATGGGTGCCTCGATGGCACCCATGTATGCCAATGCGTTTATGTATGCGTTTGAACGGAGTCACATATTGGGTCATTTTTCTTAGAAAATTATGCTTTATGTTCGCTTCATTGACGACATATTTGTTTTATGGAGGGGTACGGTGGATGAAGCTAGGGAGGTTGAAGGATACATCAATGGACTGAATAGTCCCATTAAGGTCATGAGTGAGGTAAGCAGTGAGTCCATTCATTTTTTGGACATTAAGGTGTTTGTGAAGGACCATCAACTTCACCATTCCCTTTACTCTAAACCAACAGATCGCAACACGCTTCTACTAGGTTCTAGTGCACACCCCGAACATTGTAAGCGGCTTTACCACACGCCCAATTTTTGAGGACCATTAGAAATAATAGTGATGTGTCGATAAGACAGGAACAGTTAAGTCAAATGCATGAGAAGTTTGAGCAACGAGGGTATCCGAAACAGACATTAGAGCAGGCTTTGGAAAGGGCTTTTGTGCCCCGGGTGAAGAAGGCACAACAAGATAGATTGAGGTTCCCCATCAACTACACTTTGGCCACAGAAAAATTGACAGCTGCAGTTAAGAGAAATTGGCGCATCCTGGAGAGTGACCGAACTTTGCCCAGTAAGTTCAGGTGCCCTCCCATGTTCTGTTACAAACGGAATAGGAGCCTTAAAGACCTATTGGTACACACGGATCCAGTTTTAGAGAAGACACAGGAATTGGTGCGATATCGCAGTGTGGGATGTAAGCGTTGTTTGGGGTGTGTGACTTGCAGCCATATGGTCCCGGGGAAGGAGTTTAGCCACCCACATACCGGAAAACGGTTCTATATTCGACATATAATAACGTGTAAAACTGAGTACGTGGTATATAGGATATTATGCCCATGCGGGCTAGCGTACATGGGCAAGACAACAACCTCACTATGTGATAGAATTAGAAATCACAGGTCGAACATAAGGATAGCGTACCGGGATGGCCACTCTGACAAGCCGGTGGCAAGACACGTTTTAGAATTGGGTCACTCAGTTGCTTCACTGCGCTTTACAGCCATAGACCATGTCCCTGTACCTAGGAGGGGGGGAGATAGAGCACTTATGTTGCTTAAAAAAGAAGCCCAGTGGATACACAGGCTAGATACAGTGCACCCTCTGGGACTCAACGAACGCAACATGTATTCGGTTTTTGTATAGGTAGGCGGTGGTGAGTTTGAAGTGGGTCACAGTATAAAGCCATGTAATAGCATCAACAAGTGATGATTTTGCAATGTTGAACAAAATCGCTGAATTGACAAATAACAGTCTGACATTTTTCTTAAACACAGATGGTAGTTTGTTTTTAAAATGTGATTGCCGCTGTTCAAACCGGCAATCCTTGGTTTTCTTTCCCAGCTGGTGTGTATGAGTGAACCGAGGGGTATGGGCGCTGAGTGTGGGAGGGCTCTTATGGAGTCTAAGGCATTTTGGTTACCAGGACGACCAGGATGACGTCATTGAGATGCGCCGCGGTATGGCGCATGCGCAGAGCACCCTAGAGCACGCCGGACGCCATACACACCGGGAGGGTGAGTAGCCAAGGTGTTTGAAATTTTAATGATTTTTCTCCCTATTTAACCTCAGGGTTTGCAATGGGGGGGGTATTGTGTGTTTTTTTTGTCCTGATGAAAGTTCCGGAGAGGAACTGAAATGTTGACATGACATAAAACTTGTTCAAATAAAGTGAAGGAACGTGAAAAAATCCTGGAGTGCGGGTGATTCCATACATCTATTTATATATAGATATAGATATGATATATATATAGATATATAGATAAGATATACATCTATATTCTTATAAATATATATATCCAGACTTGTATTACACACACATTTTGGCAACTAATTGCCCCCCCCCCCAATTGGCTGATCCCTCCAGAAGAAATGTTGAACCCGATAGAGCAGAGAATAATATATATATTCTCTGCTTTGTCGGGTTCAACATTTCTTCTGGAGGGAACAGCCAAATTGGGGGGGGGCGCATTTAGTTGAGATTGTCCACATGCCACCCCCCATGTGCGTATGTGTATATATGGTCTGAGGTCTGTGGGTGGGTGTATATATATATATATCTGCGTGTTGATATATACGTATATATAGGTCTGCGTGTTGATATATACGTATATGTCTGTGTGGTATCAATGCATCCCTACTCTATACATGGTGCTCCGTGTCCCTATAATATATATGATCAGGGGTTACCTGTTTTTTATATTTTTATACTATTCCTATTAAATTAACAGTAATTTTTGATGTATTTTATTCAGTAGAAACTTTTTTGCCTATATAACATGTGCTTTGTGAAAATAAAATGGTTTTGCGTGTACATTTTAATTTAGTTAGTGGATTCTGTCCAGTGCGGTGAGAAGCAAACGTAATGTAGTGTAGACACGCTGCGAGGCGGAGCAGAGTGAAGTCAAGCCTGCAAAATGTTTGCTTCTCTTCGCTTCGCTACGCTGTGTGTCTCAGCCTTTATTCCCGCATCGCTAGCTTACCGAATCAGTTTGTATACTTGTTACTGACCCTGCTTGTTCTGAGGACCTGATCTGTTGCCGACTTTGCCTGCCATTTGACTATTCCCTCTGTGTATTCCCTGCCTGTTCTGTTTGCTTCCTGTTGCTACTGGAGTGCGCCGATTCTTACCATATACAGTAGCGCAGTACAAGCAGTGGTGTATTTAGGTTTTGTGCTGCCCTAGGCCTGACTAAACTCGTGCACCCCCTAATTTAAATTTGAGGCACCCCTTCCTGTCAAGGGCACACCTCTTCCTGGTTAATCCCCACCCTTCCTCTTTAAACTCCACCTTTTCCTCTTAGAGCTCCGCCTTTTCCTCGCTTTATATTAAAAGTGGATTCCAAGTGCCTACTTGTATATTTTGTATACCATTTCAAATGTATCTATTGAGATAAATAAAATTATGAAATGTTTAAATTCAAGCATTTTTACAAAGAACAGCCACGCATGTCAAGTATACTGGATCACAGCCGCTCTAATTGGTTGAACAATAAAATCCACAGAAACGTGCACTGCATATGAGTGTATCACAGAGCTGCACAGCAATAAAATTCACAGAAATGGGCACTGTGTATGAGCATATCAGAACGGCACAGCAATAAAACTCACAGTAATATGCAGTGTGTATCACAGAATCCACAGCAATAAAACTCCCAGCAATGCAATGTGCAGTGTGTATGAGTGTATCAGAATCCACAGCAATAAAACTCCCAGCAATGCAATGTGTGGTGTGTGTGTCAGCGTATCAGAATTCACAGCAATAAAACTCACAGCAATGTAATGTGTGGTGTGTGTCAGCGTATCAGAATCCACAGCAATAAAACTCCCAGCAATGCAATGTGCGGTGTGTATGAGTGCATCAGAATCCACTGCAATAAGACTCCCAGCAAACCGAGTGAATATGAGCACACAGCAATTATTTATTCTATATTTACCGGCCTCCGTCTGCGGTAAGGCTGTGTGCAGAGTCAGCAGGGACTGTGTACAGACTCAGCAGGAGGTCCCTCCAGGCCACGTTAGGATCGCTGCTGTGCCTGTGCGTGGAGCCATCTTGTCAGCAGTGGGGTGCCACTGCCAGAGGGTGCACCGTGGCTTTGATTCCCTTTCCGGTGGGTGTTCAGTCCAGAATAGAGTGAGAGTCCGTGTTAATGAAAGGGCGGGCAGCTGCGTGCGTGCGTGTCATGTGGTTCAGCCAGTCAGGTGGTACTGAGACTCAGTACCACCTGACTGGCCGGACCGCTTGACCTGCACGCACGCAGCCTCACCAGGAGCCAGGCAGCTCAATGACAAATTTCTATCACTGCAGTGCTGGTTAAGGAAAGGTCCACTTTAAACAGCAGTAAGCAGACAGGGCTTCGTATTCTGCTGATACCCCCCCTTTACCTGCCTTTTACTGTCATCTTCTCTCTCTGCACACAAATCACATCCCCCTCCCCTCTCCTAGAGCTGCTGCAGGGCAGGGGAGGAGCTATGGAGGGAGGAGAGGGGGAATTTTATTCTATTCGATTTTATTCCGTATGCAAACGCCCTGCTCCGCTGCTCATTGTTTGAGAACACTGCTCAAAGCTGACACACAGCGACAGTGGCACCTCCTAGTACCCTCTAATGAGACCCAAATAATCACTGGTACCTGGGGCGGCCCGCCCTCCGCCACACCCCTAAGTACACCACTGCTCTGTGATATGCTCACACACAAGTTTGGCGAACTGCCAGCAAGTACGGTGCTGTTTGAAGGCATTGCAAATCCCCATAGAGAAGTAATGCTTAATCTATTCAGAGAACACCAAACAGCAGAGAAATGGCAGTGAAATGCCCTGATGTTCGGTGGTTTCAATCAGCAGGTTTATTCAGGCGAACCCCATAGGTTTCAATGTTAAAAATATTCCTGTTTTTATGCAATATCTAATAAACCATTTATTATTTTAATCTGCAGTAAAAAGTCTTTATTGATATTTTTTTTTTTAGTACCGTTTAGTAATTTTTAAGCAAAATTTCCCCCCTTTTTTTTAATAGCGTTTTTTCTTTTTTCTGTAACAGAACTTTTTATTATCAATCATAGGATCTTATATGTAAATTCCAGACATTTTCGTTCAGTAGTTCTTTTGAAAACAGCAGGCCGCGGGTTTGCGGTGGCAACATTCAGCGGCCGACTCCATGCACTTTGGGGACCCTGCGGTGAATGGTGAATTCACTGCAGGGTGGGGAAATTTTATTCCCCGAAGTGCAGGGAACTATAGAACACCAAAATGTTGGCGTCATTTTGGTGCTCTGTGAGTTACCCATTTAGTGGTGAAGTTTTTTGCTGCCCCCTGGAAAGTCTACCCAGGACATACTTGAAAATTAGTGAAATCTCAATGTATCCTTCCTGGCAAAATACTTTGCAAAAGTGAAAAAAAATTATATTTTTTTTGGGGTGGGGCCACCAGTGCGGGCCGCCGCCCCCTGGAAAGTGCCGCCCTAGACCTAGGCCTTGTTGGCCTAGGCCAAAATACACCACTGAGTACAAGTGCCTAAACATTGCTGACCCGGTTTTGTTATAACTGCTGATGTAACTGAATAGATAGAGGATCTCTTCTGCATTACCAAAACCTCCACCATTGCACTCTTCCATAATACCACAGATGGGTTACTTACGGTGTGAAGGCACTTGCTGCCACCAAAGGCACAATATTTGGGTGCACTGACACATATACCAGATTCATATCATTTTAATATTTGACCACAGGGTCCAACCCTGCACTCTTCCACAATACCACAGAGCTGTTACGGTGTGACGGCACTGTTGCCGACACTAAAGGCCCAATTTTAAAGCACCGATTGTTACTTTCATCCAAAGCCTGCATAAGTTTCATCATAATTTAGCCAAAAAAAACACTAAACTTGTTCTGCGTGTCCTAAAATGTCTCCTCTTTTCATACAGACTGCCGCTCCAAGCAGTTGTTTATGAATAGAGTAAAGGAAAACCATTTACCGTCATTTGAAATGTCATTTTTTTGTTTTTAACTGTTTCTATACATCGCACAAATCCGCCACTTCACGGGCAGGTTATGGAGACCTCCTAGGCACGATATTTTAAGGAATTTTTCATTTTTATTCTTAACCTTTATTTCATGGAAAACTCACTGTTCCCTTAAAAACGTTTTTTTTTTTTTTAAAACTTTTTGTCCTTGTTTCCTGTCCCCCAGGGCACTACCCGGACCCCCATACACCTTTTATGGCAAATATCTTGCATATATGCCCTCTTGGAGGGCACTCTAAAAATCGAACTTTCGAGTCCCATTGACTTGCATTGAGTTCGGTTCGTGTTCACGTTCGAACTCGAACTTTTGAAATTGTTCGAGTTCGAATGCGAACCGAACACGGGGGTGTTCGGCTCATCACTATTTATGATGTGAACTTGCCCAAACAATCCTCATAATCATCACTCATGCGTTCAAAGTTTGCATAATTCTAATAAACCATAAGTGTGTGATATAGGGGTCGCCTGGTGTATAGCATACACCCTAATCAGGTTCAATTTCGTAGTGCTTGTCCCATTTAGGTCTGTATCCACCCTTTTAGATGGCAATTAAATTGTACAAAAAATAAATAATCCATTGTATCGTTACATTTGATTATTGCAAAAAAGATGTTGTTTAATATATTTAATTAAAATAAAAAAATAACATAAGAATAAAAACAATAACAAGGACAGGTGCTCAACGCTCACAAGATATAGAGAAAACAATTTTTTGAAGGTATATGCATACATACATACAGTTGTGTTCAAAATTATTCAGCCCCCAATGCTGTAAAGGGTTTTAGGGAATTTAGTGTACATTTGTAATTGTATTCAGAATGAAATCCTACAAGGACTTTTTAAAGAACCATATGCAACTAAAATTACATCAATTGGTTTTGTAATACAGTAGTAAATGTTTATTTTGTGAATTCTTCATTGACACAATTATTCAACCCCTTAAAGACTACCACTCTGAAGAACAGAGGTTCATTCAAGTGTTTTCAATCAGGTATTGAAAACACCTGTGGATGTCACGGAGCAGCAATAAAGCATAATAAGCACCAATTAGGCAGCTTTAAAATGACTGTGATACTCAGCTCCTTCTAGACATTTACTGGTGTGGTTACAAACATGGTGAAGTCAAGAGAATGGTCCAGGAAGACAAGAGAAGAGGTGATTATTCTTCACAGGAAGAGCAATGGCTATAAGAAGATTGCAAAGATGTTAAACATACCAAGAGAGACCATAGGAAGCATCATTCGCAAATTCAAGGCAAAGGGCACTGTTGAAACGCTACCTGGTCGTGGCAGAAAGAAGATGCTGACTTCGACTGCTGTGCGCTACCTGAAGCGTAGAGTGGAGAAACGTCCCCGTGTGACTGCTGAGGAACTGAGAAAAGATTTGTCAGATGTGGGTACTGAAGTTTCAGCTCAGACAATAAGGCACACACTGCGTAATGAAGGCCTCCATGCCAGAACTCCCAGGCGCACCCCCTTGCTGTCTCCAAAGAATAAGAAGAGTCGACTGCAGTATGCCAAAAGTCATGTGGACAAACCACAGAAGTTTTGGGATAGTGTTCTGTGGACTGATGAAACAAAATTAGAACTGTTTGGGCCCATGGACCAACGCTATGTTTGGAGGAGGAAGAACAAGGCCTATGAAGAAAAGAACACCTTGCCTACTGTGAAGCATGGCGGGGGGTCAATCATGCTTTGGGGCTGTTTTGCTTGTGCAGGTACAGGGAAGCTTCAGCGTGTGCAAGGTACCATGAATTCTCTTCAGTACCAGGAGATATTGGATGACAATGTGATGCAGTCCGTCACAAACCTGAGGCTTGGGAGACGTTGGACCTTTCAACAGGACAATGATCCCAAGCATACCTCCAAGTCCACTAGAGCATGGGTGCAGATTAAAGGCTGGAACATTTTGGAGAGGCCATTGCAGTCACCTGACTTAAATCCGATTGAGAACCTCTGGTGGGACTTAAAGAAAGCAGTTGCAGTGCGCAAGCCTAAGAATGTGACTGAACTGGAGGCTTTTGCCCATGACGAATGGGCGAAGATACCCGTAGATCGCTGCAAGACACTTGTGTCAAGCTATGCTTCACGTTTAAAAGCTGTTATAACTGTAAAAGGATGTTGTACTAAGTACTAAGATTGAATGTCACTTGGGGGTTGAATAAAACTGATAATGATGTGAGCACAGAAAAGACATTTGTGGTTATTTCATTATAAATGTTATGTTATATTTGTCTGACCTATACGTGCCTCTTTGATTTAATTGTAAGCAAGATGACTGAATCAATGTCAAACTGGCCAAAACACTCAATTTCAGTGGGGGTTGAATAATTTTGAACACAACTGTATATATGTTCTGAGGTTCAATACATGTAATAGTTCACATTCATGAAATAAAATTCATCGTCAGGTTAATCCTAGGAAAGAGGAAAAATGTACAATAGTGAAGTCCAGCATTCACAATGTATATAAAAGAGAAGGGGGGACGGACCCACTCACACTTTCTTGAGCCTCGTTAGGCTCGAGCACCTCGCCTGCGGGTGTTTCAATCGGCTCACCCGATAGCCCTCAGTGATTCACCGGTCGTGTAGCCCTGGTGTCCTTTGGAGTGTCTTTAGGAATTCCGGGTAGTCCACAGGTCACAAGATAAATAGCAGAAGCCTGTTTTTCCAGCCCTGCACCCGCATTGGAGCTGCCTCCTCACTCTGCCACTCTGCCACTCTTTCAAATGAGAAGCGGATTTAACCCTAACAATTGGGGGCTTGTCCGGGATGGCTGCCTAAGAGTGGTGAGTATGTCCGTTTGTCTTGTCTGACAGTGTACTTTACTGTCCGCTTTGGTGGTAGCCATACCCATTTGTTTTATGTGGGGAAAATAATCCGAACCTGGTATGTCTTATACGGCCGGATGTCCTGGGGACATAGACAGAATAGACAATATTAGGAATATTGTGCTAATAATATAGCCAAGGAAGAGGAGAATCGAGTATTTTTGTACTATCTTTCCTCTGTCTATATATTTGTTTGTGTGATCTTTTGGTGGGGTCTGAGTGGTAAGGAACTGACTCCAGTCACTGTTATATTATCAAGTTTGTATTTGATTGTATTGCTGAATTGAGAATTCACTGTTGAAACGAATTATGGGAAAAACATCATCCAAAACGCTGTCCCTGATCCACACATGATCACCCCAGTGAAACAGATGATGCCTGAATGGGCATCGTGTGATGTGCCACAATTCCAAGACCGCATCGCCCAACGCGAAGCTGCGGGCTGCTTTGATATACCTCAACCTAAATCCACCTCCTTGCCCAAACGCAACTGTACCAGGGACACGGTCGCAGCCGCGGCCGAGGATTTAGGGGTGGATACAGAGGGGTAGGGGGATGGACAAGTACCCAACCCAGGTCCAAACACAGCAGGTCCCAACCCTACCCCAGACACGTACACGCCACACAAACCTCAACATTGCTTTAATTGTGGTGCGCTGGATCATTGGGCCAGGGAGTGCCCATGGCCCCGTAAACCGCGACAATCAGAATTGCAATCAAACATCCCACACCAGTCTCCAAACACCCAATATCAGTCACAAGATCAGGGTCCACAATTTCCCTTGGAATGGGATTCCCAAAGGCGTGCATGAAGCTGCCCGAGGGATCTTGTCCCTATTTTTCCAGAGATCACAACAACATGCAATGACGAACCTTTCATTCTTCTGAGTATAGAAGGCACTCACTGGCCATTCCTTGTTGATACTGGCGCCACCCACAGTACATTATGTGCCACTGCATACAAAGGACCTCTGGAGAAATCATAACCCTCTTTGGGAATAAATTGGATTCTCACCAAATCATACCTCACACAAACTTTAAAAATACGTGACCATAACAATAGGATAATGCTAAACCATAAATTCACAATTATCCCAGATTGTCCAGTTAATCTGTTAGGCAGGGATCTTATTCACGCTTTACAGATTACCATTAAACCTTTGCCAGGAGGGGGCATGCATTTTACACCCCCCCCAACTGGACATCAAACCAAACATGATAGACTCACAACTTGGATATTTCTACTTGACACACGAGAAAGATTTCCATGAACCTGAGTTCCCGACCACTGTCTGAGCCACGTCTGATTATGATGTGGGTTGCATCTCTTGTACCCCATATAAGGCACGCATTAAACCCGGAGCAACTCCCGTGTATCACAAACAATACCCAATCTCCAAAGAGAAAGAGGAGGGAATCGCACCCCTCATTGACTCCTTTATACACCAACAGATTATCGAACCTATAATCTCACCATACAACACCCCATCAACCCCATTAAAAAACCTGATGGAACATATAGATTCATCCAAGACCTTAGAGCTATCAACAGTCTCATAACGCCCATTGAACCTGTAGTTCCTGATGTCCCGTCAATGTTGTCTTCTATCCCTTGTGAGGCTAGCCATTTCACAGTGATTGATTTAAAGAACACATTTTTTTCTGTCCCTGTGGACAAAGAGACAAGGCTACTTTTTGCATTCACTTTTCGCGTCGCCAGTTTAGCTGGGCCCGTATGCCTCAGGGGTTTGTGGATAGTCCGGTTGTGTATACCATTGCCCTCCAAACCACGCTCCGAGCCTGGACTGCCCCCTGTGGTTCTGTCCTGTTACAGTACGTGGATGATCTCCTCTTCTGTAGCAAGTCTATGGATGCCAGCCGCACAGATGGTGTTAGTCTGTTGAAATGGTTGCACAAATGTGGGCACAAAGTGTCTAAAAAGAAATTACAATGGTGTCAAGAAACTGTACAATATCTAGGATTTGTGTTGAGGCAGGGGGAACGAAGGGTCAGTCAGAAGAGAGCTGCGACTCTAGTGGGTCTGGTCCGCCCACACACACAGAAGGATTTGCTCACCTTCCTCGGCATGATTGGTTACTGCCGACAATGGATTCCTGACTGTTCCCACTATGACAACATTCTGAGACAAGCCACTACGGGCGAATCTCCAGATATACTCAAATGGCCTGATAAGATGATTCATGCATATGCTACTTTTAAATGCGCTATGGTCACCAGCCCAGGGCTTGGCATCCCAGACTACAGCAAGCTGTTCCATTTGTATGCATGGGACAATAGTAAAACCATTGCGGGAGTCCTAGCTCAGGGTCACGGCAGAGGCCTTCGCCCCGTTGCTTTTTTCCAAAGTAGTCCCAACGCAGGTCCAAGGCATGCCTGCTTGTCTACGCACACTGGCTGCATGCGCTATGATTGTTGAAATGGCTACACCCTTCACTCTGGGACATGAGACAATATTGCACACCACACATAATGTTGCTACTCTGTTGAAAACACTCCACACCCAACACATGTCAGCCTAGAGGCTCAGTGGATATGAGGTCATTCTGATGTCCAGCCCCACCCTCCAGATCCAGTACTCATCCCCCGCTGTGGGTCCCGCTCCTATTTTAAATGCCCTCCTGGGTCTTAATAAGGGGGACCAGGATGAGGTCCCCCCAGTTCATGACTGTGCGTCCACCATAAATGAAGATACGTCTCCCCATCCAGACATGCTGTCCACCCCATCCCTGATTCTTCTGTGGTCTTTGTGGACATCTCCTGCAGCCGTCCCAATGACTCTACATACCTGGCTGGTTATGCTATTGTGTCCCTCCCGGATTCCGTCCTGGAAGCCAAATCAATACCCTACCAATCCGCGCAGGCCGCCAAACTCATTGCCCTCACCCGGGCCTGCCACCTATTTGCAGGAAAACGGGTTACCATTTACACTGATTCTAAATATGCGTACGGGGTGGTGCATGATCATGGGGTCATTTGGGCGAGATGTGGCTTTGTAGCCGCTGATGGTAAATCAATTTCCCATTCAACCCTTGTTAAATCTCTGCTCTCGGCACTCCTCCTCCCATTAGCGGTAGCCATAATACACTGCAGGGCACACACTCTAGGCACTGACACTATCAACATTGGTAATGCATTTGCCGACAGACAAGCGAAGATAGCTGCTACCCAGTCACCTGCCACTGTTGTCATGCCCATGCTCTACCCACCCCTGCCAGATGCTACCCTCCTCCTTTCCACCCTACAGGCTTACGCTACGCCAGACGAGATAGATGACTGGTCTACACCCATAAAGACACTTGATCCTATAGGTCTGTACATGAAATCAGGTAGAGTCTGCATCCCCCAGGCTAGTGCCCTACTATACATAGCCCAATTTCATGAGTAGGACACATAGGATGTAAACAGACTCTGACTGAACTTAACAAATGTTTTTACGTTACTGACCTGAACTCTTTAGTTAAACTTTACGTGGGCCGTTGCCTGACCTGCCTCCGTAATAATCCCAACACATCTGTTCTCCTTTCTGAGGCTCACCTCAACTATCCTACCACCCCTTTCACACACCTGCAAATGGATTTCACCCAATTCCTAAAACAGGCAAACGCCAAGAATACGCCCTGGTTATAGTGGATATGTTTTCCAGATGGTCAGAGGTGTTCTCCACCACTCATGAGGATGCCCGCACAGTAGTGCGCATCCTTATTGAGGAAATAATTCCCAGATGGGGTTTTCCCTTGAACATGAACATTGATAATGGTCCTGCCTTCACTGCCCTCATATGTCAACAACATGCAAAAACAGTACGGGTGGAATGGAAGCTACACCTGCCATACAATCCAACTAGCTCTGTCATAGTCAAACCTACAAATAGGACCTTCAAGGACAAGATAAGGAAGGCCACAGCAGGCACATTTCATAACTGGAAACGTGTGCTGCCAGCTATTCTAACTGAAATGCGAATGACACCGTCTAAATCAACGGGTTTCTCCCCTTTTGAGATCCTCATGGGTAGGACTTTCCCCCATCCTTGGGCACAGGCCCCCCTAGTGATTGAGAAAGGTGACCTCGACCAGCTGACGGACTCTTATGTTAATCACATACACATAGTGAATGCTATTGATACCATTGAGAGATCCGTTGCTCATACTCTTCCTTTGTCTCCACAGAGCCCTATTCATCCTTTTAAGGTTGGTGACGTGGTCCTGGTTAAACGTCTACAGAAGGGTCGGAAACCCCAACTCTTCCCTTTCTCTGAGCCCACCTGTGTTGTCGCCATCACCCAGACCACTGTTCTGACGGAAGCAGAGCCAACTTGGGTCCATGCATCACGTGTGAAGAGGGCTGACCAAAAACCCACAACAGAGAAGAGGGTTGTCCAAAAACCCACCCAAAGCGAGAACAGGACCCCCCCGGGTGTCCCAACCAGAGACTACTCCTGGAAGTGGCCAGGTGGTCACTCAACATATAGAGACTCCGCAAGACGTCCCTGAGGAACAGGCCCACGTTATCCCTACCCATCTGCTCAACCTACTTCTATTTTGAATATGAAGGACACAGTCTCACACCACAAATTAACATGCTTATGTACATTGGGGGTGTGGGGATTGATTTTGGGTTCCGGAGCCTTCTTCTATGCTGTGTCCCCCTATTTTTCAGATAATGGTGCCCCACCCACAACCTACACCCCGTGGCTCAATCATATGTATACATATGCCCCTAGACACAAACGCGCCATAAGCACAACAACAGCAAATATTGGTGCATGGGTTACGTGGACTTCATACTTATCAACCTAGGTTGGGGGGAGATCATGTTATGATCTAAGAGGGGATCGAAGGAAAGGGTTAACATTTGCTTCTACAGATTGAGCTGTGTCGGCACATACAAGTTGTCACATACTGTCAGGGTCGGGGGAGCGGGAAGCAGGAACCAGGTGTAGAAGCTATAACGCAGTACAGAGTAGGGAATATCCAGAAGAAGAGTCGAGACTTTCCAGGTTTGGTACACAACAAGGATATATTAGCATTCGTTTAGCAGGTATACAACTCCTAAGAGAAGCGACGCTGTGGCAATGATAGTGTGCAAGGACTGGGTATATATAGGCAGTTGGGGTGGTCACGCCCCTCTGAGCGGTGATGATTCGTCTCCCTATTTGGTCCCATCTGGGAGGTAGGCTCACCCTGGGGGCGATCCCAGTCCCTGTCCATCAAGGGCTCAGCCACGCCCCCCAACCTGTAAAAGGGAGCCTCCAGATCCAGACGCTGGTTTGGGCCACGCCCCCTCAAACCGCGCAGTGAGGAGTCAGGCACCGTGGTGTTCTGGGGCTCCAAATCGGCGCCATGACAGGCCCCACCGGCCGCTCGGATCAGGCGTGGTCCGCCCAACGCCGGAGGAGGCAACCCCCGTGATCGGGGCAGCGCCACTGCGACCACCGCAGGTGAGGGTCCAGGCCGCGAGGCGGCACCAGGTGGGTCCCGGGGTCGCCGAGATCCCGCTTCGGGGCATGACAGAACCCCCCCCCGAAGGAGCGCCCCCCGGGAGCGACCAGGGCCCGGTCTGCGCGGGTGCAAGCGATGAAACGCCCGGAGGAGAGCAGGTGCATGCACGTGCTGAACCGGTTCCCAAGACCGCTCCTCAGGGCCATACCCTTTCCAATGTACATAATATTGGAGTCTGCCCCTATGCAGACGGGAATCAAGAATCCGGCCAATCTCATATTCCAGGGAATCCGACACCACAGAGGGAGGAGGAGGAGCAGGGGAGCGGCCGACGAAAGGATCGGGAGGATACGACTTAAAAAGGGAGACATGGAAAACGGGGTGTATCTTGTATGAGTCCGGCAGTTGAAGACGAAAGGCAACAGAGTTGATCTTCTTAAGGATTCGAAATGGACCCACGAACTTGGGACCCAGTTTTTTGGATGGACAGGGCAACCGAAGATTTTTTGTGGAGAGGAGGACCATGTCCCCGATTTGAAAATCCGGAGCAGGTCGTCGTCGTTTATCCGCAGCTCTTTTGTACGTCTCTTGAGCAGTTTGTAGGGTAGTCGCGGCTAAGCGGAATCCTTGCTTGAGAATGAGAAGGCGATTGGTTGCTTCAGGCACAGTGGTGGTTACAGGGATATTGGGAATAGCAGTAGGATGGAATCCGTAGTTTACATAGAACGGAGAGGAGTTTATGGAAGAGTGTTTACGAGAGTTGTATGAGAATTCTGCTGAGGGCAGGAGGTCGAGCCAGTCATCCTGGAGGAAGGAAGTGTAACAACGTAGGTGCTGTTCAAGAATTTGGTTGACTCGTTCCGTTTGTCCATTTGTCTGTGGGTGAAAGGATGAAGAGAGGTTTCGCTGTATTCGTAATAAGGAACAAAAGGCTTTCCAGAACTTAGACGTGAATTGAGTTCCCCTGTCTGTTGTTACAGTATCGGGAATTCCATGGAGACGGAAGATATGGGTAAAAAATAAGGAGGCTGTTTCTCCGGCAGTCGGTAATTTCTTACTAGGAATGAAGTGCGCCATTTTAGTCAATCTATCGACAACCACCATGATAGTGTTGAAACCTTTGGACGGAGGCAGGTCTACAATGAAGTCCATGGTTAGTTGTGTCCATGGTCTGTTTGGGACTGGTAGGGGGCAGAGTAAACCCGCAGTCTTGGTATGATTGACTTTTGTTCTGAGACATGTAGGGCATGATTGGACGTATTGTTTGACACTGAGCTCCACAGAGGGCCACCAAAACTGTCGAAGAACAAGATCCAAGGTTGTTCGTATGCCTGGGTGTCCAGCCTGTGGAGAATCATGACATGTATGTAAGACGTCGAAGCGAGCTTCTTCTGGTACGAAGACACGGTCCTTGGTAATATGAAGGCCTTCAGGATTTACTTCTAAAGAAGTGGTTGCGGTTAGAGTGCGAATCTTGTCATATACGGGGTGGATGATGCCGAGGAAACATTTTGAAGGTAGTATTGATGAGGGGGTAGAAGGAATACTACATGAGTGATGGATGCGAGAAAGGGCGTCGGCCTTACCATTTTTCTGACCCGGTCTGTAGGTGACATGAAAAATAAAACGAGCAAAAAAGAGAGCCCAGCGGGCCTGTCTTGGTTTGAGGCGTTTGGCAGAACGCAGATACTCGAGGTTTTTATGGTCTGTATAGACAGTGATCGGGTGTGAGGCACCCTCCAGTAGGTGACGCCATTCTTCAAGCCCTCTTTTGATTGCTAACAACTCGCGGTCTCCTATGTCGTAGTTGATTTCAGCCGGATTGAGTTTTTTCGAACAATATGCCACTGGGTGAAGAAGACCATCGGCCGCACGTTGAGAAAGGATCGCCCCAGTGGCTATTTCGGAGGCGTCCACCTCCAAGAAATAGGGTGTTTGAGGGTCAGGCATGGAGAGGATAGGAGTGGTAGAAAAACGGATACGAAGAGTGTTAAATGCCACTTGAGCCTCTGGAGTCCATTTGAAGGGTATTCCGGTCTTGGTAAGAATGGTTAATGGGTGTACTATCTTAGAGAAATTCTTTATAAATCTCCGGTAAAAATTGGCAAACCCTAGGAATCGTTGTACTGCCTTTCGGGTGTCAGGAATGGGCCAGGACAGGATGGCCTCTACTTTTTTAGGATCCATCTCGATCTGTCCTGGAGAAAGCACAAATCCGAGAAAATCCACCTTCGTTGTTTCAAATATGCATTTCTCGAGTTTGGCATATAGTTTGTTGTCACGGAGTCGTTGAAGAACGATACGCATATGGGAGCGGTGGTCTTCGAGGGACGAAGAAAAAATAAGGATGTCGTCGAGATAGGTGACAACGAAACAATCAAGGAGGTCTCTGAAAACATCATTTATGAAATGTTGGAAGGTGGCCGGTGCGTTACACAGCCCGTAGGGCATGACTGTGTATTCAAAGTGGCCGTAGCGTGATCGGAATGCGGTCTTCCACTCGTCGTCTTGTTTCATCCTGACGAGATTGTAGGCTCCGCGTAAATCCAGTTTGGAATATATTTTGGCACCCTTTAGTCTCTCCAACAGTTCTGGTATGAGAGGTAAGGGGTATCGGTTTTTTACCGTTATCTTATTGAGGTCTCGGTAGTCCACGCATGGCCTTAACCCTCCATCCTTTTTATCTACAAAAAAGATGCCAGCTCCTGCCGGAGAGGTAGAGGGGCGAATGAATCCTTTTTCAAGGTTTTCTTTTATATATTCTTTTAACACAGTCAGCTCTGGTTCTGACAGGGGGTAGATACGGCCATAGGGAATGGCGGTCCCAGGAAGAAGATCTATAGGACAGTCATAGGGACGTCTTGGTGGTAGTGTCTCGGCTTTTTGTTTATCGAACACATTGTGGAACTCATGGTAGGCCTTGGGAAGGCAGACATTAGTCTGCGCCATATCTTTGTCGAGTATGGACATTACAGTGTGTGTTCTCTGGAGACACGTTTGTTTACAACGAGGAGACAGAAACGACACAGATGCGGACGACCAGTGTACGTAAGGGTCGTGTAGTTTAAGCCAGGGAAGGCCGAGTATGACCGGGTATAGAGGTGAAGAGACAATATCAAAGCATAATGTCTCAGAATGCTTAGAACCTATGGTGACTTGTAACGGTATGGTTTCGTGTGTTATGGGTCCAGACTGCAAATGAGAGCCATCAACTAGTTGAACGCACACAGGAAAGGTTTTATTGTGAAGGGGAATAGACAAAAGTGAAGATAAGTTTTCATCCAGAAAGCACCAACTAGCTCCTGAGTCCACCATGGCTTGTAGCGGGATCGTCTTCTGCTGCCACTGTAATAAGATGGGGAGCAGTAAGAGAGGGGAGGGATTCTTAGATGTATGTATGGCATGTATGACATGAGGAATGGGCTTACCCCTTCTTGAAACATTTCTGATAGGACAATTACGAACTTGATGGCTGGCTTCAGCACAATAGAGGCATAGGTGGAGTTGGCGACGGCGGTCTACTTCAGCTCTGGGTAGACGTCCGTTAACCAGGCCGATCTGCATGGGTTCAACCGAGGAACCTGGATTAGGCACCGGGACCAATGCTGTGGAAGCAGAAGGTTGTTCAGACAGGTTAGAGATGGGTCTAGGTATCCAAGGGAGTGTAGCTCCTCTTTCCTGACGTCTCTCTCTCATTCTGCGATCCACCAGAATACAGAAATCAATTAGGGCCTCCATATTAGGTGGTATGCCGACTCTAGCCAACTCATCTTTGAGGTGGTCCGCCAATCCTAAGCGGAATTGATCTAATAGTGCCGTGTCATTCCATCCTGTTTGGTGAGAAAAGTGGCGAAATTCCGTGATGTACTCTTCGACGGGCCTATGACCTTGTTTAAGGGTTCTGATGACCGTTTGGGCTGTATCACGTTGGTGTGGGTCTCTATACATTGAGTCCAAAGCACGGGAAAATGAGGCCCAGGTATCTAGAGACGGATCATTCTGGCGAAGAAGTGTGTGTGCCCATCTTTTCGGTTCTCCACCGAGGAGTGAGATGACTGCTCTGACTCTTATGAATTCTGAGTTGTAGGTTCGAGGTTTTAGAGAGAACAAGACATGGCAATCTAGAACGAAAGTCTCGAACTTGGAACGATCCCCAAAGAAACGGTCAGGCAGGGGAACCTGAGGTTCTGGGGTGGCTTCAGCGATGGGTTGGGGTGCAACGAGTTCGTCACCAGGATCGTAAGGAGGTGGGGGACCCATTGCATGGAATTGGTCTCGCAGTTGTTGTTGCTCTGCATGTAATTCCTGAATGGTTCTGGTGAGACCGGTAACTTGAAGGGTTAGGGCTTGTACCGCCTCGGTAACTTCTTCGGGTTCCATGGTATGGCCACAGCGTACTGTCAGGGTCGGGGGAGCGGGAAGCAGGAACCAGGTGTAGAAGCTATAACGCAGTACAGAGTAGGGAATATCCAGAAGAAGAGTCGAGACTTTCCAGGTTTGGTACACAACAAGGATATATTAGCATTCGTTTAGCAGGTATACAACTCCTAAGAGAAGCGACGCTGTGGCAATGATAGTGTGCAAGGACTGGGTATATATAGGCAGTTGGGGTGGTCACGCCCCTCTGAGCGGTGATGATTCGTCTCCCTATTGGGTCCCATCTGGGAGGTAGGCTCACCCTGGGGGCGAGCCCAGTCCCTGTCCATCAAGGGCTCAGCCACGCCCCCCAACCTGTAAAAGGGAGCCTCCAGATCCAGACTCTGGTTTGGGCCACGCCCCCTCAAACCGCGCAGTGAGGAGTCAGGCACCGTGACAGGCCCCACCGGCCGCTCGGATCAGGCATGGTCTGCCCAACGCCGGAGGAGGCAACCCCCGTGATCGGGGCAGCGCCACTGCGACCACCGCAGGTGAGGGTCCAGGCCGCGAGGCGGCACCAGGTGGGTCCCGGGGTCGCCGAGATCCCGCTTCGGGGCATGACACATACCATGTACTGCACTTTGTTCCCTGACTAAGCTAATTCTGTCTACATGGTGAAACCGTAACCACAAGGCTACCCAAAGGGTTTGTATCTGTGATCTATTTACCTAGCCACTTCAAACAGTTTTTTCCCCAGTTTTAAAAGTATATTCTGCATGGTGAATACTATGTCCTTATATGTATATGTTCAGCTGTTCTGTAATGTTTACATCGCTGTGCATGACTGTGCAAAAGGGTCCTAACCATCTATATAACCCTCAGTAAAACTTGGGTGGGGCAGAAGAGCCCACAGACTATCTTGCTGTGTGTTTCATTTCTTCATCTGTGGGCTATTCTCCATTGCAACGTAACTTGAGGTCTCCTTTTCTGCAGCTGATACCAGGCTAGATCAGGGATCTAGACGAGAAGCAGATTTAACCCTCACAGTGCCTAGTGTGTCCCTTTATAAAACAATCACAAAGTAAGTAATTAAATTACAGTATGTAACTAAAATGTTTTCTATGAGTGTACACCCTTATGAAATGTATTGTACAATGTTTTTGCTATAATACCAAATCATTAACTAGATCTCACTACTGAGTAGGGAGACACTCTACAGTAGCTCAGCACAGTGCCTCACTCCGCCCCTTCCTTCTCATAGCCTGGCTCTGTGAATGGGCGAAAACATGGACATGAGATTCAGGAGCAAAGCAGGAAGTATGAACCAGCCATCTCTGTGTCTTTCATATATCTTTAATTACCGCTCTCGCTTCATGGTTTACTATCAGGGTTATTCAAAGAGCTCCGAATTGGGGCCGAAAGGTAACCGAACGCTGAACTTCAGCGTACGGTTACCTTTCCAGGCCATTCGGCTATTCAGAGAGCAGGCAGTTCACCAAATGTTGGCGAATTGCCTGCACATACGGTGCCTGTTCGAGGGCAGTGAAAACACCATAGAGAAGCAATGCTTCGTCTATTCAGAGAACACAAAACAGCTGAGAAAGGTTGCCGAAATGCTCTGCCATTCGGTGGTTTCATTCGACAGGTTTATTCAGGAGAATCCCATAGGCTTCAATGTAAAAAATATTCCCGTTTTAATCCAATATCTAATAAACCGTTTATTTTATTCTGCAGTAAAAAGTCTCTTTATTTTTAGATTTTTTTAGGATCTTTTAGGCATTTTTCTGCAAAAAAAATTTTTAATCGTTTTTTCTGTAACAGCCTTTTTTATCATCATTCATTGGATGTTATATGTAAATTTCAGACATTTTCGGTCTGTAGTTTCTTTGCAAACAGAGTTTCACTTTTCAAACATTCAAGCGTAATGTTTTTTTTTTCATTCCATTCGTCTGCGGTGTCGGCTTTTTCCAGCGACTGCTCTGCACTGTGATCGACTCCTGCTCGGGTTTCTCCGGTTTGTTCGGCAGGGTTAATCCAGATGTTTTTGTGGGTTTCGGTGTGCGTTTGCCGGGTTTTGCAGTGAGTGTTCCTCGGGTTTGCGGCGGCTTCTCCCTGCACTACGACGGCCCTGTGCTGCTTGCTGAATACACCGCAAGTTCACCGAAATGGGATCACCAAATTGCACCGAATTGAAGAGAACGAAAAGTCACTGAACGTGATTCTCTTTGAATAACCCTGTACATGGACCTAGAAATGTATTTGGGAGGTGCAGGCATCATGTTCTATATTATTTCCCCGCCCTCTCTTGTGTTTAAGTCATCCTGTGCATGTGAGGGTGCAGGGTGTGTCACGGACCCCAGGATTGCAGCGTCGGGGTCCTGTTGTTTAGGAGGGGGTGTTCGGGGATTTGTTATGTAAAAATAATGTTATTGTCTATCTGTCTGACGTTATGGTCCATGTGTATCTGCTGTATATTTGAGTAGTTTGTTAATCTTCTTTGTCAGACAATCACTGCCCTATTATCTGTTTTCTTTAGATTGTAATCTGTTTGCCAATCACGATTGCCAATGTCCTGCCTCATTTAGGAATGTTGTGCAATGTTTGTTCCATTGTATTGTCCTAATCTAAATAGGTCTTAACCTCACAACATTTTCTAGGGGATGTTTTCGTATGTGTAAATAATCCAGGTTTGACCGTATAAATATCTGTGCCTGCCCCCAATTAAAGGAGTTCTATTTTGACCCTACATGCAGTTACAACTCATGGTGTGGGTGGCAGCTATATGCTGTTCGCTGTTCCAACTAAAAGCTCCAGATCTACAGCCTCAGCTTATTTCTGGGGGATGTTAGCAGGCTCTCTGCGTGTACGCTTCTTTTATCTTCGTTTAAGGACTGGAGAAAGGCACGAGAGTCATGAGAACATGGGGGTCCGGCTAGGAAGCGGCATTGACAGATGTGACCTGGTTGGGGTGCTGAGATCTGTTACACTATCTGTATAGACCTTGTGAACCTATCACTATTTTAATAAATTAAATAAACAAATGATTACATTTTGACATAAGCTGGTGCATTGAGATTTACAATGTTATATGATTTATTGTAGTTTATTTTGGAGAGATTGTTTATCCTGAAACACTGTAGCTCTGTATTTTAATCTTTTGGATTGATGTGTTCAGTGTATTGTTTATATTAAATGTATTTTTTTGCCTGATTTAATTTATTTACTAATTTTAATGTAACTGTAGATAGAAAATATGTTTGGGTTTACTGGTGCAACATTATAGCAGAAAAAAAATCTGTTATGATCTTATATCTTCCCACATTTTTTGTGCTTTACCAATTTTCTCTTTGTAGTGCTAGTTTGGGAATTGATGTGATAATTACTTTTGTGGTCAAGAGATAGTTTTCCCAGGATACCATGAGACCCTTTTCTAATCTTTGATCCTTGTCTTCTACCTATCATTTATGTAGGTGTATTTATAATTCATGGAATATACTGTACATTTTATCTCACTATCATACAAAAATAGATATACAGTGATTACACATTTTGGGCCACATTACACTCTTAACGCTAACGTTAACGCTCACCTGCATGAGCATTAACGTTAGCCGCGGTGTCTACCGCATATTACAGTCCAAACGCAAACGGCTTAAGTACCGTGTTTGCGTTTGGTACCTTGCCCTTTTCAGCGCGAGGTTACTGTACTTTGCGCTCCCTATACTTAACATGGGGAGCGCAAAGTGTTAATCAGCGTTAGGATTACAAAGTCCTAACGCTGTTTAACGTCCGGCTCTGGTTAGCGGAAAGTTAACCAGAGCCAGGACTTGGTGTTAACGGATTCCGCTTCTGCAGAATCCGTTAACACCAGCCAAAAAAATAACATTATCTACGGTTTGAATGAATGAAAGCTGTTTTTGTTTCTTTTCTCTGTTGCTGTAAAATAAAGAAGTGTGGGGCCTGCAGACTCCTGATCCGAGCTCTCTCACCTACTTACCACGATCTGGCAGCTTTCATGGCTCCATTCCCCATGATCTGGCAGCTTTCAGGGCTCCAGTCCCGATCTCTGCGACTTCCTCCAGCTCAGCCCCACGCCCACTGATTGTGCAAGGCAGGACAGTGACATGACTGTCCTGTGCCAATCAATGCATGGGAGGAGGCATGCCTCCCATGCAGGCATTTTTTGAATGGCTTGGACCAATAGCACTTTCGAATTGGTCCAAGCTATTCCATTGTTCTCCCAGACCCTCTGAGGCACTGGGAGAGCAATGTTCAGGAAGTGGGCAGTGCTCGGATGTCTGTTCATTGAACAGATGCGCCGCACTGCACACTTCCTCGCAGCCTACGCTATTATCCTCACCTGCCACCCCTGACTGCACGTCCCTGCCAAGTATCAGGGATGGATGCTGCAAGCAGGGGTTGATGGCGAGATGGTCCACTTACTCCTCCTGATGCTGACTCGACGGCCTGGATGTCAGGCATAGATGACTTCTTGGCGACGCTCCTAGAGGGGGACGAACACCCACTGACTCGGGGGGACCTACGCAGCCTGAACGCTGTGCTCCGTTCGTGCCAAGAAAGGGAGCTTCGTGTGGGACCATCTGAGGAGTCATCGCCGGACCCTAACGCATCTGGCTTTGTGGATTCGAGGGCGGAGGGGGATCAGCGAGTGCTGAGTGGTGACCTGGATGGTGAATCCGTCCCCGAAGCTCGGCCTTTAGCAGAGATGTTGGAGCCCTGCAGCCTGTACCCACCGGGTGGCCGGTGGTTCTCTGTCCGGGCAGTGGCCAATCGAGGCTGGAGTAACCCATGAGGATGTGAGCAGAGGTCCGGTGGTGGCTGCACATCCTCCCGTGATGACGCCGTGTGGCTCCCTCGAGCCGACTCCTGTTGGCACACTGCCTGCAGCTCTCGGCTTGGACATGGCCAGTGTGGGATGCGACCTCGTCCTGGCCTTGTACGCCCTGCGCCACTGCCTTGTCTACTTGCCTGGAGGTACAGAGCGCCTATGTGATGCCCCGCCTGTCACGGTCCTGCTCCCACTTTTAGACACGGGATGATGAGCCCACCCTATCATTTTTTTTTTCTGTATCTCATGTTGCCGTTTTTTCTGTCCCTCCCTCAATGTCTTCTTTTTGCCCATGTTAAATTAAAATTGTATTATAATTACCATATATGGATGCCATAAACCTTTTTCAAGTTTCTTCTTATATATCAAAATTGAAGTAAAATGCTGCGCTATGCTGCGCCACGCTGCACTACGCCATGGCGAGAAACACCAAAATCAGCCACGGCAATGTAGCTTCAGGTCATGTCTGGGTATCTTTTGTTAGACAGACTGTTTTATTAGATTTCAAAGAACTTATAGCCAATCAGCAAACAGATACATTTCCATGTCAAAGTTTAACCAACATGGTTTAACAAACACTTATTACCTTATATGGTTTACAAAAATCTTTTTCCTATCTTCCCGCTTCTGCACACATTTTCCTGCACTGAACATAACAGGAAATCGGTCACATCCCTTATCCTACAGGAGGAACAACTGTCTATGCAGAATTTAAAGAAACAAAATGGAGGGGGGGAATTTCACAGTCCATTTTTCAAAACAAGCTTTTCAAGACAAAATATTTATATTTTATACAGTTCACATCAGGAAGATTAAAGTCCCCCATGATAATAACTTCCCCCTTCATTGCCATTTTGGCTATTTCCTCAAACAGCAGATTATCTAGCTCTTGTCCAGGGGTCTATAGATCACACCTACACGAGCTACTGTATGATTGCCAAATGTTAGCATAACCCAATGCACAGGCAGAACTTCAGAGAATGACACAGTGGACACAATCTGCTGTATTTCACCTCCAAGAACACAAAAATCTTCCTTACTCTCAGAAACCTCATTGCTAGCCAAGTCATTTGTCCCTAAATGGACTAAAATGTCCACTTCCCCTTCCTGCTTTGCTTGTTTGACAATACTGAGAATACGTCTCCTGTCTCTACGAGCAGTAGTCCCAGGAAGACATCTCACCAAACCAGTACTCTCCAGCTCAACACCTCTTATGATAGAATCACCCAGCAACAATTGCCTTCTATCAAGTCCCACCTTTTACTTTTTGTTCTTGGTTGCAGTCTTGCATACCTTAGGCATAGGGGATGGTGGTTCCTCAACTATGGTGTCTGAGCCTACTTCCGTCTTACCACTACACTCTGAAAGTGCCTCAAAAGAATTAAGAAGAGCCAAAGACTGTGGGACATGCCTTCTATCCACAACGCTAAGTCTACCAGATCCTACAGTAGTCCATCTGCCGCTCCTAGGTGGCCTCTGTGGCAGTGGCTTTGTAACAGTCATAGCCTGAGTTTGTCTAACAGATAATTTACAAATCTCAGACTTCAAACAGGCAATTTCCTGCTGCAATAAAGAGAACTGCCTACATATCAGGCACACTCCAAACCTCCAAAAATTGGATCTAAAGACAAATGTATGACAGCTCTTACACTGGACCAAGCCTACCATTTATAAAATGAAAGAATGGATTTAAAACCAACAAATCTTACCTTTTTGTAGGTTTTCTACCTCCTGTCTAACCTCCGACTACCTCCAGAATATCTCAAACTGCCTCCCTTCGAAGGCTTGCACTTAGAAGGCTTCCCAAGCTCTATAAGCTCCTTGATTTTGCCAAGGCCTTTGACACGGTAGACCATGGCATCTTGTTAGAAAAACTTAAAAACTCTGGCATTGGTGATCGCACGCTAACCTGGTTTCAATCATATGTATCCAACCGATCACAATATGTGTCAATTTATGGCAGCTCCTCCCTCCCGCTCCCAGTCACTTGTGGTGTACCCCAAGGCTCAATACTAGGCCCCCTGCTATTCACAATATTCATAAATGATCTGCCCAACGTCTGCAAAGCCTCAACTGTACATATGTACGCAGACGACACTGTGATCTATACCAGCAAACCAAACTCCCGCAGCTGGAGGCCGTGCTGCAAGAACAATTCACAGGAGTAGAAAAGTGGATCAAAAACAACAAACTTTTTTAAATACTGACAAAACTGTAACGATGCTCTTTGGAACAGCACCTAAACTACACAAATTGCAAAATCCCCATCTATGTGTTTGTTATAGCTGACTATACTAAACCTGTGCTATCACTTTAACTAGTGGCTCCGCCCAGGATGACACAGGTCAGAGGGCACAGCAGCGATCTTCAGAGTCAGTCAGTGTGATGCAGTAATGAAGGCAGATGCATGATCCTGTGTTCCTGTAGTTATCCAAGCCTGTATATAACAGTAAGTGTCCTGCAATAAAGCAATGGTGAACCTGACAGCCCAGCCTCATATCTGAACAAGCAGAGATCATAACAGTGGCGACGAGAATGAGATTTGTAAAGGTCTGCTCAGCCTGAAGTAAAAAAAAAAACAGGGATTGAAAGCCAGATAAAGCACACACTGCCATCCAGCAGCAAGATCATGGCACTGATAGGCACATTAACTGAGTTTGATGGAGAGAAAACTTCCTGGAGCTCCTGGGCTGAGAGATTAGAGCAGTACTTCAGTGCTAACACCATACCCCCTGAGAGACAGGTTGCAGTGTTTCTCACAGCCGTGGGGGCTAACACATATGACACTCTAAGAGACCTTCTGTTCCCTGAGAAACCAGCAAGCAAGGCTCTACAGGAACTTCTGAAACTATTAGAGGATCACTTTCAGCCAAAACCGCTGGAAATTGCAGAAAGATTTCGTTTTTATCAACGGCAGCAGCAGCCGGGCGAAGATATTAAAGCCTATGTGGTGGCCCTTCGCAAATTGGCCTCCACCTGTTCATTTGGGGAGTACCTACCAACAGCTTTGAGAGACAAGTTTGTCCTGGGACTGAATAGTGAAACGATTCAAAGGAAACTTCTGACAGAAAAGGGACTCACCCTTACAAGCGCAGTTGAGATAGCATCAGTCATGGAGATGGCTGTCAGGGATACGGAGGAATTGCACCCTCAGATTCACAAAGAAGGGGTGAAAGAGGACGTTTTCAGAACCGCAGTTGCTACAGCCAACTGGAGCTACAGACCCAAACCCACGCCAGCTTGTTACCGGTGCGGTAATACAGACCACGACTCCAAAACCTGTCGGTTTAAGGATCAACCTTGTCATCAATGTGGAAAAATGGGCCATCTCAAACGGGTTTGCCGTAATAGGAATGTACGAGGACAAAAGCCGCAGTACCCTAAGAAGAAGACTTACAAGGTACAGAAATTGACATCATCTTCATCTGACTCAGACAACGATGAGGCATTACATAGTTTATCTATACATCGTATACACTCGTCACACCCTGCAATGACAGTACAAGTAACCATTGAAGGGAAGAGACTAAAGATGGACGTTGATACAGGAGCTGCAGTGTCAGTTATCACACAAAAACAGTGGAAACATCTTCAGATCCAGGCAACTGTCCGCCCCACTCCAATAAAGCTGCAGACCTACTCAATGCAAGTACTCCATCCACTTGGTTTTGCAAAGGTAAAGGTATCATACAAGGGCCAGACAAAGAGACTACCACTATATATCCTGAGAAACGGAGGACCGCCTCTCTTTGGCAGAGATTGGATCACTCATCTGGGAATGCCAGATATCATCAAGAATCCTTGCAACACCCTGACAGTTCCGTCAGGACATGATGATGGATGGGTGGAATCCTTAAAACAGCGTTTCCCTGAGGTTTTCGTTGACGAGTTAGGGAAAATCAAAAATGACTGTGTGAGGCTCAAGCTGAAACCGGATGCTCATCCCAAATTCTTCAAGGCTCGGACAGTACCGTTTGCCCTTAGAGCGGGAGTGGACGCTGAACTAATCCGGCTAGAAGAACAGGGTGTCATTTCCAAGGTAGAGCGCAGTGCTTGGGCATCACCTATTGTTCCAGTAAAGAAATCAAATGGTGAATTGCGCATCTGTGGGGATTTTCGCATGGTGCTGAATAGCCAACTGGAGGTTGACCAGTATCCTCTACCCAGAGTAGATGACATTTTCGCTTCACTTGCTGGGGGACAAAAGTTCACCAAGATTGATCTACGACAAGCTTACTTACAGTTTGAGGTCCACCCCTCTTCTCGAAAATACCTCACCATTAACACTCACAGGGGTTTGTACGAATACAATCGAATGGTGTTTGGCATTGCATCTGCACCAGCCATCTGGCAAAGAAAGATGGATGAAATTTTAGCAGACATTCCCTTCACTCAGTGTCTATTAGACGACATGCTCATCACTGGTCGCACGGACCAAGAACACAAGCAGAATGTAGAGCTCGTTTTACAAAGACTTCAGGACCAAGGTCTCAAGGTAAATTTGACAAAATGTAAATTCATGGTGCCTAAATTGGAGTTTTGTGGCCACTTAGTAGATGCAGAGGGCATTCATACTGTTGAAGACAAGGTCGATGCTTTAGTCAAAGCTCCAGCCCCAACAAGTGTCCATCAACTACGATCCTACCTTGGCCTGCTTAACTACTATAATAAATTTCTTCCAGACCTTGCTCATACATTGTTTCCACTGCATAAGCTCCTGGAGAAACACTCCAGGTGGGACTGGTCAGCTAAATGTCAACATGCTTTTGAGTCCTCTAAACGGAAACTGTTAGCGTCACGTATGCTTGTGCACTACGACCTCCAGAAGCCTCTCACCCTGGCTTGTGATGCCTCTCCTTATGGTCTGGGCGCTGTTCTTTCCCACATCCTACCGGATGGCTCTGAGAAACCGGTGGCCTTCGCCTCCAGATCCTTGACGAAGACAGAGAGCAATTACTCTCAAATTGATAAAGAGGCACTTGCATTGATATGGGCAATTCGGAAGTTTCACCTTTACCTGTATGGTAGAGAGTTTACCATTTTAACGGATCATAAACCGCTTCTTCAAATTTTTAGCCCTGACAAAGGAATCTCTCAGACAACTGCAGCCCGTCTCCAGCGCTACGCCCTGTTCTTGGGAGCATACAGCTACCGCATACAGTATCGAAGTCATGATGACAATGCAAATGCAGATGCAATGTCCCGTCTCACAGAACTGCCTCTAGAGTCGACACCATCAGTCAAGAGTTGTAGGTACACCACCTCACACCTCCTTACTTCCAGAGAGATAGCAGCCCATACTGTGAAGGATACCCTTCTGACAAACGTGCTTACCTTTATACGAGACGGCTGGCCTGCGACGGTATCACAGGAACATGAACCTTACTACAGGAAGCGAATGGAATTGTTTGTGAAGGATAATTGTGTCTTATGGGGAGACCGAGTGGTCATTCCAAAAACCCTCCAGAGACACATCTTGGACTTGCTACATACTGGTCACCCTGGAACCACGCGGATGAAACAGAAAGCAAGGGCTATGTGTGGTGGCCGAACATAGATGCAGATATCACGGCATATGTCAATGCTTGTGTAGGATGTGCACAAACTGCCAGAGACCCTCCTCGAGGATGCATTCAACCCTGGACTTGGCCCACGGTTCCCTGGTTTCGCCTTCACTTGGATTTTGCGGGTCCCATAAGGGGACAAACCTTCTTGATTATAATTGATGCCCACTCAAAATGGCCAGAGGTCATTCCAGTTACCCAGCTGACTACAAAGGCAACAGTTGCCATATTATTGCATCTTTTTGCTTCGTTTGGGTATCCCAGGGAGATTGTCACAGATAATGGTGCCCAATTCACAAGTCAGGAGTTCCAGAGTTTTGTTACGTGCATAATATCAAGCACAAATTAACCGCCCCCTATCACCCAGCCACCAATGGGCAAGCAGAGCGGTTTGTACAAACTTTCAAGAACTATTTCAAGGCCTCAGTGGCTGTGACTAGCCAGAGGTCCATATCGCCTCAGCAGTTAGACTCTTTCCTGTTTACTTACAGAACTACACCACATGCCACCACTGGTACGACACCAGCTGAGCTTATGTTGGGAAGACAGCCATGGACTGCTTTTGACATGCTTCGCCCTCAGACCGTTCATGAACATGTATTACAATCCCAAGAAAAGATGGTGAAGTCCAAAGAGTCTCCTTTTTGCAACCCACCAGGAGGTCTGGACTCGATCGTATGGATCTGCCAACAGTCGGTGGCTGCCTGCTACCGTTGCAGAATCTTTGGGACCCAAGATGTACAGAGTCCGCCTGGAAGATGGTTCCATTACCAGACGACATGTAGACCAGCTACGGTCTCGTTTACGGGTGCCTGAACCCTTAACGTCCCCAACGCTACGGGGTCCGGTGTCCACATCTAATGCGTCGGAGGACATCTGGAATGGTGTCTGGGTTGACTCGGAAACTTTGGACTCGTCTCCTGTGGGTATTTGTGACTCTGGTTCAGAGGTTCCCCCTGACCCCTCTGTACCCTCCTTGACCCCACCAGTTGATCTTTCATCCAATCCTACTGCCTCCAACACCCCGCCTGCTGGTGGACGTCCCCAACGTCACCGACGCCCTCCTGACCGCTTACTTCTTCAAGAACGGATAAGAGACTTCCGTCGGTCCTCGCATAGGGCCCGGAAAGATGTGGATGATGATTTGGCCCGCAATTTTCTTCAGAAGACTAGTCATCAGTTTTTCAGTGACACTCTCCAAGTTCCTCAGATGAACTGTGTTCGATTGTTCTGGTTGTTGATTTGTTACTAGGTTTTTGTTATGTTGTTCTGGTTTTGTTTTTGGGGTGGGGAGGAAGGTGTTATAGCTGACTATACTAAACCTGTGCTATCACTTTAACTAGTGGCTCCGCCCAGGATGACACAGGTCAGAGGGCACAGCAGCGATCTTCAGAGTCAGTCAGTGTGATGCAGTAATGAAGGCAGATGCATGATCCTGTGTTCCTGTAGTTATCCAAGCCTGTATATAACAGTAAGTGTCCTGCAATAAAGCAATGGTGAACCTGACAGCCCAGCCTCATATCTGAACAAGCAGAGATCATAACAGTGTTGGGACAAAATCAAATGGCACGCTGACCACAGTCACATCTCTCAAATATCTAGGTATGTGGTTGGACCCTAATCTATCCTTTGGCCCCCACATCGAAAAACTCTCATCTAAACTTTACCCCAAACTAGGTGCCCTGTACAGAAACAAATCCTGCCTGAGTCCCGCGGTAAGAAAGCAGATTGTACAGCAAATGCTTATGCCGGCTATTGATTACGGAGATGTAGTGTATGCAGCCGCCCCGCAAACACACCTTCATAAACTTACTACATTGTATAACTCATTCTGCCCCTTTGCGCTACATTGTAACTACATGACCCACCATTGTGACATGTTAAAAGAGCTAAACTGACCATCGCTGGAATCCAGACGCACCCTTCACCTTTCCAGCCTGGTGTTTAAGAGCATCTCTGGGAAGCTGCCACCCTACCTGAATAGACTGCTTCCCCCAGCAGCTCCCTCATCCTATAACCTCCTATCCAGGACCAGCACCTTACTTGCTATACCACAATACAAAAAGACAGTGGCTCGGTCCTCATTTTCCTACAGAGCACCACAATTATGGAATAACCTCCCAGACACCATCAAATCTTCCCCCAGTCTTAAGTCACTCAAAAGCTCCCTATTAACATACCTCAATACAGAATGCACCTGTAAACATGTAACCTAGTGACTATATTTCCTACATATTTTTCTGTTAATCTGTATATTTGTGTTTTTTGTTTTTTTTAATATCTTGCATTGTATTACTTTGTATTTCTGTAACTGTAACACTTCAATGTTCTTGAACCCAGGAAAACGAGAGAAATCTCAATGTATCCTTCCTGGTAAAATCCTTTATAAATAAATAAATAAATAAATATAAAACAAGCTAATATCAGCAATCTTTATATAGTCACCTAAGAACACCTCCCCCAGCAAGGCGTGGACAAGCTTAACCTCTTAGCAAATAGCACCCAATTGATTCCAATTCTGTGCTAATCAGTAAGAAAATGAGTCACCAGCCTAACCTAATTTACTCACAGACCTAACTTAAAACCTTAAGATGAATAGAAAAGATCTCATTTGAAACAAAAATCAAAATCACTCACCAGAATATCTCAAAGTGCCTCACTTGGAAGGCTTGCACTTAGAAGGCTTCACAAGCTCAAGCTCAAGAGAATAAAAGTCTCGCTGACTGCCTCAATTAATATTTTTGTTCAGTCTTTGCAGAAGAAAAGGAAGGAAAGGGACCTCAGTTAGGAGGAAACACTAAAGAGACATTTACACATAGATTACAGGATCAGAAACAACATGGGTTTACCTCAGGGAGATCATGCCAAACTAATCTTATTGATTTTTTTGATTGGGTAACAAAAATAATAGACAAAGGTGGTGCAGTAGACATTGCTTATTTAGATTTCATTAAGGCTTTTGATACTGTTCCGCATAGAAGGCTTATCAATAAATTGCAATCTTTGAGCTTGGATTCCAATATTGTTGAATGGATTAGGCAGTGGCTGAGTGACAGGAAACAGAGGGTTGTGGTAAATGGAGTTTATTCGCGCCAGGTCTTGTTACCAGTGGGGTACCTCAGGGGTCAGTACTTGGACCCATTCTCTTTAATATTTTTATTAGTGATATTGCAGAAGGTATTAATGGTAAAGTATGTCTTTTTGCTGATGACACAAAGATTTGCAACAGGGTTGACGTTCCTGGAGGGATCAGCCAAATGACAAATGATTAAGGTAAACTAAAAAAATGGTCGGAGCTGTGGCAATTGAGTTTTAACCCTTTCGCTGCTGAGGCTTTTCCCGCCCCTGTGCTGAGGTCATTTTTTACCTGTTTTGCGCATCATGTTTAAACCTGTTTTGAAGGCTTATTTTAGTATATGACATCGACATATTATATATCGTTCTTTCCGTCAGACTCGGTAGATTCATAATATGTCATTATTATATGTATACGTTATGTCATGTTTGTATATTATAACAAAAAATGCAATAAAATATGTATTTTCAATAATTTACAGCGTGTAAAGTGTTTTTTTCCACATTTTAACATGCGAGCAATTGCGGTTATATTTTGTATGGGGTGCGCTTGTTAAAAAAATTAGAGATGGGGTCTCGTTACATTTTTTTTTGGGGAAAATGACACCATTTTTAACAAACGCACCGCATACAAAAATCGTTAATGCAGCATCATTGTTCACATTATAATTGAAATGGGAACAATATTGCTGCATTAACAAAACAAAAAAAAAAAAAAAAAAGTGTTTATTTTTTTTTTTTTAATTTTGTTTTTTAATTTTTTTTTTTTTTTTTTTTTTTTTTTTACAATTTTTTTTACTTTCATGTTTGGTATCGTTGGAACGGCCATGCTCTGGCCGATCCAACGATATCAAAATTTAACCCCTAACTGCCACGGATCGGGAGATAGGGAGTTCATTGGAACTCCCTATCTCCACACTTCGTGGCAGTTAGGGGTTAATGCTAGGACTGGCGTCATCGTGCTGCGCACGATGACGCCAGTCCTCTGGGGGAGTTCCCGGAAGCTTGGCCGACATCCAAGATGTCGGCCAGCTCCCGGGAAGGATCGCAAATCGGCGCTTTTCAGCGCCGATTTGCGATCCAGCTCCCCAGGGGTTAATGCCAGGCATCATTTGGAAGGGCAGGCTGTGCCCTTCCAAATGATGCCTGGGTTAAGCCCCTGTGAGCCGCCGATCGGGAGGGAGAGAGGTCCGAAGGACCTCCCCCCCTCCCTTTCAGGCGCCTCCTCCGCACATGCGGGGGGGGCGCCTGAATTATGTGTCATCGCGGGGGCGCGATGACACATAATAATGGCGGCCACTGCTCCGGATGCCGGGCTGACATCCAGGATGTCAGCCCGCACCGGAGGGGCCAGCGATCGGCCGGAACCCGGCCGAACGCTGACCCCAATGCGAGGACGCGCTCAGCGCGTCCTCCGCATACCAGCGGGAATGCTGAGGACGCGCTGAGCGCGTCCTTAGCATTCAAGTGGTTAATGTGGATAAGTGCAAGATAATGCACCTGGGACGTAAAAACCCAAGGGCTGAATATAGAATATTTGATACAGTCCTAACCTCACCATCTGAGGAAAGGGATTTAGGGGTTATTATTTCAGAGGATCTAAAGGTAAGTAGTCAATGTAATAGAGCAGCAGGAAATGCTAGCAGAATGCTTGGTTGTGTAGGGAGAGGTATTAGCAGTAGGAAAGGGGAAGGGCTCATGCCATTGTACAGAGCACTGGTGAGACCTCACTTGGAGTACTGTGTGCAGTACTGGAGACCGTATCTCCAGAAGGATATAGACATCTTAGAGAGAGTTCAGAGAAGGGCTACTAAAATGGTCTACGACTTGAAGGAGAAAAGTTACCAGGAAAGGCTTAATGATCTTAACATGTACAGCTTGGAAAAAAGACGAGACAGAGGAGATATGATAGAAACATTTAAATACGTAAAGGGAATCCACAAGGTAGAGGAAGGGAGTATATTTAAAAGGAAACAAAGTAGCAAAACAAGAGGACATAGTCTTAGATTAGAGGGGCAAAGGTTTAAAAGTAACATCAGGAAGCATTATTTTACTGAGAGGGTGGTGGATACATGGAACAGCCTTCCAGTTGAAGTGGTAGAGGCCAAAACAGTAATTGAATTTAAGCAGGCATGGGATAGGCATAAGGCTATCCTAAACAAAAGATAAATCCAGGTAAAGTATCCATGTAATTGGGCAGACTAGATGGGCCAAAAGGTTCTTATCTGCCGACATTTTCTATGTTTATATGTTTCTATGTTATACAGGAAATTAAAATATAACCATTCTTTCCTTTGATCACATATCACTTGTGATCATCTAAAAGATAAACCAAACCTAGGCAATTAAACTAATTATTCCTGTGCTACAGTGTCCTTGCCTAATACCTTTACGATATACGAAAGGGATTCCCCAAGGAGGCCCTTTATGAGCATAAAATACACTTATCTATCTAGATTCACTCTTCCAGCGAACCACACTTGGAGCCTAGGCCAAAATACCTAATCTAGACGTTAAATAACTATTTATTCCCATTTCCCAAAATATAATTCACCGAACAAGAAAAATATAATAACTTGAATGTAAAAGTTCATTTATCTAATAATCAACATGAGTCAGATCTATATCTGTGTGTTTTCCTATGTTCATCTTCACTCCACAAAACGCATACACACCTGCATTCACACACACTCTCAAGAAATACATTCTCATTTTCACAAATCCAATCCTTTCTCACACTTATCTAGGGAATTAAATAAAAAAATAATATTCCATAATCTAATAATGTAGTCCAAAGTGCGAGATCAAGGTTTGGTCTTTTTCAACATCCCAGCTTGAGACGCATAATCATTGAATGTCAGAGCTCCCACCATAGGGACTCCTGAACAAGCTGTCTCTGCGCTGGTTGCTTATTACCTGTGACCTTTGACCTTGACACAAAATGTCCATGAACACAAAATGTTCCATATGCAGTCATTGTGACTGTCAGATTTCTTGATGATGTGATACGGTTTTAGCAACAATAAAGAAAATAAAAAAGAAAAGAAAATATGGTATACCCCGCTAATCATATTCATTGTCACTCTCAAGTGCACGAAAACAATAAAATGTTAATTTACACAAGAAGAGACACAGATAATGAATTTTAAAATTTCCCCGCAAAGCCTATGGGCCTCACACAACAAAAAAGAAAAATCATACTACGTCTGACTCATTGCATTTAGGCTCAAAAGGGAAATAGCCGAAGTGCATATTCCACCCCTTTAAATATCAAAAAATATTTAATTACTATCCTATTCAGTCTTGTTCGGTGTTTTGAAACAAACCTGGTGTTTATAAAACACACCAATCCTCAAATAAAATCCAAAAAATAAAAACAATTTATAATTTTACCGAATTAAAACTTTCCATTTACCACTATATATGTCATGAAACGTATTTATGCAAATGCCTTAAATTATATGTTCCTAAATACATTAATTAACTCTAATTTTAATTGGATGTGATCTTCAATAATCCTAAATGTCAGGGAATTTGAACAATATTGATTGTAGCCGAACAACAAAAATAATAAAATATAAAATAATAAAAGACACAGAATAATTATCACTTAGACAACACAATGATAATCCATCAGCATATAAAAAATACATTATCTTCTTCTTTCTTTGTCTTCTGTCTTATTGGCTGAAAATAACTGTTTTGTGAAACTGACATATCTTAAGTTTTATTTCCATATCAATGATCTTCTTTAATCGCATGATTTATCGATGAGTTGTTGATAAATTAGAATGTTTTTTTGCCTGGTGTCTGATAATTCCTTATTATTCGGTTGATGTAACATTGTAATGTGAAATGATAATGTGTTTGAGTAAATTTCCTTCAATTCCAACAGCTTTATCGATATTGGTATTCAATAATCTTACATCTAGCTTGATCAAAGTTGGCATGCATGGGTAATTTTCACCTAAAGTAAAAAACTTGGGAAAAAAATGTATTATTAACCTGTCAAAAACTTTAAAAATTATATGGTTAAAATACTTTAAAGAAACGAAGAATCCATTTTGGAAAAGAAGAAAAAAAAATGCAGCACATTTACGGACACGAGGAGTGGTCATGAGAAAGACAAAATGGAGGGGGAAAGGAGAAGAATGTAAAAAATTGTTTTTTTTAATTTTGCAACGGTCACCATTGTTTCTTAAAATGCTCTCCAATTCAAATAAAAAACACATAACAAAAATATCATAAACTGGGAAAGAAAGTAAAAATTGAGACTAAAGATAATTATCAATTATTTATGTGCACAGATCCCCAGTTAGCAATATGACCAAATTAATCAAATGTTTTCCTGAAAAGAAAGCAAACAATACTCAAGATATTAAATTACAATCTTTTATCTCCTTTTGTCAACAAAAACAACCTTCTAAAAACAACCTTCTATTCCCACTCATCACCTGAAATTACCTGCATACATACTTTAACATTCCTTTGTACAGCGCTACAAAACCTGTAGGCTTTTTCCACATAAACTTTAATCCTTCAATATCACTCCATCCGCTTAGATTGCAAGCTCTTAAACAGGACCTCTTTGTCTACTGTATTATGATGAACCTACATATATATTCCATTATACAGGTTACAAAACCTGTAAATGACCTCAGTCAGCCATTTTGGCAATTATTCAATAGGGGACTCAAATATTACTATAATTATATCTTTAGTAGAGATTATCAGTCGTTCAGCAACAAAGAAACTACACAGGCATGCTTGTCCCTTATACAAAACATATAACCTATAGTAAGGTGTGGTCAATCCCTTTGTGCTGGACTCAAACAAAGACCAGAGGGGAAAAAATAACCGACCACGCCTCTTTTGTGAAAATTTATAATTTATATTAAGGCAGATTGACGACGCCAATCACCTTGATATACTAAATAGTTTTTTTATCATATCATTCATTCACAGTAAATCCAGCTCCCACAATTTCTTTCTTTATTCCACATATGTACGCAGCCAAACGCGCTCAAACCGCGCCCAATTCCTCAACAGCCACAGCTACAGTTTTTATAAAGCATTAACAGTTCCAGAATTTAGTTACTAGTATATATTTAAGGCATTAGATGTGTTATTTGAAATACTTATCCAATTATCTCTTTATAGCATCCTAACAGAACAACAAAAATAACTACATATTCCATTATCCAACTTGCAGTCCAAAAAAACAACAACTCACATTTAGATCAGGAAGAGAGATAAGAGAAGAAAAAAACTTATCGCAAGCCTTAATTAAGGAAGGGCTTCTTTCTTTTACAGCTGCTTAGGGGGAGAAACACAGACACACGGCATTCAATTCTTTTTTTATACTGGCAAAGCGACATTCCAAAGGAAATCAGTCCCTATACACACAGAAACACAGACAGCTGTACAGTGTAATAAAATACAAAACATCAAAGATAAACACATACATTAATAATTAGTAAAGACAAACAGTGAAATAAACTGACGTAATCAATGGCAAGAAACAATAAAAAATAAATAAAACAAAAACAAATGTGAAATTTGAAAGAAAAAACTGTTTGCAAATCCTTTAGAATCAGTTAGGTTATAAAATAAAACAGCGTGCAAACAAACAGCAACGCGCGCAAAAAATGGCAAGAACGCAAAAAAATTGTAATAGCTCGTAAAATAAAATTGCTCTTCAATGGGAGCACAGGAAACCATTTTGCTATATAAGAAGAAATTAGACAAATCTAATCAATTAAAATAAAATGCTCACAATTACAAGCAGATATGGACGAGCCAGAAACTCCAGAACACAAAGGAGCTACACTACAGACACAAACAGATAAAGACAAACACAAACTCAAACGCTAGAAATGTCTTTCAGTTTCCCGGGTGAGTGACATAATGAATACTCAGCACTATAGCTTATCAGGGTACATCAACATAACACAACGAGTGAGTCACTGCTCATTAACAGCTCTCTATCGGGCGAGTTAAGATAAACAAACAAGCATAATATAACAGCAAGTGTAAACAAAGAAAAACAAACAGAGCATCCTACAACAACAACAACACAGTGCGATTCTTTTATCTATATAGGCAATTGTTTAACATTAAATAAATCATATCAGACGATTGAATTATTAGATCCCATTTCTGGCACCAACTGTTAAATTAAAATTCTATTATAATTACCATATATGGATGCCATAAACCTTTTTCAAGTTTCTTCTTATATATAAAAATTGAAGTAAGATGCTACGCTATGCTGCACCACGCTGCACTACGCCATGGCGAGAGACACCAAAATCAGTCACGGCAATGTAGCTTCAGGTCATGTCTGGGTATCTTTTGTTAGACAGACTGTTTTATTAGATTTCAAAGAACTTATAGCCAATCAGCATACAGATACATTTCCATGTCAAAGTTTAACCAACATGGTTTAACAAACACTTATTACCTTATATGGTTTACAAAAAATCTTTTTCCTATCTTCCCGATTCTGCGCACATTTTCCTGCACTGAACATAACAGGAAATCGGTCACATCCCTTATCCTACAGAAGGAACAACTGTCTATGCAGAATTTAAAGAAACAAAATGGAGGGGGGGAATTTCACAGCCCATTTTATCAAAACAAGCCTTTCAAGACAAAATATTTATATTTTAAACAGGAAATTAAAATCTAACAGCCCAGGTGACATTTCTCCTATGCAGTCTTATTTGCTGGCCTCTGAAACTCTTTGTACGGCTGCTGGGGTGTCGGGAATATCCTACCCCACTTTCTTTTTTTTTACATTGGGTTGTGCTGGGTGAGCCACAAGGGCAACCCTGGCTCTGGCCGCTCTTTTGGGCCCAGGTCTCCCGACCCCTTGGCCTATTCCATGGCCCCCGGTCTTCCCGGTGGTTGTTGGGGCATCATATTATGTGGGCAGTCCTCCACCCCTCCCTTATCCCCCCTCCCTCAGGATTTTCCCAGATGCCCTTGTAAAATCTTTGCCAGCCCTTTAGTTGAATTGCCTGGTCTATCTTGCTTTTCCCTCCCCTTGTTGCCTTTTTCTGCTGTGCTGCCAGTTATCGTGGCTTATTCTTGTGTGATTTTATTGTATGACTTTTTCTCTCATAATAAAATTTTGAATATAAAAAAAAAGTGGAAAGCAGATTACAAACTTTTTCGCCATATGGACAAAACTGTCACAATGCTCTTTGGAACAGTTCCTAAACTACATAAATTACAAACTTCCCATCTATGCGTCAGGACATCAAATGGCACGCTGACCACAGTCAGTTATCTCAAATAGCTAGGTATGTGGTTAGACCCAAATCTATCCTTTGGCCCCCACATCGAAAAACTCTCATCTAAACTTTATGACAAACTAGGTGCCCTGTACTGAAAGAAATCCTGCCTGAGTCCCGCGGTAAGAAAGCAGATTGTACAACAAATGCTTATGCCGGCTATTGATTACAGAGATGTAGTGTATGCAGCCGCCCCGCAAACACACCTCCAGAAACTTACTACATTGTATAACTCATTCTGCCGCTTTGCGCTACAATGTAACTACATGACCCACCATTGTGACTTGTTAAAAGAGCTAAATTGGCCATCGCTGGAATGGCACCCTTCACCTTTCCAACCTGGTGTTTAAGAGCTTTTCTGGGAAGCTACCACCCTACCTGAATATACTGCTTCACCTAGGAGTTCCCTCCTCCTATAATCTCTGATCCAAGACATGCACCTTACTTGCAATACCACAATACAAAAAGAAAGTGGCTCGTCCTACAGAGCGCCACAGTTGTGGAATAGAGGTAACATGAGAGCTCTATAACTGTGGAGACACAGGTTCATATCCCGGCCAGAGCACCGCTCCAGTAAGTGTCCTTGGGCAAGACACCTAACAGTACAAACTCGCCACCCAGGACATACTTGGAAATTAGCGAAATCTCAATGTATCCTTCCTGGTAAAATACTTTCTCCATAAAAAAATATTATAGAATAAGCTCCCTGACACCATCAAATCTTCCCCCAGTCTAAAGTCACTTAAGAGATCTCTATTAATATACCTTGATACAGAATGCACCTGTAAACATGTAACATAGTGAGTATATTTCCTACATATTTATTTTCTGTGTTAATCTGTATATTTGTGTTTTGTTTTAATATCTTGCATTTATTACTTTTTTATTTCTGTACCTACTGTAAAAATTCAATGTTCTTGAACCCAGGACATACTTTAAAACAAGAGAAATCTCAATGTATCCTTCCTGGTAAAATACTTTATAAACAAATAGTAAATCAATAAATAAATCAGGGCACATTAAGAAATGGTTTTCAAAGATGACAGATCTGTACATTCCCATCTCACTCATCCAACAACATCCTCACTCATACCTCACTTAAGCATATAAATGGCCACTTTTTTTCATATATATACACACTTTTCAGTGACCTGTGTTTATAAAGGCATTAGTGTACACATCAGTAAACTATTGTTTGTGCATCTCAACAAATGTATTTGGAGGGTTGAGCGGACAATGGAGGGGAACTTAGCAGGGGGTAGAACAAGGAGTTTGTTGCACAAGGCCAATTAATAGTAACGATTGCCCTGATGATAGTAGTGGGTTGGGTTTTGGGGATCTGGAGAATGTATGAGGTGGTAACAGGGAAGCCATAGCTATTTGTTCCTAGTGTTTTTGTGCACACAGCCAAAGGAGGTAGCGGATCATGCCACCCTCTGCATTATGGAACCAGAGACAAGAGATCTTCATTCATTTGTATGTATTACGTGATTTTGCAAAAGCTTAAGCTTAAGATAGTGAGCTACCAGTGAATTCTCCTATACAAAATATTGGATCCGTTAACTTACATTAATCAGCCACTAATGCATAGACGTGTGCACAGGCAGGCACACACTTATGTTGGGTGAGAAGTTCATCTTTGACCCCCTACATTGATATCTTGGATGTTCCTTATCTGCTTCAATATAAATGACGTGGAAATCGACTATATCAGTGCATAGACATTGGTTATTCCCAACTAAAAATAACTGTTCTGTGCTAAATGATCTGGACAGAAATGTGTAATTAATAATTGTTCCATAGGTGCGCACCCTAATGAAATGTACTACATACGCTAGTGATGCTGACCCAAAACGTATGGCTCGGCTGGAATAATGACCCGCACTGTTAATATTATGGCTGCAGCCATAAGCATTAACGAGACAAAATTCTAAAGGTTACATTAGAATAATGCCCCATGTGTCTTGCCATGATTTCCAATTTTAGACAAGCTTGCATTTTACGGTCTTTTTGGTATTTTAGAAATAATACGCTCTTTCATGGTATCCATAGCTGTACGGTTTGTTTGATAAAATACAAATAAAAAACTAAAAAGTGAAAGACTACATATCATATTGAGCCTGTTTATTACTGTATAGCAACAAAACAACCAAATGACATATTGTTTACATTTCACCTTCTGAAACGGCTGTCTCTTAACTCTAAAGAGCTCGCGGCATGTGTCTGGATTGCATTATGGGGATTCAACTCATACTATACAACACAAATGAGTTGAAGAATGAAATATCACTTTAAACAATCTGTGCTATGCTGGAATTTCAAACAACAAGTTATGATTAATAAATGTATTTTCCAGCGAGTAAAGTAACATGGAATCTCACACTCAATGCTGGAACTCCTCGACAAACAATATTTCATGTTTTGAAGTCCCTGGCAGCATCTGGCTTCCTAAATAACATGTCTTTTTGACAAATAACGGAAATTAAAGCAGACAAGGCAGAGGAATAGTTCTCTTAATGCCCCTCCTGTTCTCCTGGTCTCTGAAATAGAGAAAGAACTGGCACCAACTGAAAGGAAAGTGCATACACAGATAAATACCTCATTAAAAAAAATTTGAGTAAAGAATGTTTTGCAGGCAGTGATGGGGGTTCACTAAAACCATCCAAAGTATTATAATTATTATTATTATCATTACTTATAACCAACAAGAAATATGCAAAACATTTCAGAAATGTAAATAAAGTAACAGTGAAAGAAACATCATTTTATTTGCCATTGGCTGAATGATATAGTGTACTAAAAAGCCACAGGGAAACCTTCTTCGAACTTCCTCACATGCCAGAAGTCTTAGGTTAAGTGTGATTATTAACATGTCATTACCCAGAGTATTATGCATGATAATCACTTTGCAGCATGAGATAGTGGAATGAATATACAGGAGTGCAACACCCCACTGTTTATTTTTTTTACTACTAAAAGTTTTTGAACGATGAAAAATTGTAACATAACAGCATTGAAGTACTATGAATGTTCCTGGTATCAAGGGCAAAAAAAACGAATAAACCGGTTAACACATACGTGAATAGAGAAGCAAACGATTGTGGGTTCTAAATATTGATAACGGGTGGAAAGGAATAAAGGCTAAGGGGATAGGTTGTTAAAATAAAGGAAGGGATCTGAGTCACAGGAATGGGAAATTCTCAATGACTTGGGTCAGAATATAAAAAAATAAAGCTACAGAATGTCACTTAAGGGGTTATTCGTTTGCCGCACTTTGGCAAGTTAAATCCACGTCCCTGCGGAGAATTCAGCATTCACCACAAGGTTCCCAAAGTGCGGCGAATCGACCTGACGAACACGTCCTACAACTGCCGAATCGATTTGAAAACGAATACAAAACTGCCGAAAGCAGCAATGTCGACAACCCGCTGAACAGACCACCGAATCGATCAGCAAACCACCGACAATCCGCTGAACAGACCACTGAACAGTCACTGGAAAAAGCCGACCAGCCGCCGAACATGGGGCATAAAAACAAAAACCTGCAACCTTTAAAATGCGTTTTAAAGAAAAACTAGTGCATGGAAATGCCTGGAAATAATATATGAGGACCTATGAATAACAATAAAAAGGTGAGTTACAGAATAATATAAAAAAAAAACGCAATGTAAAAAAAAGTTGGAATCAAAACTGTCGCTGAAAAAAATCTCGAAAAATGTCTAAAAGATTCTAAAATATAGTTTTTGCTGCAAATGAAAAGAATAAACAGTTTAATAAATATTTAAGAAAAACAGGGAATTTTTTTTTACATTGAAGCCTAAGGGATTCACCTGCTTAAACCTGTGGAATGAAACCACCGAAAATCACGCATTTCACTGACATATCGGTGCTGTTCGGTGTTCTCTGAAATAGATTAACCGTTACTTCTCTATGGGGAATTGCCCTGCCGCCATAGGTCACCGTATTTCACTGGCAATTCACCAATATTTAGCAAATCGGTAGCTTTTTGAATAGTTGAATGACCACGAAATTGCACCTTATAGGGAAATTCACCGTTCGATGCAATTCCGTAGCCAATTCAGTGCTCACTTTATTTATTGCAAACTAACCGAAATATCTAAGTTTCACCTGACTACAGATAAAATAGTTTATTTTTAATATATACTTATAGTCATTCTCTGCAAACAGGATTTATTTACAAGACTTAATTTTCTCATATTAGCTCTGACAGCCTTCAGCTAGCAAAGGTCATTCACATGCACAACCTAGGACCGCAATCAAGGGTGTACAGGTGATGATGCAGTATTGGGCCCGGCGGCTCCAGATCCTGCTGGGCTTTCTTTACCGAATTCTCAAGGGTCCAGTGCTTTGTCGTCTAGGGTAAACAGAACTACTAAACTGGTGAACCAGTTTGAGAGCAGAGCGCTCTGCACCAGCATGGGATGTAGACCGCTTCATTCTCTCTCACAGTGCCAACACTGACTCTTCACATGTCAAGATCTTGGTAGAAAGGCCCCATTAACAACCACCACAAAATGGAACAGCCTTTCTCCTGGATAGCCATGGGGTCCTCAACAGCTGACTTTCAGCAGCTTGTGGAAGACCCCTTGGCTGTCCCAGAGAATACCTATCTTTACAGGCATCACTGTGTGCATGGGGGCCTGGCTGGGAGGAAGAGGTAGTGTGATTTTGGGAACCTGATGGTGATTGGAGGTAGGGGGATTACAGAGCCCTGGGTTATTGGGAGGGTTTATTGACATCTGGGGGATTTATGGAGGCTTGTGGGGAATGGGAGTTGGTTGGGATTTATGGAGACCTGTGGGTTATAGAAGTTGGGACATTTATGAAGGCCTGGGGTAATGGGAGTTGTTTGGGATTCATGGAGACCTGAGAGTAAGAGGAGTTAGGGGATTTAAAGGGACCTGGGCGTATTGGGACTTGGGGGATTTATAGATGCCTGGGGCTAATGGATGTAGGGGAATTAATCAAGACCTGTGAGTAATGGGTATGGGGATTTATGAGACTGGGGATCATCTTAGATTAGAGGGGCAAAGGTTTAAAAGTAACATCAGGAAGCATTATTTTACTGAGAGGGTGGTGGATACATGGAACAGTCTTCCAGTAGAAGTGGTAGAGGCCAAAACAGTAATTGAATTTAAGCAAGCATGGGATAGGCATAAGGCTATCCTAAACAAAAGATAAATCCAGGTAAAGTATCCATGTAATTGGGCAGACTAGATGGGCCGAAAGGTTCTTATCTGCCGACATTTTTCTATGTTTCTATGTTTCTATAATGGAAGTTGGGGGAGATTTATGGAGACCTGTAGGTAATAGGAGTTGGGGGATTTATGAAGGCCTGGGGGTTATGGGAGTTGGTTGGGATTTATGAAGTTCTGGGGGTAACAGAAGTTGGGGGATTTACAGGGACCTGGTCGTAATGGGACTTGGGGGATTTATAGAGGCCTGGGGCTAATGGATGTAGGGGAATTAATCAAGACCTGTGAGTAATGGGTATGGGGATTTATGAGACTGGGGATCATGTGGGTCTGGCAGGTAAAAAGATTACGTCTTTCATACACCATGGAAAAAATCCAAATGGAAACAGGTGATAAAAAACAAATTTTATTTTTCCTTTTTACATGCAATTACCTCAAACAAAGATAAAAGCAGCAGCATGTGTTTTATAAGGTGGTTTTGCTTGAACTGCACAAGTAATTTAGTTACTGCTTATGTAAGTGGTAGTGTTCTTTTAATAATATACTCATATTAATCGTTGTGGTAATATTTAAATATACTAGCTAGATGTGTGCAATTCTTTTTGTAATGAATAGATTTTCGTCAGAATTTTGCTTATTCGGAGATTCGGACCAATCCAAAAATTCTTATAAAATAACTAAAATACGACAATCCGAATAGACAACAGAATGAAAATCCAAAATTGGAATAGTTGATAGAAGAAATTACGAAAAATCAAATAGACGAAAAAATGAAAATCTGAATCGGCGGAGGAACGAAAAGATTCAAAATAATTAATTCATTACATTTCTTTCAGATTCATTCTGATCAATTAGATTTTTCGAATGGGCGATGTTATTGTCTATCTCTGGCCAATCAGCCTGTTCTTTTTGTGTCGGAGTCAGACTGCATTCCAGAGAAGGGTGTTGTTTTGACTTATCTTTAGTTGGACTGGTAGTAGTACTGGTCAAGCTCTCTGATTGGCTGGACTGACAGGAAAGTTTGTGTGCAGTGCATTGTGCAGTAATTAATAAAATTAATTTGTTTTTAAATCCCAGTCTAAAGAACACAATACATATGATTAAATAAAAACAGATTGCAAATTTTAAAGTGCAATAATACCAGACCGACTAAAACCAGTTTATTTTTTAGCAATGCATTCAACAAATGAAACTGAAATAATGAATGAACCCTTAATCCGAATAGCGTAACGTATCCGAAACATATGAAGACAAATACAAATGACACAAAAATACGAATAAAATGTGCTTAAAAATTAGACATTTCTAATGCAAATTAATGATTCGAAGTAATGCATGAACCGAAAATAACAAATGATCCAAAAAACCAAACATAACAAATGATGTTACTTAACGAATTAAAAATTAATGAAAAAATGACAAAACAAAACAACAATTTTCAACGTACACATGTCTAATACTATCCAAATTAAGCAAAATTTGGATACTTACTGTCAGTAATTTGAGTTTTGATCCAGAGTGCTCATTCAGTTTAGCCCAATACTGCATCTTTTTAATAAATACATTTTTCTTTAACCTTCCTGGTGGTATTCCCGAGAGTGGCTCGGGGTTAAATTTCAATGCTGAAACCAGTAACCCCGAGCCACACTCGGGCTGATACATACCTGTCCCTGCGTTCCCTCGATGTCCTCCCGCATTCACCTCCGTTCAATCGCAGTGTCCTGCTTGCTGGTTCCGTTTTCAAGAGAAGGGAACCAGGAAGCAGGACACTGCGATCGGACGGAGATGACTGCGGGAGGACATCGATGTAGCGCAGGGATATGTATGTATCACGAAAAGGGAAAGGTCCTAGTGGCGCAGTCCTTTAGAAAGGTAATTTGGTAAATATTAGGTGGGCACAACTTATAGGTGCGTCCAGAGTGAATAGTACTATATGGTCACTGGGTGGATACGCGGTCGGAAATGACCACTGAAGTGCTACCGTATGGGTCAAGGTGCATGATGGTCATTTAGCAGCTGAGCGATTAGTGCATATGTGTAAATAACCGTGTTGGGATAACGGTCCAATGTAAATCACATAAAAATGTATAGTGAGGCAACCGGCACAGAATAATAAAAATAAAATCAATCAAGGACCCACATAAAGTGCAGATATGATCAAAACCATACAGAGTGCAAATATGGTTGAAATATCATAAAGTGCAGATGCGTATAAGTGCAAATATAAATATTCCCTAAAGGACAGTGGGAGTCAAGTCCTATAGGCCAAGGTATCTGGTAGATAAAATTCAGATATAAAAAAGTCCAACCGGCCAATGTAAATCACATAAAAGTGTATAGTGAGGCAACCGGCACAGAATAATAAAAATAAAATTAAAATCAATCAAGGACCCACATAAAGTGCAGATATGATCAAAACCATACAGAGTGCAAATATGGTTGAAATATCATAAAGTGCAGATGCGTATAAGTGCAAATATAAATATTCCCTAAAGGACAGTGGGAGTCAAGTCCTATAGGCCAAGGTATCTGGTAGATAAAATTCAGATAAAAAAAGTCCAACCGGCCATGCGATCTATATTGAAGATGTGATGATCTGGTTAGATTTCCATGTGAGCAGTTCAAAGGATATACGTCTGAATCCTGATATGATGTCCTCACTGAAGTCCTAAAGGGGCTTCCAATTCCCAAAAAGGGAGAAAGGAGGGAAGAGAGAAGAGAATAATGGTGCAATATGGTCTATAAGAGATTGAATGTTCATAGACAATGAAACACTCACAGTTTAAAGAGCCTTATGGACCGGCTCTGGTGTGAATTGCCTCGGGCTTAATTGAGGGTAACCTCTGCCCTTCTTTAGGGAGTTCTCTGACGGTGATTCCGGTCGATCTATAAATTGGTCATCTCAGATATACAAATGGAGAGAAATCTTCATAGCGTAGCTTGCAGATAAATATGAGGTAGATAGGATTAAACGAACTCACCGTTGGTGGAGCCTTGGATCTCAGGCTCAACTCGTAAGCGTGTAGTACTCCTATTCGGTGGGTACTTTCACCTCTTTAGTCTGCCAGCAATTCCTCCTATGTACAGTGTTCCTGTGCTGCGCATGCAGCGGGAAAGGCAAAAATGAGGTGATAGGTTTAAAGACAGGCTTTAAACAGAGGTGGATAAAATATGAAAAAATTTATTGGTCATTTAAAACAAATAAAATGAGGAGAAATACACAAAATAGGGGATACGCGTTTCGGCATTAAATAAAAGCCTTCTTCAGTCCCTGTGCAGTCAAAAAGCATAAAATTCGGGGGTTGACTGCACAGGGACTGAAGAAGGCTTTTATTTAATGCCGAAACGCGTATCCCCTATTTTGTGTATTTCTCCTCATTTTATTTGTTTTAAATGACCAATAAATTTTTTCATATTTTATCCACCTCTGTTTAAAGCCTGTCTTTAAACCTATCACCTCATTTTTGCCTTTCCCGCTGCATGCGCAGCACAGGAACACTGTACATAGGAGGAATTGCTGGCAGACTAAAGAGGTGAAAGTACCCACCGAATAGGAGTACTACACGCTTACGAGTTGAGCCTGAGATCCAAGGCTCCACCAACGGTGAGTTCGTTTAATCCTATCTACCTCATATTTATCTGCAAGCTACGCTATGAAGATTTCTCTCCATTTGTATATCTGAGATGACCAATTTATAGATCGACCGGAATCACCGTCAGAGAACTCCCTAAAGAAGGGCAGAGGCTACCCTCAATTAAGCCCGAGGCAATTCACACCAGAGCCGGTCCATAAGGCTCTTTAAACTGTGAGTGTTTCATTGTCTATGAACATTCAATCTCTTATAGACCATATTGCACCATTATTCTTTTCTCTCTTCCCTCCTTTCTCCCTTTTTGGGAATTGGAAGCCCCTTTAGGACTTCAGTGAGGACATCATATCAGGATTCAGACGTATATCCTTTGAACTGCTCACATGGAAATCTAACCAGATCATCACATCTTCAATATAGATCGCATGGCCGGTTGGACTTTTTTTATCTGAATTTTATCTACCAGATACCTTGGCCTATAGGACTTGACTCCCACTGTCCTTTAGGGAATATTTATATTTGCACTTATACGCATCTGCACTTTATGATATTTCAACCATATTTGCACTCTGTATGGTTTTGATCATATCTGCACTTTATGTGGGTCCTTGATTGATTTTAATTTTATTTTTATTATTCTGTGCCGGTTGCCTCACTATACACTTTTATGTGATTTACATTGGCCGGTTGGACTTTTTTTATCTGAATTTTATCTACCAGATACCTTGGCCTATAGGACTTGACTCCCACTGTCCTTTAGGGAATATTTATATTTGCACTTATACGCATCTGCAC